>CM076584.1:215414192-216011891 GCA_034641835.2 Pinus albicaulis | reverse complement strand
TTAAATCTAACACTTCTTAGATTGTTCCTAAGAGTTTGATTTTTGGAAAGACATTTTGAGTTTATTCAATATCAACAAATTTCCAGAAATTTGAACACATTTACTGATTCATTATCTAATCAAGTTTTAGATAGACATTCGCAACACATGTAAAGAAAAGCATTCACATCATTGAATAGGATTGTGCATTAAACATAGGAAAAAATCTGAAATAATATAAATAGATAGTTATAGGATTTTACAAAATTTGTGCCCAAGACACATTGGTCATCTGACCTTAAAATGTATGCAAAACATCATAAGTAAAATAGTGGTGCTCGTGGTAACATACTATAGATCTAGCTATCCTACGAAGTAATCGCATCCAACGGTTAGGAACCCCAATAGTGTGTCATTGCAGTCGCATAGGAAGCTCTTCGATCCGGAAATCCGAAATCCTGAAGGTCAAGCCTTCTATGTGCAGCTGAAGCTCAGTCAGAGTCTCAGCCAGATCAAGATCCTGAAGGACTGCTCTCCCGACAGCCCTCTTTGTTGGCACATCTGCTTCTTACTTTGGTTCCACTATTGGTTGAACGCGACCAACATCTAGATTACATCAAACATTTAGTTTAGTCTTGGAAATAAATCAAAACACAAAAAAATTGTATAAACCTTAGGAAAATTAAGAAATATGGTCAAAAAATTCTTACCTATTGCACCCCACTGAGCGCCTTCTGGTAGTGCTAGATCTGGATCTCTCAAAAATTGATGCCTGCATATGCATACTCATCGATGGCGAGAATCTGTCGCTGGAACCAGCCAAAGAATGCAGTAGAGAACACAACAGTCGATTGGCTAGCATGCCGACCCATGAGTTCTACCCATCTCTGCATTCGAGGATCTCTAGGACCAGCTATATCCAGTGTCACATGCTGTGGCTACATTAGTGGAATCTGTTCCAAGGTGAAGGATATAAGGATAGAACCATAACTGAAATTATTCTTCCTTCCTCCCTTTTCTTTGTTCAATTGTTCCTTTATCCGAGATAGAATAGCTTCAGACAATTTTAAGACTGTTGGCTCCATACACTCTAGCGCATACTGCATATATGATCTGTTCGCTACATGTAGTGTAACGGTGCCGACAAGTTTAGCGATTGTGAAAATGATAGTTCTCAAAGGCAAATCTCTGACATCCCGCATGTTTATTTTTCCATATTTGCTAGGTTCTGCCCCTGCATAGTAATACTGTAGAATATAATCCCTCACTGTCTCTCCTCCAATGGTAGACCCTGAGAGAGAAATGGGAAAACCTCTCCTCAACAAACCTGTGAGAAAATACACATCCTCAACTGTTATAGGAACCACTTGGTTCTTAATATGAAATTCCTCTATCAATGGATCCCATTCTCGAACTAAGAACACCAAGAGTTCTATTTCTTGCCAAATCCCGGATAATTTGAAGTACTTAAGCAATCCACAATCTCTTAGGGCTCTTATAGTACCCAGATCATTCAAGGCAATCATAACCTTTTCTTCATGTTCTCTTTCCCTCCATGTAATCGTCATTATAATCCGATGGAAACCTGAAACACAACCATAAGATCCATTAGATTCCATTTATTGCAAAAAACTAGGTCAATTTTAGGCATAGTAAAAAAATAAAAAACTTAAACTGCGGCCAACGCACTCCCTGACAAGAGATAGTGTGTTTCACATGCAAGTACACTTCATTGTACCTACTATGCAACGCAGGTTTCGACATTCAGGGGTGTGTTTCCCTCATTTTTGGCAGAATTTACCCTAGGGGCCTTAAAACCCTAAAAATTTGCAGCAATTGGAAATGAAATGAATACCAAAGAGAAAAGGAGGTTCATGGCACTAACTTGGATCAAATGGTGGCGAAATATGTCCACAGAAACGATCGTAATCAACAGCTAAATTTTGAGGTAAAAATCAGGTTCAGAGCTCCAAAATAAAAATGGTAACTATGGAATGGTAAAAATGAATAGTGAAACTACTTTTAAATAGTCATTTAATTATTTGCAAGTTAAATTTATTGCTATGAATATAGTTTTATTATCTTTTTATCATGAAACATGTATTTTTAATCCATTTGATGTTGTTCTGAATAGGAATACAACTAATGAATAGATTAGTTGTGCGGATTTATTTCAAAGAATGACTTGACGACAAAGCATACTTTTTCTCCTTATTTTTTGAGCTTCCTTAAAAACGAAAAAGGATTTGAAGTGCACATTTATCTCTTTTTCGAGCTTCGATAATAGCGAAAAAGGAACCCCTAGATTCTTCTTTTAGCTCTTTTCAGACTTCGATAATATGAAAAGATTGTCGAGCACTTGTATTTTCGAGCTTGTAAAAGTAAATGAATTGATATCTACTCAAAATACGTTTAACCCTTTTCCAAACTGAGATACATTATTTATGAAAAATGAATACCTTGGTTAAACATGACCAAAGAGGTTCTCTCAGATATTATTTTACACTTTTTTGGATTTGAGTGAAAAATTTACAAAAAATTACTTACAGAGTTTTCTTTCATCCACTTTTTCAAACTCTTTAAATATGAAAAAGGATTGGGCTATCACTGTTGTTAAGCTCGTCAAAACATAAAATCACAATGGGCTTGTCAATCATGGCAAGAATCGAGTTTCATTCATCGCTAGACTCGTTAAATTATTAAATAGTGATACTTTATTTGCCTGAAGGGTTGAATTATAGATCAAGAAAATGTTACCCTCCTCAAGCTTGTTAAAAAATAACGAGGTACTAGTTGACAAATGACCGGGGAAAATTTCAGAAAAGTCAGCAAAATTTCTTTATAGTAGCAAGTCGCTCTTGAACATGACACTTCCTTCACTCCATGTCTGTGACTGTTTGGGTTGGGTAATCTTCGTGACGGTTCATTCATACCTATGGTTCATCATACCTTCACTTCAGTTTTGGGTCAATGCTGCTAATTCATCACAGTGTCACCGATATGTTCAAGATAAGTCACCCAGTGAATACACTCATCCTTCTGCAATACTCATAAACCTTTATTCTCATGACCTTTATCCCTAAAAATTTGCTATATCAAATCATACCCTTGTCTGTGAAATCAGTAACTCCCGTTTTGTAATAAGGTAACTTCCTGTCGACAACAAATCAATATCCAGGAAGTTCACTTAGAAACATCAAATTCCAGTACCATGAGGCTTGTTACAGCATCGACAAGATCCTTTCTTCCAGACCTTTGACCGAAAGATTTTGTTTGGCATTCAACATCAAATCATCTATTCACGCCTTACGAAATGTATTGTAGTACCTTGAAGGCCATTTTTATTAATGGTGATTCTTTCACATTTGTTAACAACTCACATCCTTGGCTGGTAATCAAACGATGTCTTTCCATGTTCGACGATAAATCATATATTCGCATGGCTAGACTTGTACCTGAATGATTGAGTGAATGAGATAAGAAGACCCCGGATCTAATTTCAGCCATCCAAGCCATGATTCCATGATTGTTGTACACATCATTTGTACGGTGACCTTACATACAGATTGTCATCCAAACATGGGCCTATATCTGTAGGCATGTATGTATTGGGCAACATTCCAATGTCAACGACTTTCTGAATTATGTACATGTTATTAGATTGTTTATGTGCTAAACATGGGAATGCCTACCCTCAGCAATTATGATCAAATATGATATATCATGATGTAATGTATTGTAATATTGATGTAGGTGACCACTCTACTTCGTCTCCATCCCATCACAGTGTAAAGCATCTCAATCAAATGTTTTTATTATTTTGACCTCATGCAATTAAATGTGAAAAGATCAATTTCCTAGGATAAAGATATAGGTAATTAAATGTTAATTAAATGTTCTCATCTATAAATTAGTAATTTCTTAAATTTCTAATTTCTAGTTTTAATAATATAATTTCTTTTACTGGGAAGTGTGTATTGTTTTATTCGTGTTTAGTCCACCACAAGCCCCAGCATGATAACCATTTAACACTTTTTCAGCCTCCTCATGAGTGAGGCACCTCCTTAAAATGGTATTGACACCACGACGATAAAGTGTATCGCCGAAGATTAGATAATATTTGGCTTGGTATCGAATACATCGCTGTTCAGAGCGAGAGGTATTAGGATGAAAAGTTTGGGTTTGGGGATAAATGATGAAATCAACATACCAAGGATCAGATGATCCGATTAGAAATAGAGACTCGTATGGAATTGATGGTTCCGACATAGTTTCAGTACTATCAGAGGGAAGGTCACGAAGAAGCTCAGAAAAAACTAAAGAATTCTTTGATTTGGATTTGATAAATTCCAAATCAAATTCTTGCAAAATGACAATCCATTTTGAATATTTTCCCCCCAGCAATTGATGTGATAAGATGTAATTCATGGGTTGCAATCTGACACTATTGTTGTTTTTTGGAACAAGATATAATGGCGAAATCTTTAGACAACTTGAACAGCTGCCAAGGAAAGCTTTTCAACATATGTGTACTTAAATTCCGTATCATTGAGATTATGACTCAAATAATAGATCAGATGTTCAATTCCTTCTTCTCCTTGGACCAATACCATAGCAATGGTTGTTTCGGCCACGACGATATATAGGAAATAATCGTTTTGATAATTAGGAGGATACATTAATGATGCTCGGACAGGACTGTCCTTGAGAACATCAAAAGAAGCTTGCACAACTTGTTCCCAAAGGAAGGGAACCCCATTTTTCAATAGTCAATTAAATCCTTTAGCTATTTTAGCATAATTTGGAATGAACCTCCTTACGAAGTTAGCCTTTCCTTGAAGTTTTTGTATCTGAAGTAAGTTTAATGGTGCAGGAAAATCAAGAATGGCTTGAACCTTCAAAGGGTCTATTTGAATCCCTTCTTTTGAGACTATGAATCCAAGCAAATGACCAGAGCCAACACAAAACACACATTTGTGTGGATTGAGGTGTATTTTATAGTGTCAAAAGCGTAAGAAAATGGCTCTCAAATGCATCAGGGGATCAGTCCGATTTCGTGAATGCACTGGTAAATCATCTAGATATGGTTGAAAAATCTGCTTGATGTCATTGAAAGAATAATCCATTTCTCTCTGAAAAGTGACCCCAATTTTCTTTAAACCAAACGGAAGTTTCCTATAAGCGAATGTGCCTAAGGGAAAGATGAATGCTATCTTATGTTGATCATCTGGGCAGATATTGATTTGATTGTAACTGGAAAATCCATCCATGAACGAAAATATTTCACATCCAGCACAATCGTCAATAATCTAGTCAATAAAGGGAGTAGGATAGTTGTCTTTTGGACAAGCATGATTAACATCCCGATAATCGATGCACACTCTAATGGTTCCTTGTTTTTTCATGACAGGAATGATATTGGAAACCCACTCAGTTAGCAAAACAGGGTAAATGAAACCAGCACGCAAAAAAATTTCAAATTTTGCTTTGATGGCAATGGCTTTCTTTGGTTGAATCGGATGAAGCCGCTGACACACTGGTTTGACATTAGGATACATATTAATAGTGTGTTCAACTATACTAGTATTTATGCCTGGAGTTTCCTCATAAAACCAAGCAAATACGTCATGAAATTCATGAAAAAGAGAGCGATATGATTCAAGTTCTGATGGAGAACAAGATACACCGACATGAATATTCTCTACAATGCCAGGTTTAGTTGAGATATCGATAGAATCGTTTCTTCAATATTTGAAAGATTTCGCCCGGAATTGATTGTATGGGAAAATAATTCGAAAAGAAATTTTTGATGGATGGGTGATATAGTTCACTAAGATTATTTTATTCATAATTATGAAGATGGGAATGATGATGATAATATTCTCATGGTTCTCCTTCTGACATCATAGCTTCCAAAATATTCTCATTTGTGAAGAACATTGAGGAAAATGGATCAGATGGGGTACCAAAATCTAATGAACGATCAACCCAAACACTCAGCGATGCTGATTTCAGATTTCCCACCCAAGCCTGATAGATTAATTTCTATGCTAGCTCAATAGGGATGGGCATGAGAAACTCATCCAACGTGGAAATATTAGAATCACCCGTACTCTTCATTAAGCCAGATAGAGTGGAAGAGATCATGTAGTAGGTCTCTATACTTGCAATTCCTGCCGATTTCGCTGGCGGCGGTAATGTAAAGGTTCCCATTAAAGTGGAATCCTTTAAGAGTCCTATACCAATGTTTTGAAGTTCTAGTTTGGGTATGTGAATTAACGGAATGCTTCCAATTACCTGCGAAGCAGAGGAAAAGAAGGATAGTTGATTAATGACTATAATTGTACCTTTATGTGGAAAGGAAATCATTCTAAAATATGTAGAAATAATAGCAGTCATCGTATATACCCATGGCCTTCCAAGAAAAATATTAGAGTCAAGAGGTCCATCAACAACCTCAACATCAATATTCACTGTTTTACCCCATAGTTCAACATGCAGGTTATTAATAATACCACAAGGTTTATATGTACATCCATCGAATGCCTTCAATGTCGTTGATGATTGTGATAAGCGCGGCAAGCCAAGTGACTTCCAAAATTTTAGAGACATAATGCATATAGATGCTCCCTCATCAATAATAGTGCGATGAATGAGGTGATTGAGAACATTTACCTATATGGAGAATGCCAATTCTGTTGGTAGTTGTGGCACATAGCCCGTGTTAGCCACCTATAAAATTTTGACATAGCAAACAGGTGGCTAAATTTGTTTATGAGTCTTCAAGATATACATTTCCTTTGAAAACCTATCATTCTTGAAGCCTGAATGTGTTATTTATCTTTTAAAGAGCCCTCACTGTTGTTTCCATCAAAAAAGCCTCACTGTTTGTGAAAGAAATTTTCTCAGGAAAAGCTTCCATCTGCTCCATTTGTCCCTTCAAAATTCCCATTTTCACCCCTTTTTTCCCCTCACAAATTCCCACAAATTCCCCTCCTTAGCCCTCTAAATCATCAAATTTCCATTTTAAACCTTAAGGCTCCCTTCATTTGGTTTTAAAATTTCTTTTTCCCCTTACAGGAACCCACCTTTTAGCCTTAAAAACTTTGTTTTTGGCCTAAAAACCCACTTTTTACCTTATAACAGGCTTAAGCCCCTTTCGGCCTAACTCTTCGCCCCTTTTCCGCATATGACCCAGCGCCAAAACCAAACGCTATGCCCTCAGGCGCTAATCGCTATCAGAACTGTCTAATAACTCCTTTTCCTTTGTTCCTTACATTTTTCCGATGTGATGAATTTTTGTTCTATCGACCTCCGCTGCAATATTAACTGTTGATCTTTACAGATCTAACGACCAGCGCTAATATCTCACCGCACCCACCACATCTCTTCATCAAACCTCCGATTGTATATGGACCATTGATTTCCCCTTTAATCTGACGACCCTCACATGATCCCCAATCGCAAAGTCTTAAGTGCCACCCCTTTGTCCCCTCCGATTTGCGATCCTCTGACAAATCCTGACCATTGAATCCACAAGAACCAACGGCTAGGATTCGGTCGCGCTTCGCCCATGTTTTAATATTATCACTCTGCCAATTTAATCTGGACCATTGAATCTATAAGAACCAACGGCCTAGATTTAATCGTGCTCCATTCATATGCCCTCTGTTATTTCCCCCTGGTAAAATTTCGACCGTCGATCTTCTAGTGATCCTACAGTCCGCGCTAAATTGCAAATCATAAAATAAAATAACTGCGGAGTTTTGGCCCCCTGCCTTTCTTCGATGCGATTAAATCTCTGCCGTCCATTATGCCAGATCTTAATGTCCAGATTCCATCGCACCTCGCCTTACCCTTCCACCGTTTCACTGTTCCGCTGATCTCCGGCTTAATCTCCGCCATCCATCCCAACAGATCCAATGGTGAGGATTTGTCTCGCCCATCCATCTAACCTTTTTCCCTTTGGAACATTGTTGCTCCTGCTTTTGATCCTGACCGTCCATTCTACAGATTTGACGGTCCACAGTGAACCCACCTTTGACCTTGCCCTCTTGTTCCGCCCGTGCATCTTGCTTCATATTGCGCAAATCCTACACCGTCAGATCTTCCGCCCTTCCATCTGTTGAACCCTTAGTTAAACTGAGAGGGGGGGGGGGGTGAATCAGTTTAACACATTCATGGACTCTTAAAACTTTTCATTAAATCTTATTTACACCTTCATTTCATTTTCAACTTGATATGTGAATAATCTTAGAATGTGAGTTGTAAGTATTAAAATAATGTAACAATGGACTTAATATGACAACAACAAATATTAAGTAGATTATATGAAACATATCAACACATAAACATCATGCACAGAGACACCAGATATAAGTGGAAACCCATAAAGGGATAAAACCACATCTTATTATTGTTGTGATACAAAGGCAAGCTCCAACTCCCTCTCACCACTGATTTTCTATAGGATCCAACCCACAGGAGGCTCCTACCTCAATTCTGCAAGCTACAACTTGCAAGGAAGCTCCAACTCCCTTCAATTTTCTGCAGGCACCAACCTACAGGAGGCTCCAACCTCAGTCAGCTACAAATGACATCGATCAAGCTACAACTTGATAGGGAAGCTCCAACTTCCTCACTTTTTCAAAAGAAAAACACTTGATTATTTACCTTGGATATCAGCTTTGTTCTATACCTTCTTCACTGCTGTGCTCCAGCTTTCTCATCTATCTTATATCATCTCTAACTTTTCACAGCATCTCTTTCTGCTCCTCCTTCTTCTTATCTTCTCTGCCTCAATTCATCATTCTCTAACCTCACTATGCATATCAATGTGATATCATTTATAGAGTTTTCCTCATGACTGTTTGTATTCCATAGGGAATTCGAAGTGAATACCCATAACTCTTTGACTGCTGCCTTCTCATTTCTCTATCTAGCCTATTCAGAAAAATATTACAAACGTATACATTTCAACATTTCAGTGGGATATTTCTTTGCCTCTAGAGACTTTCCAATGCATCACAACCAATATAAAGATCAATTAAAACATTTACATTTAGTTACAATATGGATTTCAAATCAACCCATTCAGTTTTTGGATCACCGCGAGTTTGTCTATTCTGCTGCCGTAGTGTAACTGTTCTGCATATTCTCCTGCATTTTCATGCCTAAAAAAATGTCCTGTGTCTTTTTCAGTTTCTGTCATGTACTTGTTCTGCATACCTATGTTATCTGTGTATGTACACTTTATGAATTCTAAACGTGTTTGGACTTTGGATTAACCTCAAATTGTAATGTGGCCTGACAACATATATTACATCCAATATATTCTTCGCCATTAGTTAAAACAACCCAAATTTTTAATCTATATGTGGAGGCTCCTTTTAACATAGAAAACACCCTTTCGGGCCCACATGCCGAAGCTTTCTTATTCTTTGATGCGATGGGCCTCCTCCAATGATTTCTGATTGTGATTACTCTCTTGCGATGGTTCCGATGTGATTGATCGCAATCGCAAACTTCATTAACATGTTCCGTTGTTTTGCCTTTAGTCTGATGCGATTAATTCCTTTGCGATAGTTTTGATGCGATTAATCGCAATCGCAACTTTCAATGGTATGTGCCATTGCTCTATTTTACTTTGATGCGATGGTTCACTGTTCACAGATACAAATATATATTTATTGTTTCATATATATATATATATATATATATATATATATATATATATATATATATATAATTGCCGCTTTACTACCTTTTACTCCTCAGCTTTGGTTAAAAACTTGGAATAACATATATTAACCTTTTCTTTTGTATGGAGCCCACATTACAGCTATACTCCTCCTCATTTATTTTCCAATCACAATCGCAACATTCAGGGTACTCTTGTGCCTTCGATCATTTGATTTTCGCCGATGCAATTCGTGACAGTCCCACCATGTAATCAAGCAACTCACATATCCGCCATCCATCCTTCAACAAATCCGATGGCTGTCATTTGATCACTCAATCACAATCACAATTTTCAATTTGTTCGTCTCTCATTCTTCACCGATGCGATGGTTCATTGTGGACCCTACTGGGCATATGCAATGATCTTCCCTTTTTATATACCAACCAACCTTTATATCCACAGTCTTATTTATAATTGGCGCATTTCCTTCTATCAGACTTTTGGTTAAAATCATAATCAGCCCCATATCATAATATTTCACTTGTTTTAAACCCAAAGTATCTCCATTACGCATATGTGTAATGGTCACTCTTAACAATACTTATTTGAATAACATTCATATACGCCCATTAACATATATCCACCCATAATATATAGGTCAACATCTATATGTATTATGATTTCCTTTCGCAAATTATTATAATATACCCGCATACAAATTCATTATACAAGGTTCGACTTTATATATATATCAATACATTATAGCCGATTTCAGCAAACGTTAAGAACCATTATAACAGAGTCTTGAATTAGCTTTAACCCCAGTGAGAACACATATGACATCTTCGGTTCCACCTTCATCCACGTTGTATTAATATATACTATGTCTTAAGTGTAACATTATAACAATATTTCACCATCGTATTCAATCACCTTTGAAATGAAATTTCACGGCCCACAATATTCAAGCGTTCCACAATTACAAATGGCCATAGGTTAAAAGAAATGTCCCAGACCCACAACAACTTATAACGTACCTTGCTACTAATCTTCATCCATCGCATGATACAATGACCATTGGATTTCCTCTGCTCCAGATCGAACGACTATAGCACATATCGCGTTTTTTCTTCCTCTGTGGGTTAATCCTCCAAAATTACATGATATAAATGGTATTCAAATACCACTTATTTCCACGTGTCGAATGAAGACCCATAACGCGTTCAAAAAGGTGAAACCACGTACCAGCTCCAACCTCACGTGATACTGCTGGTATTTTCACCCCCGGTTTCGCTGTTCATGCAAGGTTCTGCATCCTCTGGCTCAAGTTTCCACACCACGCGCTATCAACAATTCAATTCTTTGCGTTATAACTTCGTTTCATCAACAGTTCAACACTGCGCTTCCACATGTTAAAAACACATAGCTCTATCAGTTTCACACTGTGCATTCAAGGTTTGATCAACCTTGGATTCCCTTTTTACTGTGCCTACAAGTTCACTACACCCAACTCTTTGTTAAACAATACCCAAGCTTTTCTAATATCAAATGGTGAAACACATTTAAGGTTCCGACATACACCCTTTTCGGTCTTTAAATATTCTGGGCATAGTGTTATTCTATTATAACCTAGGGTTGAACCTTTTTACACCAACACCAAACCAATAACCTTTTTACAGTTACTGTGCATGACAGTGCACAAGCAGTGCCTGTCAGTGCAGGACCATTTCTCTGTTTCTCTGTATTATCTATATTCTCTACAACCTGGGCTGCTTCTTTTTGCTACCCTGCTTCTTTAAATGGCCTTGCCTCTGCTACTCGACCCTCTTTACTTATATGCTGCTCTCTTTGCCTCTCTCTCCTTCTATGCTGCTCTCTTTGCCTTGTTGTTGTTTCAGGTGTTCCTCCTTTGACATCTCCTTTGCCATCAATGACAACATTTCCAACACCATCCAGCAGCTGAGAACACATATCGTTTAAATTTTGCATCCAGGCGTTAATGTTTTGAAATTACGTGATAAAAGTGGTTTCAGAAGGGACACGTGTCGGGCGGCGAGGCATATCGCATTTTTTCGGCATAATTTCTAAACCACTCCAAAGTTGCACGAAAACAACAGTTTTCCTCTAAAACCACTCCTCCCTAATATATTCCTACTTTAATCCCAACTGTCCATTTGATCTAGATCAACGGATCATATTACATCGTGTTCCCATCCATATTTCTTTCATCAGGCCTTCCTAAGGACTTCATCAGAATATCTTCACCCTTGATCTCTTTCATGATCCAACGGTCCACATTCACTCTTCTTCCGCCCTCTCAATCCCACCACCAAAAGCCTCCGATTTCATTCGATTTAACCTTTTTCCTTTGTATTCGCCCAAAACTAAAATTTTATGTTTAACACTAAAAGTTACTTGTGCCCGTCTAATTCAGTCTAACCTCCTCTACCGATAAATCCTGACCATTGATCGCCACTGTCTGACCTAATCCAATGGTCCGAAACCATCCTTGCACCAAACCTTCATCATATCACTTTTACACCATTACACAGCAATTTTCACCCATTTTTCGCCTGCATCCACCACTTTCGTCCCTGTGCCATCATTTCCATAGTCCTCCATAGCATCCATCCTCCCTCTGCATGGATTTATTAACATGTTTATTGCATTTTACGTGGTTAGAGACGGTGAAAACTATTCTTTCTACACAGTCACATCATGGTGACACAGAGCACAGAGAAGCTTTTTCAGAACCAGAGATTGCAGGAAAGACTCCTAGGGGGTTTTAAACACATGTTTTATCCAAATCAGAGTTATTAACTCTGTTTCAAACCCTCCAGCACCATCAAAACTTGCATATTCACAGACAAGACAGAAGTGAAGTGGCAAAGAGTATCAGTGACAGTTTAAAGAGATTTAAAGCCCATTATTGAAGATTAGATGCTTTAATCCATTGTTTAGGGGGTGAATATACTGATTGAAGACCTTATGAATGATCCAGAAGGATTAATAAGGCCTAAAGCACATAAAACAAGCCATATCAGTGTTTCACATCAGCAGAATGTTCTTTCCCAAGAAAAGACGAGTTCCCATAATGTTTTTTATTCTCCATCAATGTTCCTGAGAAGATCACCACCCTGACAGTAGTCCTAAGATTTATAGAGCTTTAGTTACACATTATGGCAAGCATGAAAGTCATTTATCTACCTTACCTGTCCCAGAGTACAAACAGAGTACAAAATAGCCAGAAATTACTTCAAGAGACATACTTGGAGTTATTATCAGCTTGTCGAAGACCCCTAGCTCACCCAAAGAGTACTGAAAGTCAATGCAGGGATATTAAAATAGAATGGGCCTCAAGCACTCTTCTTCCTCTATTTTAATGTTTCATTTAAAACTCTATCTACCTCTACTGCCTCTCTTTCAGCTATAAGAACTCATGAAAAATACATTGAAAAGGTTGTTTTTGTTTGGATAACCGTGGATTGTAAGCTGTTTATTTGAGATAGAGTTCTGTGTATTAGTTGTAAAATAGGATGAGGAGATGATTTCAGATTGAATATCAAGCTGTTGGAAAATGATGTATGTGACTGGTGTTGCTCTTTAATATGACAAGCATGTTCATTGGATCTTGATCTAAATAAGTGGTGATGTGTTCTATCTTTGTCAATGTTTTCCCTCTGTTATTCATCATATTTCATTTCTCTGATAAGAATCAGTAAACTAGCTTAGGATATACTGCTGTAAAGTACCCTAATGCTTCCTGATCTTCTTATCTTTGATGTTTTCTACTAATTGTGTGATATGAGAACAAATTCAAGATAATTTAACCAGTATAGTAGTTGGTTCTCCCTGCTTACTAATGTATGAATTTAGAATTTGTTTTTAGATGTTCTTGTCTGGTTTTAGCTGAAAGAAATGGGATACTGGGAGATTAGAGTTGATTCTGTCTCACTAGGGTCATTTTCCAACAGTTAGCTTTTCCAAGATCCCTTAAGTTGAATGTCAAAATCATTGAAAGTTAAAAGTCTTTCTTTGATCTTAGGCTTCACTTTGTGTCAATCTTGAATGTTTTCTATTGTCTGAAGAGTTAGCCTTATTAGGAGTTTGATCATAGACGGTTAAGGCATGCCCTGTCCCTAGAATTTCTCCTAAGTGGTCACCTTGTAAGGTTTCCTTGTCATTCGCCTTCATTTCCCTATTGTTTCATCCCATACTATCATCTTTAGAGATCCTCTATTTTAGATGAATAGCCCATTTTAAAGCCTTGGATATTGAATTGAAAGTAAACCCTTTTATGACTCCATTTCCCAATGGACTTGAGTTTTCTTTGAATTATCTCCCCATTGCTAAAAATCCTTCTTTTCTCACTCCTTTACCTTACATTGAACCCTTCTTTCATGTTTCCCAACAACCAAACAAACAAACAAACAAAACAACAACCCTTGTGCCCTATAACTAGCCTAATACCTTAAAATTGAACTTCAAAGACATAGATTTCTTTGCCTTTTATAGAGAGATCCCTCTCTGGATCCAGGAGGGCTAGATCTTGAGATCCCAAAGTGGTTTGATGTTGTCTTTTCTTTTGGTATTTCTAAACTTGCCAAAACACAAGAACCCCAACATAATGACGAATCCACTGGGGAAACTTTGAGTAAAACACCCCTTTAAACACTTCTAAGAACTCAAAGAAGACCAGAATAGCCTTGGTTTGGTAGTTAATCACTGTGGTGGACAGTAAATCTCCTTAAAACATTCTAAACCTTCCACCTGGTGACTCCATAGTTCCTTAATGACTAAAGACTCCACTGGTGATCAGTAGGCCTGCTGATTATCTTGGTTTTCACAAGACTTCACTAGGAGACCAGTTTTCATTACAACATCAGCCATATTAGAAGAAAGACATAGGATTAAGCTTCTTTGTTAAGAGACAAACATACTGGCTTCAAGAACAATCCATACTAGAGCTTATCCTAATCCAAATCCCCCTGAAATAGTTGACAATATAGAGAGAATTCTTAGGAAGTCCCCTACCCCTAGAAAGCCAACTATTGTTATACCCATTCATAGAGCAAATTCAGCACCTGAAAACTTCGCAGCTCTATCGGATATTCCATTTGACTTAGGCTTACCAAGTGATTTACCAAGAACTAAGTCATTCAGTGCTATAGACCAGACAGACTTTGAGCCTTCAGGTTCACTATATCACAGTGGTCAACATATTAGGGACAAAGAGACCCCTCCATCAACACCTCTCGATATTCATTTCATTCAAAAATTTGGCCTCTATCATCCTAAATCAGCTCAATAGTGCATTTTTTGTCCTAGCATTTCTGTCATCCATATACCTGTTGCTCAAGCCAATATTTTACCTCCACAAAACACCATCATGGCAGCATGGTATGCTCCCTTGGTGTTACCACAACCTTTTGGCTCCACAACCCAATGATTATCAGTCAAAAATCCCTCATTTCATTGGAAAAGAATCTACCACAGCTCAACATCATGTAGATAGGATGGAAGATGCTTTTGACTATATGGAAATTGAAGATGAAACCATCAAGATGAGAATCTTTGCTCAGAGTTTAGGAGGAGAAGTAAAAAAGTGGTTCAAAGGCCAAACTCCTAATAGTATCAATGACCTTCCCTCCTTGCACCAAACTTTCATAAACAAATGGTAAGTCAAAAGTAACCCTCTCCAAATACTAGCAGAATATAAAAATTTGAAAAGAAATCAGGGAGAGAGTGTCCATGACTATTCCACCCGATTCAACAGTGTCTACAATGCTCTTTTACCCCATATGAAACCTCCCCAAGGAATGGCCTTAGTGAAATACCCTGAAGGATTTGATGCTAACATGGCCTACCAGCTTAGGGAGAGAGATTACAACACATTGGAAGATATGCAAAAAGGAGCAGTAAGTGTAGAAGCAAACCTGATTGAAAAAAAAAGCTATAATGAGGGCTGAGAAGAAAGTAAGCTATAGGGATGACACATCAGCTTCCACATCTGATCCAAAATATGACAGTCTATCCAAAAACATGGAAAGGCTAGAAAAAATGATAGAGAAAATGGTTTTCCAAGTCAGTAATCAGAACAACAACCAAAACCAAAACCAAAACCAAAACTTTAGGAGAAACAATCCCCCAAATAGACAGAGAGACTCTGCTCAACAAGTCATACCCCCATTTCAAGAAAATTTCCTTGATGAGGATGAGGGGATAATAGAAGAGTCAGAGGGAACTACAATAAACATGGTGGAAGTAGATAACCATATTCACACCTTTTCTACAGAAGATAATCATACCTCATATACATCTTGGAATGAGGAAGGGTTAGAATCTGAGGATTATAGGTTAGGATTCGAGAATGCCATCATGCAATTCTGAGAACAATATGATCTCAGAAGCAAGAATAACATAGATACTCCCAAAAAAAAAGCTTCTGAAATCACCATTAAGAAGATACCTAAGAAGACTCCTAAAGTGACTGCTGAAAGTAACAAATCAGCAGCTGAGAGTTCTAGGAAAAACAAAGACAAAGACATCCAAACTACCGATAAAATGAGTCAAGAAACTATAAGCACTAGCATTTCAGCTAATGCTCCTGATAAAACAACTTCAAACATTGTACATAGTGAGAATCAACAAGCTGAGTCTGCCAATAAAACAGAATTGAACCCTTCAAAGAGTCTGTCTCCTTTCAATTTGGAAAGTGAGATAGCCAAGATTAAAATTCCAGTTCCTCTCACTGAGTTGGCCACCCAAGATTCATATAAAGCTCAAATTTTGAAAGATTTAAATCTAGGAGAAAACAGTGACACTGTCAATTTAAATGATGATCAACCAGCTTTTTTGTTTGGCCCAAATTGAAGGGAATTTTCAGGAAGGGGTAGTACCTCCTTTTTATATTAGCCTCAATATCCATGAAAAAATCCTTCATAATGCTATGCATGACTCTGGGGCTTCACAAAAACTTATGCCAAAAGTGATTATGGAGAAGTTAGGCTTAGAGATAACCAGACCTTATAAGGATTTATACTTGTTTGACTCTAGCAGAAACATCTCTGTGTGAATCTGACCCAAATCCCAGCTAAGTGCATGGTAATGGATGTTGTAGTGGCAGATGTTCCTCCTAAGTATGGCATGTTTTTGTCGAGGTCATGGGGTGCCAATCTACTAGGTACAATGCAGATGGACATGACATATGCCACAATCCCTGTCTTTAGCCAGCTTAGAAAACTGTATAGAGAGGCACACATGAAGCTTATGGTTAGTAGCCCTGAGAAACCTAAAAAATCACCTCTGTACTCTCTCCATACAGATCTGGACTCTTTTATCCTTTACAATGATGAATTTACAGATGAGCCAGAGCTAGAAGACAAAAAATTAAGCAATAGAGTAGAGCCCAAAGATCGTAACACAATGGCAGCTCTAGATATAGGGGAAAACAAGAGAGAATCCTTTGGGCAGTGTGCTGAATCAGAAACTCAGAGTGAGAAAGACCAGGACTGCAAACAACATTTTACTCATCACTATGAACCCCATGTGAATCCTAAAGAACACAACATTACACAACAGGGTGCAGACCCCATAATACAACATAATGGTGAACACAGCATTAGGGATGAAAATGATAATAAATCTAAAAACAATCCCTTATGGAGAATGAACTTTGATGGGTCTTGCACTAGGAAGAATGCAAGATTTGGGGTATGGTTACCCAATACTGAAAGTAACTATGCTAAGAGTCATGCCTTTAAGTAGATTTTAAGTGTACAAACAACATTGCAGAGTATGAGGCTCTCGTCCTAGGATTGAATCTATTGAAAAGACTAGGAGCCCAAAGGATAGCTGTACATGGAGACTCTGAATTAGTCATCAAACAAGTGAATGGAGTGTACACTACAAAGCATCCTAGATTGAGGGCATATAAAAATGATGCCATGGATTTATTGAAAACCTTCGTAGAATATGAGCTTGTGTTTTTTCGTAGGAGTCAGAACATTATTGCAAATGGATTAGCCTATGTTGCTAGTTCATATCATAAATCACCTAGTGACAAACAGATCATCATTCAGACAAAATATAGGCCTACAATGCCAGATAATGAGAAGTATTGGTAGGTCTTTGAGGGTGACAAGTAGATAAAGGATTTATTGCTTGGCAAGAATGAGTTTGCAATTCCTGATTCAGACTCTAAATCTGATGAAAACTGCCTGAATGAAGAGCCCCCGGATGAAGAAAAATCACCCCATAATGTAGAAATAAACATGTTAACTGAAGAACTTGGAACTCAAACTGAAGAATACAAGAACTCAGAAAAGGAAGACATAGAGGTGCTGCAGTCTAAAGACAAAAACATACCCAGAGGATTAGCACCCCTTGAAGACCTTTTTGATTTTAATGATGTAGCAAAGAAACCCACTATAGAACACATAGAGTTTGATGTTGAAGAATGAAATATAGGCATCGAGGATAAGCCTAAGATTATTAAATTAGCTAAATCCTTGCCAGCACACATCAGGAAGAAATACATTGATTTATTTAAAGAGTTTATTGATGTGTTTGCCTGGAGCTGTGAGGACTTAAAATCCTATGATACAGAAATCATCCAGCACAAGATCCCATTTAAAGAAAACCAAAAACCCTTTAGGAAAAAACTGTGCAGAATTAACCCAGTACAACTACCTCTAGTTGAAAAGGAAATCAAAAAAATGTATGAGGCAGGAATCATAGTGCCTGTGAGGTTTTCCGATTGGGTCTCCAACCTTGTAGCTGTGAAGAAAAAGACAGGAGAAATCAGACTGTGCATTGATTTTAGAAACCTTAACAAAGCTTCACTTAAATATAATTACCCCTTACCCAAGATGGAACACATACTACAAAGGGTAGTTGGCTCAAAAAGGATATCCCTGTTAGATAGCTTTTCAGGGGATAACCAAGTCTTAGTACTCCCAGAAGATCAGCTTAAGACAATCTTCACCACTCCATGGGGCACTTTCATGTATGTGAAAATGCCTTTTGTACTAATGAATGCTGGTGCGACCTTCCAAAGAGCAATGGACATAGCATTTTCAGAGGAGATAGGTCACTTCATCATAATCTACCTTGACGACATACTAGTTTATTCCAAAACTGATGAGGAGCACCTTAAACATCTGGGAAGAGTATTTGAGAAATGTAGCTATCTCTCAATCCCAAAAAGACTGTATATAGCCTTAAAGAAGGTAATATTCTTGGCCATATTATATCAGAAAGGGGGATTAAAATAGACCCAAAAAGATTTGAGGGAATACTGTAGATTAGCCACCCGAGAAACATAAAATAATTGCAGTCCTTTATTGGGAAATTAACTTCTTGAGGAGGTTTATTCCCAACTTAGCTGAACTCCTCAGAGATATGACAAACAAGTAGGGGTCAAGTGGACTCTAGAGGCCAAAAAATATTTTGAATTAGTTAAACATGCACTCACCCGGGCACCAGTCCTAATCAACCTTGATTTTTCAAAAGATTTCCTTATATTATCCTTTGCATCAGAGCATATAGTGGCTGCTATCCTATTGCAGAAAAATCTAGAGGGACAGGAGCAGCTTATTGCTTTCTTCAGCAAGGCGCTAAGGGATGCACCCTTGAAATATAACATAATGGAAAAACATGCCTATGCCTTGGTAAAGGCCTTGAAAGACTTCAGGGTGTATATTATGCATTCTCACATCATTTCCTACATGCCTAACATAGTAGTGAAAGACATTTTGTCCCAAGATCCAGATGGAAAGAGGGGAAAATGGATCATTGTAATACTAGAGTATGATCTGGAGATCAAACCCACAAAACTTATCAAAGGTCAAGGCTTAGCTAAACTAATGGCTGAATCTAACTTACAAGCCCTTGACATAAACATGGTAGATGCCTTGGATGAACATGAAAGATTACCTACTCCTACTATTGAAGAAAAATTCCAAAACTCTCCTTGGTATACTGACATCTTGTATCTGCTTACAAATCTTAATGCTCCTCCTGAATTATCAAAGACTAAGGCAAGGTTTCTAAAGTTAAAAGCTAGAAATTATTTCATTTTAAATGAATGTTTATAATGGAAAAATGAAAATGGTTTGCTGCTTAAATTCCTGCCTGAAGCTGATGTAGAGAGGATCAAACACGAATTCCATGCAAGAGAGTGTGGAGGCCATCTCAACTAGAAAACCACTACTAAAAAAATCCTCAGAGCTGGCTATTACTGGCCTACTCTTTTCCATGATATCCACAAAATGATAGTTGCTTGCCATAAGTGCCAGATCTTTGAGGGAAAAAGAAAACTCCTCCCTTTACCATTACAACCTATCACTGTTGAGGCTCCCTTTCAACAGTGGGGCCTAGATTTCATAGGGGAGATCCATCCTGCTTCATCTACCCAACACAAATGGATTCTCACAGCCACAGACTATTTCACAAAATGGATAGAGGCCATCCCTTCTAGGAATGCCACAGATTATGTTATCATTAAATTCCTTGAAGACCACATCCTATCTAGATTTGGCTGCCCTAGGAAGATTATCATTAATAAAGCTGCTGCTTTTGGTTCCAAAAAGATGATTGATTTTTGTCACAGGTATCAAATTTCACTTGGTCATTCTACTGCTTATTATCCTCAGGGTAATGGGCTAGCAGAATCATCAAATAAGAGTTTGGTGGCCATCATCAAGAAACTGCTTGAAGAGAATAATAAATCATGGCATAACAAGTTAGTGCATGCTTTATGGGCTGACATATTAACAACAAAAAAATCCATTGGAATGTCCCCATATCAGTTAGTCTATGGAGCAGATGCAATGTTCCCTACCAGCCTAGGGGTACCAGTGATTAAATTGGTCCAAGAAATACAGTCAGAAGAGGATAGCATGGTAAGGGGGATCAATCAAGCTATACATCTCCAACAAAAAAGAGAAGAAGTCTACAATAGAGCCCAGAAAGTGTAAGAGAACATCAAAAAACTATTTATAAGAGAACAAAGGCTTGTGACTTCAAAATTGGAGACAAGGTACTTAAGTGGGATTCTAGGAGAGAGGACAAAGAAAAGCATGGCAAATTTGATAGTTTGTGGTAAGGTCCTTACATCATCCAATCCACCATTTGTCCAAATGCCTTTTTTCTGCAAGAGTTAGATGGTACAGATCTGTTTGCCAGGGGTCCTGTCAATGGCAGGATGCTCAAGCATTACTATTGTTGAGTTACAGTTTAAAGCATTCATTTCCGTTGTAAATACCATTGCTGTGTTTTGTTTAAAAAAAAGAGAGAAAATGTTTCAAAAAAGAGAGAAAAGAAAGGTTCAGACAAGCTCAAAACTTGAACCTCTGAAGTTCCAAAGAATGGCCGAAACAAGCTCAAAACCTGAGTCACAGGGAAAAGAAGGATGGTTCAAAGTTTCAGAATTTCAAAGCCTTCACAATTTTGGTTCCAATTTTTGGCAAATTTCAGTTCATGTGCAGCTGTCTTTATGCCATGGACCCACAACAAACTAGACAGTCTAATCCTGGTTTGACTGTTTTTAAATTTCTGTTGTAGAATGTAGAGAAAGAAGTCTGCTAGACAGTTTAATCCTAGCAGATAGTAGTATAGGTAGAGAAGCTATGATACCAACTGTTTAATCTAGTCTCATGGAGGAATAAGGGTAGAATTAGATTAGTTTGTTTTCTGCTTTCAATAAAAAAAAAAAGATGAAGAAGGTCTGCAAGTCTAAACGCACCTTAAAGAAAAAATGTTAGGACTGTAGGATGGGTAGGTAGATTGTTTGGGAGAATGTTTTCTGCTTATATAATAGTCATCATGTTGGTGGTAGCTGATAAAAGAGGAAAAGGATGGTCAAAGAACTAGGCATCTGGCCTACTCCAAAGATTATTTTCTGAGATTCTTAACACCGTCAAGAAGATGCCATTCCCATGTGGAGCCACTGTTAGCCACCTATAAAATTTTGACATAGCAAACAGGTGGCTAAATTTGTTTCTGAGTCTTCAAGAGATACATTTCCTTTGAAAACCTATCATTCTTGAAGCCTCCATGTGTTGTTTATCTTTTAAAGATCCCTCACTGTTGTTTCCATCAAAAAATCCTCACTGTTTATGAAAGAAATTTTCTCAGGAAAAGCTTCCATCTGCTCCATTTGTCCGTTCAAAATTCCCATTTTCACCCCTTTTTTCCCCTCACAAATTCCCACAAATTCTCCTCCTTAGCCCTCTAAATCATCAAATTTCCCTTTTAAACCTTAAGGCTCCCTTCATTTGGTTTTAAAATCTCTTTTTCCCCTTACCGGAACCCACTTTTTAGCCTTAAAAACTCGGTTTTTGGCCTAAAAACCCACTTTTTACCTTATAACAGGCTTAAGCCCCTTTTGGCCTAATTCTTGGCCCCTTTTCCGCATACGACCTGGTGCCAAAACCAAGCACTATTCCCTCAGGCACTAATCACAATCAGAACTGTCTGATAACTCCTTTTCCTTTGTTCCTTACATTTATCTGATGCGATGAACTTTCGTTCTATCGACCTCCACTGCAATATTAACTGTCGATCTTTACAGATCTAACGACCAGTGCTAATATCTCACTGCGCCCACCACATCTCTTCATCAACCCTCCAATTGTATATGGACCATTGATTTCCCCTTTAATCTGATGGCCCTCACATGATCGCCAATTGCAAAGTCTTAAGTGCCACCCCTTTGTCCCCTTCGATTTGCGATCCTTCGACAAATCCTGACCGTTGAATCCACAAGAACCAATGGTCAAGATTCGGTCACGCTCCGCCCATGTTTTAATATTATCACTCTACCGATTTAATCTGGACCATTGAATCCACAAGAATGAACGACCCAAATTTAATCGCACTCCATTCATATGCCCTCCATCATTTCCCCCCGGTCAAATCTCGACCGTCGATCTTCCAGTGATCTGACGGTCCGCGCTAAATTGTGAATCAAAAAATCAAAGAACTGCGGAGTTTTGGCCCCCTGCCTTTCTCCGATGCAATTAAATCTCTGCTGTCCATTCCGCCAGATCTGACGGTGTAGATTCCATCACACCCTGCCTTTCCCTTCCACC
Source organism: Pinus albicaulis (assembly GCA_034641835.2). Classification (NCBI taxonomy): domain Eukaryota; kingdom Viridiplantae; phylum Streptophyta; class Pinopsida; order Pinales; family Pinaceae; genus Pinus; species Pinus albicaulis. The sequence goes on along the minus strand of CM076584.1, from coordinate 215,989,136 downwards.
GTTTCACTGTTCCACTTATCTTCGGCTTAATCTCCGCCGTCCATCCCAATAGATCCAACAGTCAGGATTTGTCCCGCCCATCCATCTAACCTTTTTCCCTTTGGAACATTGGCGCTCCTACTTTTGATCCTAACCTTCCATTTTATAGATCTGATGGTCCACAGTGAACCCGCCTTTGACCTTGCCCTCTTGTTTCGCCCGTGCATCTTGCTTCATATCATGCAAATCCTACACCGTCGGATCTTCTGCCCTTCCATCCACTGGCTGAGAACGCATATCGCGTAAATTTTTCATCTGGGCATTAATGTTTTGAAATTACGCGATAAAAGTGGTTTCAGAAGGGACACGTGTCAGGTGGCGAGGCATATCACGTTTTTTCGGAAAAATTTCTAAACCACTCCAAAGTTGCGTGAAAATAGCAGTTTTCCTCTAAAAACCACTCCTCCCCAATATATTCCTACTTTAATCCCAACCGTCCATTTGATCTAGATCAACAGCTCATATTCCATTGCATTCCCATCCATATTTCTTTCATCGGGCCTTCCTAAGGACTTCATCATAAGATCTCCACTGTTGATCCTTTCATGATCCAACGGTCCACATTCAGTCTTCTTCCGCCTTGTCGGTCCCACCACCAAAAGCCTCCGATTTCATTCAATTTAACCTTTTTCCTTTGTATTCGCCTAAAACTAAACTTTTATGTTTAACACTAAAAGTTACTTGTGCCCGTCTAATTCAGTCTAACCTCCTCCACTGGTAAATCCCGACCGTTGATCGCCACTGTCTGACCTAATCCAACAGTCCAGAACTGCCCTTGCACTAGACCTCCATCAAATCACTTTTACACCATTACGCAACAATTATCACCCATTTTTCACCTGCATCCACCATTTTCATCACTGCACCACCATATCCACAGTCCTCCACAGCATCCATCCTCCCTCCCGCATGGTTTTCTTAATATGTTTATTGCATTTTGCAGGGTTACAGATGGTGAAAACCATTCTTTCTACACAGTCACCGTCATGGTGACACAGAGCGCAGAGAAGCTTTTTTAGAACTAGAGATTGTAGGAAAGACTCCTGAGTGTTGGAAATGTTGTCATTGATGGAAAAGAGAGAAGTAAAGTGGCAGAGAGGTAGCAGAGGTAGCAGTGAATTGAAGCAAAGAGCTGTTCAAGGTGCAGAGTAGTGAAGAAGAAGTTTTGCATTACATGAGTATGATGAGACTCTGCAATTGGGGGTATAAATGGGTCTATGATGCTGTGGTGTTGAATTTTGTGGTGTGGTGTGAGTCGATTAGGGTTTATAAATAGTGTTGAATAAATAAACTCTATGGCAAGGGTTTTGTGGTGTTCTGCAGATAATTGAAGAAAATCCATATCCTGTTCAGAGGCAGAGTTAGAGAAGGGCTATTGATTTTGACTTGAAGACCTGGCCACAATCAAGAGACTCTGTAAGTAATTTCGCTATATATATATATATATATATATATATATATATATATATATATATATATATGAAAGTATTGGTTTGAATCATGCGCACTGGTGGATTGATTTAAGTATGGTTAAAATTCGGTCCCAAGGGCTTGATGTATGAACTATGTACATGAGGGATGCTTAGTTTCTGTGAAATGTATATTGGTTGATTTAACACTGAACCACATTGAAATAAGGAGTTCGGAGCTGTTCAGAAGGTGCACAGTAGATTGTAGCAGGGCTGATGATTGAAGATCTGGCCAAGTAGAGAGATTTTGCAGTGAAGACTAAGTCGAGAGGCTTTTTCCCTCTAGCTTAATAAAAGTGAGGAATTCTTGATTTCGGTGTGATTTTGGCAACTCTCTGATGGATTCACTCTTTCTAGCTCATAAAATTTGTGTGTTAGAATTAATGCTCTCAGTGTCTGTGATAAGGCGCTTAATTCCTAAATGTTTTTAATTTCCGACTTCTATGTATAATGGGTAGAAGGATCAGTCTGTGTGAAATATCCTGTTTCTCTTGGAATGTATTCAAATTTCATATTCACTGCGAATGAATCGGATGTGATTACCCTGTATAGAATTTTGTAGAAGGGAATAGTGGCTTTGTTGGAAGAGCGAAACCACATCATCAATGTGTCAGTTGAACGAATGAATCCTGTGTAAAGGAGCGATCCTGTTCATTGAACGTAGCTGAAACATACCCTGTTTAATTAAGGAGTATCGAAACCGAGTCTGTTGGTGCGAATGCCATTTTTGGTGAAACACTATGGTTGAGACTTAACCACGATGTAAGCACGGGGAAGGCGAATAGATGAAATAAACTAAGTTGCCGTGAAATCCTGAGTTAAACACTGTTTAATTACCAGAATTTCGAAGAGCGGTTTAGGAGGTGGATACCACCAGTATCGCGCGATCAAAGAGGCGGTAAGTGGATTTCACTTTTTGAACGAGATATATGTCTCCAGCTGACATGTGGATATGGGCGGTATTTGAAAACCGCGAATTTCACATTTTTTCGCAACATTAAAGTTCGTCTCAATAAAAAGTGTGAAACTCGTTAATGATCGTTAGATCACAAAAGTTGACGCGATAAATCATGCACCATTGGATGTGAGCTAGAGGTTAACGTCGGGACCCACCTACATCACGTGATTTGGAGAAGTTATGAGGCAAGTAGGTTTATCACGCGATTGCCGTTGGATTGAAGTTTGGTAGCATGATGAATCTACAGCCGTTGGATGGGCGTGGTGGTTAGCAAAGGTATGGCCAATGTTTATTGTGTTGAAATCTGTTTATTAATCAATTAATATGGTGGGCCCAAATGGTTGCTTATGAAATGTTAGGTTCTGAACGAAAGGCCGAGGCCTTTTAATAGTGTTTTCGTTTGGATATGCATACGACTGGAGTGTGATGTATGATGGTTAGCGTATAGTAATACACTGTGGGGCCGAAACCTTATGTTAATATTGAATATAACCCGAAGCTTAGAGTTGAGTGTGGGACCCAGATATGTTTGCAGACTCAGGGTCTGATATATTTTGCGGCATTATGTTGAGGCATTACACGAATGTTTCATATTAATGTTTACAACACTCGCTTCGGGGAGTATACATATGTTGGTATATATATTATATTATAAATCAAATCTTCACTGCTACGAATATATAATATATATAATATATAACTGCGAAGACTGATATATGATATAATATATGTCACCAGACCATAGAGTCATAATTCGGCTTTATGTAAAGTTATATAATACATTCAAAGTGATGGTGAAGTTTGCAGACCTTTGGGACTAATGGCTATTGAATATTGACCGAAGATCATGAAATAAGGTATGGTGTGATATGTCAGGGTTTGACCAAGGTATAGAATGTTAAAGTTACGTTGGCAGTATGAAAGTCTGGCCAACCATAGTGCAGGTTGATACTTTGGTAAGTTTTATCAAAGTCAAAGATAATAAAGCACACTCATAGATGATGGTTTGATAAAGGGGCACATTATATGCATTGTGGGTTTTTATAACCCTTTGAAGAAGTAGGTTCCACACAGTATTTAAATTGCCAACTAAGGAATTAAACATTGTAGGTTGCCAAATTGTGGATTTATATTAGAGGCAATTTTTAGGATACATTTTATATGCACAGAGAGAGTTTAATGTGAGTTGATAGTGCTGTGACCGAATATATATATATATATATATATATATATATATATATATATATATATATATATGTATGTATGTATGTATGTATGTATGTATGTATGTATGTATTCAGATAATCATATGTGAGAGCCCAAGTTCGTGTAGGATTCGAATAATGGATTCGAAGATTCAAAAAATGAAGTTAGCCTTCAATTAAGAGTTGAAGAATTGAAACTGACTTTGGTTTGAACCATGAAATAAGAAAAGCTTCCACATGTAAAGATTGCCATATTGTGAATTTATTTGGGACTAAACTTGGAAAAGAAGTTATATATATAGCAGATACAAAATTGCAGTGAATGAGTGAATATGCACAAGAATGAAAATGTGGGTTTGACAGGTGTACATGCACAGGTGCACACAATTGTAGTAAATAGTAGAGGTATGCAAAATAGTTACTTAACATCAGCAGAAAAGACAAAACTAGCAAAGCCAAAGGCCGGAAAAATGGCTGAGTAAAATTGATGAATGTAACTGAAAATGTGAATGTAAATGTTTTAATTGATTTTATATTGTTTGTGATGCATTGGAAAGTCTCTGAAGGAAAACAAAAATCCCACTGCTATATTGAAATTAGTACATATTGTTATATTTTTTCTAAATGAGATGGACAAAGGAATGAGAAGGCAGAAGTCAAAGAGTCATGGCTATTCACTTCAAATTCCCTGTGGAATGAAAACAATCATGTGATGAACTCTATAAATGATATCTCATTGATATGCATAGAGAGGTTAGAGAATGTAGAAATGAAGTAGTGAGGTAGAGAAGGAGGAGCTGAAAGAGAATCTGAGAAGATGCAGAGATGATACAGGGCAGATATGAGGACTGATGGACAACAATGAAGAAGGTACAGAACAAAGTCTATATCCAAGGTAAATCAGCAAGTGTTTTCTTTTGAAAGAGTAAGGAAGTTAGAGCTTCCCTATCAATTCATAGCTTGATAGATGTCAGTTGTAGCTGACTGAGGTTGGAGCCTCCTGTAGGTTGGTGCTTACAGAAAATCAGTGGTGAGAGGGAGTTGGAGCTTGCTTTTGCATCACAACAATAATAAGATGTGGTTTTCTTCCTTTATGGGTTTCCACTTATATCTGGTGTCTCTGTGCATGTTTATGTGTTGATATGGTTTATCTAATCTGCTTAATACTTGTTGCTCTCATATTAAGTTTGATGTTGCATTATCTTAATATTTGTTGCTCACATTCTAATATTACTCACATATTAAGTTGAACATGAAATTAAGGTGTAAATAAATTTTAATGGAAAAGTTTTAAAAGTCCATGAATGTGTTAAACTGATTCACCCCCACCCTCTCAGTTTAACTAAGGGTTCAACATTGAGGGGGTTTTAAACACATGTTTTATCCAAATCAGAGTTATTAACTCTGTTTCAAATCCTCCAACACCATCAAAACCTACATATTCACAGACAAGACAGAAGTGAAGCGGCAAAGAGTATCAGTGATAGTTTAAAGAGCTTTAAAGCCCATTATTGAAGATTAGATGCTTTAATCGAGTGTTTAGAGGGCGAATATACAGATTGAAGACCTTATGAATGATCCAGAAGGCCTAACAAGGCCTAAAGCACATAAAACAAGCCATATCAATGTTTCACATCAACATAATGTTCTTTCCCAACAAAAGACGAGTTCCCATAATGTTTTTTATTCTCCATCAATGTTCTCGAGAAGATCACCACCCTGACAGTAGTCCTAAGATTTCCAGAGCATTAGTTACATAGTATGGTAGGCCTGAAAGTCATTTATCTACCTTACTTGTCCCAGAGTACGAACAGAGTACAAAATAGCCAGAAAGTACTTCAAGAGACATACCTAGAGTTATTATCAGCCTGTCGAAGACCCTTAGCTCACCCAAAGAGTATTGAAAGTCAATGTAGGGATATTAAAACAGAATGGGCCTCGAGCACTCTTCTTCCTCTGTTTTAATGTTTCATTTAAAACTCTATCTACCTCTACTACCTCTCTTTCAGCTATAAGAACTCATGAAAAATACGCTGAAAAGGTTGTTGTTGTTTGGATAACCGTGGATTGTAAGTTGCTTCTTTGAGATAGAGTTCTATGTATTAGTTGTAAAATAGGATGAGGAGATGATTTTAGACTGAATATCAAGCTGTTGGAAAATGATGTATGTGACTGGTGTCGCTCTTTAATATGGCAAGCATGTTCATTGGATCCTGATCTAAATCAGTGGTGATGTGTTCTATCTTTGTCAATGTTTTCCCTCTGTTATTCATCATATTTCGTTTCTCTGATAAGAATTAGTAAACTAGCTTAGGATATATTGTTGTAAAGTACCCTAATGCTTCATGCTCTTCTTATCTTTGATGTTTTCTACTAATTGTGTGATCTAAGAACAAATTCAAGATAATTTAACCAATATTGTAGTTGGTTCTCCCTGCTTACTGATGTATGAATTTAGAATTTGTTTTTAGATGTTCTTGTGTGGTTTTAGCTGAATTAATTGGGATACTGGGAGATTAGAGTTGATTCTATCTCACTAGGGTCCTTTTCCAACAGTTATCTTTTCCAAGATCCCCTAATTTTAATGTCAAAATCATTGAAAGTTAAAAGTCTTTCTCTGATCTTAGGCTTCACTTTGTGTCGATCTTGAATTTTTTCTATTATCTGAAGAGTTAGCCTCATTAGGAGTTTGATCATAGACGGTTAAGGCATGCCCTGTCCCTAGAATTGATTCTAAGTGGTCACCTTGGAAGGCTTCCTTGTCATTCGCCTTCATTTCCCTATTTTTTCATCCCATACTATCATCTTTAGAGATCCTCTGTTTTAGATGACTAGCCCATTTGAAAGCCTTGGATATTGAATTGCAAGTAAACCCTTTTATGACTCCATTGCCCAATGGACTTGAGTTTTCTTTGAATTATCTCCCCATTGCTAAAAATACTTCTTTTCTCACTCCTTTACCTTACATTGAACCCTTCTTTCATGTTTCCCAACAACCAAACAAACAAACAAACAAAACAACAACCCTTGTGCCCTATAACTAGCCTAATACCTTAAAATTGAACTTCAAAGACATACATTTCTTTGCCTTTTATAGAGAGATCCCTCTCTAGATCCAGGAGGGCTAGATCCTGAGATCCCAAAGTGGTTTGATGTTGTTTTGTCTTTTGGTATTGCCAAACCTGCCAAAATACAGGAACCCCAACAACCCGTATGATTAAAGACGATAGGATTAGAATCAGTCGGATCAATTCCACCAATAGCCGACAATAAAGCCTATTTTTGGGAGGGAATTATGGATAAAACACACTTCCCTAGACATATGACAATATATAACAATAGATTAAAGAATATACAACTACCTTTCCTAACTCAGAACAAACACATAGAAAGAATTAGAGTCTTAATTGTAATCCAAGTGCTTCTAAATGGCTTCTTCTGTCGCTTTCGTTGCAGCTTCAAATTCAAGCGGTTTGTGCGAAATTATTCCTACAAGAAAGAACACTAAAACAACAGAAGATAACAATAATACAGATGTCTATTCAAGTTAGTTAGCTAAATCAATAAAGCATAAACAATACACATTAACTAAGATCTTGCAATATGGAAAATCAAAGCCAATACAGATGCATATAGGGAAAAGTAAGTTGTATAATTTATTGATGATAGAAGGAGAGGTTACAACCAACTGACTGATTTGAAGTGACTCTTCCAGCAATGAACCTCAGCCCCATCACAATATAAATCTCTCCAGCAGCTATTACACAAATCTAGCTCTTAATTGAAAATCCTCCAGAATTCTCTACTCAAATTGTTCCTTTCAAACACTCAGATCTGTGTTCAATTTATAGATGAACTGAAGGTAGTTTTGCAATGAATGACTTTCCAATAATAGGCAAGACATGTTCCCAGTCATGTAGATGTGAAATGGACACTTGGATTCGAAGCTTGACACATGTGAACTCTTCTAGAAGGCACTTGCCAAGTGGATATTCCGGAACAATGAGAATTTCGCTCCCAATGTGACCAACGCACCCATAGATGTCGGAAAGTGCTTTGCAGAGTAGCCTTGCATGGGGCTACCTATATATGCAATGCACTTAGTCCCCTTAGAGGTGGCGTTGGTGAGCTCCCACATGCTATATAATAAACTTCAAACCTTGCAAAACTTTGCTTGATGAAAGTCATGTTTGATTTGTCTTATTCTTGCCTTAGGGCATTTAGCAACTTGAAATGATACAAAATGATAAACCCTTAGTAATTGGTCTTGGAGATGATGCCCAGTTAACTGAGTCATTGGGAATGATGCCCAAATTGACCTATAACAATTTCCCCCTAAAGAATGAAGTAAAAATAATAAGAACATTTGATTTAGATGCTTTACACTGTGATGGGTTGGAGATGAAGCGGAGTGGTCACCTGCATCAATATTACAATACATTACATCATGATATATCCTCTTTGATCATAATTGTTGAGGGTAGGAATTCCCATGTTCAGCACATAAACAATCTAATAAAATGTACATAATTCAAAAAGCCGTCGACATTGGAATGTTTCCCAATGCAGACATGCCTACAGATGTAGGCCCATGTTCAAATGACAATATGTATGTAAGGTCACCGTACAAATGATGTGTACAACAATCCTGAAATCGCAGCCCAGATGGCTGAAACTAGATCCGGGGTCTTCTTATCTCATTCACTCAATCATTCAGGTACAAGTCTAGCCATGTGAATATATGATTTGTCATTGAACATGGAAAGACATCATTTGATTGCCAGCCAATGATGTGAGTTGTTAACAAATGTGAGAGAACAACCATTATTGAAAATGGCCCTCAAAGTACTGCAGTAAGTTTCGTAAGGCATGAATAGATGATTTGATGTCGAACGCCAAACAAAATCTTTCGGTCAAAGGTCCGGAAGCAAGGATCTTGTCGATGCTGTAACAAGGCTCATGGTACGGGAATCTGATGTTTCTAAGTGAAATTATTGGATATTGATTTTTTGTCGACAGCAAGTCACCTTATTGTGAAGTGGGAGTTACTGATTTCAGAGACAAGGGTATGACTTGATATAGAAATTTTCAGGGATGACAGTCATGAGAATAAAGGTTTACGAGTATTGCAAGAGGATGAGTATATTCACTAGATGACTTCTCTTGAACATATCGGCGACACTGTGATGAGTTGGTAGCATTGACCCAAAACCTAAGTGAAGGTATGATGAACCATAGGTGTGAATGAACTGTCAAGATGATTACCCAACCCAAATAGTCATGCACATGGAGTGAAGGAAGTGTCATGTTCAAGAGCGACTTGCTACCATAAAGAAATTTTGCTCACTTTTCCAAAATTTTCCCTGGTCATTTGTCGACCAGCACCTCTTTATTTCTTAACAAGCTTGAGGAGGATAACATTTTCTTGATCTATAATTCAACCATTCGGGCGTGTTAGGAATCTGTAATTTTAGCATATTGGAAAGACTAAAGCTATAGAGACAACATTATGAACCACTTTGGGATTCTAGGATCTAGCCCTCCTGAATCCAGAGAGGGATCTCTCTTATAAGTGCAAAGATTGATTTATCTTTTAAGGCTTTTAGGTGTGATATTAGGCTAGTTATTAAGAACAAGGGGTTTTTTTTTGTTTGGATGGTTGAGCATGATTTTTAATTGAGTGGAAATTCCTAAACATGAAAGAGTTTCAAAGGGGTGAAGGTGTGAACAATCAGAACAAGATTTGGCTGATAGGATAGATATGAGACAGGACTTAGTCCATTGGGCTATGGAGTCATAAAAGAGTTTAATTGTGCAACAATTTCAAGAGTGGTCCAAGGGGCAAGTCATCTACATCAAAATATCCTTTAGATTAAATGATGGAATGGAACATTAAAAGTGTTGAGAAGGTGGAAAAAGTCAATCATTTCAACAAGAATTTATCAACTTTCCAAACAAGAAAAGCCTTTTAAGCAACTGTTTGAAACCAACCAAAGACAGGGCTAACCTTAAACTTCTTCGGACAAGCTTGTATTAAAGCTAACTTATTAGACAAACAATCCAGCAACCCACATGACTACTTTCAGAAAGGATGAAAACAAATAAGAAAAACAAAGTGCAGCTTAATATCAAGCAAGATACATTAAAATCTGAACCTGCTTCAGGATACTCTTAGGGAAACCTTCAGAATAACCTTTGGAGAAAGAAACTAGAAGACAGGGAAAACCATAAACTTTTCCATTCTAACTCTACTTAGCATATAATGAAAATATCATTCAAGAACTTTATTTCAATATTTTCACATGAAGACAGGGACAAACCAACATTTCTTGATAATGTTTACACTTAACTTAATTCATTCTTAAAAACACAATTGGAGGAAAACATAGAGATAAATCTTATTAGTGAGAATAGGGTACTTTTGACAGTAAATCCTAGCTCTATATTTGTTGTTCTTTATTAGAGAATAAGTGAACAAAATGGCATACATGAAAGGAAAACAATGACAGTAAGAGGTACTTCACCAATGATATAGACTAGGATCCCAAGAATCAGCTTGTGTATTGATGTCAATCCAGTTACATACTTCAAGTCCAATGTTTCAGTACAACAATCATCTTCTCCTCTTAGCCTAACTTATTTGATCACAAACAGAGCTTCAAGAGCCTCTGAAAACTATTTACATATAGAAAGTTTCGAGCACAAGTATTACATCAAAGTTCATCAACCAACCCTTTACAATGTGCTCCTCAAGGAGATTTTATAAGGAAATGAGGAGGTGGAAATGTTTCTAGGGTTCAAGTATCATTAATTCCATAATTAATGCAATTCCCAGCCTTGAAAACCATGTAAGGCACAAGGTAGGAATGTATTCGACCTATAACTCATAACTCTGTTCTACTTTTTGAGGCTTAATGGATGAGAATATTGAATTCAGGGTGCTTTCTCATCTTTATAATAACTTCACTAACAGTTTGTAATTTTTTCTTTCCTTGGTAATAACTTTTTAGGTGTCTTTAGGCAAATATCTTCTGAATAATCAATAACTATGCCTTCTGTGATTCCTTTGAGGCTGTAGGTGGCTTTTGGTAGTAGGAGAGGATTCAATTAGCCTCTGATGTGGCAATGGAGGCTTCTCAGACTGATAGATATCTTTGTTTTTCCCTAAAACACCTTTAATTTACTTTAGATCTGTGTTTTAGGCCTAATTATGCTTTGATCTTCCTTTCTGGTCTTGATGCTGTCTTTAACTTTGGATCAAGCCTTTGATTAATCAAATTTATGCCCTAATCCCTGAAAAAACTGTGTTAAAAACCTTCAAACATTGATTTCTGCTTCAATCTCACCCTTCGATACTGATACTCTCTGTATAATCAAATTTCACTGTGTTTTTGTGGTTTATGTAGGTGCGTGGAGGGTTTTATAAGGTTACCATTGCGCATGAGGCATGATAATACATGATGTGAACACTGCAGATTGATCTTCTGTATGAATAGTGGCCTGAGGGATCGTCATCCCCGACCCTTGATTTTATTTTTGAAATAGTTGAGAAACCTTTAAAACTTGCACAAACATAGAAAAGTTAAGAAAATCCTACGGAAATAGGTTTAGACAGCTTCTGGGTATGAGATTAAATCATGACCGTTGGATTAAATCAACCGACGGTCGGGATTGCTTGCTAGGGTCAAAAGGGGAGGCGGTTGGATGAATGAGAGTTAGATTAAGTCTAGGCCGTTGGATCAGATTGATCAACGACCGAGATCAATTGGGGAGTTTATAATGCAAAGGGGAAAAGTTATAGTGGAAAGGGAGGAAAATGTAATAAAAAGGGGAAAAACCTTTGGCGGAAGGGAAAATGGGGCTTAAATGAGATTTGGGGTCGCAGAATGATCTGGGCCATTGAACTAGGCTGATCAACGGTCAATATTTCTTGAACGGAGTGCTAGGTGGTTTGGATGATGGGTAAATGAATGGGGGAATAATTTAATCAGGGTCGTTGATCTTCAGAGATCGATGGTGGAGAAGTATTAGTGAAATGATTTTGGGGGCAAAGGTGGGGTGAATGACTTGGGAGCGAGAATTAATATGAGCCGTTAGATCCTGATAATCAACGGCCAGGATTAAAAACTGAAAGGCCAATGCTGCGGGGAAGGGTGGTTTGGTGGAAAACCATAATGGTTTTCGCGTGGCTCTGAAGTGGTTTTGAAATTTATAAAAAAAAAACGTGATATACTTCTCTGGCCGACAGGTGTATTTTTAATACCACCCATATCGCGTAATTTTTTGGCATTAACATTCAGGCACAAAATTACATGATATGGAATTTCAGCCGTTGGATGAAGGACGGAGAGATCTGACGATGGGAGTGAGAGCACGATGGAATAAGATGCGCAGGTGAAAAATGGTGGGCAGGGCCAAGGCGGTTTAGATCCCGACCGTTGGATCTCAGGAATGCACGGTCAAGATGTATCGATGGGGGAGGTAGGTCCCAAAGGAGTTGGGCCTATCGGGTTGAATATAGACTGTAGGATCTAAATAATTGACGGCTCAGATTTAATCTCCGAGAAATGAAAGCAATGTGAGAGGGGATTTGGGCGGAGATTGGGTGCAATAAGGACCGTTGATCTGCAAAGATCAACGGTGGATCTTTACCAAGGAGTTTAAACTGCGAGGCTTTATGAAACAAAAAAGAAAGTTAGGTTTGATCTGGACCGTAGGATCTATGAAATGGACGGCCCAGATTTGATCGCAGGATCGCAAATCGGTGGAGGCAAGGGGAAGGCACAAAGGGAATGCGCCGATGTGATTAAGCGCGGGCCATTAGATCTAGGAGATATCAATGGTCAAGATTGAATCGGTGGGTTTTAATGTTAGAGGGCTATGGCAGAGGGCGATTAAATTTGGGCCGTTGGTTCTTATGGATTCAACGGCTCAGATTAAATCGCGAGATTGCAATCAGAGGAGGGAAAGGAAATGGACAAAAGGATTTTTGCGATGCAATGGAGTATCAACCATCAGATCAAAGGATGATTGACGGTCCAGATTGAATCGGAGATCGCATCGGCGGGAGACAATATGAAGAATGGGCGCGATGTGATGAGCCGATGGCCGTTGATTTGCAGAGATCAACAGCCTAGATTTGTTTCAAAACATATTGTTAGGTTTTATAGAAAACAAAGGAAAATGGTTTGGGAAAGGTTTTTTATAATGTTTTAGCGTCTGATTTCGGGGCTATGGTTTTGTGAAGAAGGTGAGGGGATCGGGGGTTTTTAAAAGAAAAGGGCTTAATCGCATCTGAGTTTTTGAAAGTAAAAGGTAACAAGGAAAATAGAAAACCCTAATTGCGATTGCATGATAGGGGCTTAACTACGGGTTACAGCTCTGAGTTTTATGCAGAGAAAAGGAGTTGGGGCTAAGGTCAAAGGGGCTTAAGGCCTTAGTGCAAAAAGACTGTTTTTTATGATTTTTGAAGGATTTTTTGAGGATTTTGAGAGTTCCGATAAGGTTAAAAGAGGAGTTTTAAACCTTATCAAAGGGAATTTATGAAGGAAATGAAGGAAAATGAGGGAAATGGAGGAATTTTATGAGGAACAAGGGGATGAAAATGGACGTTAATTATGAGTGAAAGGAGGGGTAAAATGAAGGGAAAAATGGGTTTTTTGAGCAGTCTTTCTCTTTGCAAACAATAGATTTTTCAGGTTTATGAGGGAAACAATAGTGAATATTTAACTAAAGAATTACTTATCTTCATAAGACTTCAATAACTCACAATTTGGCCATAAAATTGTTTCTTGAAGGCTTAAAAAATGATCTAGCCACCATTTGATATGACAAATTTTTATAGGTGGCTAACAATGGCTCCACATGGGGATGACACCTTCTTGAAGGTGTCAAGAAATTCAGACATGTCTTCTCTGGAAGCTTATCAATTCCTCATCCATTGGGCTACAACTTTCTTTACTTTTATGATCTTCTTTTGTTCTGACAATATTAGCAGCCATTAAATAAAAATGGAACTCTATCAAAACAAGCTTTCTACTTACCCAATCCTAATGATCTAACATTTTTTCTTTTTTTTCAGAGTGCATTTGGATTGGAAAATACTTTTTACCAACATTTTATTCTTTTGAAAACATAAAAAATAGTCTATTTCTACCCTTTTTTCTCCATGAACTTGGATTAAGCAGTTGAGTTCATAAGCTTCTCTACCTAACTACTATCTATTAGGATTAGACTGTCTGACAGATTTTTATTCTCTAGATTCTAAGACAAAAAATTTAAAAGAAAACACGCTAAGATTGAGCAATCTAACTTGTTTCTCATCTATGGCATAAAAACAAGCTGCACATAGACTGTTATTTGCAGAAAATTAGATCAAAATGGTGAAGGCTTAAGATCTGAAAGTTTTAAGAACATCCTTCATTTTCTTTTCAGCTCTGAATTTGAATTTGTTTGAGCTGTTCTCTTTTTGTTCTCTGGTTCAGGTTTTTAGCATATCAGAATCATTTTACTCCTATTCCTGGCTCAAGGTTTGATCTAGTTAGAGCCATTCTTTCTTTTGGAATTCAGAGGTTCAAATTTTAAGCTTGTTTGAACCTTTGTTTTTCTATCCTAATCTACCTAACTGATAAGCCAAGATTAAGCTGTTTGGAAAATCTATTTCACTAACCTATCAACAGTAAATTTAAAACTAATTAGTCATGATTAGGCTGTATGACTAACTAGGAGTGTGTTTCTTAGGAGTGGCATTTGAGCTTGCACACTTTTAGATTTGTTTCTCTTTTGGGTATGGGGCTGTACCTTTCTTGTTTTTACAATCTGCCCTCTTTTCTCTTTCTATTGTTTTTGTATTTTTTCATTTTCTAACTTTGAATGCAATGATGAGTATGATATTCATAATGAGAAAAAATAAAAAGGCTTCCAAACTGATATGGTCAAGAGAAATAATGTTTGAGCATCCTGCCATTGGCAAGACCCCCAAAAAGTTCAGCTCCATTCAATTCCTACAAGAAATAAGCATTTTTACCAGCAGTAGAATGAATGAGATAAGGGCCAAGCCATAAGTTATCAAATTTCCCATGCTTGCCCTTATCTTCTCTCCTTGAATCCCACTTTAAAACTTTGTCACCAATGTTGAAATTAATGGCCTTCGTCCTTCTATCAAATAGCTTCTTAATGATTTCTTGCTTTTGTAATGCTCTGTTGTAGACCTCCTCTCTGGTTTGCTGAAGATGTATAGTCTGATTAATTCTTCTGATCATTTCATTGTATTCAGACAACACTTCTTATATCAGCTTCATGACTGGCACTCCTAGGCTAGTTGGAAAAATTGGATCTACTCCATAAACAAGCTGGTAGGGTGACATTCCAATTGATTTTTTAAATGTTAATCTGTCATCCCATAGTGCATGTACTGGATTTGTGTGCCAAGCTTTCTTATTGTCCTCCAGCAACTTCTTGATTATGTTTACCAAACTTTTTTTTGAGGATTCTTCCAACCCATTACCTTGAGGGTAATAAGCAGTAGAATGGCCCAATGTAATCTGATATTTGTGATAGAATTAAACCATCTTTTTGGATCCAAATGCAGCAGCATTATAAGTGATAATCTTTCTAGGACAACCAAATCTAGAGAGGATATGATTTTCAATGAATTTTATGATGACAGAGTCATTGGCTTTCCTAGAAGGGATGGCTTCTATCCATTTCGTAAAGTAGTCTATTGCAGTGAGAATCCATCTATGTTGGGAAGATGAGGGTGGATGGATTTCTCCTATGAAGTCTAGACCCCACTGTTGAAAAGGAGCTTCAACAGTGATTTGATGCAAAGGTAAGGGAAGCAATTTTCTTTTGCCTTCAAAGAGTTGACATTTATGACAGGAAATAATCATTTTATGGACATCTTGAAAGAGGGTTGGCCAAAAGTAACCAGATCTAAGGATTTTGTTGGCAGTTGTCTTCCAATAGAGATGGCCTCCAAATTCTCCTTCATGGAACTCATGCTTGATCTTATCTGCATCATCCACTAGCAATAATGGATTTTAGCAATAATCCAATAGCATTTTTCCAATATAGACATTTATCTAAAATGCAGTAGTTAACAACTTTTAACTTCAAAAATATTGCCTTTGTTTTACACAATCCATGAGGTGTATTCAAATTGAACAAAACATATAAAATATCAGCATACTAAGAGGAATTCATAAAATGATCTTCAAAAATGGGAGTTGACAATTCCTCTTGTTCATCTAATGCATTTATCATGTTTATATCAAGAGCTTCAAAATTAGACTCAACCATTAATCTTGCTAGTCCTTGGCCTTTTATGAGTTTAGTGGGCTTGATTTCTAAATCACATTCAAGTATCACAGCTATCCCCTTTCCTCTTTTTCCATTTGGATCCTCGGTTAAAATATCTTTGACAACTGAATTAGGCACAAATGCAATTATGTGGGAGTGTAGAATGTAAACTCTGAAGTCTTTTAAGGCTTTGACTAAGGCAAAGGCTTGTTTTTCCATGATATTGTACTTCAGAGGTGCATCTCTCAATGCCTTACTAAAGAATGTAATTGGTTGTTCTTGTCCCTTTGAGTTTCTCTGTAATAGGACAACAGCCACTGTGTATTCTGATGCAAATGAAAAAATGAGGAAATCCTTTGCAAAATCAAGACTTATAAGAACTGGTGTTTTGGTTAATGCTTGTTTGACCAGCTCAAATGATTTCTTTTCTTCTAAGGTCCATTTAACTCCTTTTTCCCTTTTCGTCATGTTTGTTATGTTTCTAAGGAGTTCAGCTAAGTTGAGTATGAACCTTCTCAAGAAATTAATCTTTCCAATGAAAGATTGAAGTTCCTTGATGTTTCTTGGATGGTTGATTTGCAAAATACCATCAATCCTCTTTGGGTCTATCTCTATTCCCTCTTTTGATATGATGTGTCCAAGTAGTTTACCTTCTTGGAGACAAAACATTGTTTTCTTGGGATTTAAAGATAACCCATATTTTCTGCATTTCTCAAAGACTTTTCTCAAGTGTTCTAGGTGTTCTTCATCTGTTTTGGAAAAAACAGTGATATCATCAAGGTAAATAATGATGAAGTAGCCTAATTCTTTCAAAAATGCAATATCCATGGCTCTCTAAAATGTAGCACCAACATTCATTAAACCAAAGGGAATTTTCACATACATGAAAGTGCCTCAAGGTGTAGTAAAGGTTGTTTTAAGTTGATCATCAGGATGTACTAATATCTAATTGTACCCTGAGAATCAATCTAGCAAAGAAATTCTTTTAGACCCAACTACCTTTTGTAGAATGTGATCCATCTTGGGTAAAGGGTAGTTAATGAGGCTTTTTTTAAGTTCCTAAAGTCAATATAAAGCCTTATTTCTCCTGTTTTCTTCCTCACTGACACTAGATTAAACACCCACTCTGAATATCTAATAGGAACAATAATTCCAGCTTCATACATTTTCTTGATTTCCTTCTCAACCAAAGGTAATTGAACAGGGTTTATTCTACGCAGTTTTTGTTTAAATGGCTTTTGGTTTTCCTTGAGGGGTATCTTATGTTGAATTATCTCTGTGTCATATGACTTTAGATCCTCATAACTCCATGCAAAAACATCATAAAATTATTTAAACAGCTCTATGTATTTCAGTTTGATGTGAGCTGGTAAAGTTTTAGACAGTTTGATCATCTTCAGTTTTAGTTCACTGCCTATTTTACACTCTTCAACTTCAGTTTCAACAGGTTCCAGTTTTGGTTTCTTGGAAACATCATTGAAATCAAACAACTCTTCTAAAGGGACCAGACCTTTTGGAAAACTTTGATTGTTAGATTGCAGAGTTTCTAAGTCTTCTTTTCCTAAATCTGCACTAATTTTTATGGTATGCTCAAGTTTATTAGATAACAGATTTATATCAACAAACTTTGGAGACTTTACTTCTTTATCACGTAGATTTTCTTCACTAGGATAGTCATCTTCATAGTCTGAATCTAAACTTGGTAGTTCAAATTCATTTATGGACTGTAGGAAGTCTTCTATTTGTTTGTCTCCATCAAACACTGGCCAATATTTCTCATTGTCTGGGAAAGCTGGTATGAATTTAATTTGGGTGGTGCATTGTTTGGTTTCATAAGGTGTTAAACATGTTCTAGCAGTAAAAGCTAAACTATGGGCAAGGATGTTTTCGTCTCTTGGGACAACGATAAGTTGGGATTCTTCAAATGTTATTAGTAAGTCCATGACATCATTTCTATAGGCTCTAAGTCTGGGGTGTTTGGCACTATATTCCCCATTCACTTGCCTAACAATCAACTCTGAATCCCCATGAACTTTTATCCTTTTGGCTCCTAATTTCTTCAACAAGTGTAAGCCTAAAAGGAGGGATTCATACTCAACTATGTTATTTGAACATTGAAAATTTAATCTGTAGGAATTCCCTTCAGTATGATTGTTTTCAGTGTTATGTATCCAAATGCATGCACCTGCATTGTTCTTAGTGCAAGATCCATCAAAATTCATACTCTAAAGAGGACTAGTTTTGGGTTCAGCAGTTTGACTACTATCCTCTTTGTCTTGTGTGCTTTTAGTTTGTTCTTGACAATCAGTATTGCATTGAAATTGTTCTAGTTCCTCATGTTCTTCATTAAGTTGAGGATTCTTTTCTTGGTTCTCAAAGTTAACAAGTAATGGATGACTGTTTTGTAGCTCTAGACCTGTGATTAGTTTACAGTGATTTTCAGATATGACAAGTTGCTTTGACCCTTCTATCATGTCTTCCTCCTTTTCTATGTCTGCCATTACATTACAGTGAGGAGTGGCCACTAAATTAGTTAAAGTTTCTTGCTCATCAACTATTTCATGATTGAAGAGAATAAATGAGTCAAGGCCTGTATGTAAAGAATAGATAAGAGATTTTTCTGGTCTTTCTTGGCTACTTACCATGTATTGCATATGAGATTCCCTATAAAGTCTTCTTGTTTGATTAAAAACAGGGATGGTAGCGTATGTCATATCCATTTGCATTGTTCCTTGTAACTTAAATCCCCAAGATCATGATAACAGCATACCATATTTTGGGGGTACATCAACCACTACAATGTCCATTACTAAACACTTGGCTGGAATTTGTGCTAAGTTTACACAAAGGTCTTTGATTAAACCTAAACATTTCACTCTACTGGAGTCAAAGGAGCATAGATCTTTGTATGGTCTAGTAATTTCAGGCCTAGGCTCTCCATTACTGATTTGGGCATTAAGTTATGAGAGGCCCCTGAGTCATGCATGGCATTGTGTAAAATTTTGTCATGAATCTTCAAACTAACATAAAAAGGAGGAACTGGCCCTTCTTAGTATCTTCCCTCAATTTTAGGACCAAATAAAAGCTCTGGTTGGTCATCATTAAGATTGATAGTGTCATTATTTTATGTTATGTTAAAAGCCTTCAAAATTTGTGATCTATATACATCTTGGGTGGCTAATTCAGTAAGAGGAACAGAGATTTTAATCTTGGAAATTTCCTACTCCAAACTAAAAGGCAACTGATTTTTTACCATGTTTGTTTCAGCCTTATTAACCACTATTTTATCAGAAAAATTAGCTTGCTGATTTCCTCTATTTGCATTGGTCAAAATTGTTTTAGTAGGAGCACTAGCTGAGGTGCTAACACTGCTAAGGTCTGCACTTTGTTTTTCATTAATTTGAGTGCCTTTTTCTTTGTTTTTATCAGAATTTACAATCATTGTTTTGTCCTTTTTCTTTGCAATTTTGGGTTTATTTACAGGGTTGTTTTTTTCATATTTGTCAGAGGTTTTGTTGTTGGAAGTTTCCTAATTTCTTTTACTCCTAATGTCATACTCTTTTGGATTTTCTATGATGACATTTTCCAGCTCTTGATAGTAATATTCATCCTCTTCTCTTTTATCATCATAGGGTGTGTATAGACCTTTTTTTCTATTGTAATGAACATCAAAAGTATCATTGTCTACTACCAACATGTTTATGTCATCTTCCTCTGTTTGTTTAATTATTTCTTCAACCTCACTTACATAGTTTTGATGAAAAGGAGGTGTAATCTGTTGATCATCTTCCCTTGGTCTGTTTGGAGGTTGGTTTCTCCTAAAATTCTGATTTTGATTTTGATTTCTGTTTTGAGGAGCTAATTGGTTTTGACTAGCTTGTGCTCTCTCAAGTATGCCCATATTTTTCATCATTTCTTCCATCATTCTCTCCATTTTAGAGCTAGAGGTGGAAGGTACAGATTCCTCTCTAAAGGATACTTTATTCTCATTTCTCATTCTTGCTCTTTTCTCCATTAAATTAACTTCCACAGCTAAGGCTCCATTTTGCATATCTTCTAGAGTCAGAGGGTCTCTTTCTCTAAGTTGATAAGCCATTTCAAGATCAAATCCTTCAGGAAACTTGTTTAAAGTTGAGCCTTGTGGAGGTTTCAATTATGGGGGTAAAGCATTATACACACTATTGAATCTAGTGCAATAAGCTTGAACACTCTCCCTGGTGTTTCTTTTGAGGCTGTTATAGTCTGAAAGTATTTGGAGAGGGTTTTTCTTGACTTCCCATTTGTTTAGGAATAACTGATGGAGGGCTTGAAGGTCATTGATAGTGTTAGGGGTTAAGCCTTTGAAACATTTTATTGCTTCTCCCCCTAAAATTTGAGCAAATAATCTAAGTTTGACAGTTTCATCGTCAATCTCATTTATTTCAAAGTAGTCATTGATCTTGTCCACTTGTTGTGAAGCAATAGTAGCACCAATGGCATCATACAAAGGTATCTTGGACTGATAGTCCTGTGGAAGGTTGACCAAAGGTAAAGGAAGAACCAAGGGGGCATACCATGTTGCCATGATAGGAGGTTGAGGTGGATTTACAAGGGGTGCATTAACAAGAGGGAAAATGTGCTAAAGTGGAGTGCTTTGGACAATGGGTGTATGAGGAACAGATGTGGATGAACCAGAAAGAGATTTCTAAGCTGATCTTGGATGAGAGAAACCAAAATTATGAAGGAAATGAAAATCCGGTGGAGTAGTTTCTCTACTACCAAGATGTTCATCTCTATCTTGGGAGGAAGGTGGAGACTCTAAATCTATCTGATCTATATCATCAAGTGACCTAGTTCTGACTGGATTTCTTAAGTCAACTTGTGATTCTTGTAGAGCTGCAAGGTTTTCAGGGACAGAATTAGCTCTATAGAATGGTCTGACAATAGTTGAAGATTTAGCCTTAGGAGACTTCCTAAGTATTCTTTCAGGTTTATCAACTATCTCAAGAGGGTTTGGATCAGGATGGCTCCTAATATGAATTCTTTTAGAAGCCACTATGGTAGGTTTTTTCAAACCCAACTAATCAAAAAAAGTTTTAACCAAATATAACAATCTTTAGGAGGCTAACTTATCTTTAAACAAGAAAAATTTAATCCTTAAAGTCTTTTTAACTAAGTTTAAATGATGTTATGATGATAATGGGTTTCCCAGTGGAGTCTTAAGGTCTGTTTAGGATTGTGGAGTCACCAGGTGGAAATTTTTAGCTCCTTTGGAGGTAAGATGTTTTATGGTCCACCACCATGTTTATTTGAATACCAATCTAAAATATTTTTGGGTATTCTGAGTTTTTTCAATCATATGGGTTCTAAGAGTGTCCTAAATCTATTTCAACACTTAGCTATGGTGATGAGACAAAGAAAGTTTACTCTTATGGCTAAGCTAGCTGATTCCTTCAAGGTTTGATAAGTTCTTATGAGAATCCTAAGGGTTCCTTAGTTTTTCACTGACTCAAATAAGTTTTATCATGATTACCATTTGCTTTGGTAGTGCTTGAAGAGGGCTACTTGTGCTGCACTAAACACTGAGTGTCTTGTTTTAAGGATTTTACTCAAAATCCCCAGCGGAGTCGCCAGAAATGTTGGTTCTAGTGGCTCAACTGACCAACACACCAAATATTCTTGAAACAAAGGGATTTCTGATATCCTAAGAGTATCTAAAATGAAAATCACTCAGAACTTCCCCAGCGGAGTTGCCAAAAATGTTAGTTCTGGTGGCTCAACTCGATAACACACCAAATATTTTAGGAATTTGGCTTTTGTGATCCATAAAATTGTGTATAAAATCTTTCGGTGAAAATCACATTCAAACAGATTTTTTCGATGTGTTTCGAACCAGTTATTGTGGTTCATCATCAGGACAAGATAAGAAATATGATCTAGGACATAGTTTAAATAGATAGGAAACTATGACTAGCCGTTATTCCAAAATGGATAATTAGACTGAATAAGGAACTTAAAAGAAAAAATAATAGTAGAATTATTATTATTCCATAACAGATAATTTGACTGAATGAGGAAAATAATAGTTGAATTATTATTATTGTATTCTATTAATAATTAAAAGATTCAAATATAATAAATATTTATATATAATCAATTTAAAAAAAAATGCATTAAGATAAAAACATAAAGAAATTTTTAAATAAATAAGTAAAAACCAAAAATAATCAAATGAAAATAAAAATATAAAAATAAAATAAATAAATAAAGATAGATAAAAATAAAAATAAAATAGATAAATGAATAAAATAAAAATAAATGAATGAAAAATAATAATATTCAAAATAAATACTAAAGATAAGTAATTAAATAAATAATAAAAATAAATAAAAACAAAAATAAAAATAAAATCAAGAACAAAAAGGGAAGAATAAAACAAAAAACAGAGGAGATGAAAGGAAACGAAGGAGAACAGAAGGGAAGAAAACCAAAGACTAAGAGTGAAGGGCAGGGATCCAACATCTGCTAAGACTCCACCCATCATCCCTGTTGAGGTTGACTGGCCTCTTTTCGATCTCTAAGGCCTCCCTTAACTTTCTATGGTGGAAATCGTCTATCCTTGCAATAACTTCCGCATCTTCGATGCAAATGTGATGCTTTGTCTTCTCCGCATGCTCTGCAAATGCAGAGGAGCGAGACCTATTATGCTTCAGGTTAGCAGCACGCTCCTGAATTCTTTGACTAATGGAATGACCAGTCTCACCGATGTAAGGGGTCCCACAGGAGCAAGGAATCAAGTAAACACCCTTACCATCCTTAGGGCAGATCAAGTCCTTAACAGATCTAAGAGAACTTCGAATGGTGCGGAGGGGCCTAAAGGTTGAGGGAACATTAGTCAAAGAATTCAGGAGCATGCCGCTGACCTAAAGCATAATAGGTCTCGCTCCTCTGCATTAGCAGAGCATGCGGAGAAGACAAAGCATCACATTTGCATCGAAGATGCGGAAGTTATTGCAAGGATAGACCATTTCCACCATAGAAAGTTAAGGGAGGCCTTAGACATCGAAAAGAGGCGAATCAACCTCAACAGGGATGATGGGTGGAGTCTTAGCAGATGTTGGATCCCTACCCTTCACTCTTAGTCTTTGGTTTTCTTCCCTTCTGTTCTCCTTCATTTCCTTTCATCTCTTCTATTTTATGTTTTATTCTTCCCTTTCTGTTCTTGAATTTATTTTTATTTTTGTTTTTATTTATTTATTATTGTTATTTATTTAATTACTTATCTTTAGTATTTATTTTGAATATTATTATTTTTCATTCATTTATTTTTATTTTATTTATTTATCTATTTTATTTTTATTTAACTATCTTTATTTATTTATTTTATTTTTATATTTATATTTTCATTTGATTATTTTTGGTTTTTATTTATTTATTTAAAAATTTCTTTATGTTTTTATCTTAGTGCATTTTTATTTATTTTATTTTATTTTATTTTAATTTAGTTTTATTTTAATTTTTTTAATTTTTTTTTTTTAAATTGATTATATATAAATATTTATTATATTTGAATCTTTTAATTATTAATAGAATACAATAATAATAATTCAACTATTATTTTCCTCATTCAGTCAAATTATCCGTTATGGAATAATAATAATTCTACTATTATTTTTTCTTTTAAGTTCCTTATTCAGTCTAATTATCTATTTTAGAATAACGGCTAGTCAGAGTTTCCTATCTATTTAAACTGTGTCCTAGATCAGATTTCTTATCTTTTCCTGATGATGAACCACAACAGCTGGTTCAAAACGCGTTGACAAAATCTGTTTGAATGTGATTTTCACCGAAAGATTTTATATACACCAAATATTCTTGAAACAAAGGGATTTCTAATATCCTAAGAGTATCTAAAATGAAAATCACTCAAAAATTCCTTAGCAGAGTCGCCAAAAATGTTAGGAATCTGTAATTTTAGCAGATTGGAAAGACTAAAGCTGCAGAGACAACATTATGAACCACTTTGGGATTCTAGGATTTAGCCCTCCTGAATCCAGAGATGGATCTCTCTTATAAGTGCAAAGATTGATTTATCTTTTAAGGCTTTTAGGTGTGATATTAGGCTAGCTATTAAGAACAAGGGTTTTTTGTTTGTTTGGATGGTTGAGCATGATTTTTAATTGAGTGGAAATTCGTAAACATGAAAGAGTTTCAAAGGGGTGAAGGTGTGAAGAATCATAACAAGATTTGGCTGATAGGACATATATGAGACAGAAATTAGTCCATTGGGATATGGAGTCATAAAAGGGTTTAATTGTGCAACAATTTCAAGAGTGGTCCAAGGGGCAAGTCATCTACATCAAAATATCCTTTAGATTAAATGATGGAATGGAACATTAAAAGTGTTGATAAGCTGGAAAAATTCAATAATTTAAACAAGGATTTATCAACTTTCCAAACAAGAAAAGCCTTTTAAGCAACTATTTGAAACCAACCAAAGACAGGGCTAACCTTAAAATTTTTGGACAAGCTTGTATTAAAGCTAACTTATCAGACAAACAATCCAGCAATCCACATGACTACTTTTAGAAGGGATGAAAATAGATAAGAAAACAAAGTGCAACTTAAGATCAAGAAAGATACATTAAAATCTAAGCCTCCTTCAGCATACTCTTAGGGAAACCTTTAGAATAAGACAGGGCAAACCTAAACTTTTCCACTTAACTCTACTCAAGATATAATGAAAATATCATTCAAGAACTTCCTTTCAAGTTTTGCAGATCAAGACATGGACAAACCAACATTCCTTGATAATGTTTACACTTAACTTAAGTCATTCTTAAATACACAATTGGAGGAAAACATAAAGATAAAGCTTATCAATGAGAGTAGGGTACTTTTGACAATAAATCCTAGCTCTATATTTGTTGTTCTTTATTGGAGAATAAGTGGACAAAATGGCATACATGAAAGGAAAACAATGACAGTAAGAGGTACTTCACCAATGATAGAGACTAGGATCCCAAGAATCAGCTTGTGTATTGATGTCAATCCAGTTACATACTTCAAGTCCAATGTTTCAGTACAACAATCATCTTCTCTTCTCAGCCTAACTTATTTGATCACAAATAGAGCTTCAAGAGCCTTTGAAAACTATTTACATATAGAAAGTTTCGAGCACAGGTATTACATAAAAGTTCAGCAACCAACCCTTTACAATGTGATCCTTAATGAGATTTTATAAGGAAATGAGGAGGTGGAAATGTTTCTAGGGTTCAAGTATCATTAATTCCATAATTAATGCAATTACCAGCCTTGAAAACCATGTAAGGCATAAGGCAGGAATTCATTCGACCTATAACTCTATTTCATAACTCTGTTCTGCTTTTTCAGGCTTAATGGATGAGAAGATTGACTTCAGGGCGCTTTCTCATCTTTGTAATAACTTCACTGACAGTTTGTAATTTGTTCTTTCCTTGGTAATAACTGTTCAGGTGTCTTTAGGCAAATATCTTCTGAATAAGAAATAATTGTGCATTCTGTGATTCCTTCAAGGCTGCAGGTGGCTTTTGGTAGTAGGGGAGGATTCAATTAGCCTCTGATGTGGCAGTGGAGGCTTCTCGGACTGATAGATATCTTTTTTTTTCCCTAAAACACCTTTAATTTACTTTAGATCTGTGTTTTAGGCCTAATTAGACTTTGATCTTCCTTTCTGGTCTTCATGTTGTCTTTAACTGTGGATCATGCCTTTGATTAATCGAATTTATGCCTTAATCCCTCAAAAAACTATGTTAAAAACCTTCAAACATTGATATCTGCTTCGATCTCACCCTTCGATACTGATACTCTCTGTATAATCAAATTTCACTGTGTTTTTGTGGTTTATGCAGGCACGCAGAGGGTTTTATAAGGTTACCATTTATCATGAGGCATGATAAAACATGATGTGAACCCTGTAGATTGATCTTCTGTTTGAATAGTGGCTTGAGGGATCGTCATCCTCGACCCTTGATTTTCTTTTTAAAACAGTTGAGAAACCTTTAAAACCTACACAAACATAGAAAAGTTAAGAAAATCCCGCGGAAATAGGTTTAGACAGCTTCTGGGTATGAGATTAAATTGTGACCGTTGGATGAAATCAACCGATGGTCGGGATTGCTTGCTGGGGTCAAAAGGGGAGGCGGTTGGATGAATGAGAGTTAGATTAAGTCCAAGCCATTAGATCAGATTGATCAATGGGCGAGATAAATTGGGGAGTTCATAATGCAAAGGGGAAAAGTTATAGCGAAAAGGGAAGAAAATGTAATAAAAATGGGAAAAACCTTTGGCGGAAGGGAAAATGGGGCTTAAATGAGATTTGGGGTCGCAGAATGATCTGGGCCGTTGATATAGGCTGATCAATGGTCAGGATTTCTTGAACGGAGTGCTGGGGGGTTTGGATGATGGGTAAATGAATGGGGGAATAATTTAATCAGGGCCGTTGATCTTCAGAGATCGACGGTGGAGAAGTATTAGTGAAATGCTTTTGGGGGAAAAGGTGGGGCGAATGACATGGGAGCAAGAATCAATATGAGCCGTTAGATCCTGATAATCAACAGCCAGGATTAAAGACTGAAAGGCCAATGCTGCGGGGAAGGGTGGTTTGGCGGAAAACCATAATGGTTTTCTCGCGGCTCTAAAGTGGTTTTGAAATTTCTCAAAAAAAAATGTGATAAGCTTCTCTGGTCGACACATGTCTTTTTTATACCACCCATATCGCGTAATTTTTTGGCATTAACGTTCAGGCACAAAATTAAGCGATATGGACTTTCAGCCGTTAGATGAAGGGCGGAGAGATTTGACGGTGGGAGTGAGAGTGCGATGGAATAAGATGTGCGGGCGGAAAATGGTGGACAGGGCCAAGGCCATTTAGATCCCAACCGTTGGATCTCAGGAATGGACAGTTGAGATCTATCGATGGGGGAGGTAGGTCCCAAAGTAGTTGGGCCTATCGGGTTGAATATAGACCGTAGGACCTAAATGATTGATGACTCAGATTTAATCTTAGCGAAATGAAAGCAATGTGAGACGGGGATTGGGCGGAGATCGGGTGCAATAAGGACCGTTGATCTGCAAAGATCAATGGTGGATCTTTACCGAGGAGTTTAAACTACGGGGCTTTGTGAAACAAAAAAGAAAGTCGGGTTTGATCTGGACCGTAGGATCTATGAAATGGATGGCCCAGATTTGATCGCAGGATCGCAAATCGGTGGAGGCAAGGGGAAGGCACAAAGGGAATGCGCTGATGCGATTAAGTGCGAGCTGTTAGATCTAGGAGAGATCAACGGTCAATATTGAATTGATGGGTTTTAATGTCAGAGGGCTATGGTGGAGCACGATTAAATCTGGGCCGTTGGTTCTTATGGATTCAACGGCTTAGATTAAATTGCAGGATCACAATCGGAGGAGGGAAAGGGAATGGAAAAAAGGATTTTTGTGATGCGATGGAGTTTCAACCGTCAGATAAAATGATGATCGATGGTCCAGATTGAATCGGAGATCACATCAGCGGGAGGCAGTATGAAGAATGGGTTCGATGCGATGAGCCGCTGGCCGTTGATCTACAGAGATCAACAGCCCAGATTTGTTTCAAAACATATCATCGGGTTTTATAGAAAACAAAGGAAAAATGTTCAGGAAACATTTTTTTATAGTGTTTTAGCACCCAATTGCAGGGCTATGGTTTTGTGAAGAAGGTGAGGGGATCAGGGGTTTTTAAAAGAAAAGGGCTTAATCGCATCGGAGTTTTTGAAAGTAAAAGGTAACAAGGAAAATAGAAAACCCTGATTGTGATTGCATGATAGTGGCTTAATTGCGGGTTACAGCTCTGGGTTTTATGCGGAGAAAAGGAGCTAGAGCTAAGGCCAAAGGGGCTTAAGGCCTTAGTGCAAAAAAACTGTTTTTTATGATTTTTGAAGGATTTTTTGAGGATTTTGAGAGTTTCGATAAGGTTAAAAGAGGAGTTTTAAACCTTATCAAAGGGAATTTATGAAGGAAATGAAGGAAAATGAGGGAAATGGAGTAATTTTATGAGGAACAGGGGGATGAAAATGGAGGTTAATTATGAGCGAAAGGAGGGGTAAAATGAAGGGAAAAATGGGTTTTTTGAGCAGCTTTTCTCCTTGAAAACAACATATTTTTCAAGTTTATGAGGGAAACAACAGTGAAGATTTAACTAAAGGATTAGTTATCTTCATAAGACTTCAAGAACTCACAATTTGGCCATAAATTTTTTTCTTGAAGGCTTAAAAAATGATCTAGCCACTATTTGATATGACAAATTTTTATAGGTGGCTAACAGGGTGAATAAAGTATCCTTATTTAATAATTTAAGGAGTCTAGAGATGAATTAAACTTGATTCTTTCCATGCTCGACAAGCCCGTCGCTATTTTATGTTTTAATGAGCTTAACGATAGTGATAGCCTGGTCCTTTTTCATATTTAGAGAGTTTGAAAAAGTGGACAAAAGAAAACTCCATAAGTACTTTTTCGTAAATTTGTCACTCAGATCTGAAAAAGTGTAAAATAATATCTGATAGAACCTCTTTGGTCATGTTTAACCAAGGTATTCATTTTTCGTAAATAATCCATCTCAGTCCAGAAAAGGGTTAAACTTATACTGAGTAGATATCAATTCATTTACTTTTACGAGCTCGAAAAGACAAGTGCTTGAAAATCTTTTCACATTATTAGAGTCTAAAAAGAGCTGAAAGATGACTCCATGGGTTCCTTTTTTGCTGTTATGGAAGCTCAAAAAAGAGATAAAAGTGCACTTCAAATCCTTTTTCTCTTTTAACAGAGCTCGAAAAATGAGGAGAAAAAGTATGCTTTGTGGTCAAGTCATTCTTTGAAATAAATCTGCATGACTAATCCACTCATTAGTTGTATTTCCTATTCAAAACAACATCAAATGGATTAAAAATACGTGTTTCATGATAAAAACATAATAAAACTATAGTCATAGCAATAAATTTAACTTGAAAATAATTAAATGACTATTAAAAAGAGTTTTTACTATTCATTTTTACCATTCCATAGTTACCAATTGCATTTTGGAGCTCTGAACCTGATTTTGCCCCCGAAATTTAGCTGTTGATTGCGATCGTTTCTGTGGACGGATTTCATTGCCATTTGATCTAGGTTAGTGCCATGAACCTCCTCTTCCCTTTGGTATTCATTTCATGTCCAATTTCTGCAAATTTTTAGGGTTTTAAGGCCCCTAGGGTAAATTCTACCAAAAATGAGGGCAACGCATCCTTGAATGTCGAAACCTGCATTTCATAGCAGGTACAATGAAGTGTAATTGCATGTGCAACACATTTTCTCTTGTCAGGGAGTGCGTTGGGTGCAGTTTCAGTCTTTGATTTTCTTACTATGCCCAAAATTGACCTAGTTTTTTGCAATAAATGGAATCTAATGGATCTTATGGTTGTGCTTCAGGTTTCCATCGAATTATAATGACGATTACATGGAGGGAAAGAGAACATGAAGAACAAGATATGAATGCCTTGAATGATCCAGGTACTGTAAGATCCCTAAGAGATTGTGGACTGCTTAAGTACTTCAAATTGTCCAAGATGAGGCAAAAAATAGAACTCTTGGAGTTCTTAGTTCGAGCATGGGATCCAGCGACAGAGGAATTTCACATTAAAAACCAAGTGGTTCCTATAACAGTTGAGGATGTGTATTTTCTCATAGGTTTGTCAAGGGGAGGTTTTCCCATTTCACTCTCAAGGTCTACCATTGGAGCAGAGACAGTGAGGGATTATATTCTTCAATATTGCTATCTAGGGGCAGAACCTAGCAAACATGGAAAAATAAACATCCGAGATGTCATAGATTTGCCATTGAGAACTATGCTTTTCATAGTCACTAAACTTGCCGCCATTGTTACACTATATGTAGCGAACAGATCATATCTGCAGTATGCGCTAGAGTGTATGGAGCCAACAATATTCAAATGGTTTGAAGCTGTTCTATCTCAGATAAAGGAAAAATTATACAAATCAAAGGGAGGAAGGAAGAAGAATTTCAGTTATCATTCTATCCTTATATCCTTCGCCTTGGAATGGATTCCACTGATGCAGCCACATCATGTGACACTGGATATAGCTAGTCCCAGAGATCCTTGGATGCAGAGATGGGTAGAACTCATGGGTCGGCATGCTGGCCAATCGACTATTGTGTTCTCTACTGCATTCTTTCCCTGGTTTCGGTGATAGATTTTCGCCATCGATGAGTATGCATACGTAGGCATCGATTTTCGAGGAGATCCAGATCTCGCACTACCGGAAGGTGCTCAGTGGATTGAAATAGGTAAGAATGTTTTGACCATATTTTTTTATTTTCCTAAGGTTTATACAATTTTTTTTTGTTTTTGTTTATTTCCAAGACTAAACTAAATTTTTGATGTAATACAGATGTTGGTCACATTCAACCAGTAGTGATACCAGAGCGTGAAGTATATGTACCAGTAGAGAGGGCTGTCGGGGGAGTAGTTGTTTAGGATCTTAATCTAGCTGAGACTCTAACTGAGCTTCAGTAGCACATAGAAGGCTTTACCTTCGGGATTCTAGATTGTCAAATTGAAGAGCTTCCTATGCGACTACAACGACACACTATTGGGTTTCCTAATCGTTGGATGCGGTTACTTCGTAGGATAACTAGATCTATACTGTGTTACCACGAGCACCACTAGTTTACTTATGACATTTTGCATACATTTTGTGGTCAAATAACTAATGTGTCTTGGGCACAATTTTTAAAAAACCTATAACTATATATCTATATGATTTCAGAGTTTTTCCTATGTTTAATACACAATCCTACTCAATGATGTGAATGTTTTCTTTACATATGTTGCAAATGTCTGTCTAAAACTTGATTAGCTAATGAATTAGTCAATGTGTTAAAATTTATGGAAATGTGTTGATATTGAATAAAATCAAAATGTCTTTCCAAAAGTCGAACTCTTAGGAACAATCTAAGAAGTGTTGGATTTCTAACAGTATAAACACTAGTAAGTTGTAATACCGCAAGTTGTGAGTCTAACCTTATGATTATGTGGTTAATACCAAATGAAATGGAATCAGAGAGAACTTCAATCAACGCACTATACTCAGCGATATTGTTCATTGATCTACCAACACAATTCCCTTGAAAACTCACTAACTCACCGTTCGGAGTGAGAATGGCCCACTTTGCAGAGGATAGATTCTGCATACTACGACTAGTACCATCAGCATATCCAACAAATGGTTCCAAAGATTCAGACATTCACGATGAAATGTAAAGTGGATTACTAATGTCAAGAAAACTCTAAAAACAAATTAAGATAGTGAATGCAAATAAACATCATATATACAATATAATACAAACAATTACCATGCTCATGATTAAGCATAGTAACATTTCAAATACAACCCATTTCTAGGCTGCTTCGATGGAATTCCATTGTAATCATCTAACTCATAGGCACCCTTAGCAAGAACTCTTTTGAAAATATAGGGGCCATGCCATAATAGCCCAAATTTCCCTGTACCTATTACATCAACTTCTTGATCGTAGAGAAGGACCAAGTCACCCTCTGAGAAAATGTGAGGCCGGAAATTTTTGTCGTATTGCGCCTTTATACGTCTCTTATGTGCTTTGTTGGCCAATTGGGCTTCACGACGTGTTTCATCGAGATGGATGAGGTTAAGGAGGCGCACTTCTTCTTCTAAGGTGTCAGGTAGCAAGTCTATTGTGATTTTTAACGATGGTATTTCGCATTGGATTGGTAAAATATCTTCGAGACCATACAACAATTGAAAAGGAGTAAATCTAGTTGCGTTTCTCACTGAGGTTCGATACGCCCACAAGGCAGAGTACAAGATCAAATGCCAGTTTCTTTTACAAACTCCTATCATTTGTTGAAGCATTCTTTTAAGTATTTTGTTAATAGCCTCAACTTGCCCATTTGATTGTGGATAATAAGGAGTAGAATTATCATGTGACAATCCTAACTTGGAAGTCAATTCAGACATCATGTGGTTGCGAAAATTCTTCACATTATCTGTAACTATAGCCTGCGGGACCCCAAACCATGTAATAACGTGGTTAAAGAAAAACAATGCAGCTGTTTGTCCTATGTTGTTGAATTTAGGCATCACTTTGGCCCATTTAGTAAGATAGTCAACTGTGACAATAATATAACCATGCCCCCTGGACGAAGGAGGGTTACAGGTCATGAATTCAATTCCCCATTTCGTAAATGGTCTAGCAGAGACAACAAGATGCATTGGCGCTGGCAGTTTGCGAATTTTATGATAAAAAACATGGCATGCATGAAAACTTCTGACCACGAGGATGAAATCTCGAAAAATAGTAGGCCAAAAGTAACCAGCATGGAGTATCTTCTGCGTGGTAGCATATCCAGATAAGTGTCCACCACAAGCCCTAACATGACAATCATTTAACACTTGTTCGGCCTCCTCATGAGTGAGGCACCTCCTTAAAATTGTATGGACACCACGACGATAAGTGTATCGTTGACGATCAGATAATATTTAGCTTGGTATCGAATACATTGATGTTCAGAGTGAAAGGTATTAGGTTGAAAATTTTGGGTTCAAAGATAAATGATGAAATCCCCATACCAAGGATCAGATGATCCAATCAGAAACAAAGACTCATCTGGAATTGATGGTTCCGACGTAGTTTCAATGCTATCAGAGGGAAGGTCACAGTGAAGCTCAGCCAAAAATAAAGACTTCTTTGACTTGGATTTGATAAATTCCAAATAAAATTCCTGCAAAATGACAATCCATTTTGAATATTTTCCCCCCAGCAATTAACGTGATAAGATGTAAGTCATGGGGTTGCAATCCAAAACTATTATTGTTTTTCGGAGCAGGATATAATGGCGAAATCTTTGGACAACTTGAACAGCTAAGAAGGCAATATTTTCTACGTATGAGTACTTAACTTCCATATCATTGAGATTATGACTCAAATAATAGATCGGATGTTCAATTCCTTCTTCTACTTGGACCAATACCATAGCAATGGTCGTTTCGGCATTCGACAATATATAGGAAATAGTCATTTTGATAATTAGGAGGATACATTAATGGTGCTCGGACAAGAGTGTCCTTGACAACATCAAAATAAGCTTGCATAGCTTGGTCCTAATGGAAGGGAACCCCCTTTTTCAATAATCGAGTAAGTCCTTTAGCCATTTCGGCATAATTTGGAATGAACCTCCTTAGGAAGTTAGCCTTTCCTTTAAGTTTCTCTATCTGAAGTAATTTTGACGGCGCGGGAAAATTAAGAATGGCCTGAACCTTCTAAGGGTCTTTTCGAACCCCGACTTTTGAGGCTACAAATCCAAGAAAACGACCAGAACCAACACAAAACACACATTTATGTGGATTGAGGCATATTTTGTAGTGTTGGTAGCGTAAGAAAATGGCTCTCAAATGCATCGGGTGATTAGTCTGATTTCGTGAATGCGTTGGTAAATCATCTAGATATGTTTGAACAATGCGCTTGATGTCATTGAAAGCATAATCCATTACTCTCTGAAAAGTTGCCCCAACATTCTTTAAACCAAACAAAAGTTTCTTATAAGCGAATGTGCCCCAGGGACAGATGAATGCTATCTTATATTGATCATCTGGGGAGATATTGATTTGATTGTAGCCGGAAAATCCATCCATGAACGAAAATATTTTACATCCAGCATAATCGTCAATAATCTAGTCGATAAAGAGTGTAGGATAGTTGTCTTTTGGACAAGCATGATTAACATCCCGATAATCGACACACACTCTAATGTTTCCTTGTTTTTTCATGACAAGAACGATATTGGAAACCAACTCAGTTAGTGAAACAGGGTAAATGAAACCAACACGCAAAATTTTTTCAACTTCTACCTTGATGGCAACAGCTTTCTTCAGATGAATAGGATGAGGTCGTTTACGCACCGGTTTGACATCATGATACATATTAATAGTGTGTTCGACTATACTAGTATCTATGATTGGCATTTCCTTGTAAGACCAAGCAAATATGTCATGCAATTCACGAAAAAGAGAGCGATATGATTCGTGTTCTGATGGAGAACAAGATACACCAACATGAATACTCTCTACAACGCCAGGTTTGGTTGAAATATCGATAGAGATCGTTTCTTCGATATTTGAAATATTTTGCTCGGAATCGAGTGCATTAATGGGAAAAGAATTCGAAAAGAAAGTTCTGATGGATGGGTGGTATAGTTCACTAAGATTATTTTCATCATAACTAGGAAGATGGGAACGATGGTGATAATCTTCCATGGTTCTCCTTCTGACATCCTAGCTTCCAAAATATTCTCATTTGTCAAGAACGTTGAGGAAAATGGATCAAATGGGTTACCAAAATCTAATGAACAATGAACCCAAATACTCGCCGATGCTGATTTCAGATTTTCTGCCCTAACCAGATAGATTGATTGCTATGACAGCTCAATAGGGATGGGCGACAGAAACTCATCCAACATAGAAATATTAGAATCACCCGTACTCTCCCTTAAACCAGATAGAGTGGAAGAGATCATGTAGAAGGTCTCTATGCTTGCAATTTTTGCCGACGTCACTGGCGGCAGTAATGCAAAGGTTCCCATGAGAGTGGAATCCTTTAAGAGTCCTACACCAATGTTTTAAAGTTCTAGTTGGGGTATGTGAACGAACACTTCTAGTTACCTTCGAAGTAGAGGCAAAGAAGGACAGTTGATTAATGATTGTAATTGTACCTTTATGTGGAAAGGAAATCATTCTAAAATATGTAGAAACAATAGTAGTCATTTTATTTACCCATGGCCTTCCAAGTAAAATATTATAGTCAAGGGGTCTATCAACAACCTCAACATAATTATTCACTGTTTTTCCCCCTAGTTCAACATGCAGGTTATTAATAATATGGCCACAATTTTTGTATGTATGTCCATCAAATGCCTTCAACATCGTGGATGATTGTGATAAGCACAACGAGCCAAGTGACTTCCAACAGTTTAGAGACATAATGCATGTAGATGCTCCCTCATCAATAATAGTACGATGGACAAGGTGATTGAGAACATTTACTTGAATGGAGAATGTCAATTTTGTTGGTAGTTGCGGCACATAGCCCGTATGATTAAACACAACAATATTAGAATCAGTCGGATCAATTCCACCAACAACTGACAATAAATCCTATTTTTGGGAGGGACAATTTTGTAATACCTCAAGAGAAGACATAGTTTAAGGGGATTGAGCCAAATATTAAACTATATTATAATTTTTTGCATCTCTTGCTCGAGGATTGTATCTCAATTTATGAATTACTCCCTTTTTTGGCTTGATTGTCAATTCAGGAATAGCAGTAGGCGATACTGATTCTATAGATGGATTCATTGTCGAGGTAGTAGGTTGATCAGTGGCCGGACTACCATAATATTTATTTCACGTCGACACCAAAATATCATTTGAAGGTTTTGTGACAAATAACATTAACACTTGGGAACTATGAGCTGGATTCATAGCAACCATAATTGTATCCAGATTTGGAAATGTGTCTATCAACACAATTGACGCATTGGAAGTCTTGATGATTTTTGAGACTTCAGCGCAGTGAGGAAAATCCCTAACAAAGTGTTCCTCATTACATATTATGCATGGATAATGAGGTTTCCGAGGTCCATACGGTTGATAAGATGATCTTTCCTGTAGGTTAAATGTTTGCTTTTTCTTTGATTTCCCATTTTTCTTACTTCTTGGTTGCTTGTCACCGTTTCCTTTGTCAAATGACACGGCATTAATTTTAGAAGTAGGAGCAGGATCAGATGCAGTAGTGTGGTGTGTGTTTGTAGTGCCTATCAAGCTATCTCTGGCATGAGAGTCCTTTAATTGAGGAGGAACATTGAATTAGATCTCGGTGCATTAGGGATTTTTTCATAGAGCGTGCCAGACTGAGTGTAAATCAAGTCTAAATATTGTGCACAAGCGATAAATTTCTCTTCCTTGAAGATGCCATCCTTAGCCACATCCTCAATTATAAATGGTAACAGGGACTTAATGAACCATTCAACAAGGAGCCGATCTAGAACAAATGTCTTAACCATTTGTCAATGACGACGCCACTAATGAATATGATCAGAAATGTGAGTAGCATTAGTCTGTTTGAAATTAGTCAAGAGTTTCATTCCAGTTTCATATCTAATGGGTAATTGGAAATGAGTCAAAAAGATAGTAGCTAGGGCTGTGAAATTATCAAAATAAGCTCTAGGTAATTCAATGTACCATTTTGCAGCCGGCCCTGTGAGCATACACTGGAAAATACGTAGTTGAATTGAATCATCATTCAGGGAATTTGATGAACACCATAAATGATAAGTCATAACATGAGTCGACGGATCTTCTCTAGGGTTTCTATTGAACTTAGGAATATCCGAGGATAATTTGTGAGGTATCATCAACCACCAAGGAGCATAGTTAATTTGTAGAAATTATATAACTTATGTGTTATATATCCAAGATTCTCCTGATCACACACTATTTTAACTTCATGTGTAATACAGAATCTATTCCACCATTGATCATCACATGCGGAAATTAAATCAATTGCAATGCACACATGAAACAATAAAAATTCACACACATTAACACAGTTGTTTAACGGGAAAGCCTGAAGCTAAGAACCCCAACTATCTGTATATAATATATGTCATAGATATCATGTAACAATCCTCATACAAAGCTAATCATATCAAGCTCTCAGTGCAATACAATCGCTACACACTAATCATGCCCGATCTTGCAAATCCATGCACCAATCTTTGCCACCTGCTAGCTTGCCTCTACCGTGCAATCCTTATTGAAGGATGGCTCTAAATGAACTCAAATTCACCAAGCTTGCACTGTGCAATCCTCATTGACATCTCCACTGAGTGTCATATGCAATCAATGCATCACTATAGTCACACTTGCTCTTTCACCTACCTCTCCACTGGTCTCCACTAAAACTACCATGCACTATAGTTAACTGATGTATTCTTCAGTTGATTAATGAGTTATTATTTAGTGAATTAATTAACTAATTAATTCACACCACTCTCACTACTGTATCAATCATTTAGACTAGATACAACTAGCTCAACTGAGTCTAACTCAGTTAAACTAAATACAACTCCACCAACTACTTCTATAACTCCATCATGTTATCACTCAGGTTTTCCTAGAAGTTGTGTAAGAGGAAATTATACCCGAGGTAACCACAAACCAACCTTTTAGATGCAGAATCTAGCCAATCTGCATCCAGAGAGGGCTCTCTCTTTTATGATTTATCTTTGTTTTTGGAAGGTTTTAGGCTAGTTATAGATTCAGAGTTTGTTTTGGGAAAATGGTGGAATCCACAAACTAAGGGCAAGGTTGAGAGCTTTCAGTCCATTGGGCTATGGAGTCAAAGGATGGCTTTACTGGATTTCTATTCTAGGCACAAGATGGTATTACAGGGCAAGATAGCTAGACAGAGAACAATCCTTAAAATTTAAAATGGATGGGATGATCCTGAAGGGATGAAAGGCAACTAAGAATCTTTCACCATGTTCAGAAGAAAGAAGTGAAATGACTACAAACAAAGAGCAATGAAGGATTCTTTATTATAGTAATCACCAATGTTTAAACTAGCAAAGCAGGAGCATTTAAGAATTCATGCTTATAGCTAATTTAGAAGAAAACATTAAGAACAATCACATTTGAAAACAGAGTACAATTAAGCAAATTCTGTTTCAATCTTTTATGTAAATTATTCATAAATGGATATGATGGTATTAAAAACTAATATAAAATTTCAGACAAAGGTAGAAACACTTATTGAACTGTAGTCCAACACATGAATCCTGCAACAAGTCCAGTGCTTTCAAATCGTCATCCAGCAAGCCACAAGTAAATTTCTCCAAAATCTTTTATTCCGAAACTCTCAATGTTACAGCAGAGTAATAGAATCCACCCTCAACACTCTCTTTGAGGGTTTATTTATACACAAAATAATCCTAACAATCTTACGCTATCCTAGCCAATAATCCAGGCTGACTTAAAGCATATTTACAAACAAACAAGAGACACATGGTCTCGTAAATAGAATAATGAGTAACGGCTGATGTGCTGTTCCTTTCTTCATGGACGTGCTAAAGATAAGTGTTTAAAATAGGGCTCTGTGCTGTCCTTTGCGTATTCCTTTGACTTGTTGAATACTCTTTCTTCTCACAGATACTCTTTAACCTTTCATCTGATACTCTTTCATCTGCTTCTCTGTTTTTACCATTTACTCGATAGTAAAGATAAACTTTCATCCTGAAAACAACTTTTACAAAACTTCCAGCATTTCCTTCCACCACTGATCATCTGGTATCATTGTTCTTCTGAGTTTCCTTAAAGTTTCATCTTCTTCAGTAAGTTTATAAAAAGTGGGCTCGTTCGGAAATAGATACTTTATTTCATGCTCCAGATGAAATAAATTCCTCACTTTTTCATAAATACTTTTCCCAGTTGGTAATGCAGGTTCTGATGAGCTAGTAGAACCTATAGCTGTATTTTTAGCATGAGCTTTTATTCTTTTCTCATAGGTTTCCAAGTCTACTATTTTATCCTCTGTGAGCATGGGACTTGGCAATTCACTGTCCAGCAAAGCTTGAAACTTCTCTCTGAAAACGTTGATATCAACCAAAATGTCTGTGCACTTTCTTTCTAGATTTTGCATGAAAGTCCTCTTGGTGAAAACTCTCTTTGCTTCCAAAACTGCACCTGTTCTGTCATCAATTCCTAACAATGCAAGCTGTTGTTTTGTTCTGGAATTCAAAAATTGAATGAGCTGCTGGGCCTGCTCCAGCTTGCCTCTTAATTCATGTCTAGTTTTGTTTATTTCCTCTTGTGCTATCTTGACTAACTCATTTTGCTCAAAAATAGCTTGGATAGAAGGCCAAATACCTCTTATTAAGTCAATGATGTTGCACCAAAGAATATCATTTATTTCGTTCAGAGGCTTTTCCAGTGAAAGATCTTTTTGCAAAGCCTCAACCAATTTCTCCAATCTTTTTATTTCCCTGAGGTTGTCAGCAGTTGTCTTTTTGGATGTGTCATATTTTCCCTCCAATTTTGTTAATTGTAATTTTGTTTCTTGGAGTTCTGTGACCTTTAGCTGCAAACTCTCCATCTGTTTAATTAAATCCTCAGAATTCAAATTAGAAATGTTCACCTGAGATGGTTGTTCCTGCTGTCCTGTAGTTGTAGTACCTTTTGTTGAAGTCTGCTTGATAATTTCCTGTTCCTGCAATGCTTTTTCCAACTCCTTTTCTGTTTCATTTAGTCGCTCTGTCAAATTCAAGAGCAACTCCATCATTTCTTCCTGTGAATTTCCTTTTATAACTTCCTGGGTCTGAGGGTGCCTCGAGGCTGGTAATTTCAGCTGTTTTCTGAGTGCAGCTATATCATCCTCTTTCTTTTTTACCAATGCCTCAATACCTTTAATGTCTTTGGGATTGTGACCCAAACCAATGATGATCTCTTCTAGAGACTTTATTCTATTGTCCTTGGCCTGTGAGGAGGCCCTCTCAATCTTCAATTGTGCAGTAGTATTATTCAAGGAATCTTGCAGTGTTAAAGCTGCCATAGCTTTGTTGGTGAGAGTAGAATAAACCATTTCCCCTGTTTGTCTATGAAGCTCTATCTGATCCAAGGGATGGATATCTTTTGCTAAAACTTCAAAATTTGTTCTGATGTAATCTGCTGCTGAAGTTGGCTTTGGCACCTTTGCTTTGAAATGGCTCATTAGCATTTTACCTTGTGAAAGATCAAATGCAGACATCAGCCTTTGCTGATTGTGAGGAGCCATCTTCATATACTGATCGTATACCTTCATTTTCAATGGTTCATTCTTTGTTTTGATATTAATGAAGGTTTTCTTAATGTCTCCAGTATCTGTCTTTGGCGGTCTGAAAGAAGATACTTCAGTGCCTAATTGCTTTTGTATCCCTTTCTGGCTTATTTTTGTTTCACTTGCTGTACCTGTTTGCTGACTATCTTCCCTACCATCATCAAATACTTCATCTATAATCTCTACATCTGGAGGTGGATCACACTTGTGTTTTTTAGCTTGATAAACTTGTGGGGCTCCTTTTGAAGGTGTGGTATCTGGAGCTAGCCTCTTTTTCCCTATTTCCACATTCAGTGGAGTTTGCATCTCTGGAACTTGGATTTTCTTTGCTGGTGTGTGAGAAGCTTGAGATGGTTCTG
Organism: Pinus albicaulis; assembly: GCA_034641835.2. Classification (NCBI taxonomy): domain Eukaryota; kingdom Viridiplantae; phylum Streptophyta; class Pinopsida; order Pinales; family Pinaceae; genus Pinus; species Pinus albicaulis. Next base: position 215,948,854 of record CM076584.1, on the reverse strand, counting down.
GTGCTTTGGAACTCTGTGATTTTTCTGCCATGACCAGGGTTTCAATGACCTGAACTATAGGTTCTTTTCCTTTACCCTTGGGTTCTGCTGTTACTGATGGACTATCTTCCTGTAGAGCTTGTTGTAGAGTGGCTGCTGAAGATGTGCCAATGTAGGGTACCTGCATTTGATCATATGTTTCTAGGTCAAATTTCTTCTCAACATCTTTCGTAAGTTTATTCAATTTGTCAGCTCCACTTCCCTCTTCAACAAGTGTTCCTTTAACCCATTCATCTTGATTTGCATACTGTTCTATGTCAGGAATTCTGTGATGTACATAAGGAGATGACTTATTTTTTAACCTTCTTTCACAAATGAAACCAAAGGGGTCATAAGGGACCCAACGGAAAGATGTCTAGAATTTTCTCTCTAATATAAGTTCTGCATCTCTCTCAGCTTCTCTAGAATTGCAAATGAAAGGACCTAGCTGGCTTTTGATCCTTAACTGTGCTTTCTTCTTTACATTGCAGAAATGGATTACATCTGAGTTATTCATCTGTCTAAAGTATTCCAAAGCAAAAATTCTCATTGGTACATATCTGGGTAACTTGAATGGATGTAATTCACATCCATAAATCCTAATGACTGTATGGTTTTGGTATAAGTACCAATCCCCAACTTTATAACTCTTTGACAATTGCAGGGTCTTTCTAATCTCAGTACTAAGCCTGGGGGGAGAAACTCCTGTTAACAAGGTTGTAGCAGGATGTACAAATTGATCAATGAATTCTGAATAAGAGTAGGGAGAATCGGAGGACAAATGAATGATGGGGGACCAAAAAATAACAGACCTGGGATTACCTTTAGCATCAAGTTTCTGAACAGGGAAAGGGAATCTGTCTGAGTGATAGAAAATTATGAGATGATAGATAACTGAGGAGTACTTGAAAACCTTTTCAGTATCTAGCCTTAAAAATTGATCATGGATTTTGTTGGCGATGAAGGAAGCATAATCATACTTAATCTCAGGAGGCTGCCCAGGGGTAAAGATAGATAGCAGAGCCAGAGTTATCTCATCTACATACTCACTGGTCTTGAATCCTAAGACAAAGGATATTACATTCACAATAAGCCTTCCCAATTTATTGAAAAAGTAAAAACCATAGGGGGGAGTCCCTTTTGGCTGATGCTCAGGTAACATGAAATACTGACACATTGCTTTTAATTTCTCTGGGGTTTATTGTCTGGTTTTCTCAATCAACCCTTCCATGGATAAAGGTGCTAATTCTTGCTCTGGCTCAAAGTGTAACATAGCATTGATAGACTGAGGTGTGATAGGGAACATAACACTTTGATCAGGAGCTAATACAGCTCTTTGTGCGGGATCATAATTTGCATGACAGTAATGAATGATTTCAGGGAAAACGTGGACTGTAGGAATAAAATACCTTGGGAGATTGGATTCCCACAACCCTATAAGATCTTGCCCCTTTGAGTGTTCGTCTCTGCAGCGACAGAAGCTCAAACGGGGACTTTCATCAAAATGCAGGTCTTGTATTTGGAAATCTTCATCTATCAGAGGTAAATAGTCCAAATCTCGGTGAGGAGCATTCAAAGGAGTGATATTTAGAGCAGTTGGGGCCTCCATTTTGGTTCTTGTGGATTCAAAATGGAGGTTTTAGTTTTTTCTTGCAGACCGGACGGGATATCTGAAAAAGAGGAAATTGGAACAATTTGCAGGTTTGGGAAGCAAATTCACAGGTTTTAAATCTTCAATGAGGACTCAGAGAGGACTTTTAACCACTTTTTCAGAGAAAAAACAAAGGAAACTAAGCTTGACTTGCAGTCGGGGCGCGAAATGATAAATACCTGTTTTTAGATGGAAACTGGTTCTTTAACAGGTAATGAACAATGGTGGGGACGTTCTTCAACACGGGCGCAACGGAATTTCGGAGTAAATTGGTGTATTTGCAGTGAAATTTGAAAATTGCAGCGGGAGCTTTGTCGCTTTCAGAAACTAAAAATAACTGAAAAAACACGAAAAATGGCTTATTTACAAGTCAAAAGGGTTTTTTTTTTTTTTCGAGGTGATGACGTCATTGACGTACGGGGTGACGTAGGGAAGTGGGGCCGGCGGTATGCGGTAAGTGGTAAGCGGTGAGCCCGCACCGCTTATGGACGAAGGCGGTAAAAGTCGCGGGGGGAGCGATTCCATAGTTTTAACGCCACGTGGATGGTCTGACTAGTCAAAACCACCCATTCCCCGCTGGCTAAATAACTCACACGGGATGGGCAGCGGGATTGATCATGACCGTTGATCAACGGATGGATGATCCGACGGCTGAAGGAAAGGGAAACATGCGGGGGATTGAAAAGTGGGCCCGGCGGGATTTACATACGTTTAACTTTTATTTAATCGCCCGGGAGGATTTCGATTGGTAAGTGAAAGGTTATTAATTAGTTCAAATAACTAATTAATCCCATATGTTAAGGTAAAGGGTCGCGGCGGAGTTGGCTTGAGAGGAATTCCACGTGGACGGACCACGGTGGCACAGGACTCCGTCGAATTTTTATTCATGTTTTTGGTGTTAAACACATATATTACATGTCTAACGTTTTTTATATATATTTTTATTATATGGTAAATTAATCAATACATAAATAATTCACCATAGGGCGGGGATTAATGGTATAACGATATATTTCACCAAAGGGTTTATAAAGCGGGGTTTTATTTTTCAATGTGCGGGAATATATACTTTGGTAAAACATTATAATAAAGGGTTTTGGGGATATTTATTAGAAAAGGGAGTTATATACTTAGGAAAAGGGATTTCACTAGGGATTTAATATAGTAAAATCAAATGTTAATATGAAAAAGGACAAGGAAAATCAAAACATCTTTGTACATCTAAGAAAGTGATAACTTATGAAGTAAATTGCAACATTTTATCTTCAACACTTAATATTAGAATAACAAATTATTTTGAGGAATTTTTATGGAGTTTTGCATCAGTTTCCTAAGTAAAATAGGATTTTACTTAGGAAAAAGTTAAATATGGAAGGTAACAATGATGGATTATTTCAAGTGCTTAGGTCTTTTTGATCATTAGGCCGAGGGTCCGGTCCCTCCAGAAGTCAAGGAAATGCCTTGAGCCCCTTTGATCTCCAATTACCTTAGTACTTTTGGGGAAATTAGTAAAACTCTTGAAGGGGAAAAATGATGGGGGAGGTTAATGAATTTGACTTTGCTTGCTGTGATTTTCCAGTGTATTTTCTGCTTCAGTACTTTTGATGAAAGTAAATGATTAACTAACATGTAGCGGCACCATTCATCAGATAACACTTTGTTGCACCATCTACCTACCCTATCTGCTTAACACTACCATTTTGTCTTCTTTATTAGGGTGCATTTAGACTTGCAAACCCTGATCAATCTTTTCTTTTTACATGATGAATCTATCTATTTCTACCCTTATTACATCCAAGGGCTCAGATTAAGCTGTTGAGCACCTTTTATTCACTCTACCTAGCTACTTATCTGCCAAGATTAAACTGTTTGGCTAGATATTTATTCTCTAATCTATAACATGAAATTGAAATATGACTAAGCCAAGTTTAAAGAGTTTGACTTATTCATGAATTGTGGCAAAAGTTTCACAAGCTGCACACAATTGATTTATTACAACAGAGTAAAAAGTAGTGGCATTTGGATTTGCACACTTTCCTTGGTCTATTTTTTGCTTGGGGTTCATTTCTTTCTCTTTTTGACCATTTTATTATTTTTACCCTTTGATTTTTCTTTTAGGGTATACCCTCTTTACATTTTTTAAATTTTTTGATTTTTTGGTTTTTCAAGAATATGGAACACCTTTGCTCAAGAAAAAGGTTTGAACATATTCCATAGTTCAATCAAGACAATCATGAAAAATGACACCTATTGGTATAGGAGTCTAACACATCAAACTCTGTCACATGAGTTCTAACTGAAGTCCTCATGCATTAGCACTAGTAAACCCTTAAAAATAGCATAATTCATTCTGTCAGCTACTGTGCCACATCTGTGCACTTAACTGAAGTGCTCCAAGAGAATAAGATAATGTTTAGAGTCCAAATATTATTAAGAGATAATAATATTCGACATATCTATTTTTAGACTGGCAATCTAAAAATAGATTCCACCCAATATGTCTAAAAATATAATTCCATCTATTTTTCCAACTTGACCAACCATCCACAAATAGCATCCTGCAACTCATAGAATATGATCGACATGTCTAAAAATATACATAGTCTAAAAATAGACTTCGTGCCAAAATATCCTGCAGTCCCACTTAGTGAAGGCGACTCTTTTCACTAAGCTCATCATCTTGTTGAATCTCAACACTCCCTCTCAACAAGATAGGAATTATCTGCCACCCCAATCCTGTCTCTATGGTATTCAAATTTGCTCCTGGTGAGTGCCTTCATCAGAATATCTGCATCTTGATCCTCCATAGGAATGTAAGAAAGCAACATGATCTTCCGCTGCACATAATCTCTGATATGATGGTACCAGATGTCAATATGTTTAAATCTATCATGAAATACTGGATTAACTGAGAGTTTAATGCAACTGATTATCACAATATATCGCAGTAGGATCTAAATGTGAACCGAGAAACCCAACTAGGATCTTCCTCATCCATATAGCTTCGCATGCAGCCAAAATTTCTACCATGTACTCAACCTCTGCTGAACTGAGTGCCACAGATCTCTGTTTCCTGCTGTACCAATAAATTGTTGTAGATCTGATACTGAATATCCCTCCAGATGTGCTCTTTCTGTTCGTTGGTCTCCCTGCCAAATCTACACCCGTGAAGCCATGCAACTTCAACTCATTCGACTGTCTATACCACAATCCATATCCCGATGTGCCCCTGAGATATCTCAGGACATGCTTGCCTGCCTTCCAAAAGAGCTTGGTAGGCTTAACCATAGCTTGTGAAAGCTGGTTAATAGCATAGCATATGTCCGGTCGTGTATTGACTAGATACATGAGTGAATCAACCAACTGTCGATAAACAGTGGCATCCACTACCTCTGCCGATGTAGCATCCTCTTTCCTCCAACCACTAGGAAGAGGAGTGTCGATAGGCTTGCAGCCTTGCATGTGAAACTTCTCTAGTATCTCCCGGGCATACTTGCCTTGAGACACAAACAGTCCACCCTTCCGCTGCCAAATTTCCAATCCCAGGAAATAATGAAGGATGCCCAAGTCCTTCATCTCAAACTCCTTTGCAAGATCTGCCTTGCATGAGTGTATAAACTGTTCATCACCCATTAGTATCAAATCATCTACATAAAGTACAATGATCAACAACTTACCCTCCACCACAATCTGGTATAGGTTCGGATCCACCTCACTCTTGCCGAAACCAAGTCTGGTGAAATAACTGTCTATCCGTGTGTACCAAGCACGAGGTGCTTGTTTCAACCCATACAATGTTGTTTTAAGCCTGCACACATGTGACTCGCTGCTGAAGATTTCAAATCCTTCAGGTTGCTCTATGTATACCTCCTCCTCAATGACTCTATTGAGGAATGCAGTCTTCACATCCATCAGATGAATGTGCCAAGCCATCTACGCTAAGAGAGCAAGGATGGTTCGTATGGAAGAATACCTTGCGACAGGTACAAAGGTTTCTTCATAGTCAATCCCCTCGATTTTTGAGAAGCCCTGAGCAACAAATATTGCCTTGTACTTCTCGATGCTCCCGTCAGTAGCTTGCGTCAATATGTAGATCCATCTCAAACCTACCATTGATTTCCCTTCCAGCCTTGGGACAATCTCCCATGCGCTGTTTCTGACAATCGAATCATACTCTTCCACCATGGCATCTAACCATGCGGGATCCTCCACAGCTTCCTCGAACGAAGATGGTTTTGTCATGATACACTTGCTCGTCAAAGCCATGTATCTAGTAAATCGGTCTGGTGATTGTTTTTGTATGCGTTGTGATGTAGGTTCTCCTACATTTTGCGCTGCATCAAGATTCAGTCGCTCAACTTCGGTAGTGCGCTTCCTCCCTCTGATGTTTGGCACTGCATGAGTGGTTTCTTCCACTCCATGAACCTCCTCTTGTGGCTGATCCACATCCTATGGCTCTTTTTTAGGAACAAGTAGCTCCTCATTTGCATGCAAGTGTAGCTCCCTCTCAAGCAACAACTTCATGGCTTTCTCCTCATGAAATTTGATATCCCGTCGCACAACAGTTATCTGACTGTCTGGAAAATACACAAGATAATTGTGGGGTGTTTCTGTGTACCCCACAAATATCCCATCCTCAACGGTCCGCTCTAGCTTCTTCCTAGCATCCTTCGTCACATGAATGTAAATAGGTGAGCCAAAAATATTCAAATGAGAAATATCAGGCTTCTTACCAGAAAATGCCTCTTTGAGTGTACTCATGCCGAGTACTCTATGAGGACAATGGTTTTGCACATAAACCGTAGTGTTGCATGCTTCAGCCCACAAGTGTATGGGAAGGCCCTGATCATGCAGCATCACCCGTGCAGCACCCACGATCATTTTGTTCTTTCTCTTCGTGACCCCATCCTGTTGTGGGTTATGAGGCGCTATGAGTTCTCTTCGAATTCCTTCTACGCTACAAAAGTATTTGAATTCACCAGAGATGTATTCACCGCCATTATCACTCCTTAGAGCTTTCACCTGCTTCCCTGACTCTTTCTTAACCAGCGCCTTGCACTCACAGAACTTTGAGTATGTCTCGCTCTTCTTCTGCATGAAGAATATCCAACACTTATGAGAAAAGTCACCAAAAAATATCACATAATACCTATGCTTTGTTGTTGAAGCTACTGCGAAAGGTCGACACATGTCTGTGTTAATTCTCTCAAGGATGGTCGTGGCGCAACTATCCTTCTCATGAAAAGTGGTCTTCACAAATTTTCCCAATGTACATCCCTTGCACTGATCTGAATGCGAAAGTGTGCCTTTAGGAAGTTCAATAGAAATCTGTTGCAAAATTTTCAAAGCGCCATGGTGAAGATGGCCCAATCTCTTGTGCCACAATTTTCCCTCATCCCGGCTCACCACTCCTTCTGCTTTGCCTGCCATTGATGCACAACCATCTACCTGCAATTGATAAAGGTTATTAACTCGAACCCCTATCCTTCGGGTTTCATGAGTTGTTTTACTGCGCAAGAAGGATTTTCCATCGCTAAAAATAACATCATAACCCTTGTCTTCCAACATCGCCACAGATATCAGATTCTTCTTCTATCCTGGAACATTCATGACATCCTTCAATAAGAAAGGTGTACTAGACTCTGTCTCAAAGGAAATGGTCCCGATACCAGTCGCACTGTATCTACCATCATCACCCATCTCGATGTGAACTCCAAGATCCTTCTCATCCAGATCACTAAACAAATCTTTGTCTCCGGTCATATGGAAAGACGCACCACTATCAAGAAACCACACTGATCCCATCACACTTGAAACCAAGCATGCGATCAGCAAAAAATCCAGCTCAAACTGCGAGGCTAAGGCCTCTCCAGCCGCAGATCCAGCAACCTACTTATTTTTCTTCTTTTGTGGACAATTAGTGGCGTAATGTCCATGTTGGTGATAGTGAAATCAATTCACCTTAGACAAGTCCTGCTTCTTGCCTTTCGAACTGGATTGAGAAGGATTTTTCTTTACCTTCCCTTTCCTTGCTTTGGCAGCCAAAGCGAAATTTTCTTCATCTTCATTCTTTGATGAAGATCCATCCGTTATACCCCTCCTTATTTCCTCTTGCACAAGATTCTACCAAAGTCGCTCCCATCCTGGCAGTTTCTCCTGACCATTGACAGAGTCCTTGTAGCTGTGCCAACTCTTCAAAAGCCCAAGGAGAGCCAAGCTCACCAAATCCTCTTCACTTACAGTAACCCCCACACTTCCCAGCTCCTCCTTGCAGTAGACAAACTTCGTGAGGTATTTTGGTAGACTATCACCTTTCTCCATTTTTATTTTTCTAAGCTTGTCTTTAAGTGCCAACTTCATCTGGTCGCTTCTTCTTTGGAACAAGTCTGTCAAAGCTTTCTACAATAATAATGGAGTAGCTTTATCGTGAAGGCTAGACACTAAGTGATCCTTCACACCTTCCAACAAAATTCTTCGACACTTTGTTGTCCTCTTTTGCAAAGTGTCAAGTGCGGCTACATTGCTAGAACTAGGCTTTAGAATATCAACATCTATGAACTCCTTCAACCCATTATCATCCAACACCACCTCCATCTTGTCCTTCCATGCAATATAATTCAAGCTGCCATCAAGGGCATACTCCAATCGCAATCTGTTGAAAGACATTTCAATGAATGCTGAACTTCGGCACCAAGAAAACATTGTAGCAAATTCGAATTCCACCAGCACAAAACTCAACCACTTCAATAATTGCAATCTTCTCCAATGAAAAACTGCTATGATACCATGTAGAAATTATATAAATTATGTGTTATATATCCAATATTCTCCTAATCACACACTATTTTAACTTCATGCACAATACATAATCTATTCCACCATTGATCATCACATGCGGAAATTAAATCAATTGCAATGCACACATGAAACAATAAAAATTCACACACATTAACAGAGCTATTTAACGGGAAAGCCTGAAGCTAAAAACCGCAACTATCTATATATAATATATGTCATAGAGATCATGTAACAATCCACATACAAAGTTGATCATATCAAGCTCTCAGTACAATACAATTGCTACACACTAATCAGGCCCGATCTTGCAAATCTATGCACCAATCTTTGCCACCTTCTAGCCTGCCTCTACTACGCAATCCATGCTGAAGAATGGCTCTGAATGAACTAAAATTCACCAAGATTGCACTATACAATCCTCATTGTCATCTCCACTGAGTGTTGGATGCAGTCAATGCATCACTATAGTCACAACTGATAGTCACACTTGCTCTTTCACCTACCTCTCCACTGGTCTCCACTGAAACTGCCATGCATTGTAGTTAACTAATGTATTCTTTAGATGTTTAATGAGTTATTGAATTAATTAAATAATTAATTCACACCACTCTCACTAGTGTATCAATCAGTTAGACTAGATACAACTAGCTCAGCTGAGTCTAATTGAGTTAAACTAAATACAACTCCACCAAACTCTGTCACATGAGTTCTAACTGAAGTCCTCATGCATTATCTCCAGTAAACCCTCAGGAATAGCGTAATTCCTTCTGTCAGCTGTTGTGCCACATCTATGCACTTAACTGAAGTGCTCCAAGAGAATAAGATAATGTTTAGAGTCCAAATATTATTAAGAGCTAATAATATTTGACATATCTATTTTTAGACTTGCAATCTAAAAATAGATTTCACCCAATATGTCTAAAAATAGAATTCCATCTATTTTTCCAACTTGACCAACCATCCACAAATAGCATCCTGCAACTCATAGAATATGATCGACATGTCTAAAAATAGACTTTGTGCCAAAAATACCCTATGGGCCCACTTAGTGAAGGCGAATCTTTTCACTAAGCTCATCATCTTGTTGAATCTCAACATAATTGGATCATTAGTTAGTCGATTTAAATTTAGTAACTCCAAAGTTGCAACAAAGGGCAACTGTCTATTAAGGTCAGGTTGAGCATAGCCAGGGTAAGATGGAATTGCTTGAGCAACAGGCCTTTGAGCACCACATTAAGGAATATGTTGCTGGTAACCCAGATAGGGGTTGTGTTTCATAGCAAACGCTTGAGGATTCTGTTGACCAAAACCTAGATATAATACTTGTTGAAATGAAGTTTGAGGCATTTTCGTTTGTGGCTGCCAAGGGGTCTATCCACCAATGTTATAACCCAAATTAACATGACTTGGATTCAGTTGATATGTATAACTCGTTTGTGGTTGTGACATCCCATAAAATGGTAAACCAGCTTGTGAATAAATAATTCCTGATAGAGGTTGCTGTAAATTAATTGAAGGATTTGGAGTCTGTGAACCCAAAATTTGATGATATTGAGTTGAAGGACCCACTTGATAAGGTTGATGATGTAAAAAAATTTGATTATGTAACAAGGGTATAGATGTATTAACAAGTGGTAATGAAGTGGGTGTAATAGGTTGAACTGGTTGATAAGAGTGTACAACCGTTTGTGGTTGGATAGGTAGAGTGGGCTGCCATTGAAAAACATTCGTTTCAACATTAGATTGACCAAAAAGTGATGGAGTATTGTCATATTAGGTGACCGAAGGTTGACCCCCAGCATGAGGAGGATAATAAGATGGAAAATATTGTTCTCCAAATGCTGGGAGTCCAGTTGATATGGTACTTGAAGGAATAGACCCAGAAGGACTGGCTTGATATTTCCTTGATGATGTGTATAATGAATCAATTCATTCAGTACTTATGATAGGATTACCAGTTAAAATATCAGATGATGACATTGGTAAAGTCCATGGATTTGAAGATGCACAAGAGAAAATTCCAGATAATGATTTGTAACCTCATGGGACCATAGGGACACCATGAAAATATGACTCTAGTGAAGTGGTAAACATCGATAGAGTAGCGAGGACAGGAGCTGATGTAATTGGAACAACAGGCCCAACTGAAGATGTTGGTTCAGACATGGTTTTTTGACCAAATGTATACCATTTTGAATCGAAGGGAATTTGAAAAGGAAGAAGATCAACAAATGCAGAGGGTATAGATTGAGAGAAAGAATCATACAGGTAAAGGTCCTCCCCAAAATGGGTTGGAGTTAAAGGTGTAGTGCCTTGTGGGATTTCTTCAATCACAATTAAACCACTGGAAGAATTTCACTGTCAGGCCTAAAGTATATTTCAGGTGGTTGACTGTGTGATATGGGAGATTCAATAGCTACAAAAATTTGTGGGATGACCAAGGTAGGCATAACTTCCGGTCATTCGACTTCAGGATTTAGATGTTCTGGAAAAGAAGAGACATGATCTGGATCAATATGTGGTTGAACAACGTCGGGTCCAGGAGGTATGGCCTCACTGATTGGATGGATCGTGACCATAGGTAGCTATGAAGACTCTGTTTTGGCAACAGTAGACGAACCGGGATGCGTAGAAACAACTTGAACTAACTTTGGTTTATGGGAAAATGATGTTTCACCAGAGGTACGAATTGTACTTGATTCGGCAGATCATGATCGCCTTCGCCTACCAAAAGTAACTTCTGGTGGTAAAGGTGGTTTTAAAGCTAATCTATGGGAATGACGGGGGAAAGGATTTTGTTCTTCCATGATTACTGATTAATTTTAAACAAAAACAAATAAACAAAATAAAAGGGTAATGCTAGGCAAAAGGGTTTACCAAGAAACTGTGAACTATAGAATACCTCCTGGCGAACCAAGAAGTACGGGCAAGAAATCTCCCTGAATGTTGTGTTCGGTGTATCACAATTTACAAGGCGGCTAACTCGGTTCACTATGAATGGATAACACCTAAAAATTTTCCTCCCAAATAAACCCAAAGGTACATGGAGGCCCAAGTCCGTAATAGCGTTGTTTGATGCAAAACCGCACAGTGAGAGCACCCCTTTATACTTATCATACTGTAACACCACACGATATACTTGAAATTACATGGACAAGCAACGATATACTTATGTACGTGGAGTGAGGTATCACACTCAGAATGTATCGCAGACAAGTTAATGAGAGTTGCTATGTTTTACGACGCCGAAACACGTTTCCAGCCTAGACCTTCTAAACGTTATCGTTATGGTTCCAATGTTTTGTTAGGTAAATTGAGATTAATTTTATGTTGATATTGCTTACAATTTTCCTTTCAAAGTTTCACTGCGATGATGTATTGGAAAATTCCTAAAATGCAACTAAAAATTATAAGCAATCTTTCACTTTCATTTATTCAATGAAAAACCTAGCTACTAAGGGAAGAGAGCAAATAATTTGTGAGAAAACAAATCCAAGAGAAAAACAAATCAATGATCACCAACAAAATGCAGATTTCCTAAATGTTCCTTTTTGCAAAACATACAAAAATCCTACATGCAAATGCAAGTTTTTCTTTTCAATTTCCTTAATGTTATGAATGCATAAAAGAAACTAGATGCACTAAATCAACAATTCAAATGCCTTTTAATTTCAAGAAATGAAGAATACAAACAAAAATTTCTCTTTTGAAGGAAAAATGAGGATTTCAACGACAATTTCTCCTATCTAGGAAATGAAGATTTTACAACAATTTCCTATTTCAAAAGAAAATGATTCTTAATGCAACCATAAAAAATAATTTGAAATCAACTTGTAAATGATAAAGAAAATTTTTTTTAAACAAACATTGAACAAATTTTAAGTCAAAGGAGGAAGAAGTATATAGAGTTACTGGTCAATATGAGGATCAAACGTTTCAAAACACAGTAGAAAATAAAATGAAGCAAATTGAAAAGGAAAATTCAAAGGAATCTGGGTGTTTTTAGGAGTAAATGTAGTCTCCAAAGGGAGACAGTGCTCTACAATGCAGGCTTGAAAGGGAGGCAGTGCTATGCAAAACATTGTGTCCTGTCTAAGGGTGCATTGGGCACAGTGTATAAGGAAAAACACTACTGTTTAACTCACTATCTTTGCAAATTTGGCTTTGAAAAATTTTAATATTGTTGTGTAACAACTACTGGGTAGATAAACAAAGAAAATTAGAGGCTAAGTCACCTAGATCTAAGAGAAATTCTCCCCAGTGGAGTCACCAATTTGTTGGGCCAGAATTGTGAATTACGGACAAAACATGCTTCCCTAGACAGATGACAATCTAGAACAACAGATTAAAGACTATACGACTAATAATTAATTAATCGTATTATAATATGGTGGTATGCAATATGTTGGGACAAAATTGTGAATTACGGTTAAAACATGCTTCCCTAGATAGACAACAATCTAGAACAACAAATTAAAGACTATAAAACTACCTTTCCTAACTCAGAACAGACACACAGAAAGGATTAGAGGCTTACTTGTAATCCAAGCACTTCTAAATGGCTCCTTCTGTCGCTTCCATTGTAGCTTCAAATTCAAGCGGTTTGTAGGGAAAATTATTCCTGCAAGAAAGAACACTAAAACAACAGAAGATAGCAATAATACAGATGTCTATTTAAGTTAGTTAGCTAAATCAGTAAAGCATAAACAATATACATCAACTAAGATCTTGCAATGTGGAAAATCAAATCCAATACAAATGCATATAGGGAAAATTAAGTTGTATTCTTTATTGATGATAGAAGGAGAGGTTACAACCAAATGACTAATTTGAAGTGACCCTTCTAGCAACAATCCTCAACCCCATCACAGTATAAATATCTCTAGCAGCTATTACACAAATCTAACTCTCTATTGAAAATCCTCTAGCATTTCTCTACTCAAATTATTCCTTTCAAACAATTAGATCTGTGCTCAATTTATAGATGAAATGAAGGTAATTTTGCAATGATTGAATTTCCAATAATAGGCAAGACATGTTCCCAGTCATGTAGATGTCAAATGGACACTTGGATTCGAAGCTTGACACATGTGAACTCTTCTAGAAGGCACTGTCCAAGTGGAGATTCCGGAACAATGAGAATTTCACTCCCAATGTGACCAACACACCCATATATGTCAGGAAGTGCTTTGCAGAGAAGCCTTGCATGGGGCTACCTGCATATGTAACGCACTTTGTCCCCTTAGAGGCAGCGATGGTGGGCTCCCACATGCTATATATTAAACTTCAAACCTTGGAAACATTTGCTTGATGAAAGTCATGTTTGATTTGTCTTGTTCTGGCCTTAGGGCACGTAGCAACTTGAAATGATAGGGAATCATAGACCCTTGGTCATTGGTCTTGAAGATGATGCCCAGTTAACCAGGTCATTGGGAATGATGCCCAAATTGACCTATAACAATTTCCCCCTAAAGCATGAGGTCAAAATAATAAAAACATTTGATTGAAATGCTTTACACTGTGATGGGTTGGAGATGAAGTGGAGTGGTCACCTGCATTAATATTACAATACATTACATCATGATATATCCTCTTTGATCATAATTGCTGAGGGTAGGTATTCCCATGTTCAACACATAAACAATCTAATAACATGTACATAATTTAGAAAATCGTCGACATTGGAATGTTGCCCAATGCAGACATGCCTATAGATATAGGCCCATTTTTGGATGACAACCTATATGTAAGGTCACCATACAGATGATGTGTACAACAATCCTGAGATTGTAGCCTGGATGGCTGAAACTAGATCTGGGTTCTTCTTATCTCGTTCACTCGATCATTAGGGTACAAGTCTAGCCATGCGAATATAAGATTTTTTGTCGAACATGGAAAGACATCATTTGATTACCAGCCAATGATGTGAGTTGTTAACAAATGCAAGAGAACCACCATTAATTAAAATGGCCCTCAAGGTACTACAGTACATTTCGTAAGGCGTGAATAGATGATTTGATGTCAAACACCAAAAAAAATATGTCAATCAAAGGTCTGGAAGCGAGGATCTTGTCGATGTTGTAATAAGCCTCATGGTACTGGAATATGATGTTTCTAAGTGAACTTCCTGGATATTGATTTCTTGTCGACAAGAAGTCACCTTATTGCGAAACAGGAGTTACTGATTTTAGAGACAAGGGTATGACTTGATATAGAAATTTTCAGGGATGACGGTCATGAGAATAAAGGTTTACGAGTATTGCAGAAGGATGAGTGTATTCACTGGATGACTTCTCTTGAACATATTGGTGACAATGTGATGAGTTGGCAACATTGACCCAAAACCGAAGTGAAGGTATGATGAACCATAGGTGTGAATGAACCGTCAAGATGATTACCCAACCCAAACAGTCACACACATGGAGTGAAAGAAGTGTCATGTTCAAGAGTGACTTTCTACCATAAAGAAAATTTTCTCACTTTTCCCAAATTTTCCTCGGTCATTTGTCGACCAGTACCTCTTTATTTTTTAACAAGCTTGAGGAGGATAACATTTGCTTAATCAATAATTCAACCCTTCGAGTGAATAAAGTATCGCTATTTAATAATTTAACAAGTCTAGCGATAAATGAAACTCAATTCTTGCCATGATCGACAAGCCCATCGCTATTTTATGTTTTAACGAGCTTAACAACAGTGATAGCCTGGTCCTTTTTCATGTTTATAGAGTTTAAAAAAGTGGATGAAAGAAAAATCCATAAGTACTTTTTCGTAAATTTGTCACTCAGATTTGAAAAATTGTAAAATAATACCTGAAAGAACCTCTTTGGTCATGTTTAACCAAGGTATTCATTTTTCGTAACTAATCCATCTCAATATGGAAAAGGGTTAAACTTATACTGATTAGATATCAATTAATTTACTTTTACGGGCTCGAAAAGACAAGTGCTTGGCAATCTTTTCACATTATCAGAGTCTGAAAAGATCTGAAATAAGACTCCAGGGGTTCATTTTTCACTATTATGGAAGCTCGAAAAAGAGATAAAAATGTGCTTCAAATCCTTTTTTCGTTTTTAACAAAGCTTGAAAAATAAGGAGAAAAAGTATGCTTTGTGGTCAAGTCATTCTTTAAAATAAATTTGCCCAACTAATTTGTTCATCAGTTGTATTTCCTTTTCAAAACAACATCAAATGGATTAAAAATACATGTTTCATGATAAAAACATAATAAAACTATAGTCATAGCAATAAATTTAACTTGAAAATAATTAAATGACTATTTAAAAGTATTTTCACTATTCATTTTTACCATTCCATAGTTACCTTTTGTATTTTGGAGCTCTTAACCTGATTTTTCCGCCGAACTTCAGCTGTTAATTGCGATCATTTATGTGGATTGATTTCATCGCCATTTGATATAGGTTAGTGCCATGAACCTCCTCTTCCCTTTGATATTCATTTCATTTCCAATTTTTGCAAATTTTTAGGGTTTTAAGGCCCCTAGGATAAATTCTGCCAAAAATGAGGGCAACGCACCCCTGAATGTTGAAACCTGCATTGCATAGCAGGTACAGTGAAGTGTACTTTCATTTTCAACTCACTATCTCTTGTTAGGGAGTGCGTTGGGCACAGTTTAAGTTTTTTATTTTCTTACTGTGCCCAAAATTGACCTAGTTTTTTACAATAAATGCAATCTAATGGATCTTATGGTTGTGTTTCAATTTTCCATCGAATTATAATGACGATTACATGGAGGGAAAGAGAAAATGAAGAACAATATATGATTGCCTTGAATGATCTGGGTGCTACAAGAGCCCTAAGAGATTGTGGATTGCTTAAGTACTTCAAAATGTCTGGGATGAGGCAACAAATAGAACTCTTGGAGTTCTTTGTTTGAGCATGGGATCCAGTGACAGAGGCATTTAATATTAAGAACCAAGTGGTTCCTATAACTATTGAGGATGTGTATTTTCTCACAGGTTTGTCGAGCAGAGGTTTTCCCATTCCACTCTCAGGGTCTACCGTTGGAGGAGAGACAGTGAGGGATTATATTCTGCAGCATTTCTATCCAGGGTAAAACCTAGTAAATATGGAAAAATAAACATCTGGGATGTCATAGATTTGCCTTTGAGAACTATCCTTTTCACAATTGCTAAACTTGCCGACACTGTTGCACTACATGTAGCGAACAGATGATATATGCAGTATGCACTAGAGTGTATGGAGCCAACAGTCTTCAACTGGTCTAAAGCTCTTCTATCTTAGATAAAGGAACAACTGAACAAAGCAAAGGGAGGATGAAAGAAGAATTTCAGCTATGGCTCTATCCTTATATCCTTCGCCTTGGAACGGATTCCACTGATGCAACCACAGCATGTAACACTGGATATAGCTAGTCATAGAGATCCTTGGATGCAAAGATGGGTAGAACTCATGGGTCAGCATGTTGGCCAATCGACTGTTGTTTTCTCTACTACATTATTTGCCTAGTTCCGGTGACAGATTGTCACCATCGATGAGTATGCATATGCAGGCGTCGATTTTTGAGGAGATCCAGATTCAACACTACCAGAAGGCGTTCAGTGGGGTGCAATAGGTAAGAATTTTTTGACCATATTTTTTTATTTTCCTAAGGTTCATACAATGTTTTTGTGTTTTTATTTCTTTCCAAGACTAAACTATATGTTTGATGTAATGTAGATGTTGGTCGCATTCAACCAGTAGTGGAACCAGAGCGCGAAGCAGATGTGCCGGTAGAGAGGGCTGTCGAGAGAGCAATCCTTCAGGATCTTGATCTGGCTGAGACTCTGATTGAGCTTCAGCAGCACATAGAAGGCTTGACCTTCGGGATTCCAGATTGCTAGATCGAAGAGCTTACAATGTGTCTGCAGCGGCACACTATTTGGTTTCCTAACTGCTGGATGCGATTACTTCGTAGGATAGCTAGATCTATAGCATGTTACCACAAGCACCACTAGTTTAATTATCAAAAATTTTCATACATTTTGAGGTCAGATGACCAATGTGTTTGGGCACAAATTTTGTAAAAACCTATAACTATCTATCTATATGATTTCAGAGTTTTTCCTATGTTTAATGTGTAATCCTTATTCAATGATGTGAATGTTTTCTTTACATATGTTGCAAATGTCTTTCTAGAACTTGATTAGCTAATGAATCAGTCAATGTGTTCAAATTTCTGGAAATGTGTTAATATTGAATAAAATCAAAATGTCTTTCCAAAATTAGAACTCTTAGGAACAATCTAAGAAGTGTTGGATTTCTAACTGTATAAACACTAATAAGTTGTAATACCACATGTTGTGAGTCTAACCTTATGATTATGCGATTAATACCAAATGAAGTGGCATCAGATAGAAGTTAGATCAACGTGCTATACTCAGAGATTTTATTCGTCGATGTACCAATACAAATCCCTTGGAAACTCACTAACTCGCTGTTCGGAGTGAAAATGGCCCACACTGCAAAGGATAGATTCTGCGTACTACGACTAGCACCATCAGCATATCCAACAAATGGTTTTGAAGATTCATACATCTATGATGAAATGTAAAGCGAATTACTAACGTCAAGAAAAATATAAAAACAAATTAAGATAGTGAATGCAAATCAAGAGCATATATAAAATATAATACAAAAAATTACTACGCTCATGATTAAGCATAGTAAAGTTTCAAATACAACCCATTTCTAGGTTGCGCCAATGGAACTCCATCGTAATCAACTAACTCATAGGAACCCTTAGCAAGAGCTCTTTTGACAATATAGGGGCCATGCCATAACGGCTCAAATTTCCCTATACCTATTACATCAGCTTCTTGATCGTAGAGAAGGACCAAGTTGCCCTCTGAAAAAATGCGAGGCTCGACATTTTTGTCGTATTGCAGCTTTATATGTCTCTTATGCACTTTGTTGGCCAATTGGGCTTCACGACATGTTTCATCAAGATGGATGAGGTTAAGGAGACACGCTTCTTCTTCTGAGGTGTCAAGTAACAAGTCTATTACGAGTTTTAACGATGATATTTTGCATTAGATTGGTAAGATAGCTTCCAGACCATACACCAATTGAAAGGGATTAAATCTGGTTGTGTTTCTCACCGAGGTTCGATACGTCCACAAGGCGGAGTACAAGATAAAATTCCAATTTCTTTTACGAACTCCTATTATTCGTTGAAGCATTCGTTTAAGAATTTTTTTAATAGCCTCAACTTGTCCATTTGATTGTGGATAATAAGGAGTAGAATTATCATGTGACAATCCTAACTTGGCAGTCAATTCAGACATCATGTGGTTGCGAAAATTCTTCCCATGATCTGTAACTATAGCTTGTGGGACCCCAAACCGTGCAATAACGTGATTAAAGAAAAACAATGCAGTTGCTTGTCCTGTGTTGTTGAATGTAGGCATCGCTTTAGCCCATTTGGTAAAATAGTTGACTGCAACAATAGTATAACCATGCCCCCTAGGCGAAGGAGGGTTACAAGTCATGAATTCAATACCCCATTTCGTAAATGTTCCAGCAAAGACAACAGGATGCATTGGCACTGGCGGTTTGCTGATTTTACGATAAAAAATCTAGCATGCATGACAACTTTTGACTGCGAGGATGCAGTCTCGAAAAATAGTAGGCCAAAAGTAACTAGCACGGAGTATCTTCTGCGCAGTTGCATGTCCAAATAAGTTTCCACCACATGCCCCCACATGACAATAATTTAACACTTTTTCAGCCTCCTCATGAGTGAGGCACCTCCTTAAAATGGTATTGACACCACTACGATAAAGTGTATCGTCGAAGATCAGATAATCTTTGGCTTGCTATCGAATACGTCACTATTTAGAGCGAGAGGTATTAGGTAGAAAAGTTGGGGTTTGGAAATAAATGATGAAATACCCATACAAGGATCAGATGATTTGATCAGAAACAGAGCCTTGTCTGGAATTGATGGTTCCGACGTAGTTTCAATACTATTAGAGGGAAGGTCACAGAGAAGCTCAACTAAATCTAAAGATTTCTTTGACTTGGATTTGATAAATTCCAAATCAAATTCCTACAAAATGACAATCCATTTTTAATATTTTCCCTTCAGCAATTGACTTGATAAGATGTAAGTCATGGGGTTGCAATCCAAAACTATTGTTGTTTTTTAGAACAGGATATAATGGCGAAATCTTAGGACAGCTTGAACAGCTGCCAAGGCAAGCTTTTCTACATATGAGTACTTTACTTCCATATCATTGAGATTATGACTCAAATAATAGATTGGATGTTCAATTCCTTCTTCTACTTGGACCAATACCATAGAAATGGTCGTTTCGGCCGTGACGATATATAGGAAATAATCGTTTTGATAATTAGGAGGATACATTAATGATGACTGGACAAGAGTGTCCTTGGTAGCATCAAAATAAGCTTGCGCAACTTGGTCCCAATAGAAGGTAACCCTCTTTTTCAATAATCGAGTAAATCCTTTAGCCATTTCGGCATAATTTGGAATGTACCTCCTTAGGAAGTTAGCCTTTCCTTGAAGTTTCTATATCTGAAGTAAGTTTGACGGCGCAAGCAAATCAAGAATGGCCTGAACCTTCAAAGGGTAAATTCGAATCCAGTCTTTTGAAACTAAGAATCCAAGCAAATGACCAAAACCAACACAAAACACACATTTATGTGGATTCAGGCATATTTTGTAGTGTCGACAGCGTAAGAAAATGGCTCTCAAATGCATCGAGTGATCAATGCGACTTCTTGAATGTGATGGTAAATCATCTAGATTAGGTTGAACACTCTGCTTGATGTCATTGAAAGCATAATCCATTGCTCTCTGAAAAGTGGCCCCAGCTTTAAACCACAGAAGTTTCCTATAAGAGAATGTGCCCCAGGGATAGATGAATGTTGTCTTATGTTGATCATCTAGGTGGATATTGATTTGATTTTAGCCGGAAAATCCATCCATGAAAGAAAATATTTCACATCCAGCGTAATCGTCAATAATATGGTCGATAAAGGGAATAGGATAGTTACCTTTTGGACAAATATGATTAACATCTCGATAATTGATGCACACTCTAATGGTTTCCTTTTTTCATGACAGGAACGATATTGGAAACCCACTCAGTTAGCGGAACAGGGTAAATGAAACTAGCACGCAAAATTTTTTCAACTTCTATTTTGATGGCAACTGCTTTCTTTAGATGAACAGGATGAAGTCGTTGGTGCACCGGTTTGACATCAGGATACATATTAATAGTGTGTTAAACTATACTAGTATTTATGCCTGGAATTTCCTCGTAAGACGAAGAAAATAAGTCATGAAATTCATGAGAAGAGAGTGATATGTTTTGACTTCTGATGGAGAACAAGATACACCAACATGAATATTCTCTACAATGCTAGGTTTGGTTGAAATATTGATAAAAATAGTTTCTTCTATATTTGAAAGATTTCACTCAAAATCGATTGCATTAATGGGAAAAGAATTCAAAAAGAAAGTTTTGATCGATGGGTGATATATTTCACTAAGATTATTTTCTTCATAATTAGGAAGATTGGAATGATGATGATAATCTTCCCATGGTTCTCCTTCTGACATCATAGCTTCCAAAATATTCTCATCTCTCAAGAACGTTGAGGAAAATGGATCAAATGGGGTACCAAAATATAAGGAACGATCAACCCAAACACTTGGTGACGATGATTTTGGATTTTTTCCCTTGCCTAATAGATTGATTGCTATGACAGCTCAATAGGGCTGGGTGGCAGAAACTCATCCAACGTAGAAATATCAGAATCACCTGTACTTTTCCTTAAGCTAGATAGAGTGGAATAGATCATGTAGCAGGTCTTTATACTTGCAATTTCTTCCAACGCTGTTGGCGGCAGTAATGTAAAGGTTCCCATTAAATTGGAATCCTTTAAGAGTCCTACACCAATGTTCTGAAGTTCTAGTTGAGGTACGTGAATGAACGGAATGCTTCCAAATATCTGCGAAGAAGAGGCAAAGAGGGATAGTTGATTAATGACTGTAATTGTACCTTTATGTGGAAAGGAAATCATTATAAAATATGTAGAAACAATATTAGTCATCGCATATACCCATGGCCTTCCAAGTAAAATACTATAGTCAAGGTGTCCATCAACAACCTCAACATCAATATTCACTATTTTTTCCCCTAGTTCAACATGCAGGCTATTAATAATACCATAAGGTTTATATGTACGTCCATCGAATGCCTTCAAAGTTGTTGAATGATTGTCGTCAGCGCGGCAAACCAAGTGACTTCCAACGAGTTTAGAGACATAATGCATGTAGATACTCCCTCATCAATAATTGTGATGAACGAAGATGATTGAGAACATTTGCCGTTATGGAGAATGTGGTCTGTTGGTAGTTGCGGCACATAGCCCGTATGATTAAAGACAACAAGATTAGAATCGGGAGAATTGATCAATTTCCACCAATAACCGACAGTAAAGCCTTTGTTTTGGGAGGGACAATTTTGTAATACCTCAAGAGAAGATATAGCTAAAGTGGATTAGGCCAAATCTTCAATTGTATTACTAATTTTGTGTAGCTCACGGCTCGGGGGATTATATGTCGATTTATGAATTACTCCCTTTGGTGGCTTGATTGTCCAATTCCAGAATAGTTGTAGGGCGATCTTGATTCTATAGATGGATTCATTAAGGTAGTAGGTTGATCGATGGCAGGACTACCATAATATTTTTTCGCGTTAACACCAAAATATATGTTGAAGGTTTTGTGACAGATAACATTAACACTTGGGAACTAGGAAGTGGATCCCGTAGCAACCATATTGGTGTACGGATTTGAAATGGGTACATCCTTTGGTGATGCATTGGAAGTCTTGATGATTGTTGAGACTTCGGTAGCAGTGGGGACAATCCCTAACCAAGGTGTTCCTCATTACATATTATGCATGGATAACGAGGTTTCGGGGTCCAAACGGTTGATTAGATGATCTTTTATTTTGTAGGTTAGAAGTTTTCTTTGTCTTTGATTTCCCCTTTTTATTACTTCCATAGTTTGCTTGTCACCTTTTCCTTTGTCCAAATGACATGGCATTAATTTTGGAAGTAGGAAGCGGGATCAAATGTAGTAGTGTGGTGTGTGTTTGTGAGTGCCCTGTGATCGTCTCCATAATGAAAGTCCTTTAATTGAGGAGGAACATTGAAATTAGATATGTAGAAATTATATAACTTATGTGTTATGTCTGTCAAGATTCTCTAATCTCACACTATTTTAACTTCATCTTAGAATATAAAAATCTATTCCGCCATTGATCATCACATCTTGAAATTAACTCAATTGCAATGCACCGCTGAAACAATAAAAATTCACACACGTATGCAGGTTTTTTAACGAGAGAAGCACGAAGCTAAAAACCCCAACTATGTATATAATATAAGTCATAGAGATCATGTAAAAATCTCATACAAAGGCAGTCATATCAAGCTCTCAAGACAATACAATCGTTACACACTAATTGAGCCGATCTTGCAAATCCATGCACCAATGTTTGCCACTGCTAGCACACGCCTCCTACTACGCAATCCCACTCGAAGAATGGCTATGAATGAACTCAAATTCACCAAGATTGCACTACGAAATCCTCATTGGCATACGAGTGTTGGATGCAATCAATACATCACTATAGTCTGTTGATAGTCACACTTGCTCTTTCACCTACCTCATTGGTCTCCCTTTAGGCACATACATACATAGTTGGCCAGTGTATTCTTTAGTTGATTAATGAGTTGTTATTTGGTGAATTAATTGTGAATTAGTGCACCACTCTCCCTAGTGTATCAATCGATTAGACTAGATACAACTAGCTCAGGCAGATCTAAGCGAGTTAAACTAAATACAACTCCACCAACTACTTCTAACTCCACCAAACTCTTGTCACCAGGTTCTAACTAAATTCCTCATGCATTAGCTCCATTAAGCCTACGGGAATAGCGTAGTTACTTCATCGTTTTCTTGTGCCACATCTATACCATAGCGAAGTGCTCCAAGAGAATAAGATATGTTTGAAGTCCAAATATTATTAAGAGCTAATAATATTCGACATATCTATTTTCGTGTTGTGATCTAAAAATAGATTCCGCCTAATATGTCTAAAACTAGAAGAAGTCCATATTTTCCAACTTGACCAATAAATACCGTGGCATCCGCAATTCATAGAATATGATCGGCATTTCTAAAAATAGACATAGTCCAAAAATAGACTTTGCTTAAAAACTAGCCCGCGAGGCCCCGATTTAGTGAGCGACTCTTTTCCCCACTAAGCTCATCATCTTGTTGAATCTCAACACTCCCTCTCTCAAAAAAATATAGGGATTATACGCCACCCGATCCTATCTCTATGGTATTCGAATTTGTATACGGTGAGCGCCTTCATCGAATATCTGCATCCCCGATCCTCTAGTGAGAATATGAAAAGAAAAAATGATCTTCTGCTTTCTTTTAATCTACGATATGATGGTGAATGTCAATATGTTTAGATCTGTCATGAAATGTTTGGATAAACGAAAGTTTAATGCAACTGCGGTTGTCCCAATATGTCACGGTGGGATCTAAGTGTGAACTAAACAACCCAACCGGATCTTCCTCATCCATATAGCCTCATGCGACCAAACTTCACCGCCGTGTGTCGACCTCCGCTAAGGCGGGTGCCACGGATCTGCTGCAATTTGTACCCGAAAAACTATTGTGAGCCCAATGTTGAATGTCCCTCCATATGTGCTCTTTCGTACGTAGGGATCCCTACCCAATTTGCATCCGTGAAGCCATGTGGCTTCGCTCATCGGAACTTTCGCCCTTTAATCCATATCTAGTGTGCCTGAGATACCTTGGGACATGCTTGCCTTCCTTCCAAAAAACTTGGTAAGAGCAACACGTAGCTTGTGGTACAGTTATGACATAACATATGCAGTCATGTATTGACCCAAACACCGCGAAAGCGAACCAACCAGCTGTCGATAAACGATGGCATCCCGATGCCTCTCTTGATGTGGCATCACTCTTTCCTCCAACCACCAAGAAAAGTGTCAATAGGCTTTGCAGCCTTGCATGTGAAAATTCTCCCGGTATCTCAAGGCATACTTGCTTTGAGACACAAATAGTCCATATGTACATGGGTGCAATACTAGAAATAATGAAGGATACCCAAGTCCTTCATCTCAAACTCCTTTAAGATACGCACCTTGCATGAGTGTATCAACGAGTTCATCACCCGTTAGTATCAAATCATCTACATAAAGTACAATGATCGACAACTTACCCTCCACACCACAATGCGGTATGGGTTTGGATACGACCTCCTCTTGGCAAAGCCAGTCTGGTGAAGCAAGCATACATGCGTGTGTGCCAGCGCAGGGTGCTTGTTTCAAAGCCATAGCACTCTTTTGAGCACCCGCACACATGCAACTCGCGCCGAATAATTCAAATCAGCAGGGCTTGTCTGCTGTACACCTCCTCCTCAATGACTCCCATTGAGAGCAACGATCTTCACATCCATACGATGAATGTGCCAACCACATCTGTCTTTGAAGGCAAGGATGGTGCATGTGGAAAATATGTACGACGAGTGCAAGGTTTCTTCATGGTCAATCCCCTACGATTTGTGAGAAGCCAAGGAAAAAAATATTTCCTTATACTTCTACGTGTCCCCGTACGATAGCTTACTTCATTTGTAGATCTATCTCAAACCTGCCAGTTTCCCTTGACCCAGGGACAATCTCATGCTGTTGTTCCTAACAATCGAATCCGACCTCTTCCACCATGGCATCTACCCATCGCGAGATCCTCCTGACTTCCTCGAAAAAGAAGATGGTTCGATACGATCGCATTTCATCGAGGCCATATCCGGTAAATCGATTGGGTATTTGTCTCTGTGCCAACGTGATGTAGGTGCTCCTAAATTACTTGTTTATCGAGATTTAGTCACTCGGCTTCTATGAGTACGCTTCCAACCCTGCGATGTTTGGCGCTACATGAGTGGTTTCTTCCACTCCATGAACCTCCTCTTGTGGTTGATCCACATCCCGGAGGCTCATATTTAGGAACAAGCGTAGCTCTCCATGCGCACAAGTGTCTCTCTCTCAAGCGACAACTTCATGGCTTTCTCCTCATGAAATTTGATATCTGTACGCACACATTTATCCATTTGTACGGCAAATACACACGATAATTATTGGGTTGTTTAATGTACCCACAAATATCCAAACCTGCGTAGTCGGCTCCATCTTCTTCTTGGCATCCTTCGTCACATGAATGTAAGCAATTGAGTCAAAAATCTTCAAATATGAGAAATATCGGAGCTTCTTACTAGAAAACGCCTCTTCGGGTGTACTCGTACCAATTACTCTATGAGGACAATGGTTTTGCACATAAACAATGATGTTGCTACTTGAGGCCACAAGTGTATGGGAAGGCCCTGATCATGCAACATTGCCCATCTTTCTTTACATGATCGTTCGTTCCTTCTCTCCACGACCCCGATGCACTTTATGGGTTGTAGTGCAGCTATGAGTTCTCTTCAATTCATCACCTTGCTTTGTAAGAAGTCTTTGAATTTGCCGGAAGTGTATTCACCACCATTATCACTCCTTAGAGCTTTCACCTGCTTCACAGCTCTTTCTCAACTTGACACCTTGAACTCACAAAACTTTGATTATGTATCATCTTCATACATGAAGAAGATCCAACACTAAAGAAAAGTCATCAACAAATATCACATAATATACGACACTTTCTTCCTTGAAGCTGACAGAAAAGGTCCACACACGTGTGTGAATTCTCTCGGGGATCGTCATGGCGACTATCCTTCTCATGAAAAATGGTCTTCTGAAATTTTCCCCCAAGTACAACCCTTGCCTTGTCATTTGTGCAAGTGTACCCTTAGGAAGCCAGGTAGAAATACGTTGCAAAATTTTCCAAAGCGCCATGGTGAAAGATGGCCCAATCTCCTGTTGCCACAATTAACGTCATCCCGGCTCACCACTCTGCTTTGCTACCATTGTTGCCGCAACCATCTACACGTAATTGATAAATGTTCTTAACATGAACCCCTATCCTGCGGGTTTCACCGATTGTTTTAGTGCACGGGGAAGGATTTTCCCTCACTAAAAACAACATCATAACCTTGTCTTCCAACATTGCCATAGAGATCAGATTCTTCTTCTGTCACAGAACATACATGACATCCTTCAATATGAAAGGTTTGCAAATCCCTCTCAAAGGAAATGGTTACGATACCCAGTCGCCTTGTATCTACCATCATATTACATCTCGATGTGCACTCCAGATCCTTCTCATCCATATCACTAAACAAATATTTGTCTCTGATCATATGGAAAGACGCACCACTATCAAGAAACTACTGCCAGTCCCATCACACTTGAAACCAAGCATCGATCAGCCAAAAATATAGCTCAAGTTTGTGAGGCTAAGGATATATATAAATTATGAATCAAACAACTGCTTATTTTCTTCTTTTGTGGACAATTAATTGGCGTAATGTACGTATTGGTGATAATGAAAACACTTCACCTTGGACAAGTCTTCTTGCCATGTGCCGGATTGAGAAGGATTTTATTTCCCTTCCCTTTCCTTTCTTTGACAAAAGCACAATTTTCTTCATCTTCATTCTTCGATGAAGATCCGTCCACCCCTGATACCCATATGTCTCCTCTGCACAAGATACGACCAAAGTCGCTCCCATCCTGGCGATTTCTCCGACCATTGATAGAGTCCTCGTAGCTATGTAACTCTTCGAAAAGCCCAGAGGGCCAAGCTCGCAAGTCCTCTTCATCTGTAGTAACCCCCATGACTTGTCCTTGCGGTGGACGAACTTCGTGAGGTATTGTTGTTTTGTTATCTTTGTCACCTTTCTCCATTTTTATTTTTCGACTTGTCTTTAAACGCCAAATTCCTGCGGTCACTTTTGCTTTGGAACAAGTCTGCTCAGAGCTTTCATTAAGAATGGATTGAGCTTTACCGTCGAGCGGTGGACACTATGTGGTCCTTCACACCTTCCAAAAATCCTTTGACACTTTGCTTTCTTCTTTTTCCATGCGTCAAGTGCGCAGGTACCGCATCGCTAGAACAGGGCTTTGGAATATCGACGTCCCTTAATGAACTCCCTTCAACCCATTATCATCTAATATGTCCTCCATCCTATCCTTCCATGAAATATATTTGAGCTACCATCAAGGGCATACTCCAGTACGATCCGTTGAAAGACATTTCAATGAATGCTCAACCGACACCAAAGAAAACTCTTCATGACAAATTTGGTCCACTAGCACAAACTCAGCCACTTCAATAATTGCAATTTCTAAGTCAATCTTGCTCACAGTCTGCTGTGAAATTATGTAACTTGTATGTTTATATATCCAATATTCTCTTGATCTCACTATTTTAACTATGCAAAATACATAATCTGTTCCACCATTGATCATCACATGGAAATTAAATCAATTTACAATGCACACATAAGAAACAATAAAAATTCACACATTAACGAGTTGTTTAATGGGAAAGCACGAAACTAAAAACCCCAACTATACGTATATAATATATGTCACAGATATCATGTAACAATCTTACTCTTCTAAAAGCTGATCATATCAAGCTCTCGGTATACTTTAATCACTCACACTAATTCGGGCCCAATCTTGCAAATCCATGCACCAATCTTTGCCACCTGCTAACTGCCTCTCTTTTTATTCTATAAATAATCGCTCTTCGAATGAACTCCAATTCACCAAGCTTGCAATGCGCAATCCTCATTGGCATCTCATGAGTTTGGATGCAATCCAATGCATCACTATAATCACAACTAATAGTCACCTTGCTCTTTCACCTACCTCTCCACTGGTCTCCATGAAAGCGCCATGTCTTGTGTTTAAGCGGTGTATTCTTGGGTTGATTAATGATTTATTATTTAGTGAATTAATTAACTAATTAATTACACCACTCTCACTAATTAACATCAATCAATTGAACTGAATACAACTAGCTCAAATGAGTCTAAACGGAAGTTAAACTAAATACAACTCCACCAACTACTTCTGCTAACTCCACCAAACTCTTTCACATGAGTTCTATTTGAGTCCTCATGCATTAGCTCTAGTAAACCCTCGGGAATGGCGTGAATTTCATGCAGCAATAAATTTCAACGTATACATCTGTACATGGCTTCGAAGTGCTCAAGAGAGAATAAAGATAATTTTGAGAGTCCAAATATTATTATGACTAATAATATTCAGCATATCTATTTTTAGGCCCGCTTGATCTAAAAATAGATTCTGCCCAATATGTCTAAAAATAGAAGTCCATCTATTTTTCCAACTTAAACCAACCATCCAAAAATAACATCACGAAACTCTGCATTCATGATCAACATGTCTAAAAAAATAGACTTTGCGCCACAAAAAATAACCTACGGGCCGCAAGTGAGGTGACTCTTTTCACCTAGCTCATCATCTTGTTGAATCTCAACAAAGATCTCGTGCTGATAGGGATTTTCATAGATCATGCCAAACTTAGATGTAAATAAAGTCTAAATATTGTGCCACGAGTGATAACTTGCTCTTCTATGATGATGCCACCCTTAGCCACATACTCGGTTATAGATGGTAACGGGGGGACTTAATGAACCATTCAACAAGGAGCTGATGCGGAACCAAATGTCTTAACCATTCATCGACAACGA
Source organism: Pinus albicaulis (assembly GCA_034641835.2). Classification (NCBI taxonomy): domain Eukaryota; kingdom Viridiplantae; phylum Streptophyta; class Pinopsida; order Pinales; family Pinaceae; genus Pinus; species Pinus albicaulis. The sequence continues at coordinate 215,919,625 of CM076584.1, read as the reverse complement.
CGCCACTCATGAATATGATCGAGAAATGTGAGTAGCATTAGTTTGTTTAAAATTAGTCAAGAGTTACGTTCCCGGTTTACGCCTCTAATACATTCATTTAGAGGGAAATAGATCAAAAAGGCAGGTAGATAAGCGGTACGTAGAAATTATCAAAGAAGCTCTGGGTAATTCAATGTACCATTTTGCAGCCGGACACCGAGCATCACATTTGGAAAATACGTAGTCAAACCGAATCATCATTTAGGGAGTTTGATGAACACCATAAATGATAAGTCGTAACATCGGGTCGAGGGATATTCTCCGGGGTTTCCATTGAACTTAGGAATATCCAGGGGTAATTTGTGGTGCCAACAGCCTGGGAGCATAGTTGATTGGATCATTAGTTAGCCGATTTAAATGCGGTAATTCTAAATTTGCAACAAAGGAAAGCTGTCTATTAAGGTTAGGTTGAGCATAGCCCAGGAGTAAGATGGAATTTCTTAGCTTAGCAGGCCTTTGAGCACAAGAAAAAAGGAATATGTTCTTTGGTAACCTAGATAAAGGTTGTTTTGCATAAGCAATTTAAAAGTTCTGTTGACCAAAACATGGATATGATACTTGTTGAAATGAAGTTTGGTGTTGCACTGTGACTGTAGGGAGTACGTCACAATGTTATAACTTAAATTAACATGACTTGATTCGGTTGATATGTATAACTCGGTTACGGTTATGACATCCCATAAAATGGTAAACCAACTTGTGAATAAATAATTCTTGATACGAGTTGTTGTAAATTAATCAAAGGATTCCAGAATCTGTGGACCCAACATTTGATATTGAGTTGAAGGTCTCATTTGATAAGGTTGATGATGTACAATATTTTGATTCTATAACAAGGGTATAGATGTATTAACAAGTGGTAATGAAGTGGGTGTGATGGGATTGGTTTCAGTTGATAGAATTAACCTGTTGTTGTGGTTGGATGTGGCTTAAAATCAAATTTGTCATTGACAAACATTTGTTTTTCAACATTAGATTGACCAAAAAGGTAATAAGATGCTATTATATTAAGGTGACCAAAGTTGGCCCCCGGAATGAGGAGGATAATAGGACGGAAAGTATTGCTCTCCAAGTGGGAATCCGGTTGATATGGTACTTGAAGGAATAGACCCGGAAGGACCATCTGGATATTGCCACGATGATCTGTATAATGAATCAAGTCATTCAATACTTATGATAGGATTACCGACTAAATATGCAGTGACTGTTGGTAAATTCCATGGATTTGAATATGCACCCGGAAAAAATTCCGGATAATGATTTGTAACACAGAGGGATCATAGGGCCTCCATGAAAATATGACTGCGTGAAGTATGGTAAACATCGACGGAGTAGCAAGGGTAGGAGGCGATGCAATTGGAACGACAAGCCCAACTGAAGATGTTGTTGGTTAAAACATGTTTGTTTGACCAAATGTATGCCACTTTTGAATCAACGAGAATTTGAAAAGGAGGGGAAGATCAAGCAAATAAGAGGGTGTTGATTGAAAAGAAAAAGACTCGTATGGGTAAAGGTCCTCCCAAAAATGGGTTGGAGTTAAAGGTGTAGTGTCTTGTGGGATTTATTCAATTGTAATTAAAATAGGTGGAATTTCACCATCGAGGCCCAAAGAATATTTAATTGGTTGTTGTGTGATGTGGGGAATTCAATAGCTATAGAACTTTGTGGGATGACCAAAGGTAGGAACAAATTCGAGTTGTTCGACTTTAGGATTCATATGTTGCGGCAAAGAAGAGATAGGATGTGGATCAATATGTGGTTGAACAACATTGGGTCTAGGAGATATGGTCTCAATGATTGGATGGATCCACGACCACGGGTAGGCACGGTAAGACTGTTTCAACAGGTAGATGAATCGAGATGTGTAGAGACAATTTGAGCTAACTGCGGTTTATGGGAAAATGATGTTTCACCGAGAGGGTATGGATTGTACTTGATTCGGAAGATTGAGATCGCCTTCGCCTACCGAGTAACCCACGGTGGTAAGGTGTTTTTAAAGCTGATCTATGCGTTAGGTGTGTCACAATTTACAGCGACCGACTCGGTTCACTATGGATGGATAACACCTAAGAAAGTTGTTCTCCAAAAAATATGCCGAAGATACATGGAGCCCAAGTCCGTGGTGTTTGTACGATGTGAGCGCATGATCAAAGCACCCCTTTATACTTATCGTGCTATAACAACGCCTAATATACCCCGAAAGTATGTGGACGAGCTACGATATACTTATCGCGGACAAGTTAACGATGTTTGCTATGTTTTACGGCAACGGAAACCGTCTCTGGCCTAGACCTTATAAATATCATTATGGTTCCAGTGGTTTCTTAGGTAAATTGAGATTAATTTTACATGTTGACCTTGCTTACAATTGCCTTTCAAGGAAGGTTCAAGTGATGATGTATTGGAAAATTCTAAAAATGAAACTAAAAATGATAAGCAATCTTTCACTTTCGGTTTCTTCAATAGCTCTAGCTACTAAGCAAAGATAGAAAATCATTTGTGAGCAAACAAATCAATGAGAAAACAAATCAATGAGCACAAAAATAAATGCAGATTTCCTAATGTTTCTTTTTGCAAAACACAAAATCCTACATGCAAATGCAAGTTTTTCTTTTGGTTCCTTAATGTTATGAACACGGAAGAGAAACTAGGTGCACTAAATCAAAATTCAAATGCCTTTTACTTTTAGAGAGAAATGAAGAATAAAAACAACAATTTATCTTTTGAACGAAAAAATGAGGATTTCAATAAAAATTTCTCCTATCAAGGAAATGAAGATTTTATGACAGTTTCCTGTTGAAAGCAAATGATTCTTAATCGACCATAAAAAATACTTTGAAATCAACTTGTCAATGATAAGAAAAAACTTTTTTTTAAACAAAAATTGAACAAATTTTCAGTCAAAGGAAAAAGTATATGGAAGTTGTTGGTCGTATGAGGATCAGAAACTTTTCGAAACACAACGGAAAACAAGTAGAAGAAAATTGCAAGGCAAATTCAAAGGAATTTGGGTGGTTTAGGGTCAACCACAGGTCTCCAAAGGCAGGTACATATATTTCTGATGCAGAAGAATAAACCTGCAAAGCATTTTGTCTTGTCAAAGGGTGCATTGAAGTACATGGGTGTATGAGAGAAAAAACCATTATTTAACTCACTATCTTTGCAAATTTGGATTTGAAACCACCTTTACAGGTGAACGCGTGAATTAGCTTTAAAACCATCTTTACAACCGAAGTTACTTACGGTAGGTGGAAAACGATCTCGATCTACCGAATCAAGTACAATCCGTACCGGCGGTGAGAAACATCATTTTCCCATAAACCGAGTTAGCTCAAGTTGTTTCTACATCTACAGGCATCATCTATTGTTGTTGAAAGCAGATCTTCACGACTACCGTCGGTCACGATCCATCCAATCGGTGAGACCATGCCTCATGGACCAATGCTATTCAACAACATATTGATCAAGATCCTGTCTCTTCTTTGCCGGAACCTGCGGAATCACAGAGACGAAAAATGGGAAGTTGTTCCTAACTTGGTCATCCCATGATTTTGTAGCTATTGAATCTCCCATATCACCACGGTCAACCACAGAAATATACTTTGGGCACAGCGGTGTAATTATTCCACACGGTTTAATTGTGATTGAAGAAATCCCACAATTTCACCTTTAACAAACCCATTTTGGAGGACCTTTACCTATACGACTCTTTTTCTCAATCGACACCCTCTCCTTTTGTTGATTTTCCTCCTTTCAAATTACGTCGATTCAAGCGTATACATTTGGTCAAACAACCATGTTTGAACCAACATCTTGATTGACTGTTGTTCCAATTACGTCATCTCCTGCCCTCGCTAATCTTTTCGATGTTTACACTTCACAGTCATATTTTCATGGAGGGCCCTATGGTCCCATCGGAGTTACAAATCATTATACGATTTTCTCACAGTGCATCTTCAAATCCATGGACTTTACCAATGTCATCATCTGGTATTTTAACTTGGTTATCCTCTTGTAATCTTGAACCAGCTTGATTCATTATACACATGATCGGAGCAATATCAAGTGATCCTACGGGTCTATTCCTTCAAATATCATATCAACTAGACTCCCGGCATTTGGGAAAATATTTTTCATCTTATTATCCTCTTCATGCTAGGGGAGCAGCAACTTTTGGTCACCCAATATGACAATGCCCCATCACTTTTTGGTCAATCTAATGTTGAAACTAATTTTTTTCAATGACGGCCCACTCTTCCTATCCAACCACAAGCAGTTGTACAATGTGTGACGGTTCCAGCTTTGTCGCGACCACTTCTATTTTACTTGTTAATACATCTATACCCTTGTTACATAATCAAAATGGCTTGTACATCATCAACCTTATCAAACGGGTCCTTCAACTCAATATCATCAAATGTTGAGTCCACGGACCTCAAATCCTTTGATTAATTTTACAACCTTTTGTCGTCGGGGTGTTGTTACGGTACAGTTTACCATTTGTAAGGATGTCACAAGCGCAACCAAGTTATACATATCCGCCCGAATCCAAGTCATTTTAATTTGAGTTATGGTGATCAAGGCAGAACCCTTAGCGACCACGGGCGCAAATGCCTCAAACTTCATTTCAACAAGTATCATATCAAGTTTTGGTCAATAGAATCATCAAAAATTTTCTATATACAAAACAACTATCACAGGTTACAGTAGTGATTCCCTTATGCAAGTTCTGCTTTTGTTGCTCGAAAATTCATCTTACCCTAGCTATGCTCAGCATTAATAGAGAGTGTCCCTTTGTTGCAACTTTAGGATTGCGGTTAAATCGGCTAACTAATGATCCAATCAACTATGCTCCTTGGTGGGGTGGTGATACCTCACAAATTACCCTCAAATATTCCTAAGTTCAATGGAAACCTTCTTGGAAGATCCGTCGACTCATGTTATGACTTATCATTTGTAATTGTTCATCAAAATCCCTTAATGATGATTAGGTTCGACTACGTCTTTTCTGACATACGTTCCTGAGGTCACTTTGCAAAATGGTACATTAGTTACCTAGAGCTTATTTTGATGATTTCATAGCCCTAGCTACTGTCATTTTGATTCATTTCTAGTTACCCATTGGATATGAAATTGGAACAAAACTCTTGACTAATTTCAAAAAAACTAATGCTGCTCACATTGCAGTCATGTTCATGAGTGGCGTCGTCATCGACCCGAATGGTTGAACATTTGTTCCAAATCGGCTCCTTGCTAAATGGTTCATTAAGTCCCTATGCCATCTATAGCGGGGATGTGGCTAAGGGTGGCATCGTCACCAAAGAGCAATTATCGCTAATGCACAATATTTAGACTTCAATTACACTCGGTCTAGCACGCTCTACGAAAAAATCCCTAATGCGTCGAGATATACTTTCAATGTTCCTCCTCAATTAAAGGACTCTCATGCGAAAGCGGCTTGATAGGCCTTGCAAACACACACCACACTACTACATGCGATCCTGCTCCTACTTCCAAAATTAATGCGTGTCATTTGACAAAAGGAAAAGGTGACAAGCAACCGAGGAAGTAAGAAAAAGGAAATCAAAGAAAAATCCAAACTTCTAACCCACAAAAAAGATCATGCAGTCAATTTCATGGACCTCAAAAATCTGGGTTATCATGCACAATACGTAATGAGGAACACTTTGTTAGAATTTTCCTCACACATGTTCGAAGTCCTAAAAATAATCGAGACTTCCAATGTGTCGATTGTGTTGATAAACCCATTTCAAATACGGGAGACCAATATGGTTGCTACGAGATCAGGATCCTAGTTGCCAAAGTGTTGATATTGTCTGTCACCAAAACCTTCAGTATTTTGGTGTCAACATGAAATAAAGATTATGGTATTCTAGTGATCCAACCTACTACTCGACAATGAATCATCTACGAATCGATCTGCACTTTCCTAGCTTTATTCACAGATTGACAATCAAGCCACCAAAGGTAACTCATAAATCGATATACAATCCTCAAGCAAGAGGTACCTTTAAAAATTATAATATAGTTGAAGATTTGGCTCGGTCCTTCAACTATATGCCGCTCTTGAGGTATTACAAAAATTTCCTCCAAAACGAGGCTTTATTGTCGGCTATTGGTAAATTGATGCGATTGATTCTAATCTTGTAAATCTTTAATCATACGGAGCTATGTCACATATTTCTGACCAATTGGCATTTATCATACGGTAAAAATGTTCTCAATCATCTTGTTCATTGCATTATTATTGATGGGGAGCATCTACATGCATTATGTCTCTAAATTTTTGGAAGTCACTTGGCTCTCCGCGCTTATCACAATCATCAAAGACGTTGAAGGCATTCGATGGACATACATATAAACCTTGTGGTATTATTAATAACATGTTGAACTAGGGGGGAAAACGATGAATATTGATGTTGAGGGTTGTTTATGGACCCCTTGACTATGTCTTCTTGGAAGGCCATGGTGTATGCAATGAGCGCTATTGTTTCTACATATTTTAGAATGATTGCTTTTCACATAAAGGTACAATTATAGTCATTAATCAACTATCCTTCTTTGCCTACCTTCCGCAGAGTAGCTGAAGCGTTCGCACATTCACATACCGCAACTAGAAGACTTAAAGAACATTGGTGTAGGACTCTTAAATGATTCCACTTTATTAGGAACCTTTACATTACGCCGCTAGCAACGTCGTAGTGCAAGTATAGAGACCTACTACATGATCTCTTCCACTCTATACGGCTTAAGGAAGTACGGGGTGATTACGATATTTCTACGTTGGATGAGTTTCGACGCCCATTTATTGAGCTGGCATAATAATCAATCTATACGGCAGGCGGAAAATCCCAAATCCGTCGCCAAGTGTTTGGGTTGATCATTCATTAGATTTTGGTACCCCATACGATCCATTTTCCTCAACATTCTTGACAGTTAGAATATTTTAGAAGCTATGATGTTAGAAGGAGAACCATGAGAAGATTATCATCATCGTTCCCATCTTCCTTATTATGAATAAAATAATCTTAGTGAACTATATCACCACATCCATTAAAAAATTTCTTTTCAAATTATTTTTCCCATTATTTCGTTGAATCCGAGCGTGTTTCAAAATCTCAAAGAAACAATTTCTATTGATATTTAGAGCCAAACTTAGCGTTGTAAGAGAATATTCATATTGGTGTATATTGTTCTCCATCGAACTCGAATCATATCGTTCTCTTTTTCTCGGGAATTTCGTGATGTGTTTTCTTGGTCTTACGAAAGTACGCAATAGATACTAGTATAGTTGAGCACACTATTATTGTGTATCCTTATGTCAAGCCGGTGCATCAAGGGCTTAAATCACCATTCATCAAAAGCCACTACCATCGACGGAAGTTGAAAATTTTTTGTGTGTTGGTGTCATTACCTGATACGCTAGCGGGTGGGTTTCCAATATCGTTTGTTCTATCATGAAAAAACAAGGAACGTTAGAGTGTGCATCGATTATCGGGATGCTAATCATGCTTGTCAAAAGACAACTATCCTACTCCTTTATCGACAGTTGTTGATGATTGTCTTTGGATGTGAAATATTTTTCTTTCATGGATGGATTTTTTAAAGCTCTGATCAAATCAATATCCACGAGATGTTCAACATAAGACAACATCCATATGTCCTTGGGGCACATTCACTTATAGGAAACTTCCATTTGGTTTAAGAAAGTGCAGGGACACTTTTCAGAAGACGATGGATTATGATTTCAATGAAATCAGCACATTTTCAACCATATCTGGATGATTTACCGGTAGCATTCACGAAATCGGTGATCACTCGATGCATTTGGAGGCCATTTTTCTTCTGTTGCGACACTACAAATACGCCTACAATCCACATAAATGTGTGTTTTGTGTTAGTTGCGAGTCATTTTCTTGGATTCGTAGTCTCAAAAAGAAGGGATTCAAATTGACCCTTTCAAAGGTTCAAGCCATTCTTGATTTGCACCTTGTAGTCAAACTTACATCGAAGATACAAAAACTTCAGAAGGCTAACTTCTAAAAGTACACATTCCAAATTATGCGAAATGGCTAAAGTTTACTTGAATCTTGAAAAAGGGGTTCCTTCCATTGGGACCAAGTTGCGCAAGCTTATTTTGATGCTATCAAGGACACTCTTGTACGGCGTCATTAATGTATCCTCCTAATTATCAAAACGATTATTTCTATATATTGTGTGACCAAAACAACCATTGCTATGGTATTATCCCAGGTAGAAGAAGAATTGAACATCAAGTCTATTATTTTGAGTCATAATCTCAATGATACGAAAGTTAAGTACTCATACGTAGAAAAGCTTGCCACTGCTGAAGTTATTAGAATGTCAAATATTTCACCATTATGTCCTTCTCAAGAAAAATAGCAATAGTTTGGGATTACCTTGCATCAACTTTTCATCTTATCATGCCATTTTCTTGGAAAAATATTCAAAATGGTTGTAATTTTGCAGGAATTTGATTTGGAATTATCAATCCAGTCAAAGAAGCCTTTAGTTTTGGTTGAGCTTCTCTGTGACCTTCCTCTGATAGTTCTTTGAAACTGCGTCGGAACCATAAATTCTAGACAAGTATGTTTAACGATCGGATCATACGATCCTTGGTATGGGTATTTCATCATTGTCTCCAAACCCAAACTTTTTGACTAATACACCTCTTAAGCTCTAAACAATGACATATTCGTCTGACAAACATTATACGATCTTCGGCGATACACTTTATTGTCATGGTGTCAATGCCATTTTAAGGAGGTGCCTCACTCATGAGAGGCGAAGAAAAAGTGTTAAATTATTGTCATGTTGGGGGCTTGTGGTGGATATATGCGGATATGCTACTATGTGAACGTACTCCCACGCTGGTTACTTGCAGCCTGCTATTTTTGAGCGCATCCTCGCGGTCGAAGTTTTTTCATGCATACTTAAATTTTTTTTATGTTAAAATCCATAGCGTTTGTAACATGTTGTCTCTACATTGAACCATTTTCAAAATTTAGGTATTGACTACGCAAACTTGTAACCACTCCTTCGTTCGAGGCCATGGTTATATTAATGTGTAATCGACTATTTTACCAAGTGTTTGACAATGCCTACATTCAACAGCAAGGACAAACAACTACATTATTTTCTTTAATCACATTATTGCACGGTTTGGGGTCCCACAAGCTATAGTTACGGATCATGAGGAGCATTTCGCAACCACTTGATGTTTAAATTGAATGTAAGTTAGGATTTTCACATGATAATTCTACTCCTTATTATCCACAATCAAATGGACAAGTTGAAATTTCATTAACAAAAATCTTAAGCAGATGGCTTCCAATGAATGATAGGAGTTTGTAAAGTGGCATTTGATCCTATACTCTTGTCTTGTGGGTGTATTTAAACCTGGGTGATACCTTCGTTCTCCTTTCAGGCGGTGTGGTACGGAAGCTATCTTACCAATCCAATGTGAAATATCATCATTCAAAGCTTGTAATAAACATATTGCACGACACCTCAAAGCCCCAATAGTGTGTCACTACGGATGCCATAGGAAGCTCTTCAATGCGAAATGCGGAATCACCGAAGGTCAAATATTCTATGTGTTGTTGAAGCTCGATTCGGTCTCGGCCCAGGATCAATATCTTGAAGGGTCTCTCCCGGCGACCATCTCTTGTTGGCACATGTGCCCTGGCTCCGGTTCCACTGCGGATTTGAACGCAAAAACATTTGCATTACATCAAACATTTAGTTTAGTCTTGGAAATAAATCAAAACACAAAAACATTGTATAAACCTTAGGAGAAAATCAAAAAATATGGTGAAAACATTCTTACCTGGTAAAAGCCTTTATGGCGCCTTGGTAGTGCTGAAATCTGGATCTCCTCGAAAATCGATGCTGCGTGTGCATGCTCATCGATGGAGACAATCTGTCACGGAACTCGGAAAGAACACGGTGAGAAACCTGGCAGTCGATTGGCCAACATGCCAACCCATGAGTTCTACCCATCTGCGCATGCGAGGATCTCTAGGACTAGCTATATCGAGTGTGACATGATGTGGGCGCATCGGTGGAATCCGTTCAAGGCAAGAAGGATGTAAGGATAGAACCATAACTAAAATTCTTCTTCCCCTTCCTCCTTTGCTTTGTTTTTAGTTGTTCCTTTATCGAGATAGAATATCTTTGAACCCGATTGAAGGCTGACTCCCTTCTGCCCTGGCGCATACTACATATATGGTTACTACATGTAGTGTAACGGTGCCAACAAGTTTAGCGATTGTGAAAAGGATAGTTCTCGAAGAAAATCTATGAAATCTTGGATGTTTATTTTTCCATATTTGCTAGGTTAACGCACATTGGTAATGTTGCGAATATAATCCCTCATTGTTTCTCCTCCAGTGAACCCTCTCCTCGCTCGGCTTTGTGAGAAAATACACATCCTTAATTGTTATAGGAACCACTTGGTTCTTAAATGAAAATGCCTCTATCGCCAGATCACATGCTCGAACTAAGAACTCCGATTCTGTTGTTGCCTCGTCCCGAAAATTTGAAGTACTTAAGCGGTCTGTGTGTTCCCCTTGGCCCAAGCTAATGGGGATATTCAATTTTCTTTGTTTTGTTTTTTTCTTTTCATGTTGATGAATAAAGTGTAAGGAGGACATATGAAAACTCAAAAACATCAAAATAATCAATGCCCAATGTAAATAAGGCTAAATACGGGCCATTTTTATAAACACATGAGTGTGAAAGAGGTTGATCGCTTGAACAAGTCCAGCCGTGATCATATCTACAATGCGATTCTAGATGCGTTGAACCTCGTTGAAGACATGATAGCAGTTCTAGATGGAGGTTCTGCATGTGAAAGGAGCTAAATTGTTGAAGTGGTTTGAGGTTTGACAAGACTCCTATCTTATAAAGAGGAAAGACAACGAGAGGTTGTTGATGATTATCATATTTCTGAATATATTTTCTATTTAGATATATATCATTCTGCGGCTATTTAGCGAGAGAATAATGATGTTTAGAATTAGGTGTTCCTAGCGGAATCCTCCTTCCTAGAGCAGCTCTTGGAGGGGTTGTGCTTCTGTGTCACTATCAAGCTTGGGCCAAAGCTTCACCTTACACCTACGGTCTTTCGGTCACATTGAGGTTGGGTTGTCCTTGTGAGTTAGCAGCAGTGGGAGATAGATCCTCATGAGATCTACGCTTTGTCCATGCCTCTTTTATTTGAGAAAGTCTTCTATGCCATTGGAAAGAGTGTCCTAGATCATTGGAGCTATATATCAGGACCTTGGCATTAGGCCAAATCATTCTCAAAGCCTACAACGTAGTATCCTTCATAAGCACGTTATTTTCAAATGCTGGGTTGTGAGGTGTTTGTACACATTTTGGAGAGAGATCTCACAGTGATAGGATTCTTCCTCTCTTGTGGTGATCCATGTGTACATCAATCCATGTTTGTTTCAAATCTTCTTTGTTGTTCTATCACATGATTGAAAATTTCTGAATATTACTACGGATATGCAACTCTAGATCTCATATCTAATCTTGTGCTGTGTTTTGCTACAACCACAAGGGGAATGTATAGATGAGATTTTCTTGTGTCTGAAATCTGAATTAGATCTATCTTTTCATATACAAATCTGCTCTAGATCTAAGTTGTAATATACCATTGCTACTTCAACCCATTAAAATAACGACGTCAAGTTGTCAGTTTATTTCTTGTGGTTGTAGCACCTCATTTACAAGAGGATTTGTTCCATTATAGTCTTCTACTTTCTCTCGTACGTTGAGCTATATTGTAAATCTGATGTGATCTTTGAGCCTCCATATCAGCCTCCTACTTTACTTCGGTGAAATACGTTATTTCTAAAGCGAGTTTGTTGCATATAGTTGTGACCCCTTCATTGGGTGTTTCATTAGCCTGGGTGAGTGAGAAGCTTTTTTACCTCACGTAGTTTTGATTTGTTTTTTGCTCTCCTTTTGGATTTAGACACTAGATCCGCCGTCTAAGGGATCCGGGAAGCTGAGTCATTTAAGTGCACCAGTTGTGAGAAGAGTACGTTGTTACGGCGAGGCATTTGTTTGCATTCCCATTTTGCGATATTACGGTGGTATCATGCTGACGGTCTCACTATAAACCATATATCTCATTTGGGATAGTGGTTTAAAAAGCAATGTGGTGTGCTACTTAGCCCTTCTACTCGGCATTTTCCTTTTGTATAGCTGTCCAATCCTTCCGGGGATTGACTTGATATTGTTTTTCGGGGGATGAAGCTTTGCTCCCCACTGTTGAGCCATACATTTCCATATGTGTGACATTATTTTTGCTTAAGTACTTACCTCATAAACTACGAGTCATAGCCTTGGGCATTCTTATGTAACATTGTTTTCTCTATTTTCTTGTACATCTTCTATTGAGGCTTGCATTGCCTAGCTTGAGTAATCATTACCTCGGGATTTGTGTACAATTTCTGCTATAAGATCAATTTTATGGCTATTTGGATCTTCTCATGATGTATGTATTGAAATAATAATCTTTGCTACTCCAATATGTAATATTCCCAATTAGCTTTGCTAGCATTTAAGATAATGCCTTTGCTTTATTAGATATCAATAATAAATAAAGTGAGAAATATCTGAAGTGCCTCACTTTAGCCACCTCATGCATAATAAAGTGTTCTTTTTTCCTAGTAGGTTGACGTTGTGACTTGGGGGAGAGCCTTGGGGTCCACGTGGATGTGATGGGGGGGCATCGAGGGCTAACCCCGGAAGTGGCTGCGCGATTCCGGGGGTGAGTTAAGGAGGGAGTTGATGTTATAAAAGGAGAGAGCTCTCACCTCATTTGATTCATTCATGATATGATATTCTTATTGATAGTGGAGGACACATGCCTTACGACGCGGCAAGTTGTTTAGTCGGCACTGTGACCTTTGTTTAGTGCCACGAGTGTCTCCCGTCGGGTCTCCTTAGCCTCGGGGGGACTTCGGTGCACACACTGTTAAGGTTTTTAGGTTCTACCCTCGACTTCGGGGGACTTCGGTGCCCGCCTAGTGAGGTTGTTCGGTTCATTTTCGGTAGAAGACGTGGTTACGAAGGTGTCGAGAGGAAAAGCCCTCTTGTTGGTGCACGCGAGCCGAGGAGGAGAAGGACGGCCGGGCCCGGAAGGAAGAGGACGACATCCCATGCGGAGGGGGGACGCGTGCCTTTCGAGGAAGGAGGACGGCGGCCAAGAAGGACGCCGATCCCGATCAGCGAGGAGAAACGTTGTTCGAGGGGGCGGAAGGACGCAAGCCTAGGTGAGGGCAGTGTCCCTTTACGAAGGTAAAGTTGCGGTCGAAGGTTTGTTACAGAATCCCGGTTGTGGAAAAGGGTAGATGTGAGATCTGGTCTTGTGTGTGGCCGAATCTAGTCTTGTATATTGAGATGCGAAGGTTTCGGCACCGAATCCCGGTGAAGGGTAGCCGGATGCGAGAGATATTGATGAGTCTAGTCCGGATCTGAAAGGGTAACACGAATCTGTGCAGGAACTGTCGGAAGTACGAAGAATGATTCCGGATCTGGTGTGAATCTGAGGGTTTGATATCGGATACGATATTGGAGGACGCGATTCGGAGAGGAAGAACCTTGAGATGCGATTGGAAACGGTCCACATCGAGTGGAGACGCGAATGCGAGAAGCCGGAGCTAGTGTGAGAAGGGCTCATCGGCGTTTTCCGACATCACGCGCGGATCCATTTGTCGGAGGATTCGGGGGCTTGTCTTTGTTTACTGTGGCCTGTCACCCCACTAGCGAGGACGGCGTTTTCCCGGCCGAAGGGGTTTTTCGACTTGGAGATCGACCCGGTTCTGCACTTCGGTCATCACCGGTCTCCCGAAGCGACTTGAGCTGTTTGTCATTGACTATGACCATTTCTTGTATGGGAGGGTCATCCCAACACCCTAGGGCAGAAGGATAGGTGCAACGATTAAATTTCTTGTATTACTCTCCATGTGCTTTACGATTAATAAAATGGCTCGGATACAGTATTACATGTGTCTTGATTGATGGTCTTTGATTTCGGTGTTGTACCCTTTCACATACGCACGGCATATTTACGTTTATGCTTTGCTTGTTCCCCTTTGAGAGATATTACGGTGGTATCGGGCTCTGATGCAGCTCGGCTGTGGTGCTGGCACTCTGTGGCACACAGGGTCGCCTGCGCGCAAGAGGGAGGTGATTGCGATTCGGAAGACGAACGGAGGAATCCAATGGAGGCTATGTTGGCAAGATTGGTAAGAAGTTGAGTGAGAAGATGGATGCAAAGATGGATGCATTCATGCGGGGTAACGAGAAGGTTGCGAGAGGAACGAGAAAGAGTTCCCTAGGGTCTTCAGTGAGGAAGGATCGGGGACATCTAGGCACGCACACATGCCAGATGTATACCCATTATGACGAGCGCGAGAAGGCACGATTCCATGGACACCGCGACCTACCATGCCTACTTTCCCGGTAGAGAAGTGGAGCAAACGGCATCAGAATGGGGTCCCGATCTACATGCGATTTGGTTTGCAGTTGGCGAAGTTTGGGGCGAAATTCATGGGCTCTCCTTTCAATCAATATGTACGATGCAAGGCGGCGGTAAGCCTCATGATCGGAGCCAAGGACGGTGCCAGTGACGATGGCAAATGTGACCAGCAAATTTCATTTTGCCGATGTTTGATGGGTCTCCCGAACCACAAGCCCGGTCATGGGTGAAAAAACTAGACCTCTATTTTCGACTTAACCGGATGCGGGAGAAGGAGGCTGTTAAAGAATCGTTTGCATTACCGACATCTAGAGGTGAGGCCAGGCCCCGGTGGTTTCATGGGTTGACCACACGAGGGCATTCCACGGTGACTACATATCTTGAGAGTTCACCGAGAGGGTGAGGTGAAACGTTTTGATCGGAAAGGACCCCGGATCGGCCTTTCCTCGGCCGGCCAGCGCCGGCCAGACGGTGGTGCGAGAAACGTACATCTCGGACTTTTTGAGGGTTTCGATGATGGTTTACGACATATCGAGCGCTCGGTTGTCACGATGTTCCTGGACGGGCTGTCGAGAACCACTTCGTGGTCTGGTCCGGTCAAAACAAACCGGCACACTTCGAGATGCTATCGGCGGGGCCGGCGACCCCTGCGGGATGTGTTGCCCGAGGACTCGGCCACCTTGTCCCAGGCGGGCCCCTCGGACTAAGGGTAAGGACACGAAGAATTCACTTCTCCAAGGCGAATGGGAGCCGAGGGCAGTATGATGATAGGGGCTGGGAGAAGGCCCAGACGGAAGCGATTGTGCTTCTGCCGAGAAGCTGGTGAGCCGGGACACAAATGCTGCCATGAGCACATTTCATGGGGTCTTCTCAGGAGCCGGCGGAGAAGAGGATGAGTTGGAGGATGAGGGAGGGGGGAGAATGTTGTACGGCGCGAGGTGCCTTACCACCTCCACCACCGGATGCGGGAGAGGCATCATTTGCACCCTGCGGGGGCTCTAGCGACACTACGAGGGTCCCAAGTATCGACATTGCGAGTACGTGGGACGGTGCGGGGTCGGCGTGTTTCGATTCTAGTTGGTGGGGCCACCCACAATTTCATCGTACGGATGAGCGCGGAGGAGCATACCCACGGAGAGCTTTGATGGGTTTTCGAGTTTTCGGTTCCGAGAGATCAGACCATGGCACATTGCTCGTGTGTACCGGAGTTATCGGTGACGATGAGCACCTGTCTGGCCCGGTGATCACTTCTTCGCGGTGGACATTCCGGACACCAATGATATTGGGAGTGCGGTGGCCTCCCTTACCAGGAAGGTCACCCACGGTTGGAAGGCCTTGGAAATGAGTGGGATGATCCCAAGATGGGGAGGCATGAAAATCCCGAGGTCGAAACATATCTTCGAACAGTGTCGGCACACGACATGGATGCGACATTCCGCGGGGAGATATCGAGTGGCGGTGGAGCTACGGGCTTCGAGAGATAGTAGATGCGGCGAGCGGTGCACCACGGTCAGGACTCTTCTTGGCAGATATGCGGTAGTGTTTGGAGATATTCCAGGACGACCACCAGATCGGGGGTTTGAGCACCGACGAGTTGGGCAGGGGATACGAACGATGATCACCACCTTATAGGCATCCTAAGGCCTACGAGGGATGAGATAGAGAGGGCCATTCGGAGGCATTGGCCCTTGGACACATTCGACGGTACTAGTCCTTTCGCTTCTTCGGTGGTCTTTGGTGAAGAAGAATGACACGGTGTCTGTACGTGATTACGAGAACCTTTGAGCAAAGAACTTTGAAGAACCGGTACCCCATTCCCCGGAATCGATGAGTTGATGGACGAGTTGAGAGGCACGTTTCTTCTCAAAGAATTGATTTGAAGGTCCGGGTACCATCGAGATCGCAGAGACGGACATTCCAAAGCCTTTCGGTGTCATTGTAGGCACTTTGAGTTTACGGTTATGCCATTTGGGCTGACCAATGCACACCATACTTTCCGGTCTTGCATGAACCTGTCTTCGAGATCATACGAGAAGTTCGTGCGGTTTTCTTCCCGATGATATTCTCATATACGGCCAAGGACACAGAGGAAGCCTCCGACACATCGAGCAGGTTGCGCATCCACGGAGGAGCAGTTCTTTTCCAAACTCTCCAAGTAAAGATTTCGGGTTCTGTGAAGATGTTATGTTGGGACACATCATAAGGTGGACGGAGTGAGAGTCATGACGAAAGATCCGGGCTATCGAGGCCCGGCCGAGGCCGCCCGAATGTGACGAGAACTTAGAGGGTTCGACAGTGTCTGCCTTATTACGGGGAAGTTGCGTCAAGGGCTTCTCACGACACTGCACCCCTCACGAGTTGACGAGGAAGGGGGGCATTCGGTTGAGACGGGACACCGCCACCAGCCCAGGCTTTGATAAGCTCAAAGAGGTGATGGTGGTTGTCGTGTTGACGTACTGATTTCATGAAGCCCTTTGTCCTAGAGTGCGATGCATCGAGAGGGGTGGAGCAGTTTTGATGCGGGAGGGTCACCGATTGCGTTCGAGAGCAGAAACTCCTTCCACATGAGAGACTTTTGTCTATCTGCATGATAAGGATATGTTGGCCATTGTGCATGCATTGACCAAATTCCGACGATACTTGGTAGTGACGGTTAGAAGTCGGGAGCAGTCCTGCATGACCTAAAGTACTTTTGGAGCGAGAAAACGATTGCGAGAGGCGGTAGAAGTGGATCGGCAAGATCCGAGCTTATGACTTTGATATAGAGTATGTCAAAGAAGAAGAACAATGTGGTGGCGGATACCCTTTCCTGAAGACCGGCTACATTATCCCTCATGAGCTTGGACGGTTGGAAGGCTCGACTGCGGTTCAGGTATTCAAGGATAGATTTGCATGCGAGTGCGGATGGACGGATAACGGATAGCGGTCTGGTGTGACGAGGTCATCTATTACGGATCGGATCTTCTTGGTGAGAAGATCTCGGCTCGAAGAAGATACTCATGCCTCTCATGATTCACCATTGGCCGGGACATCGGGGGTTCACCGAGGTACCGGGGCCATCCAAGAAGATTTGCATGGAGGGCCTCGGGGAGGACGTGCTCCAACATGTCGAGGGGTCACCGAGTTTGCCCGACGGAACAAGGGAGATGAACCATCCCGCGGGGTTGTTGCACCGACACGCTTCCCATTTACGAGGAAGTGGGAGAAGTGTCTCGGTGGACTTCATCACGGGTTTGCCCACGGTGCGAGCAAGGAGGCACCGCATCTTCGTAGTAGTTGACGAAGCTAACCAGTATGCTCACTTCTTTGCCATTTCGGCACACTACACGGCACGGAGTAGCGGTGTTTTAAAGGAGGTTTTCGGTTATGGTCTGCAAGACCGTGTTGGCTCAGCAAAGGGCAGCCGCTTTATGGGTGGTTTGGCAGGGCTCTTTCGGTGGTAGGAGCGAGTTGACAGGAAACACCGACTATCATCCCGAACGGACGGGCGAGACGGAGAGATAGTTAACAAGTGAGTGGAGGGCTACTTGCGTAACTACGTCGTTGAGCGACGGCGTGGGTGAAATGGCTACATCCCCAGGCGTCTGCTACAGCAGCCCATCATGTCTATCGGTGTAGCACCTTTTTATGCTGTATGTGGATATCATTCCTTGTCTTTTGTGGATGTGATGTTTGGGGGTTAGCAGGGCTCCGCAGGCAAACTATGGATCCAAGAGAGCCGGAGCATCCTTCGGACTCTCGGGGACAACATGGCTACCGCCTGAAAATCAGCGAAGCCTTATGCGAGACGGGGGCCGGTGGAGAGACACTTTGAGGTAGGGGTTGGTCTACTGTGATTCTGACCATACCGCGATCTTCCTCAAACGAAGGGGCGAGAAGCAGCCTCGTTTTTATGGACCATACGGATGGATCGTAGGATTGGACGAGTTTATGAGTTGGAGGTTGCCCAAAGCGACCCGGATTCACAACATTTCCATGTATCATGCCTAAAGAGAGCACTAGACGACATGTAACGATCCGCGAGCTACTCCAACGGATGATGAGGGGGCACTTGGTATTCGATGGGGTATTTAGTGACACGGGGAGAAACGTTTGCGGAGCGAAGAGATCGAAGGAAGTTCTTGGTGAGGATGGAAGAACACTTGCCCAGGATGAGGATGCCACTTGGGGAGGATGAAAAAATCTTACACAGCACCTCACTTCGATTGCTTGAGGACAAGCAACGTTTCTTCAAGGGGAAGCTGTGTCATTTTCCCAGCAGTGCTTTAACTAATTGAATGTTACTATGCCTTTATTAGATAGCAATAATAAATAAAGTGAAAATAAGAGGTCACCTCTGCTTTAGCCACCTCACTTTATAATAAAGTGTTCCTTTTTTTCCTAGTAGGTTGACGTTGTGACTTAGAGAGGGCCTTGGGGGTCCACGTGGATGTGATGGGGGGGGGAGGCATCGGGGGCTAACCCCGAGTAGCTTGCGCGGTTCCGGGGGTGAGTTAAGGAGAGTTGATGTTATAAAGGAGAGGCTCTCACCTCATTTGATTCATTCATGATATGATGTTATTGATAGTCGAGACTTATGCCTTGACCGTAGCCACCGGTTGTTTAGTCGGCTGCCGGCCTTTGTTTAGTGCCACAGTGTCTCCCGATGGAATCTCACCCTTAGCCTCGAGGGGACTTGGTGCACCTTACTGGTAAGGTTTTTAAAGTTCTACCCTCGGCTCGGGGGGACTTCGAGTGCCCGCCTAGTGAGAGTTGTTTTGAGGTTCATTTTTCGATGAGCGACAATTTTAAAGAAGATTATCGAGAGGAAGAAAGCCCTCTTGTGGTACACGCCGAACGGAGAAGAACAGTAGATACGGAAGGAGAAGAATGACTGTCCCATACGGGAGAGGGCGGTTGTGCCTTTCGGAAGAGGACGTTGGCCAAGAAGGACGCGATCCCGATCTAGCGAGAGAAACGACGTGCAGGCGGACGGCTGTGAAGCCTAGAGTAGAGACGCCCGCTACCGAAGGTAAGAGTTGCGGATACGAAGGTTTGTTGCTAGATCCGGTTGTGGAAAGGGTAGATCTTGCTGAGATCTAGTCTTGTATGTCGGCAGAATCTAGTCTTGTATATTGCGAATCTGAAGGTTTGGCTGCAAATCCGGTGAAGGAGTGACGGATGCGAGAATGTTGATGAATCTAGTCCCGGATACGAAGGGTAACACCGAGGATCTGGCCTAGGGCACCGCGGATACGAAGAGATAGTTCCGGATCTGGTGTGGATACGAGGTTTGATGTCAGATCTGATATTGGAGGACGCGATTCGAAGAGGAAAGACGCGAGATCTGATTGAAGCTTCGGATCCATCGGTGGAGACGCGGTCGAGAGCGAGCTGAGTGTGAGAAAGGGCTCATCGGCGTTTTCCGACGTCACCTTGACGGTCCATTTGTACGGAGGGTTGAGGGCTTGTCTTTTGTTTTAACGGCTGTCACTAGCGAGCCGAGCGTTTTCTTGTGAAGGGTTTCGACTTGAGATCGACCCCGGTTTCTGTGCCGAATCATCACCGATCTCCGGGGCGACTTGAGCCTTTGTCATTATTTGCAGCCATTTCTTGTATGGGAGGGTCATCACTTGCCTAGGGCAAGGATAAGTGCTGCTTGATTCGATTTCTTATTACTCTCCATGTGCTTTCTGATTAATAAAATATTTTCAGTTACGGTATTACATGTGTCTTGATTCGTGATACGGTTCGGTATTGTTTCCTTTCTAACGTCTGTCTGGCATGTTGCATTTAATGCCTTATTCCTTTGGGGATATTACACAATATGTGTTCTTACATTGCTACATCTCCAACTTTGGAACATCTTAAGGTGTTCTTATTGTTGTAGAATTTTATAGATGAGATTTTCTTGTATCAGATCTAAATTGGATCTATCTTTTTGTATACATATCTGCTCTAGATCTGAGTTGTAATATTCTAATACTTCAACCCATTAAAATAACTCTGTCAAGTTTATTCAAACATTTCTTGTGGTTGTAGCACCTCATTTAAAGGGGATTTGTTCTGTATAATCTTCTACTTTCTCTTGTACTGTACCCTTGAGTTTTGTATTTTAAATCTGATTTTCTGATGTACTTGTGATCTTTCAACCTCCATATCAGCCTCCTTCTTTACTTCGGTGGAGGCGCATTATTTACGAAGAAATTTGTGCATATAGGCTGTGACCCCTTTCATTGAGTGTTTTCCCATTCATACTAGGTGGTGGGAGAGTGTATTTACCTCACCCTGGTTTGATTTGTTTTTACTCTCCTTTTGGATTTAGACACTAGATCACCTGATCTAAGGGATCCGGGGAGCTGAAAACTCATTTTAGTGCACCAATTTGTGGAAAATTATAATCGTGAGGCATTGTTGTGCATTCCCATTTGGGATATTATGGTGGTATCAAAGCTTCTTGGCTCAGCTTTGTGGCTTTAAGAATTGTGGGTCTTATCTGTGGAAAAGAGAAGATATGCAAGAGAAATCAAAGAAAAACCTTGTTATCTAGATAAAAGAAGTTCAAAAAACTTCTATCTTAAACTCTGCTGGGGTATAGTAAAGACATCAAAGAAATGAGGAGGGGAAAAACATGGAGATCCTCCAACAAGATCTATACATGAGGAAGGTTATAGAAGTCCTCATCTCATGGATATAGACATAACCATATCATCAAATATACAATGTTCTATCAATAACCTTCTTCATGAAAGGGAAGAAGATGTGCCAAAGAGAGACTCTTGTTGATTATTTGCAGGAGTATAGTCTCAATCTAAGGAGTTGAAAGATCACTTGAACTTCCAAGGGTTGCAAGATCAAGGAGGAAGGAAGAAGCAAGAAGCATGGGGTGAGTAGATTTTCTTATCTACTTTTGATGGATCACCTAAATGTGGGGGGGGGGGGGGGGGGGGGGGGCAGAGGGCTAGACACCTATGTGCGGTAACATCAAGTCTCACTGAAGGAAGCCATCGGGGAGTAGCGACGCATCTTGAGGGTAATTATTATGGTGGTTGTTTGAGTCTTTTCTTTAAAAAATGAAAATACATCTACCTATGCAAGGTTGATTCATTAAAGTGGTAAGAAGGTTTGATGAAAGGATCTTGTAAGAAACACCTTCTATGGAATCATCGAGCCAAATCGAGAAAAAACTTTGCATGGAATGGAAGGGCCCTTAATTCTGACTCCATTTCAAGAGGAAGACATGGAGATTCCTCCTTCAAAAAGAAGACACGATCCTAAGGTCTCTTATTGATGATGAGGGCATTTTTAACAATGGAAAGAAAGCGCTGAAGATGATAACACGATCATGAAAAGAGCACATCTAGGACCTCATGAAGAGGAAGATGGAGCACTTGCTCCAAGGAAAGAGACTCTTGCACCTTTGCAAAAAAGGTTCCAAAAGATTCTCACATATAGAGATTGTGGCACAATCCATGTCTGACATGTGCCATCATCATCAAAGGGTGAGATCTTGAAGATAGAAAGAAGGAAAAGAGGAGGAAAGCATCACACCAGTGAGCAACATATACCCCTCTCTCATTTCAAAATTTTGATGCACAAAGAAGGCAAGAGGATCTATGCAAGGAAGGAAAGGACAAATATTTCCACACACATACACATCCTGCTCTATGCCTTGATGTCTATTTACATGGAGGCATTCCACCGTGGAGACCTCTTGATGGGAGGTGTTGTAGCTCTGGGGGTAGCCTAGAGTTGCCACTTAGACCGATTACCTGGGACATGTCTTATATAGTAGAGGGCAACGGTCACCAATAAGAAGAATCTTAGCGAGGACCGAGGCTCTCGTACTGTTCTTCTGAGATGGGAAAATTGGAATTTAAATGGTACCAAATACTTGAAGCTCCTTATTTGAAGGAACAATATTGAATAGGCAAGATATTTAAGCTCTAACATAAGTGCGAAGGCAGTTTAGGAGCAGGTTCGTTGTAGCAAGGGTTGGATTCTCAATACTTCACGAAATGATGATTAGAGGAGCGTTTACTAAAAATGTGAAAAGATATTAATTGACCCAATAAAGACAATATTCAGAAACACATGCTAACATGTGGTGAAGCAGCATTTAAGAATCCACACACGATAACAACATTCGTAAATAGCACTTCATAACGAGTCAGCCTGGCAAAAATGGATGGAATGAAAACGAACGTATCAACCCCACACTGAGCCATATTTAAGTGTAAAGGAGCCTATGAAGTAAGTATCAACGAGGATAAATTTATCATTGAAATAGGAGCAACTCGCATTCGAGAATGTAATACCGGATATATGGATGTAAGCGAAATGAATAACTACACCACAACACACAGAGGGTACTGCTTGTAAAGAATCAAAACCAAAATCCTTATCTAAAACAAAACTCCTTTTCCATTGAGGCCCTACGAGCTCTTTGCATTCTGTTAGAACTTTCTGGGTACATACAGAAAGCTCTACACGATTAATTCTTGAAAAGTTTGGAATACCGAACATATTGATTTACCTTATATAGGCTTCTTTCCCTATCGGCGAGAAAGAGAATGTTTTTTGGGAAAATATCTTCTGCTGAAAATTTGTTACATGTCATTTTTCAAAACCACAAAACTCGTGATGGGGAATCCAAGCCCCCCATCATGTATAATCGAGCCCTGTTGTTTTAACATTTAAAACATAAATTTCAAGAAACAACGGTTCGGTGAAAATGTAAAATGCAAGAGTGGAAAGAGAACAACACTCCAAAAACTTAAAAAGAAACTAGCGAGTAAAAGTAAATAGTGATCAGGCCAAAATCATGATTGACGAGAAAAATCACGACGGGGGCGAGTGGGCAGTTGATTCGAGCGGAGGCATGTTGTGAGGCAGGCGGCATCTTGACTCATATTTTGCGTGCATCTCTGTTGTTGTCTGCGGCTAGCTCGGGCATTAACGAAACCCTCCCTCGATAAAGGCTTCGGTGAGAAGGCAGTAGAAGCTTGCTGACCAAGGGCTTGTGTATCAGTGAAGAGGTTGAACTCTTTTGGAGGTCGAAACAATCGTGTCGACTTTGAGTTGAGTTTCTTTCTTTGCTCCCAAGACGGTTTGGTCTCCTACTGTTGCACCAGCGTCTTGTGTGTTGAACGGAGGGCAAGGCACGGCATGAGGGCGATCGGTCCCAACGGGGAAGAAGTCCATTTGTCATGATTTCTGTGCCTCGTCGAACCCTCGACGCCGACCACATTGAAGGGCTCTTGTTTCTCGAAACCATCTCTTTGTTGATAATCTTCTGCGACACTCGATGACATAATGAATCGACTGGAATGCCGTGCTTATCCATGTCGTTTGATCGACTAGTTAAGGAACGAAATATGCTCTTTTGAGCGTGTTGGTGCAATGGCCAGATCTGAGATGCCTCCTGTAGCTTCCTCTTTGAACGATGAAGAATATGAAGCTTATGCTCTCCTATCACAGTCACTAAAAAACTCCCATTGCTCGGTTACCCCGCTGAGGGTTATATCGCTTGATTATGCTTCTATCCTCGAAGGGTAGAGATTTCCTTTATAGCTTCTCATGCTTGACAATGGTTTTTACATTGATGTAGTGGTCTTCTCTTGCTCTATTTCGCCACTGCCGGCCCTCGATTGTTACGGTGTTTTTCAGCCGGGGTTCTCCCGAGTGCCGATCCTTTGCTGGCCGTAGTATTGCTTTCAGTGTCTCGATCGGCTCTTGTTGCGGACAATTGTTCGGCAATAGGCTAGTTCTGTCGACGCCTCGGTTGGTGACGTTGTACGGTCCCATCTAACTTTGTAGCTCATTGCCTTATTTGTAACCTGGAGGGTGCCGATTGTTTAAATGGTACTACTTTCTCCTCCCTTTCTTTTGGTAGGGTGGCCGGACAATTCTGCTTTCTCTTTCTCTGTCTCCAATTAGTAGTTGGACATGGTGAGAAACGTTGGGAATACGGGCCTTTCTTTTGTGATGCAACACTCTGTCTGCCGGTGGTCAGCAAGGGCTGTGCATTTGTTCCCCATCATCTTGGTTCTTGATCTAGTCACGGAAGAACACAGTGGTGTTATTAACATAAACATGACTGACTAACATTCGGCTACTGGGTCTCCCTCGAGTGGTCATGTTTATGTTCTTCTTTAGCGAGGTGGTGCCGTCAATTGTCTTTCATCATGTCACATACCGTTTGGAGCAATTAACGTATGATTGGTGGTATATTCATGTCAAAAATGGAAAATTCATTTAATGGTGGGAGGCTGTAGGTGAAGGATCTGAAACTTCCGCCATAGACAATACCAGGCTTTCGGTGTCATTGATGAGCGGAAACCTAGTATGATACCCTAACATGTCTAGTTCGGCTTTGTACTTGTCACGGAATCGCTCTATTAACACTCTTTACACTTGCCACCAGGCGAAAGTATGTTCAATGATAACTGCGTGACCTGTGGTGGGAGGGTAACGTGTCTCTTAACTTTCTGTTATCCCGGCCTTGCCTTTATCAAATTCAGGAACTTCGTGGGGTTCGATAACCGCCCTCTCCTATAACTTTTGCCTCGTTGGTGTTTGTCCTTTGCCTTTTGGGAGGGGCGGCTATGCAGAGGTACACCTTCTTCTCCCCCATGCCTGCGGTGACATCATCCTCCTCACCAGCAGTAGATGAATACACATGCTCCCGCCCCTAGGCGAAAAACAAGAGCCAGAATTTTGAGAGTTCGCCCTCCATTCCATAAATGGCCTCGGCTCATGTATGTGAGTGTGAACCTATTCCTTTTCCTTTTGTTTAGAAATAATTTCTCGCGGGTCATGGCTTCGGCTTTTCCTCGGCCTTGGGGTCCATACTGTGCCGACGTGCCTATCCCACGATCGGGGAGGGCATGTCTTGGGTTTGCCGAAGGGCGCTCGATTTCAATGGGAAGCCTTGGGATGTAGCCCGCTAACTTGGCGAGGACAAAGTAGGGCGGTCGGCCCCCACCCCGAGGGCTTGCCGGATGTTGGGTGCCGCAGCTGGTGGAGCGGGGAAAGCGTGACTGGTGTGGGGCAACTTCGGCTCCATAGACCCAAATTTTGAGTCTGGGTCTTCGAAAAACCAATCTCGATTACTGCGGTATTTTACGGCTTACGGCCGACCTTTCATTTCTGGAAGACCCTGAAGACGGTGAGTCATGAATAATGGTATAGGCAATAGACATGAAAAGAGTTCTGCAAGTTGGCATAACCTCTCCCTTGGGTAATTGGCCATGAGAGAAATTCCAATGTATTTGATGCCGGGTTGGGAATTCAGAGTAAACTTTGTCTAACCCCAAACGATCAAACTTATCGGCAATAACGGGTTAAGAAGAGGTAAAACACCATTGAGCAAAATGGGCCCCGAAGGAGTTTGTGCGAGAGCTCCTAAGGGTGGGTTCGAATGGTGAGGAGAAAACCAAAATGTCCAGCCTACCCCATTAAACGACATGAGCCATAAGAAGTGAATACTGTCTGCGAAAATGTCTTTTGAACCCTACCCCCGAGGGCCGAGCGATCGAGAGAGAGAATCGTTCGAACCTCATCAACGAAGAACTTAATGAGAACGGCTCTAATGTGAGTGAGGAAGGGTACATGGTCGACGGTTATAGAAGAAATGAAGGCTGGGTGCCAGGCTTCTGATGGTGCCATTTGATATTTGGGTAGCCAAGGGTTTCATCCTTGAAACTAACATATGTGTGTTGGTGGAAACGAGCACCATTTGATAACATCGGAGAAAGGGAAAGAACCACTGTTCCCCGCCGAGGAAATGGGAATTGCCAGGTACTTTGCCGTCGAGGGCATCTGCGAACCGGTCGGTGATCAGCACGGAATGGACACGAGGGTGATTTGGTGGTATAGGCCGAGCACGATCACCGTGTGATTATGTGTTCTTGGATAGTAGGTACAGAAAACGAGAGTTTGAATGTTGCGTGTGTCGAATGGGTATTTAGGGTCCCAGAGATACTAGCTTGCAAGTCATAGAGAGGCTCGGAAACCGAGTTCCTGGATTCACGGACACAGGGGGTTTTTGGCTCATTCTTCTTTGGCGTTACCCTTCCCATGGTGACATTCAAAATTCGAAAAAAAGTGAAAGGAAAACGGTGAATGGATAATGGAGTACACGAACGGAAGGTAAATCTGCTTGGGAAAGCGACGTAGGGAACTACGACAATGATTGAGGTGGCCGAGGTCTTCCTGGCAGTGTTCTTGGTAGATAGGGGCACAACGACTTTTTGCGGGTGAAATGCGGGGAATTGTTATCTGCGGGTAAATGGAGGTTCAATCTAAAGACGGGTGAGTAAGATGGTGGAGGCAAGTCCTTGTGAGGACAACGACAATGAGACACGCGATTGCATGAGGGGATTAGGGTGTCGAGGTGTAGGTGGGCGCCTCATGTCGGGTTTAAGGGTGGTACGGGTCTGACTTAAAGGCCGGCCCTATCAGACACCTTGCCCGCCCCAAAAGCTGCCGTCTTGTTGTCCCTAGCTCACGCAACATATAAGGTTCTTGCGCCAAATAAATATATGACTTGCCCACGGCGGTCACGCTACGATCGCACGTTTCACCATGCGGCGTGCTCACCTTGGCGTCGGGGCCCCACCATCTTGTGCGTTCATAATTACGAAGTCTGAGCCTCTTCCTTCTCATTGCTTCGACCCCCTCGGGTTTCTCATATCGTCTCGTGGCGAGACCGCCTTTCGACACGCCGGGCTTAACATTGGTGCCCGTTTCATTGCCTTTATATCTCCCGTTAGCCTTTGGCTTTACACTTCATCCTTTTGTTTTAATTCCCCATGACTTTAATGCCGTGGCCTCCATTACCTTGTCTCCTTTCGACCACTTTTGAAAATATTTCACCCTTCGATATAAAGTTTTAATACATGGCTTGTCAACCCTTTAATATACCCATGACTAAAGTTAAAGATTGAACAACATTGGCTCCCACCCGGGACGACACGTTTGTCCACAGATATGTCAAGGCTACCTTGAGACATACCCATTCATCCTTGTGAATGCCACTTCATCACTTGTGGCCTCTTCTGGACAAATCATCGTGACTCATGCATTACTTAGTTTAAAAAATGAAAACAACGGCTAATGTACAATATAATACACAATCAAGCTTTTCGGCTGCTTCTGGTAAAAATACGGCCGAAGACGCATTTACGGGGCGTCGGCGGATGCTCACCTTAATTCTCCTGACAAAGTATTGTTGCCACCTTCCTGCAATTTTGAAAGGGCCGAACCGGAGAGGGATCGAACTTACCATGCTTGCCTTTTGACCCTTCGGAGCATCCTCACAGGCACTAGATCCCCTACACCATGAGCTTTTGTCTTTAACGTTAGTCAAATAGCTCTTTCATCTTCTCTGGTACTCTACTAGCTTTTGGTTTACTGATTGCGAGTTTCTTCGAGCTCTACAGGTTGATTAATTCTCCCCAGTAACATCATCGGGTTCCTCCCGGCTCTCTGCATAAATCGAACCCCTTTGGCCGAGACGGTATGTAGGGAAAACGGTGCTCGTCCATGCAACTTTCGTATAGGTTTCCGGTTGCTCTTTTGCTAATAGTCTGTTTACTTACAGGCAAACTTGATTAAAATCCCAATTCTTACCGATTTCTCGTTGATAGTCTTCTTTAGTGCTCGGACGAGTTTTGTTTGAGGACTGCGCAAGGCCATTTCCTTGGGGTAATGGTGCAGCAGAGTGACCTAACGAAATATTATATTATTTAGCGAAAATTAGCAAATTTTGTAGATTTGAAAGCTTGCGCATTGTCGGTGATTATTCTAGCGAGAAGCAAACCTGAATATAATATTCTCTTCCATAAATTTCATTATGCGCACATGTAGCAGCATTTTCTCGCAGTGCCCAATGTCTGCCTGTGAAATAATCCGTAGCGATTAGAATCATCTTGTCTTTGGCCACTTGAGGGTGGGTGAATTTCGCCTATAAATCAATTCCCAACTGGCCCGAAGGTTCGTCCACCGCGGAGCGAGAATCAACGGTACACGATCATACCATTTTTCTGCAAATCTCTAGCAATTATCATGCACGACGGTGAAGACATCTCCAAGTAATTTTGACGATGGCTTGACCTTCAAGATCTTGTGGCGGTAGATTTCCATTGTAATATTTATATACCTTCATGGAACCCTGCCGCTGTAATACTTCCCACCTCTTCCTCGACTTGAGACATAAAGCGAATGCCTAAAAAGGGATCTCTCCAGTGCGGTGGGCCATTTTGCAACCCATATACTTACGCGACTTCAACCTCGGTGCCTGTGTTTAGCCTTCTCGCGGCCCGGTGGGCGACAGTGTTGGAGGGTACTCACTATTTCTTTGTGCCAGGCACGGTGGTGTTTCATTTGTATCTTACGGGAGGCTATCTCCACTCTTTGTTAGTTTTCTTTTTCTCGAGAATCTTCGTTTACTTTGGTATAGAGCAGTTAATACCCAGGAGCACCAAATTTGACTCGAGATAGGATCTTGGCTGAACCTTGCCATGTTAATTTGGTAGGACGGAATATCTAACTCATATTCTTGTATCGTGGCTATCCATTTTCCTCTTTTCCCTCTTTGTCTCATATATGAGAATGTCCTTAACATTATTTGTGGGAACAAATGCAATGATATGTAATTGTCTAAAACATACATTCGGAAAGCCTTGAGGATTTCACCGGAGCATGAAGCTTGCTTCTCCAATATGTTATATTTGAGCTCGACATCACACGGTACTTGTTTAGAAGAATGCAATTGATGCTCATAGCCTTCCTCGTTTTCTGCCAACGAACTCCTGGCCAACATGTGCCAGGGTGACACAAGAAAAAAAATCATAAAGTTTGGAATAATCGAGCACGGCCAATACGAGGGGCTTCGGCGAATGCATTTTTATTCTAGTAAAGGCCTCTCTTGATTCGATGACCACTTCACTTCATTGTTCTTTTTTAACATGTCGGTGATGTGCCTAACTATCTCAGTATAGTTAGGGTTGGGCCTCCTGAAATTTTATTCGGCCTAAAAAAATACTTGAATTTCCTTTTTGTTTACGGGCGAGGCAATGCCATTTATGACTTCAACTCTTTTGAGTCTATCTTCGGTCCATCTTTGGTTACAATGTACCCCAAGAGCTTGCCTTCTAGTGTAAGCAAGGGACTTCATTGGGTTAAGGAGAGACCATACTTTCTACACTTCTCAAAGGTTGCGTAGGTGTTCTATGTGCTCTACATCATTCTTTGAAATCCTGATGTGTCATCCCGGATATACCACAACAAGGCGGTCTCATAACTCTCCAATAAAAGCAATATCCATGGCCCTCTAAAAAATGGCCCACTGCGTTGATCAGCCCAAGGCATTCGCATACATGAACGTTCCCCATGGAGGGTGGTAGGCCGTCTTCTTTTGATCTTGTGTCATGCCACCCAGTTTGTAACTGAGAACCCATCCATCATGGATATCTAGGGAAGCTCCTTACTTTCTACAAAATATGGTCCATTTTAGGCGGCGGGTAATTATCCTTTAAGGATGCCTACATTCGGTCTGAAATCAACACATAGCCTTATTTCTCATTCTTCTTTCATAGGGACTAAATTGGCCACCCACACTAGGAATATCTCAATGGCCTTTATAATTTTGGCCTTATTTGAGTTTCTTTATTTCTTGTTGATAGAAGGCAACAATAGGGGATTGTCTGTCTGATTTTGCTTATGTGGTTTTGCATCTCCTTGATGGAATTTTATGTTTTGCATAATGTTGACATCAAAATTTTTTGGGTCTTGATATGACCAGGCAAACACATCTCTGTGGGCACGGAATAACTTTTGATACGATTGTTTGTATTCCTGGGACCTTCTGTAGACTGACTTCACAATTTTGGAGTCTTCTTTAATGCCAGTTGAGTCTTAAACCTGGTTTTCTGCTATTTGGGTTTGTAAAGGAACATCATTTTTGTCAAAAAGCCTCTCTAAAGGCACTAGCCCTCGGGGAATGACATTCCTTTCGGTACGAGGTTGTGGCCGGCTATTCTCTCTTCCGGCTTATCTCCTGGAGATGTCTCCAATCTCGTCTTCTGGCCCATCGATCTCCGAGGTTCAGAGCTCTCCAATGGTTTCTAGAACACTCTTCCTTGCTCCTCATCTTCAAACACTTGCCGGTGCTTGATGTTATACGGGATTGAAGGTCGATACTACGCACTTCGATTTCATGTCTCGGAAAGGGTTACGAGTGGGCGGAAAAGTACTAGCGACCCACTTCTTGAAGAATACATATCTGTTCTTATTCTCGGGGCATGAATTGAATGTTGAATTAGGGAATAAGTTCTCTACAAGATCCCGGAACTTCATTTCTAGGCCTTTGGCCTGAGATGTTTAACCAGCACGATTTCTCACTTGTCGGACTACCAGTCCAGAATCTCCCAGCCTTGATTTTGTATGTTCATACTCTTTGTTGTCCTTGGCCCAGTATGAGTGCTTCATATTCAGCCACATTGTTTGTGGCCTCATATTCCAGCTTGAAGGATAAGGGGACTGATGACATGGAGTGAAATCGGCAATACTCCATCCCATTTCCTTCTCTAAATTTGCCCCATCGAAGTGGATATCCGATTTCGGATCCATAGTCTGGCGATGATTCGGCCTTTATTTGGCGAATGAGGGCTCGTAGAGCATATTCTTGATCTTCTTCCAACATCGAAACACGAGAAATCCCCGTCTACGTATGGTGAGGGTCAAGGCGAATCACACCTTGGTGATTGTTTTGACAAATACGGTTTTACGATACAATCTCTCTTGACCACCAAAGACGAGGATAGTGGCATAAGTCGGTCCGACTTAATTGACCAGGACACGGTTCCCAGACCTTGATGGTGGCATGCCGAAGCGGTGCAGGATTTCAGCCACTACAATATCCATCACCACACTTTTGGCGAGGGATGCGAGCCGGATTAACTACCAGATCTTTAATCATGCCCAAACATTTCACTCTTTTGGAGTCAAAAAGAATAGAGGTCTTCCTGTGGGCGGGTGATTTGATCCCCGATTTCTCCATAATGAGATAGGGGCATGAGGTTGTGAGATATCTGAGTCTAACATACAATTATGCAACAATAGATCATGAATCACTAAAGATACATAAAAGGGAGGTGTGGAGGTCTAACTCTTCAGCAGTGTGGACCGAAAACTACCTGGAGTCTTTCTTCTTGCGATTTAAGACTATACGGAATGTGTGGTGCATCAAGAGGATAGATGAAGGAAGTGACCTATGAGCGGTAAAGCGAGTTGTTTCAATAACTCGAACGGAGGGTGGTATTTTTTACTTTTCAAGCTCTTTTGTAAGCAGAAGAACGGATGAAAGGAAACATCTCCCGCTTGCTTCTTTTTTCTTTTGACTCTTTACTTTGTGGGGGAGGCTTAACTTCTTTTACGGTGGGCTTGTCATTAGGGGATACGACTGCTTGTGAAGATGAATGCATTTGATTATCGGTTAGAGATTGGTTGGGGGCCTCTTACCTTTTGAGGGGGTTTGGTATTGACCTCTTTACGTACGGTGCGCACGACTTTTGGGGTGTGTCTCCTCTTCATCTTGAGTGTGGGTTCACTTTTCAGGATGACACAGGGTCATATTTTTCTGTTGATAGGCTTGCCGCAAACCAACGAGCTTCATTTACGGTAATCATCAATCTCGGGCTCTTCGATGTCCTCGTTGTTCTTCCGTTACGAGTGAGCTTGTAGTTCCCCCTCACTCACTTTCTGTCGGGGACATTCTGTGTCATGTTGTACGAGAAGGCAGGACGCATGCCTCCTCTTGTTGGTGAGCGGGATCTTCGGGAGAAGCACTCCACTTGCCCACTCAGAAAGTATAGAGGATGCGGCACAGTCTTGTTGTCCCTTTTGTCCTCTGTGATGTGCGGGGTGGTTTCTGGCAGTGAGGATTGAATCCACTGTTTGAACGTGCAGAAATTATTTGGAGGTGAATTCTTGGCCTCCATCTCTAGCTTCGACGACTTACTTGAGGGAAGATTATTGATCATTCTATTCATTTCCTCAATCTTGTCTATTTAGCCGAATCTATATCCTTGGCACGAGGTGGATACTTCTCTTTTCCCCTCCTTGACATCTTGTTCTTACATTTCCCTTTGGATTTATGGAGTCGAGACAAAGTTTGCTTCTATCTCCAGGTACATGCGTGCATCATCCGGAGTGGCTAGCTTTCTCTCTCTCAATGAGAAACCAAATTCGGAAGATCAAATACGCCACAAAAACGACCTTGGAGAAGCGGTCGATGAGCTTCATCTCGACGGGGAGGCTCGGGTACAATTTGTTAAATCTTACGATAAACTCTAATACTCCTTCATTGTGCTTCTTTTTCGAGTGTTGAACTCGGTAAGGACATTACCGTGATCTTTCTTTTCCCCCACTTTTTGATGAAAGTGTCCTCCATTGCCTCCCAAGTGTTGATGAACGGGCTCAAGTATTTTGAACCATTTTACGGCTTCCCCCATCTAAGGATTGCACGAACGACCTTAGCACTACGTCCGGATACTCCATGTTAAATTCTCTACGAAAAGAGTAGAAAATTTCGACATGTTTAAGGCTTCAATGTCATTATCACCACTAAATGCAGGCGGAGAATCTTTAAATAATCTGCAGCATGTCATTGTCACACGGGTAGCTCCAAAGGAGCATATCTATTTTGCGGGAAGCCGGGGAACATTCCCCATTGGGGGAGGTGGAGGTAGTACAAGAGTACGAGTTGTAAGAGGAGGAGGAGAAGGTGGGTAGTATGGATAATGATGGGGATGTAGTGAACGGTAGCTTGAGGGTTGACGAGAATGTTGGGGTACGTGAGCAGCGTGCTGATAACTTCCTTAATCTCCTCACTTTCGGGGGGTAGGTGGAAAAGAGTAATGCGGGTATAGCTAGCTCGGCTTTGTCTTTGATATGGGCGCCTCCCCGAGTGGGCTCTCTAAATAGTAACAGTATCTCTTATGATGAGTTAGGGTCTTGTGTTGGGCGATTTGAGAGAAGAGGACGGAAGATATGGAGAATTTTCTGGGGAGAATTCGGGGAATCTCGGTATGCAACGGCCCTTTCCCTCCGGCCTCTTCTGTGAGATTCTTTACGGGTACGACACGGTGTCCTTGGTGAATGTATGTCCTTGACCTTAGGTGTGGCTTGTAGAGCCGAGGACAACAAACAGGTTTAAGCACAGCAAAAATGATTGTGGAGTGTAGGGTGAGGGGTGCCTGTCTCCAACTCTTTGTGCTCACCCCTGGCCCCGAAGAGTGAATGGATTTTGTCGAGGCCCGGGGGATCTTGATTTCTTCAACTTGGTTCCCCGACAACGGCGGCAAAAAGATATTGTGGCTCTATGAATGGCCTAGAGTTGCCATAGACCGGTGCCTAGGACATCTTATATAGCGAGCGAATCATGTAATAAGAAGAATCTTAGCGGGACCAGGGCTCTCATACTATTTCTTTACGGATGGGGAAAATTGAAATTTAAATGGTACCAAATACTTCGAAGCTCACTTATTTGAAGAAAAATATTGAATGAGCAAGATGTTAAGCTCTAACATAAGTACATAAGACAATTCCAAGGCAGGTTAGCTATAGCAAGGATGGATTCTCAATACTTCCTGAAGAATGATGATTGAAGGACGTTTACTAAAAATGTAGAAGAAGATATTAATTGTTATTAAGACAATATTCGGAAACACATGCTAACATGTGGTGGGCTTAAACATTTAAGAATCCACCATTAACAACATTCGTAAATAACCCCGCTATAACGGATCAATATAGCGGAAATGCGGATGAATCGAAAACGAAACCGGAAAGCATATTACACAGAGCCATATTTAAGTGCCCGAGGAGCCTATGAAGTAAGTATCGACGGGGATAAATTTATGTCAGAAACAGCAGGGCAACTGCATTCCCGAGAATGTATTAGGATATATGGATGTAAGCGAAATGAATAACTACACCACAACACACGAAGAAATTACACATTGTGAAATCAAAACCGAAATCATATCTAAAAACAAAACTCCTTTCATTGAGGCCTACGAGCTCTTTTGCATTCATATTGAAACTTTCACAAAAAATTTGCATACAAGAAGCTCTTACACGGTCAATTCTTCGAAAAAGTTTGGAACTGGTTTTCTCATTGGATTTACCTTGTATGGGCTTCTTTCCCTGCTCCCAGTGATGTTTTTTGGAAAAAATATCTTCTTCGCATAATAAAATTTGTTACATGTCATTTTCAAAACCACAAAACTCGTGATGGAATACGAGCCTCCCATCATGTATAATCGAGGAGCCTCGGCCGTTTCTTCTTTAAAACAGAAATTTAAACAACATTTTCGGTGAAAATGTAAAAATGCAAGAGTGGAAAGAACAACCCACTCAAAAACTTAAAAGAAACTAAGCGAGTAAAAGTAAAATAGGCCGTTAATGCCAAATCATGAGTTGACGAGAAAAATCACGGGCGAGGGCCGAGTGGAACCGATTCTTGATTCGAGGGCGGAGGCACGTTTGCGGACGAACGGCATGTTGACTCG
The DNA here is from genome assembly GCA_034641835.2 of Pinus albicaulis. Taxonomy (NCBI): domain Eukaryota; kingdom Viridiplantae; phylum Streptophyta; class Pinopsida; order Pinales; family Pinaceae; genus Pinus; species Pinus albicaulis. Next base: position 215,884,486 of record CM076584.1, on the reverse strand, counting down.
CAAGTTGCGTGCATCTGCTTTGACATCCCGCAATTTGGCTCGGGCCGCCATTTGAGAACCCCTCCGCCTTGATAAAGGCTTCGGTGAAGACGATGAAACTGCCCCGATGGGAAGCTTGTGCTTAATCAAGTGAAGGAGGTTGAACTCTTTGGAGGGTCGGGGAAACAATCGTGTCAGAATTTGAGGTTGAGTTGCTTTCCCCATCGAGTCGATTCGGGTCTCTTCCCATTTGCAAGCGTGCGTGTGTTGGGCCGGAGGCAAGAGCACGAAAGCGAGGGGGCGGTCGGGTCCCGACGGGGGAAGGGGTCGGTACAGCATCATGATTTCACCCCATATCTCGTCGAACCGTCGCGTCCATTTGTAGAGCCACTGTTGAAAGGGCTCTTGAAGGTACCTGGAGCCATCTCTTTGTTGATAATCTTGCGACACTCGATGGCCTGCGGCGAATCGACTAGGGATACCGTGCTTGTCCATGTCGTTTGATCCCGACTCGTTAAGAACGAAATGTGCTCTGCGAGCGTGTTGGGCCCAGGTGGTGGGATCAAGGTACGCCTCACTGCGACTTCCCCTCTTTGAGATGGGAGATAGCAGTTTATGCTCCCCATTCATCACTCAAAAACTCCCATTGCTGGGTTACACATTTGAGAGTTATGTCGACAGTTGTACTTCTAGCCTAGAGAAGGGTAGAATTTCCCTTTGCTGAAGCTTCTCCTTGTAAGCAGTTTCGTTGATCCTCTGGTGGTCTTCTTCTCTTGCTACTGTTCCCTTCTGCGGCCCTGTTTATTGCGGTGTTTTCGCTTCGGGGGTTCTCCAGTGCCACGATCCTTTGCACGGCCGTGAATGCTTTATTTCCGGTATCTCGATCTCGACTCTTCTTTGCCGGAAAATTGTTTTGTGACCAAGCTAGTTCCACTTGACGCCTCGATTGTTGACGATTGTACGAGTCCATCTAACACACCAGCAGCTTTGTTGCCTTGATACCCATAACTTGTTGATTGTTTTGGCCAAATTTTCTTTCTCCTCCCTTTCTTTTGATAGCACAGGCTTGATTGCCTTTCTCTTTCTCCCACCTGTACCAATTAAGCCATTTAGACATGGTGAACGGCGGAGATACGAGCACATCTTTTGCTGATACAACCTCATACTGTGACTGGTCAATAGAAACTACATGTGCATTTGTTCCCCCATCATCTTGGTTCTTGATCTGGTCTGGAGAACACGCGGTGGTGTGCTGCGGCGCGGCTGACTAACGATACACGGTCTCCTAACGTTGCGTTGTTTCTGTTCCTAACTATTTAGCGCGGTGAGCTACATTAATTTATCTCATCGTGTCGCATCTTAGTTTGAACGAGGTCGCACATGTCGTTGGTAGTACCTTCTTCATGTCGTAGCAGAATTCGAGCACCCGATAGGCGGGAACATCGGGGTGGGATCCGGAAAGCTTCGCCATAGACAATACTGGGCTTTCGGTGTCGCGTTGATGGAGGCGGAGAGCACAGTGTGATACTTTTCAACATATCCCCTAGTTCATCTTTGTAATTGCTCGCGGATCGCTCTGTTCGCCTACTCCCTTTCGCTTGCCTAGAGCGAGGGGCGCGCTGTGTGCTTTGCGCAGCCTCACAGCGAAATAAGAGGAAGTGGCTGTCTCTGCTGTATTATCCGGCCTTGCCTTTATCGGATTCACCGAACCGTGAAGGGTTCCGATCGCCGCCCCTCTCCTATGCTTTCGCCTCGTGGTGGTACATCGCTTTGCCTTTTGGGAGGGGGCAACGCCTGGAGGTACACCACTTCTTCTCCTGCGCCTCTGTTGACATCCTCCTCCTCCTGCGCGGCAAATGAATACCCATCTCCATCTGCGAAAACAAGGCAAATTCGAGAGTTGGCCTCCATTCCATAAATGGCCTCGGCTCATGTATGTCGGTGTAGAGCTGTTCTTTTCGCTTTTGTTTGGAAATAATTTCTCACCGGGTCATAAGCCCGGCTTTTCCCCAGCCTTGGGTCCATACCTTGCGACATTTTCTCAACGATCGGGGAGGAGCATGTCTAAGGTTTACCATGAAGGGCCAATTTCAATGGGAAGCCTTGGGATACTTCAGCCCTTCTTGGCGAGCAAAGTGGTGGTCACCCTTGAGGAGCTTGCCGGATGTGCTCGGTGCATAAACTCGTCGGACAAGGAAAACCGGCAACCGGTATGGGGCAACTTCGGCTCCATAGACCCGAATTTCGGTGTAGTCTTCGAAAAAGAAACCAATCTCGGTGCCACTGCGGTATTTTGAAGCACGACCCGACCTTTCATTTAAGAAGACCCTGGGGACGGCGGTGTGAATAATGGTATAGGCAATAGACATGAAAGAGTTCTGAAGTTAGCATAACCCTCTCCCTTGGGTAATTGACGCACGGAAGGGTCAATCGAAAGGCGGTACGGGTTGGGAATTCTCGGAGAGTAGAGCCCAGCTCTAACCCCAAACAATCAAGCTTATCGACGTGGCACGGAACAGAAGAGGTAAAAAAACACCATTGAGCGAGAAAGGAGCGGCGGGGTTTGTGAAACTCCACGGAATTGGGTTCGAATGGTGAGGAGAGGAAACCGAGAATATCCCAAAACTACCCCGTTAAGCGACATGAGCCATAGAAAATGAATACATCTTTGCCGGAAATGTCTTCGGGCTCCCTACCCCCAAGAAGGCCCGGTCGGTCCCCGAGGAGAGAATGGGTTGAACCTCTTCAACGAAAAGACTTAATGAAATGGCTCTAATGTAGGCGAGGAAGAAGTTGCACTGGTGGCGGTTATAGAAGAAATGAAGGCTGCGGTCGGGCTTCCCGTGGCTATTTGATGGTAGGCTGACGAGTTCATCCTTGAAACTAACATATGTATTCTTTGGTAGGGAAACGCGGGGCTGTTTGATAACATCGGGGGAAAAGGAAAAGAACCTATTCCTTGAGGAAATAGTGCCCCCATGCACGTGAGGAACATCTGCGAACGAGTGATGAAATCAACACGAATGGACTTGAGGAGTGATTTGGTGGTATGGGCGAGCACGATCACCCCGTGTGATCTGTGTTCTTGAGATAAGCGGCTGAAAATCAAGGGTTTGATGTTACGTATGTTGAATGGGTATTTAGGGTCATAGATACCAGCTTGCAAGTCGTAGAGAGGCTCGAAACTGATTCTAGATTCACGAACACAGGGGGTTGCGGCTCATTCTTCTTTGGTGTTACCCTTCCCATGGGCGACATTCAAGAATTTGAAAAAGTGAAAGGAAAACGGAGGAGAATGGATAATGGAGTACCAGACGGAAGGTAAATCTGCTCGGGAAAGCGACGCGGGGGAACTCGACAATGATTGGGGTAGACCGAGCACTCTTCCTACTTGGTATTTGCCGTAGATAGAAACATGTGACTTTTTGCGGGTGAAATACGAAATTTTTGTCTGCGGAGTAGGCGGTTCGAGCTAAAAGGCAAGGTGAGTAAGGTAATTGAAGGCAAGTGTCGTAAGGACAGCAGTAGGTTTCTGTGATGCATGGGGATTGGGGGGTGTCGGGGTGTGGGTGGGCGCCTCGTGTCGGGTTTAAGGTTTAGTACGAGGTCTCGGTCTCGGCCGGCTAATAGACTTTACCTTACCCTTCTTCCCTTGTGTGTTGTCTAGCTCCTGCAACATATGAGTTCTTGCGTAAATAAATATATGACTTACCACACGGGGTCCACCTTACAATCTACCACGTTGCCACCACGCGGTGTACTCTTGTAGCAATCGAGGCCCCCATATGTTGTGCATTCGTAATTCCGCGGTACGGGCCTCTTCCTTCCTCACATTGCTCGACCCCCTCGAATTTCTCATATACCATCTCGTGGCGGGACCGCCTTTCGACACGTGGGCTTAACATTTAGTGCACGTTCCATTGCCTTTATATCTCTCCGGGTTAGCCTTTTGGCTTTTCACTTCATCCTTTTTTGTTTTAATTCCCCATCGGCTTTAATGTGGCCTCATCACCTTGTCTCCTTTCGACCCACTTTTGAAATAGCGCCCTTCGATATAAGAAAGTTTAATTTATGGCTTCGTCAACCCTTTAATATACCCATGACTAAAAGTTAGATCGAACAACGGAGAAAACTAAAGTGTTCTCTCAACTCTGAGCAACATACTTGCCATTTGAAAGGAGATTTGGGAGAAGCTGACACCGAGCGTAGAGAATCTTCCATGGTTCGAAAGCGATAAGAAATTTTACGAATTGAGCATTGCTATATCCTACTCGATTGTCTGCGTTGAAGAGAGGTTAGAAGTCTATGATGGCATAGACATGATTTCATATGTGGAAATCCATATCTTTGAAATGACTAATGATATTTTCATTCACAAAAGATATTCTTGAACATGACAAGAGGATATCAACACTCTTACATTGCATGAAGCCCACGTTGAGAATTTTGGAAGACAAGGAATTTCAAGGGAGGTTGACTTCCATCTACTTCAAGCTTTTCTTGAGCAAGATCGGTGAAAAGGAAGTTGGTAATGCTCCAACGAGGTGACTTTGACATCAAGCATGTCGAGGAGGGAAAACATGTTATGACAAGAGTTTGCCAATTCAGTTATACAACTTCTTGTCATTTTGAGGCCTAGATCCTTATTGGGATTCCCAAATTTTGATGGAATACTCCAGGGCATTTTCACATGTAAGGTTCTTGATGGGCAAGTGATGGATGGGAGGAATAGGTAGTTGAGGGAGTCATTTATTCCAATGATCGAGATCTATTTGGCTAGAGACTTCCAAGCAGAAGCTCGCAATAGGCCTATGAGATCTGCTTTTTCGAAACCTTTGGTTTCATTAGAGCATATCACACTATCTTAGATGGATTCATGTGGGAGAACTTCCAAAGAGGATATGCACTCTTATATGAGGAAGTGCATGGATCATTTTCTTCCAGTTGAGGAGGAACATAGCTCTTGGGAAGAGTTATCATTGCTGCCTCCTTATTCATTGAGTGTGAGAGGAGCTCATCCATGAGGCTGTATCGATGATTTGAAGCTCAGTGTATGATAAACATTGTGTTGTTGAACATCATGATATATTTATTATATACTTGCATTTTCTTAACACTCATGTGCGGGGTCTTGGCTCCAAGGAGGCACCTTTTCTTATGGGCTTCATGATCCACTTTGGGCTATGAACAATGGTGTGGTCATTCTTGGGAGATCTTGGAGAGATTATGCATTCTTCATGGTGTGATTCATTAACACCAACCATCATACCCCACCTTCTCCAAGCATACGAGAAGGATGGGGCAACAACCAAGTGTTGGGGAAAACACTTGTCATATCATATTCTATGGTAGTTAGGATTAAAATTGCATTGGTTGCACATGAGAGACCATTTTCCTTCTCCCCTTTGTGCATATGGTAGCTAGCATGACCTTATTATGACCCCATATGCTGAATATGTTCTTATCCTTGTTGGGGACATGGATGGAGGGAAGACACATTGGTTGGATGTTTCCTTGGGGAAAAATATTTTCTCACACTTTTTGCCATGTTTCAAGGGAGCATGGGATGTTATATGGCCACTATGGTGAATCACTTGTTTCTTTGTGAGAATATCCATATGTTTATTTAGCTTTGCCTCTCATAGGTATTTGGGAGGATTTTTTCTATGAATTGCAAGGCAGGAGGTGATTCATTCATTTTGGATGATAGCATGGAGATGGAGTCTTTCATCGATGATGAAAATTACCGTGATTGTCATCATACATGCTTGGTGGGCCATGGATCAGCAAGAAGGTTTCCATTTAGACCTTTCCATTCTTTCATGAGGAAAAGCCATTGGGTTTATTCACCAAAGGCTACTTCTGCACACTTGGGAGGAACCATTCGGAGACAAATTTTTCTGAAGAAAATCCAAAGCAGCTGGTGAGAACTATTGGATGAGGAGGCCATAAGAGAAAGAAATTTTGCGGCACTCACCTTATCGGTTGCTTGAGGACAAAGCAACATTTTTTTAAGGAGGGTATAATATTCCCATAGCCCAAGCTAATGGGGATATTCAATTTGCTTTGTTTTGTTTGCTTTTCATGTTGATGAATAAAGTGTAAGGAGGACATGTAAAACTCCAAAAACATCAAAATAAATCAATGCCCCAATGTAAACAAGGCTAAATACGGGCCATTTTATCCAACACTTGAGTGTGAAAGAGGTTGATCGCTTGACCAAGTCATAGTGATCATATCTACAATGAGTCTAGGTGCATTGAACCTCCTTGGTGCCATTGTGATTCTAGATGGAGGTTCTACATGTGAAAGGAGCTAAATTGTTGAAGTAGTTTAGGGTTTGACAAGACTCTATCTTATAAAGGAAGAGAGAACCATGAGAGGTTGTTGATGTTTATCCTTATTTCGAATATATTTTGTTTAGATATATATCATTCTGTTTGATACAGCGAGAGAATAATGTTGTTTAGGAGTGTGGGTGTTCCTAATAGAATCCCACCTCCTTCCTAGAGCAGCTCTTGGAGGGGTTGTGCTTATATTTTCCACTATCGAGGCTTGGGCCAAGCTTCACCTTACCTACGATGCGGTCTGTTGAGGGTTGGGTTGTCCTTGTGAGTTGCGGCAAGTGGGGGAATAGATCTCTTCATATCTATGCACATCTAGCACCTCTTTTCTTTGGAAAGTCTTCTATGACATTGGAAAAGAGTGTCCTAGATCATTGGGCCTATATCGAGGACCTTGGCATTAGGCAAATCATTCTCGAGCCACCACCATAGTATCACTTCCATAAGCTACGTTATTTGCAAGCCTAACGAGTTATAGGGTGTTTTGTCTACATTTTTGGAGGAGAGATCTGCGGCGTTGGTTCCTCTCAGCATGGTGATCCATGGATTGACCATCCAATCCATGTTTTTTCAGATCTGATCTTCTCTATATCATATGATTCATAAATTTTGAATATTCTTTATAGGATACGCTCTAGATCTGGAATCTGCTCTTTTACTTTCATGTTTTGCTGAGCACGAGGAATGTATAGATGAAAATTTTATTGTATACGGATCTGAATTATATCTATCTTTTTGTATACATATCTGTACGGGTACGAGTTGTAATATAATTAACTAACCCATTTAAAATAATGTTTCATCAAGTTTATTCGAGACATTTCTTGTGGTTGTAACTTCTCATTTACGGGGATTTTTTTCTTGTATAGTCTTCTACTTTCTCTTGTACTTTTGTAAAGCTATATTTTATATCTGATTTTCTGATGTACATGTGATATTCGAGCCTCCATATCGGCCTCCTACTTTCTTCGGTGGATCTGTGTTATTTCTGAAGAAGTTTGTTGCATATAATTGTGACCCCTTCATTGGGTGTTTTTCGCCATACTAGTTGGTAGAGTGCATTACCTCACCTGGTTTGATTTGTTTTTCTCTCCTTTTGGATTTAGACACTAGATCCACTAATCTAAGGGATCAAGGAGGCGCAAACTCATTTCGGTGCACCAATTTGTGAAGAAGTGCATTGTTCATTAGGCATTGCTATACATTCCCATTTCAGGATTTTACAAGTCCACAATCTCTTTGGGGCTCTTCTGGTCGAATAATTCAAGGAAATCATATATTTTTCTTCATGTTCTCTTTCGCTCCATGTAATCGTCATTGTAATCCGATGAGCACAGAAACACAACCATAAGATCCATTAGATTCCATTGTTACCAAAAAGCTGAGTCGATTTTGGGCATAATAAGAAAATAAAAAACTTAAATGCCGCCCAACATGTATGAAAATAGGCAGTGCATTGCACATGCATAATTTGCTTCACTTTGTCACATTGCTATGCAATGTGAGTTTGAACATTCGGTGTGTTGCCCTCATTTTTAATGAGAATTTGCCTAGGGGCCTTAAAACCCTAAAAAGTTGCGAAATTGGAAATGAAATGAATACCAAAGGGAAGAGAGGAGGTTCTGGAACTAACTTGGAGTCAAAATATGGCAATGGAATCCATCCATGAAAATGATACGCAATTAGTGAAGTACGAGTTTGGGGGAAAATCAAGTTCGAGCTCCAAAATACAAATGGTAACTACGAGAATGGTAAAAATGAATGGTGGTGACTGCACTTTTAAATAGTAATTTAATTATTTATAGGTTAAATTTGTTGCTATGACTATGTTTTTATTTATTTTTTTATCCCCTTGAAATAGGTATTTTTAATCAGAATTGATGTTGTTTTGAATAGGAAATACAAGTAGAAGTAAATAGATTACTCATGCAAATTTGTTCAAAGAATGACTTGACCTAAGCATACCTTTTCTCCTTATTTTTTTAGGAAAGACTTTGTTAAAAACGAAAAGATTTGAATTGCAATTTGTCTCTTTTCGAGCTTCCATAACAACAAAAAAGGAACACTGAGTCTTCTTTCGAAGCTCTTTTCAAACTCGATAATGTCGAAAATATTCTTGTGACACTTGTCTTTTCGAGCTCGTAAAAGTAAATGAATTGATATCTGCTCGGTATAAGTTTAACCCTTTTATGGGGTGAGATGGATTATTTAAGAAAAAGAATACCTTGGTTAAACATGACCAAAGAAGAGGTTCTCTCGAGATAATGACATTTACACTTTTTCGGATACGAAGAGTACAAATTTAGAAAAGTACTTGCGGAGTTTTCTTTCTTCCATTTTTTCAAACACTCTTCATATGAAAAAGGACCGAACTATCCTTTGTCGTTAAGCTCGTTAAAACATAAAAGCGATGGGCTTGTCCATCATGGCAAGAATCTAGTTTCAGCCATTTGTAGACTCGTTAAATTATTAAATAACGATATGACCATGAAGGGTTGAATTATGAATAAAGAAAAATGTTATCCTCCTCAATCTTGTTAAAAAATAAAAAAGAAGTCTTGAGAGTATTCGACAAATGACCGGCGAAAATTTAAGGAAAGTGAGCAGAATTTCTTTAGTGTAGAGTAAGCTCTTGAACATGACACTTCTTTCCTCTGTTAACCATGTTGTTTGGGTTGGGTAATCATCTTGACGGTTCATTCCACCTATGGTTCATCATACCTTCACTTCGGTTTGGGACAATGCGCAACTCATCACGGTGTCGATATGTTCAAGAGAATTCATCCGGTGAATACACTGCGTCCTTAATACTCGTAAACCTTTATTCTCATGACCATCATCCTGAAAATTTCTATATCAAGTCATACCCTTGTCTCCCAAAATCAATAACTCCTGTTTCGCAATAAGGTGAATTCTTGTCGACAACAAATCAATATCCATGAATTTTATGAAAACCTTGATTCCCGATACCAAGGCTTGTTACGACATAGACAAGATCATCGCTTCACGGACGTTTGACCGAAAGGATTTGTTTGGTGTTCAACATCAAATAATCTATTCACACCTTACGAAATATCTTGTGGTACCTTGAAGACCATTTTCATTAATGGTCGGATTTCTCTCATGTTTGTTAACCTCTCACATCATTGATTTGGTAATCAAACGATGTGTTTCCATTTACGACGACAAATCATGTATTGCATGGCTGAACTTGCACCCAAATGATCGAGTGAATGAGATAAAGACCCGGATCTAGTTTCATCCACTCAGGGCTGCAATCTCGGGATTATTGTACACATCATCTATACGATGACCTTACATACAGATTGTCATCCAAACATGTGCTATATGTGTGGGCATGTACGCATTCAAAACATTAATGTCGGCAGAGTTTTTACGATTTATGTACATGTTGTTAGATTGTTTATGTGTTGAACATGGGAATACCTACCCTCGAAGTGTAAATCAAAGAATATATCATGATGTAATATATTTAAAGATTGATGCCAGTGACCACTCACTTCATCTCCGGTCCATCACGATGTAAAGCATCTCAATCAAATGTTTTTATTATTTTGACCTCATGCTTTAGGGAAATTGTTATGGGTCAATTTAGGCATCATTCCAAATGACACAGTTAATTAGGCATAATCTCCAAGACCAGCCAGCTAAGGGTCTATCATTCCCTATCATATCAAGTTGCTACATTCCCTAAGTCAAGAAAAACAAATCAAACATGACTTTCATCAAGCAAAGGTTTCCCAAGGCTTGAAGTTTAATGCTCTATAGCATGTGGGAGCTTACCAATGTTGCCTCTGAGACTAAGTGTGTTTCATATACGGGTAGCCCCATGTGAGGCTAATGCTGGCTTGCCCCGACATCTATGGATGTGTTGGTCACATTGGGAGTGAAATTCTCATTGTTCCGGAATCTCCACTTGGCAGAGTGCCTTATAGAAGAGTTCCATGTGTTAAGATTTGAATCCAAGTGTCCATTTGGCATCCTACATGACAGAACATGTCTCACCTATGACAGAAATTCATTCATTGCAAAAATACCTTCCCCTTTCATCGATAGGTGAGCACAGTCTAAGTTTTTGAGAATATTTTTAGTACGGGGAAATGTTTGGAGGATTTTTAATAGGGGATTAGATTTGTGTAACAAAGCCCATTGGAGAGATTTATCTTGTGATGGGAGCTGAGGATCGTTGGTTGAAGGGTCACTTCAAATTAGTCATTTGGTTGTAACCTATCCTTTTATCATTAATAAAATATAGCTTATGTTTCCCCATAACCATCTTTGTATTGACTTTGATTTTTATTGCATTATCTTGGTTGATGTATATTGTTTATGCTTCTTGATTTAGCTAACTAAATTGAATAGACATCTATATTATTGCTATGTTCTATTGTTTCAGTGTTCTTTCCTTGAGAAGCATTTCTCACCAAGCCGCTTGAATTTAGAAGCTACAATGAAGCCTTCAGAAGGAGCCATTTAAATGTGGATTACAGTAAGCCTCTACAATCATTTACGTATGTCTATACGAGTTAGAAAAAGGTAGTCATATAGTCTTTAATCTATTTTTATAGATTTTCATCTTGTCTAAGTGTGTTTTATCCCAGCCAATTCCTGATTACGGCCCAACAAATTAGCGACTCCATACAGGGATCGAAACCCAAAATATTTGACTGGTTAACTTAATTTACCGAGTTATTATCTTATTATAATAGTTTAATTAAATGTGGAATGTTACTTTTAATTATGCAAATCATAGAAAGCATTTATAAAGTAAGTAATTAATAATTAATCTTAGTAATTAGTTAGATCATGGGAAGCATTTTTTGCAACAACATGATATCTAAATTGGTGTGATGAAAGTTGTCATGATAATTCTACTCCTTATTATCTAATCAAATGGACAAGTTGAGGCACAACTTAAAAAAAAATATTAAACAAATGCTTCAACGAATGATAGTAGTTCGTAAAAGAAAGCGGCATTTGATCTTTCTTTCTGCCTTGTGGGCGTGTCGGACCTCGAGAAGAAATGCGGCTGGATTACTCCTTGCTAATTGGTGTATGTTACGGAAGCTATCTTACCAATCCAATATGAAATATCATCATTAAAACTTGCAACTGAACTTGTTACGACACCTCGAGAAGAAAGTGTGCCTCCTTAACCTCATCCATCTTGATGAAACACGTTGTGAAACGGTGGCCCCTAACGGAAACACATAAAGACGTATAAAGACACAATACGACAAATTTCGACCTCCCATTTTCTCGAGCGACTTGGCCGTTATCTGATCAAGAAGATGATGCATAATAGGTATAGAAATTTGAGCCGTTATGGCATGGCCCCTATATTGTCCAAAATAGTTCTTGCTAAAGAATTAATAAGCAAGGTTAGTTGAATTCGATGGAATTCCATTGGTGTAGCCTAGAAATGGGTTGTTTTTTGAAATGTTACTATGTATTCGAGCATGGTAATTTTTTGTATATTGTATATGTCGTTGATTTGCATTCACTATCTTAATTTGTTTTTAGATTTTCTTGACGTTATTAATTGCTTTACATTTCATTGCGGATGTATGAATCTTCGAAACTATTTTGTTGGATGCGCAGTGGTGCTAGTCGCAAAATGGGAATCTGTCTCTGTGACCCGTTAGCCATTTCGCTCCAGTACAACGAGTTAGTGAGTTTTCAAGGGATTTGTATTGGTAGATCAAAGAACAATATCATTGAGTACAGCACGTTGAATGAAATTCTCTCTTATGCCATTTCATTTGGTATTAACCACATAATCATAAGGTTAGACTCACAACTTGTGGTATTACAAATTACTAGTGTTTATCTTTTATTCAGAAATCACGACACTTCTTAGATTGTTCCTAAGGTTTGACTTTTGGAAAGATATTTTAATTTTATTCAATATCAACACATTTCCGGAAATTTGAATACGGTAATTTACAGATTCACTTCAGCTATTAATCAAGTTTGAACCGAAACATTTGCAACATATGTAAAGAAAACATTCACATCATTGAATAGGATTGCACATTAAACATAGGAAAAACTGCGGAAATCATATAGATATATAGTTATAGGTTTTTACAATATTTGTGCCCAAGACATTGGTCATCGGCCTCAAAATGTATGCAAAATGTCATAAGTAAACTAGTGGTGCTCGTGGTAAAATGTTATAGATCTAGCTATCCTACGATAACCGCATCCAATAGTTAGGAACACCAATAGTGTGTTGCTACGATTAGCATAGGAAGCTCTTCAATCCGGAAATCCCGAGTCTCTCAAGGTCAATCCTTCTATGTTTCTTTGAAGCTCGGTCGATCTCGACGGAATGTCTTGAAGAGCTGCTCTCCCAATAGCCCTCTCTGTGGCACATACGCTACGCTCCGGTTCCACTGCGGTTGAATGCGACCAACATACGCATTACATCAAACATTTATTTTAGTCATGAAGAAATCAAAACACAAAAAAATTGTATAAACCTTAGGAAAATCAAAAAATATGGTCCAAAAAATTCTTACCTATTGCACTTTGGGTGCCTTACGGTAGTGCTAGATTTGGATCTCCTCGAAAATCGGCCCACTTTGCACATGCATACTCATCGATGGCGATAATACGTAAGCAAAACCGAACAAATAATGTGGTAGAAAACACAACAATGGATTGGCGAGCATGCGCCTACCCATGAGTTATGCCATCCCTACGCATCCAAGGATCTCTGGGAATAGCTATATCCGGTGTCACATGATGTGCGTTTGCACATCGGTGGAATCCGTTCCAAGGCGAAGGATATAAGGATAGAACCATAGCGGAAATTCTTCATCCGATACCTCCCTTTTCTTTGTTTGAGTTGTTCCTTTATACGAGAGTAGAACAGCTTTTAGACCGATTCGAAGACTATTGGCTCCATACACTCTAGCGCATACTTGCATATATGATTTGTTTGCTTCATGTAGTGTAATGACAGCTGAAAAGTTTAGCGATTGTGAAAAGGATAGTTCTCGAAAAGGAAAATCTACGACATCACATATGTTTATTTTTCCATCTGGTTTGCCCTGAGGATAGCAATCTTGCGAATATAATCACTCATTGTCTCTCCTCCAACGGTACACCACACGAGTGAAATGGGGAAAACCTCTCCTCGACAAAGCTGCGAAAATACACATCCTCACTTGTCATAGGAACCACTTGGTTCTTAATAGCAGAAATGCCTCTATCTGCTGGATCCCACGCTAACGAGACTAAGAACTCGAGAGTTCTATATTTGTTGCATACTCATCTCGGACAATTTGAAGTACTTCGCCGGTCCACAATCTCTTGGGGCTCTTACGGTACCCGGATCATTCTCAAAGGGAAATCATGTTTTTCTTTATGTTCTCTTTCCTCCTCCACGTAATCGTCATTGTAATCGATGGAAAGCACAGAAACACAACCATAAGATCCATTCCAGTCCATTTATTGTAAAAAACTAGGTCAATTTTGGGCATAGTAGAGAAAATCAAAAACCCATATGCGCCCAACACACTCAACGAGAGAGTGTGTGTTTGCACATGCAAGTACACTTCTTCATGTCACCTCTTGCTCTGCAGTACGGAGGTTTCGACATTCGAGGGTGCGTTGCCCCTCATTTTTTGGCAAAATTTACACTAGGGGCCTTAAAACCCTAAAAATTTGCGAGAAATTGAAAGTGAAAATGAATACCAAAGGGAAGAGGAGGTTCCTTGGCACTAACTCACGAGATCAAATAGCTGACGAAATCGCGTCCATATAAATGATCGCGATACGGTAGTTGGGAGTTCGGGGCAAAAATCGGTTTTGAGACTCCAAAATGCAAATGGTAACTATGGAATGGTAAAAATGAATAGTAAAAACTCTTTTTATTAGTCATTTAATTATTTGCAAGTTAAACCTATTGCTAACGAAGCTATGGTTTAATTATGTTTTTATCGTGACAGCGAGTATTTTTAATCCATTTGATGTTGTTCTAAAGCAGGAAATACAGCCGGTAGAAAAAATTAGTCATGCGAGTTTATTTCAAAGAACGACTTGACCACAAAGCATACTTGTTCCTCACTTATTTTTCGATCTTTGTACCAAAAACAGGATTTGAAGCACATTTTTATCTCTTTTTCCAAAGCTTCCACAACAATGAAAAAAGAACCCTTGGAGTCTTCTTTCGGCTCTTTTCGGAACTGCGATAATGTGAAAAGATTATCGGGCACTTGTCTTTTCGAGCTCGTAAAAGTAAATGAATTGATATCTACTCAATATAAGTTTTAACCCTTTCACGAATTTGAGATATATTATTTACGAAAAAGGAATACCTTGGTTAAACATGAACAAAGAGATTCTCTCGGATGTGTTTCACGCGGGTGACAAATTTACGAAAAAGTACTTATGGAGTTTCTGTTTCGTCCACTTTTTCAAACTCTCTAAATATGAAAAAGGAGCAGACGGGCTATCATGCGTCGTTAAGTGCATTAAAACACTACATCAGTGGCGGGCTTGTCGATCATGGCAAGAATCGAGTTTCATTCATCTCTAGACTTGTTAAAATTATTAAATTACGAGTACCTTATTCACGGAGAGGAACGGATTATATGTCAAGAAAATGTTGCCCTCCTCCAAAGCTTGTTAAAAAATAAGAGAGTACTTGGTGGAAGCAAATGACCCGAAAATTTGTGAGAAAAGTGAGCAAAATATGGTAGCAAGTCGCTCTTGAACATGACACTTCTTTCACTCCATAGTCGTGACTATTTGTGGTCGGGTAATCATCTTGACGGTTCATCATTCCTTCACTTCGGTTTGGTTCAATGCTGCAACTCCTTCAGAGTATGCCCGGTATGTTCAGAGAGAAGTCATCAGGTGAAATACACTCATCCTTATGCAATACTCGTAAACCTTTATTTTCATGAGCTGTCATCACGAAAAGTGCTATATCCAATTCATACCCTTGTCTCTCAAAGAGTGTAGCTAACTCTCCTTTCCCAATAAGGTGACTTCCTGTCGGCCAACAAATCAATATCTAGGAAGTTCACTTAGAAACATCAAATTCCGGTACCATGAGGCTTGTTATTCAACGTCAACAAGATCCTCGCTTCCGGACCTTTGATCGAAAGATTTTGTTTGAGCGTTAGGCAGCAAAATTATCTATTCATAAGGCGTGAATGAGAGATTATCTTTTACATTGTATAATAACCATTATTTAATTAATAATAAAGAACATAGATATTCATTATTAATTAAAATAACAACACAATTAGGGAATTTAAATAACTTTATTTTTAGATAGTCAATTATCTATTTAATATCATAAAAGACATTAATTAAATAATTTTGTCACTTCGATTTAAAAATAACTAACTTTAGAATCATTAATTAAAAATAGACGAATTATTAGACATTGTTAGAAAACCATTATTTAAAATTAAAATCTCATTAATAACAAAGAATTATTATTAATTAAAACAATATCACGATTACGGAAATAACTTAATTTTTAGGTAATTAATTATTTATTTAAATCAAATAAGATATTAAATAATAATATCACTTCAACAAAAACCAACTATAGGGTCATTCATTAAAAAGATATCAATTAGAAAGATATCAAGTAATTTAATTATTTTTTCCTCGATCAATTAAGAGGTACGGCCTCCCAGTTCTTCAGCTCATTGTCATTCTCACTTCAAGTATACCCGAAGGTGAGGTATGACAAAATTCATTGATCTATCCTGATGATGAACTACGAGAGGATTGGTTCGAAACATCGATTCTATCAAAAATGGATGTGATTAATGCGAAAGATTATACACACAACAACACAAGTCGCGAAGCCTCAAATCAATAATTTTGACTATGTACATGCTATTAGATTGTTTATGTGTTGAACATGGGAATGCCTACCCTCAACGATTATGATCAAAGAGGATATATCATGATGTAATGTATTGTAATATTGAGTGCAACTCACCACTCCGCTTTGTCTCCAACCCATCACGGTGTAAAGCATCTCGATCAAATGTTTTTATTATTTTGAACTCATGCTTTAGGGTGCGAGTTTTATAGGTCAATTTGGGCATCATTCCCATTGACTTGGTTAACTTGGTATCATCTCCGGGACCAGTGACTAGGGGTCTATCATCCCCTATCATTTCAAGTTGCCACATGTGCCCTGAGGCAAGAACAAGACAAATCAAGCACTTGACTTTCATCAACCAAAAAATTTCCAAGGTTTGAAGTTTGTTATTGTTACACCATTTTTGGTCATCTAACCTATTATCATTAGATGGACCCAAGTACCATGTAAGACCAATTTTACCCTAGGTAAAATTTCCCTTTCACTATATCAAAATAACTCAATAAAGCACATTTATTGGGTTGTTTATGGTCTAAATAGGAAAACCCGAAGGGAAATATTAAACAAAATCTATATTTGTTTGATTTTCCTCATGGAATAATTAATTAAACAATAATTTAATTGTATTCCTGGTCATATTTAACCCAAAACAAGGAAATCAATTAGATAAATCCTTATTTATCTTATTATTTTCTAGGAATAATTATTTAAATCTTATTTAAATAATGTTCCTGATGAAATATGAATAAATCATTTATAAATAATTAAATAAATCATTATTTGTTGAATTATCATTCAACCACTTCCTTAAAATAATAAATAAATAATTTATTTGTTATTATTTAAAAATAAAGGGACTTGACCCAAGTCAAATACCTTTTCCCTCCAACAAATATAATAAAATATTCCGCATAAAGGTGGATCTAAGATTTAGTTAATATTATTTTAATCATGCGCCAAGAGTCTAGAATGACCCGATATTTTGTTATAAATAGAAAGGGTTTTCCCATTCATTTGTCACCTTTTGTTACCTATTAGATTACTCTTGATCTATGCTCTTGGTCGACTTTGATCCATTATCATTGCCAAATTTTCTATTTTTCACTTTGTGAGCTCCCTTTGAGTTCTATGTTTGTGCGGGTTTTTCTACACCAACCGAAGGAAATGCTAGATCTGAAGCGTTGAGGACTTTACGAGGAGCCCATCCCATTAGAAAATAATTGGAAAAACCTTTCTTGTTTTTCCCTCCCGAGTGCCCTTAATATAAAAATTCTTTAAAAACATATTATTCTTGTCTTGTCTATGTGGATGCATGGAGCATAACCTTGTTTTTTACTACTTAATGTCTTTTTATGCATAGATACTGGATTTGTGCATCATTTATCTTGATGTCAGCTATTCGCGATTTGAAGATGTTGGTAGCCATATTTGATGTTAGGGCTATTTGTTGTGCGTAGCTAAAGTGGTCTTTTTTCGTACACTTCGACAAAGGATTCATACTAACAATTGGCGACTCCACATGGGTTTTCAATTACGACCCTTTAGTCGTTTTTTCATATTCCTACATATCTAGGCGCTGAGACCCTAGGGTTTCTTTTCAACTTTCGGGTTTTTTCTATTTTTTTATGTCGATTTTAACCTATAAAACCCTCGAAACATTAAAATTTCTAGCTTCGTGTGTTGTAAATACATTGCGCGGGTAACCAACATTGGTACACAGGCGAGACGACAACGTTTTTACGAAATCTGTTTGTCGAGACACCCGTACATAGTCGCCGCGCGGCACGAGAACTTGTGACCTAGACTACGAGGCAGCCCGCTCCGAGCCCGGAAGTACGGCATGGCACGGACGACCGGGTTAGTTCTCGCCGCCACTGCACTTTTGCACACGATCGGCTTTTTGGGTTTCGTACGAAGCTTACGTCGTTTTCCAACCTCTGTACATCGCGACGATGTAGACGTGTTTCTAATCTATTTTACTCAGCGGTGGGAATCTAGCCCCTTAGAGGCTTTAGTACCCTCTTTTTGTGGAAGAGTTTTAGTTGTTTCGAGTCGTACGAATTTTCGAGTTTCGAGCCTTTTTCTTTTCGGATCCGAGTCCCTCCCTTTCGGATCCCTTTTATATCGAGCTCTTTTCACTTTCAAATCACCTCATATAGTTTTGTTTGGGGTTTGCCTCTAGGGTCCACCTCCTTGTCCCCTCTACCTTTGGCCTAATTTCCTCCTTTGTTGAACCAACCTTGCCTCACCTTGCCTCTTTGCTGTTTACGCACCTCTTTTCGTGTTGATTTCTCCTTTAGATCTCTATCCCTCGAGCCTTAGATATATTGGCCCCTTTTTAGTGTGTTTTGACTATATTTTTTCCCTCTTTTAGACTAGTTTCGAGAGACCCACCTTCTTGGGTTAGATCGATGCATTGTTAGGCGGTAATTTTCTACCTATATCTCGTTCTCTGTAACGATTTATTTTTCGATTACTGCGACACAATTTTTCTTTTACTCTCAAAATTGCGGGTTTAAAAAATTAAAATTAACACATGCCACACCTGTGACCTTGAAAGTGAAGAAGAGGCACTGGTTAACACCGCCGGGAAAAGACTTTAAAATCAATTGACCACGCACCTCTCTTGCCATTTTTTTGACATTGTGATCACTTGATTCACCGCACCTCACTGCCCTTGTTGGTCATTCTTCTTCCCTTTGTGTTGTCATCATTGTACCCCCAAGGCGTATATCCCAAAGACTTCTTGGCCTTCACCCTCTCGGTTTTCCGGTTGGTCGACTTGCTCCTTCCCACCGTCGTCGAGATGAGTCCTCCCGAGTCCAGCACTCCGGCTCCTCTTTTTCGGTTCTTTGGGTTCTCCCCCTACGCCACGGTTCTCCCACCATTGCCTTCACGCACGTGCGGTCCAAGGCCTACCGCGACACAAGCGGCAACCCAGGCCTAATGCTAGGAATGTTACTGCAGCGGAACCACCACGAACTACCTCGGCGGCTTGTCCCTTTGCTCATATGGCGAGTCCTGGGTCTCCCCAATTTCAATTAGTTGATTAATGATCCTATCCGCCATGATGTTGGTTGGCACGCTTTATTCCAACCAAAGCTCCTACGACATTCCCAGGTTCGAAGGCCTTCGGCACCGGAGAAGATCCCTCCAACCATGCTCGATCTTTCCACATGTGAGTGTTCATCGGAAATTCCATTACTTGGTGATTCCATCCATCTTAGATTGTTCCAATGCACACTTATAGGCGGAAAGCTTCTAGGTGGTATGTTGATCGAAACCACCTCTTCCCATACCACCTTTGCGACCATTGCCCAGGAGACCTTCTTATCTTATTTCCATCTCCCTCTCCAATACAACACTAGTACCGAACTCTTGACTTCTTTCCATCAATCCTGCTGCGGCCCGCCTTTCCGCTCATGTCCGGGAATGGCGGGAGAAGAAGGAGCTTATTTTCGAGCTCATACCTTTGAAGATCGAGGTCTACATGGAATGGTTCCTTAGATCTCTCTTACGCCATCGGCGAAAGATATCGCATCCCGGTTCCTCAAAGCGAGAGAAGTCGCCCTCGAAATAGCCTTGAAATATGACCTCATCTGTGCTGGAGTCCGGGTTATGTTTATACCATGCTTTCGACCTCAGGACCTAGTGGTGCTAACGCCCGACCGGGAGCATCTCATTCTTCCGACGGTATCATTGGAGCTCTTTCGCATCACGCCACACTCCAACCTCCTGTGGGCTATAGGTTTCCCTGCGAGAGGCCAACACCTCCGGCCACTTTTCCCCCTCCAAGTCGCATGTATCCGTTGACGTGTGCCTCCTCCTTTTGCCCAACCTCTTTCTTACCTCAGTGCTGCCCAGGCTACCAGTGTCATACGCCGACCTCGTGCCCTGGCTCCCGACAGACCCGCACCTCCACCCTGCCCTTGCACCTTTCTGCATGGCTCTCAACAACAACTACCACCCTGCTGGGCAAAGTGTTGCTACCCAGCAGTGCGACTAATCCTCCTTCTATCAAAGAAGAGGAAAATTAAAAATCAGTGCTGCGCAGTGGGCATGGACAGTCCTTGTCTTGACTCTAACACCATGGCACCCAGCAGCAAGGAACTCGGCGCAAGTTGGACGAGCCTCTCCGTACAAATAAGCCTTGCGTGTTGCGCGCGCTCTTATGGTCATCACACTCACGTTGTGTATTACCATGGATGCGGCGGATGGTGTCTCGGGCTGACATTGCGAGGACGAGCTGTGCGCACTTGTTCGCAAAATGTGGCTGCTTCTCCCAACCGAGTACAGTGTTCTACAGTCCTTTCCTAGGCAAGGACTGCGTGGCTACTCCAACCACCTAACACATCGGTAGCGCACTCAGCCTTCCTTCGCTTGGTTCCTGCGGTTACCGGTTGCCCTCGCAGTGAACTCTCAAAAACCTCTAGCCGTCGACCTTAACCTTTAAACTCGGTCTCGTCGGTGTCCCGAGCCTCCCGCTTCATCATCGCGAGTCACCCTTCTTCAAGTTCTACGAGCCTCTTTCGACATCCAATGGTCCCTTGCATGTCCCTACGGCCCAAAAGTTCGTCCATACCAAGATTCCCTGAGGACCCATTATGCCGAAATGCGCTCGAGATTGAGCTTCTCATTCGTATAGTATAGTAGATGATTTGGCGCGGTCTCCTGCTGCTCCATTTCAACTGCTGGAACTCCTTCAATCGTGCCCTTCCAAAGGAAAGCTCTACTATCCACATGGGCACTATGAGATCCTGCTGATGACCAATTGATTGTTTAGGCTTTTTGTCAATCGAGACCATCCTCCCCTTCCTTCTTCGGGTGCTTTCCAAATCCCGGTCAAAAATCCGGAACGCTAACGTGTCTCATTATATTATTGATGAGGGGCATCTGCAATGTGATGATGCTGTTGCTTTGGTTTGTGAAAAGCAAATTGGATCTCTTTGAGGGCGGGCCCTTGCACAATCACCCTTCATGGTTGGGCGGGATGGCCATGCCTACCTAGCCCATCGTGCTCTATTCCGTAATTTTCCTATCTCTCTCTTGCGGGAGAAAGACTATTTGCGTTGACATTGAAGTCATCGACACCTCTTGATTATAACATTCTTTTGGTGTAGCTACACACATATACCATGCCTCTGCTGTCCCATCCACGAGTCCACCATGCAGATGTTTTTCCCCTCATAATGGAAAGATAGTCACCATTGACCGGTTCGACTTATCATGAGCCAAAATCTCGGACACTCTGGTCGACCATCTCTTCTATAGCCAATAATAAAACCGTTGATTCTTTGATCGGTGTCTCGAGTGTCTACGAGACTCCTCCTTGCTTTGAACCTTACCGGTCTTCCTCCTCATTGTCTACGGTCGGCTTAGCAAACATTTGCATGATGCACAGTCGTCTCGGGTTGACCTTAAGCGACACCCGCTCCAGGCAGTCGACAACACTCAACCTCCAACCTCGCCCACGCAGCCTTTGCTCCTAGCCCTTCGCCTCGGCCAACCACACCGTTTTCCTTACGGCCCTCCTCCTACGGTGGGTGCCATGAGTCCCTCTGTCCTCTTGGGTCGGTTCCACGGTCTCGGCCATCTTGGAGCGTGGCCACGTGCAGCGTACTACTGTCGGTCGAGATGTCCTTTCCCTTGCTCCCCCTCCACGGGTCTATTCGGTCCCCATCACTGGCCACCCACTCTCCCTCCCCAATTTGACCTTGCGTCTACCCATCACGGTACCTTAATCCTCCTGAGATGCTACCCGCTCTCGGGTCACAAACCTTACCTTGTTTTGACACCCGGTTCGACTTGATTTCCCTAGCTTCTTTTGTTGCTCTGGTGCCACCGGCACCTTAACAAGACCCTTCTCCTGATTGTGCGGCTCGGGAAAAGAAAGGCAAAGCTCGCGCATCTAAAGCAGGCCACGCACCGGCGGCTGCTCCTGCGCTTTCTGCAAAGCCTTGCGCCTTGTGTGATGTCATCGGTCGTGCCACCCATACTTGTCACGAGTTGCGCAGTATTAAACTCATGGATTGATTCGTGTTCCACCGAGTCTACGGTTCCTGAAACCTACTGTTTCTTCCTCGATACGCGAGCCAAGAACCCAAAGACTCTTTGCCACCAAACACACCATGTAGCTCTGCGACGGTGTCCATGGCCATTATTTCCACCATTGTCTCCACATGACGCATTACCACGCCTCTTTAGAGGTAGTCCGAAGTATGAGATTGAACAAAAATCAATCCGCCTCTCATACTTTGCGATTAAAGCTTCGGAGTTAGCTTGAGGATTTACGCTTTGCCAGGTGACATTTCCCCATCCCAATGTTGGAGGATGACGGAGTGTTTAAAAATGCAACAAGATAGAGTGGAGCTTGGTGAAAGTGAAGTTGCCTTCACTTTAAGTGGGCCGATGTAGGCTATTTTTGGCGCAAGAATCCTATCACCCAGAGCTATGTCTGTTTTTAGACATATGGATCATGGTCTATGAGTTGCGGGATGATATTTATGGATGATTGGTCGAGTTGGTAAAAACGTGATTGGACCTCTATTTTTAGACATTGGGGCGGTTTCTATCGGCGACGAGCTAAAAATAGATCGGTCAAATATTATTAACCCTTAATAATATTTAGACTATAAACATTATCTTTTCACTCTCGAGCACTTCGGTTTGAGTTACGGATGTGGCACATGCAGGTAGCGAAGGAAATACACTTTTCCTATGGGTTAGTTGAGCTATTGCATGGTTGACTTCGGTTAGAACTCATGTAGGCGGAAGTTCGGTGGAGTTGATGGGAGCAGTTGATGGAGTTGTGTTCGGTTTTTAACTTAGTTGAACTAGTTGTATTTAGTTAAAGCTGAAAAATACACTAGTGATGAGTTGGTGTGAATTAAATATTACGCAATTCACCTAATTATTAACTCATAAATCAACTAAATAACATATCGGTTAACTCGTGCATGTACGGAAGTTCGGTGGAGACCGAGTGTTAGAGGTGGGTGAAAGGGTGGTTGTGACTATCGGTTGTGCATGAGATTTGCACACACTCATTGATTGAGATTGCCCGGTAGATTGTGCGGTTGAAGCCGAGTGGGTTCGGGCTGGATCTCACTAATTACCATCTTTGATTGCTTGCCTTGGTGAGATGCGTGCGAGACTTGTGGAGGAGATTTGGCTTGGGAACTTGTTCGAGTTTTTCGTGCTAGTTTTGTGTGTAGCATGTGAGATAGTCTTGAGAGCTATGAAGAGCTTTGTGCTATGTATTGTTACATATTGCTTTATCATTATATTGTACGGATAGTTGGGGGTTTTCAGCTATTTCTTTCCCCATTACATATTGTGTTTATGTGTGTTCGACTATTGTGTTTTTGTGCGCATGCATTTGTTTCTATTTCCGCATATTGATGATCAATTGTAGAAGAGGTTATGTGTTATGCATGAATTCGAATTAGTGTGTGACCAAGATAATCTCGGTGAATAAATCTTCATTATTCAGCAAAATTTATACATGGTGCTCGAGCTTAGAATTGATCATGGGATCTATTACGGTGATTGTAATTTATTTCGGTGAAGCCGAAGTCTATAATCGGGCCGGGTAGCCTCCGGATCCATCCTTTCTTTTGAAAGGTGATATATTCGGTAAATGCCCGCATATAGTCGATCTACGTGCCGTAAATACTTTGTTCTCACGGGTTTTCAGATCGGAGAAGCGGTTGAGAGTTTTTGAGCTTGGAATTCAAATTTTGCCGAGCGGTTTGTTTTCTTGTGCGGAAGCTAGTAATGTCTTTCAACGGTTTGCGACTCGAATATGCTCGTGGGTAGTTCGAATTATGCTGCACGCGTAAATATCGAATGGAGGTGGTATTGTATGATAACGGGCTGAAGGAGTTTCATCGTCGATGTTGAGGTCCCTAAGCCTCTTGATGTTGCCCAAGGATTGAGGCTTGTGCAAAAGAAGATGAGCGAAATGTGTCAAAGGATACATTTGGAGGGCATAAAAGGATCACATTGTATCCAGCACCGCATGGAAAATCTTCTCCATATTTATTGACAGGAAAGTGTTAAAAAATCTGTTCCCGGAAGCCAGAAGAGACCAAAGGAAGTTGGCGCTCAAGAGATAAACTCGAAAGCATTAAGATGGAGAAGGCGACGACATCGCAAAATGCCTCACGAAGTTCACTCAATGCGAGAGATGAGTGCCGGGAAGTGTGGGGGTGTTTGTCGATGATGAGGACTTGGTGGACTTGGCTCTCCTTGGTCTTAGAAAGAGTTGGTACTCCTGTCGGGACTGCGTACGGTGGTCGGGAGGGTTGCTTAGGGATGGGAGCGACGTGTCGGATCTCATGCGAAGGAGATCGAGGAGGACTACCGGGGACGGATCTTCATCGAAAGGTATCTGATGAAGAAAATTGCGCTTTCGCTAGCCAAAAGAGAAAGAAGGGAAGAGAAGAAGGCTTCTCGGTGCTGGTGTGAAAAGGCAAGAAGCAAGACATGTCCAGACGCTAGAAATGTTTTTCCTTGTCACCCGGCACGGACAACTATGCCACAAATTGTCCGCGAGAAGAAGAGAAAATAAGAAGGCTACTGATACTGCAGGCGGAGAGGCATTGGCTTCTCAATTCAAGCCGAAAGTTTTTCGCTAATCGCATGCTTGGTTTCCAAGTGTGATGGGATCGGTATGGTTCTTGTAAAGTGGTGCATCATTTCACATGACCGGAGATCCAAAGATGCTGATTTTCGGATACGGAGGAGAAAAGATCTTGGAGTGCACATCAAGATGGGCGATGATGGTAGATACGGTGATGCGACCGGTATCGGTACCATTTCCTTTGAGGAGAGTGCTGGTAAACCCTTCATATTGAAGGAAGTTTTGCATGTTCACGGGATTGATGAAGAACACGATCCTGCTGACAAGCGATGTTGGAAGGCGAGGGTATGGTGTGGTCTTCGGCGAAGAAAGGGCTTTCTGCTGTGATCGAGCGCTGCGGAGAAACCCGGAAGATAGGGTTCGAGTCAAGAACCTCTATCGGTTGCAAGTAGATAGGCTGCGACGATGATGACGTGCGAGGCGGAAGGAGTGGTGGCGAGCGAGAGATGAAGGCGAGTGGCATGTGCGGAGATTGGGCCACCTTCACCACGAGCTTTGAAGATGCGCGGCCGGCGATTTGTGCTTCGGGCTTCCTAAGGGAACTCTTGCGCGGTCAGAGGATCGGTGCAAGGGGGTGTGCCGCGGGAAAACCTGTGAAATCCACCTTTCACGGGAAGGATAGTCATGCCACGACGATCCTTGAGAAGATTCACATAGACGTGTGTGGTCCTTTCTCGGTGGCTTCGACGGCAAAGCACAAGTACTACGTGATCTTTGTTGATGATTTCTCTCGGAAGAGTCTTTGGATCTTCTTCATGCAGAAGAAAGAGCGAGACATACTCAGGATGCGGCAGGTTCAAGGCGACGCTGGTTGAGAAGGGAATCGGAAGCATGTGAAGGCTCTCGGGAGCGACGATGGTGGTGAATTCATCCTCGTGTCGAATTCAGGGAATTTTCGCGGTGCGGAGGGATTCGGGAGAGAGCTCATCGCACGCAACCCACGAGCGGAAAGCGGGGTTGCGGGCGGAAGAACATAACGATCGTGGAGTGCGCACGGAGTGATGTTGCACGGTCAGGGCCTACCCCTTCACTTGTGGGCGAGGGCATGCGATGCTTGCAGTGTATGTGCGCGGCAGGTTGTCCTCACAAGATTCTTGGCATGAGTACCCAACCCGGAGGAAGCGTTTTTCGCGCTTGAGAGGCCGGACTTGTTTCTCATTTGAGATCTTTGGCTCACACATCTACATGCATGTGACGAGCGCTAGAAGAAGGGCTGGATACGACGGCGATGAGGTTGGAATATTTGTGGGGGTACCGCGTGCGCACAACTGTCGTGTATGTTGCTGAGCCGGTCGAAAGACTTGTTGTGCGACGGGATATCAAGTTTCGGGGAGGAGAAAGCCATGAAGTGTTCGCTTGAGAGGGAGCCACACTTGCCGTGCGAGATGAGGAGCTCTTGGCTCCTGGAGGATGAGCTTCGGATGTGGATCAGCCACGCGAGGAAGTTCGTGGAGTGGAAGAAACCACTCATGCGGGCGCTAACCATCGGAAGGGCGCAAGCGCACTAAGAAGATCGAGCGGCCCGGCTCCAAGATGCGAGAGAGAAGGTTCGCGGGACCACCTACAACACGGGCGCAGAACGAGCGGTCACCGGACCGGTCTGCTGGATACATGGCTACTAGTGAGCAAATGTGTTGTGATAGAGGCCATCCTCTTTCGAGGAAGGCTGTGGAGGATCCGCGCATGGGTAGATGCTATGGTGGAAGAATATGACTCTATCGTCGGAAACGAGTGCATGGGAGATTGTCCCGCGGCCAGGAGGGACATCGGTGGTGGGTTCGCGATGGATCTACAAAGTGAAGAGCCGGGTGGCTGACGGGGAGTGTGGAGAAGTACAAGGCGAGATTTGTCGCGCCGTGGCTTCTCGCGGATCGAGGGGATCGATTGTGAGGGAGACCTTTGCTGTCGCAAGGTACTCTTCCATACGAACGATCCTAGCTCTCTTAGCGCGGATGGGGTGGCACATCCATCGGATGGATGTGAAGAATTTGTTCCTCAATGGGTCATTGAGGAGGACGTGTACATAAAGAAGCCCGAAGGTTTTGAGATCTTCGGTGAGTCGCATGTGTGCCGACTCAAGAAACCTTGTACGGGGTTGAAGCAAGCACCTCGTGCTTGGTACACACGGATAGACGAGTTACTTCACCGGACTTGGATTCTCCAAGAGTGAGATGGATCCTAACGCACCACGAATTGTGGTGGAAGGGAAGTTCTTGATCATTGTACTATATGTAGATGATGCGATTTTGACGGGTGATGGTGGCCCATGATACTCTCATGCAGAGAAGGGATCTTGCTAGAGAGTTCGAGATGAAGGACTTGGGCCTCCTTCATTATTTCCTGGGATTGGAGATTTGGCATAGCGCGGTGATGGACGTGCTTTGTTTCTCGGGGTAAGTATGCCCGGGAGATACCGAAGTTCAACATGCACGGCGCAAGCCAGTGACACTCCCTCCTGCTGGTGGTTGGAGGAAAGGGGATGCTACTTCGGAGAGGTAGTGGATGCCAACGTCTTTCGACGATTGGTGGGGTCGCTTATGTATCTAGTCAATACACGACCCGGATATATGCTATGTTGTTAACCGATTTTCGCAAGCTATGGTTAAGCGAGACCAAGCTCTTCTGGAACGGCGGCAAGCCTGTATTGCGTTATCTTAGAGGCACATCGGGATATGGTACGTGAGTACGAGACGAGCGGGATGGTGTGAAGCTTTGCGGCTTCACGGATGCGGACGGCGGGAGCCCACGGACCGAAAGAGCACATGCGGAGGGATCTTCATGATCGAGTTTGACGAGCGGTTTCTTGGTACGGCGGGGAAGCGAAGATCCGTGGCGGAGGTTCCGCGGAGGCGGGAGTATGGCGGCAAGCTTGGCTACATGCGAGGCTATTTGGATGAGGAAGATCCTCGTCGGGTTGTTCGGAGTCGGATTTGGGGCCTACGCGATTTATTGTGATAACGGGAGTTGCATTAAACTCTCGATTAATCTAGTTTTTTCATGATAGATCCAAACACATCGACATCGGGTACCATCATATCGGAGAGATTGTGTGCGGCGGAGAATCATGTTACTTTCATATATTCCCACGGAGGATTAGGATGTCGACATCTTGACGAAGGCGCTCACCGAGGAGCAAATTAGAATTCAACAGAGGTAGGATAGGGGTTGCGGATAATCCATATCATGTTGAGAGGGAGTGTTGAAAATGCAACAAGATGATGGAGCTTAGTGAAATGAAGTCGCCTTCACTAAGTGGGCCCACAGAACTATTTTTTAGCGCAAAGTCTATTTTTAGACTATGTCTATTTTTAGACATATCGATCATGGTCTATGAGTTGTAGGATGATATTTATGGATGATTGGTCGAGTTGGTAAAAATATATGGACCCTCTATTTTTAGACATTGAGGCGGTTTCTATTTTTTAGACTATCGAGCTAAAAATAGATCGGTCGAAAATATTATTAACCCTTAATAATATTTAGACTATAAACATTATCTTTTCCTCTTGGAGCACTTCGGTTTGAGTCACGGATGTGGCACATGCAGCTCGGCGAAGGAAATACGCTTTTCCTATGGGTTATTTGAGCTATTGCATGGTTGACTTCGGTTAGAACTCATGTGGCGGAGTTCGGTGGAGTTGATAGAGACAGATTGATGGAGTTGTGTTCGGTTTAACTTAGTTGAACTAGTTGTATTTAGTTAAAGCTGAAAAATACACTAGTGATGAGTTGGTGTGAATTAAATATTATTTAATTCACTAATTATTAACTCATAAATCAACTAAATAACACATCGATTAACTCGGTGCATGTACGATTCGGTGGAGACCGGTGTTAGAGGTGGGTGAAAGGGTGGTTGTGACTATCCGGTTGTGCATGAGATTTGCACACACTCATTGATTGAGATTGCCAATGAGGTTGACGCGATTTGAAGCCGCGGTGGATTCGAACTTGGATCTTGCTAATTACCATCTTTGATTGCACGGTAGAGCGAGGCGAGACTTGTGGAGGAGATTTGAGCGGGAGACTTGTTAAGTTTTCAGTGTGCTAGTTTTGTGTGTAGCATGTGAGATAGTCTTTGAGAGCTATGAGAGCTTTGTGCTATGTATTGGTACATGTTCTATATCATTATATTATACGGATAGTTGGGGGTTTTCGGCTGTTGATTTCCCCATTACATATTGTGTTTATGTGTGTTTGACTATTGTGTTTTTTATGAGCATGCGGCTTGTTTCTATTTCCGCATATTGATGATCAATTGTAGAAGAGGTTATGGGTTATGCATGAATTCGAATTAGTGTGTGACCGGGATAATCTCGGTGAATAAATCTTCATTATTCGAGCAATTTTCTACACGGAGCTCGTTGCCACCATCTTCTGCCTATCATCATCCATGAGACCCTCGGTGGAAGTCCCCTTGGAGACTTCCCCGATGTTCCGCTAGACCCCCCTTCGGGTGATCACCACGGGCTCCAACATCGATATATCCTTTATCTACCTAATATTCTGTCACCCCTTATGACGATGCGCATGTGACCCTCCCTTCTCATGATGGTGATTCAAGTAGCTTCGCGTCGTGAGGTGGTCTTTCTTCCACTAGTCACCCCATCTTCTATCGCGATGACGACATTATGGAAGAAATCACCACCCCCGCCTTCGTTTATTCCCCCTTACATCGAACCCATTCGTTCGAACCACATACACCTTATGGCCATTACATTGAAACCCAATGTTTGGGTAAGGGGGCACCAATATTAGAGAGACTAAGAGAAGCAATTCTCCACAACTCTCCTAGTGTATCCGGTCATATCGACTCTAGTACCATTATTCTTCCACATTTAAAAGAACCTCTAGAGTCCCATATCACTTCGGATCACTCTAGGGACGATACCCCTTATCGTTCCTTCATCTTACATTAGCAAACCGGTCTCTTAGACATTGTTGTTGACCAACCTATCAGTTTTCTTGGAGAGCATCAGTTCATTATCTCCAAATCCTCTTTTTGGGATAGTGACACCGAGTATGCCAACCTTTGGAAACTTAAAGTCCATTTGATTCATATATGCGAGTACTAAAAGAGATTGGTAATCCTCCATTTCCTTTCTCAAGCTACATAACCATAACGAAAACAAATGGTGCACCACATCATTAAAATGTGTTTAGATTCCTCTTTTCTAAATACATTTTGGCATGACCACAACATGCTTGGGGGCACCTATGCCCCTCAACCATACAAATCCTATATCTTAGCCAAAAAATAGCATTGAAGCCCCCTTTCTCTAACGAGTCTCACTTTTCGAGGTCATTTCCTAGGACGGGTCGTAGTTTTCTACCCGAGTGCTTGCTACCCGGGTCGCGAACGGACCCCCAAAAAAGTGCAACTCGGCCCGTTCATGAGATCTGGGTGCTGTTAGTTTTTAGTACCTTGATACTTCACCAAGACACATTTTTTCCATGAAGGGTCTATTCACTTCTCCTCCAAATCAGATTTCCTCACTTACAACACTTGTATTCGGGGCACCACTTTGCTTCCTTACTTGTCCTTGTTCGTGTTGAATTTCGTCATGAGATACCCTCTTGTAATCATGTTTTTTTAGGGTTCCCCCATTGGACCTTTATTGTGTGGTAGCACCATCGAGTCGCCCTCTGTTTAGAGCATTCGAGTTGAGTCATCATCGCGAGTCATGGAATCTATCCCGAGTCCCTTTGTATCCAACTATAGTCCTCCATCCTTCATTGCTCGGTCCCTCTCTCGTGTCGCACATTATGACCTTCGATCACATTGTCCCCTATCCCTCATGATATTATGTTAGTCGCCGCAGGTCAGTCCATGCCCTTTATGATTTAACAAGGGAAATCGTCCATTCACTACTCGATACCCCCATTTCATCATCATCATTGGTGTCGATCCGTCGATCGGTCTACTATTTTCTATCATGCCTTAGTTGAGGATTCCTTATTGCCTCACCTATGGCGGACCTCCTTCACGTTGACATCAGCTCATTCATATCTAGAAGACGGGTCTAGAGGGTAGTGTACCTTGGTTCCAGACTTCCACTCTTGTTCGGGCGCCTCGGATCGAGGCAAAGGGACTACTTATTGCTCTTTGAATTGGTTGTTTCTCATCTTTAACTCCTTGCGGCATGATCGGGATCCGTATACTTGATGGTCCGGTGATGCGAGTAACTATTCTCCATGATTCCTGGGTGTGTGTGAGATGTCTCAACCCTCATGAGGGGGTGGCCCTGCGAGTAGCCCCCCACATGCCCGGATGACCTCTTCCTCGCGACCTTCGATGTAGCTCCATACATTTGATAATGTCGGCCTTAGCCGCTTTGCAACACCTCTTTGATTTTCATGTATCATTCGGATTTTGCGAGCCCCTTCCCCATTGATAGGGTGCGATTGGGTTGTATTTGTATCTCATGTACTCGAGATATTATTGTATAAGTCCTAGGCTGTTATCCCAAGCACGGCATGTATGTGGGATTCCTCATTATATTTTTTATCCGGCTCATGTTTATGCCGACGATATACTTTACGATTCGGTCCCTTGTTTACTGGACGCACTATTATTTTTTGTACTTTGTCTCGGCGGGCATAGGTATGCCTCCCCCCGCCGCCTCTAGCACGAGTACCCTTTCATAAAAAGAGACTTGTTGCACTGTAAGTCTCATCTCCTCGGGGGTCTAGTTCTTCTGCACATTAGGCTACCTTACATTTCTCTCTCGACTTCCCTTTTTGATGTCTAGTGATTGAGTTCTTACAACGTAATTCGGTCATATGATTTGCTCCTAACACTCGCCTACGTTGGGGAGGCAATCTGTTACACCATTTTTTTGGTCATCTAACCTATTATCATTAGATGGACCCAAGTACACCATGTAAGACCAATTTTACCCTAAGTAAAATTTCTAAACACATTTATTAGGTTGTTTATGGTCTAAATAGGAAACCCCAAAGGGAAATATTAAACAAATCTATATTTGTTTGATTTTCCTCATGGAATAATTAATTAAACAATAATTTAATTATTATTCCTGGTCATATTTAACTGAAAACAAGGAAATCAATTAGATAAATCCTTATTTATCTTATTATTTTCTAAGAATAATTATTTAAATCTTATTTAAATAATATTCCTTGTTAAATATGACTAAATCATTTATAAATAATTAAATAAATCATTATTTATTTAATTATCATTCAACCACTTCCTCAAAATAATAAATAAATAATTTATTTATTTATTATTTACAAATAAAGGGACTTGACCCAAGTCAAATACCTTTTCCCTCCAACAAATATAATAAAATATTCCATAAAAGGTGGATCTAGATTTGGTTAATATTATTTTAATCATGCACCAAGATCTAGAATGACCCAATATTTTGTTATAAATAGAAGGGTTTTTCCCATTCATTTGTCACCTTTTGTTGCCTATTAGATCACTCTGGATCTATGCTCTTGGTACGACTTTGAGCCATTATCATTATCAAATTTTCTATTTTTCACTTTGTGAGCTCCCTTTGAGTTCTATGTTTGTGCGGGTTTCCTACACCAACAAGAGAGAGAAATGCTAGATTTGAAGCGCGAGGACTTTCAAGAACCCATCCCATTGAGGAGAATTGGAAACACCTTTCTTGTTTTCCTCCCTGAGTGCCCTTAATATAAAAATTCTTTAAAACATATTATTCTTGTCTTGTCTATTGGATGCATAGAGCATAACCTTGTTTTTTTCTTGCTTAATTTCTTTTTTATGCATAGATCGGATTTTTACAAAATTTATTTTTGATCAACTAACTGCATATTTTAAGACATTTAGCGTACCATATTTGATGTTAGGGCTATTTGTTATGCATAGCTAAAGTGGTATTTTTTCGTACACTTCGACAAAAGATTCATACTAACATTTATTATATAGCATATCGAGCTCACCAATGTCGCCTCTAAGGGGACTAAGTGCATTGCATATGCGGGTAGCCCCATGCAAGGCTACTCGCAAATCACTTCGACATCTATGGGTGCGTTTGTCACATTGGGAGCGAAAATTCTCATTTTTCCGAGATCTCCACTTGGCCAATGCCTTCTAGAAGAGTTCACATGTGTCAAGCTTCGAATCCAAGTGTCCATTTAACATATACAAGATTGGGAACATGTCTTGCCTATTATTGGAAATTCATTTATTGCAAAACAACCTTGACCTCTCTATAAATTGAGCACGGATCTAGAGTGTTTGATATGGACGAATTTGAGTAGAGAAATGTTTGGAGGATTTTCAATTGAGAGTTAGATTTGTGTAACAAATTTGGAGAGATTTATATTGTGATGGGGCTAAGGATCGTTGCTAGAAGGGTCACTTCAAATCGATCATTTGGTTTTTAACCTCTCCTTCATCATCGATAAAGAATACAACTTAATTTTCCCTATATGCATACGTATTGGCTTTGATTTTCCATATTGCATGATCTTATTTGATGTATATTGTTTATGCTTTTGCGATTTAGCTAACTAAATTGAATAGACATACGTATTATTGCTATCTTCTGCTTTTTAGTGTTCTTTCTTGCATGAAGAATTTTACCTACAAATTAATTGAATTTTTAAGCTACAACGAAAGCAATAGAAGGAGCCATTTAGAAGCAATTGGATTACAAGTAAGCCTCTAATCCTTTCTCTATGTCTACTCGAGTTAGGAAAGGTAGTTGTATAGTCTTTAATCTATTGTTCTAGATTTTCATATGTCTAGGGACACTCGGATAATAGGAAAGACATGTTCTCGTTAATGTAGATGACAAATGGACACTTGGATTTGAAGCTTGACACATGTGAACTCTTCTAGAAGGCGGTGGCCAAGTGGAGATTCCAAAACAATGAGAATTTCGCTCCCAATGTGACCAATGCACCCATAGATGTTGGGAAGTGCTTTGCGGAAGTAGCCTTGCATGGGGCTACTTTGCATATGCAACTCACTTAGTCCCCTTAGAGCGGTGTTGGTGAGCTCTCGGATGCTATATAATAAACTTCAAACCTTAGAAACCTTTTCTTGATGAAAGTCATGTTTGATTTGTCTTGTTCTTGGCTTAGGGAATGTAGCAACTTAAAATGATAGGGAATGATAGACCCTTATTAATTGGTCCTGGAGATGATGCCCAGTTAACCGAGTCATTGGGAATGATGCCCAAATTGACCTATAACAATTTCTCCCTAAAGCATGTGGTCAAAATAATAAAAACATTTGATTGAGATGCTTTACACTATGATGGGGTCGGAGATGAAGCGGAGTGGTCACCTACATCAATCTTACAATACATTACATCATGATATATCCTCTTTGATCATAATTTACGACGGTAGGCATTCCCATGTTCAACACATAAACAATATAATAACATGTACATAATTCGAAAAGACGTCGACATTGCAATGTTTCCCAATGCAAACATGCCTACGGATATAGGCCTATGTTTGGATGAAAATTTGTATGTAAGGTCACCATACGAGATGATGTGTACAAAAATCCTAAAATTACAACCCGGATAGCTTAAACTAGATCTGGGGTCTTCTTATCTCATTCACTCGATCATTCGGGTACAAATCTAGCCATGCGAATATATGATTTGTCATCGAACATGGAAAGACATCATTTGATTACCGACTGATGATGTGAGTTGTTAAAAAACACAAGAGAACCACCATTAATTTAAATGGCCCTAAAGGTACTGCAATACATTTCATAAGGCATGAATAGATGATTTGATGTCGAATGCCAAACAAAATCTTTCGATCAAAGGTCCGAAAGTGAGGATCTTGTCGATGTTGTAACAAGCCTCATGAGTCTTCGGAATCTAATGTTTGTAAGTGAACTTCCCTGGATATTGATTTTTTTGTCGGTAGGAAGTCACCTTATTGTGAAACAAGAGTTCACGATTTCGGAGACAAGTGTATGACTTTATATAGAAATTTTTAGGGATGGCGGTCATGAGACTAAAGGTTTACGAGTATTACGGAAGGATGAGTGTATTCATTGGATGACTTCTCTCGGACATATCGGCGACAACTTTGTGATGAGTTGGCGAGCATTGACCCAAAAGCTGAAGTGAAAGTATGATGAACCATAGGTGTGAATGAACCATCAAGATGATTACCCAACACAAACAATCACTGGGACATGGAGTGAAGGAAGTGTCATGTTCAAAAGCAACTTTCTACCATAAAGAAATTTTGCTCACTTTTCCCAAATTTTCCCTTGTCATTTTTCGACGAGTACCTCTTTATATTTTAACAAGCTTGAGGAGGATAAAATTTGCTTGATCTATAATTCAACCCTTCGGGGCAAATAAAGTACCGCTATTTAATAATTTAACGAGTCTAGCGATGAATGAAACTCGATTCTTGCCATGATCAAAAAGCCCGTCACCATTTTATGTTTTAATGAGCTTAACCACGGTGATAGCCTGGTCCTTTTTCATATTTAGAGAGTTTGAAAAAGTGGACAAAAGAAAAACTCCATAAGTAATTTTTCATAAATTTGTCACTCGAGATCCCAGAAAAAGTGTAAAATAATATACGAGAGAACATCTTTGGTCATGTTTAACCAAGGTATTCCTTTTTTGTAAATAATCTATCTCGGTACGGAAAAAGGGTTAAACTTATATTGAGTAGATATCA
The DNA here is from genome assembly GCA_034641835.2 of Pinus albicaulis. Lineage (NCBI taxonomy): Eukaryota > Viridiplantae > Streptophyta > Pinopsida > Pinales > Pinaceae > Pinus > Pinus albicaulis. Next base: position 215,848,965 of record CM076584.1, on the reverse strand, counting down.
ATTCATTTACTTTTACGAGCTCGAAAAGACAAGTGTTCGACAATATTTTCACATTATCGAAGTATGAAAAGAGTTGAAAAGAAAGACTCCAGGGGGTTCCTTTTTCACTTTCGTTATCGAAGCTTGAAAAAAGAGATAAAAGTGTGCTTCAAATCCTTTTTCATTTTTAACAAAGCTTGAAAAATAAGGAGAAAAAGTATGCTTTGTGGTCAAGTCATTCTTTGAAATAAATACTGCAAGACTAATCTGTTCATCGAGTTATATTTCTGTTCGAACAACATCAAATGGATTAAAAATACTCGTTCCATGATAAAAACATAATAAAACTATAGTCATAGCAATACATTTAACTTGCAAATAATTAAATGACTATTTAAAAGTAGTTTCACTATTCATTTTTACCATTCCATAGTTACCATTTGTATTTTGGAGCTGCGAACTTGATTTTGCTCTCGAACTTCGAGTGCTAATTGCGATCATTTACGTGGACAGATTTCGTCATCGTTTGATCTAGGGTAGTGCCATGAACCTCCTCTTCCCTTTGGTATTCATTTCATTTCCAATTTTTTGCAAATTTTTAGGGGTTTTAAGGCCCCTAGGCTAAATTACGCAAAAATGAGGGCAACACACACTGAATGTCAAAACTGTGTTGCATAGTAGGTATAGTGAGTGTACTTGCATGTGAAATGCATTGTCTCTTGTGAGGGAGTGCGTTGGGCTACCCTTTAAGTTTTTTTATTTTATTACTATGCCCAAAATTGACCTAGTTTTTTTGCAATAAATGGAATCTAATGGATCTTATGGTTGTGTTTCGAGTTTCCATCGGATTATAATGACAATTACATGGAGGGAAAGAGAACATGAAGAACAAGATATGATTGCCTTGAATGATCCGAGTGCTTTGTAAGAGCCCTAAGAGATTGTGGATTATTTAAGTACTTCAAATTGTTCGAGATGAGGCAACAAATAGAACTCTTGGAGTTCTTAGTTCGAGCATGGGATACGGCGATAGTGGCATTTCATATTAAGAACCAAGTGGTTCCCATAACAATTGAGGATGTGTATTTTCTCACGGGTTTGTGAAGGAGAGGTTTGCCCATTTCTCTCACAAGGTCTATCATTGGAGGAGAGACAATGAAGGATTATATTATGTAGTATTGATATCCGGGTGCGAGCCTAGCAAATATGGAAAAATAAACATATGTGATATCAGATATTTGCCTTTGAGAACTATCCTTTTCACAATCGCTAAAATTTTTGACAACTCGTTACACTACATGTAGCGAATAGATCATATATGTAGTATGCGCTAGAGTGTATCGAGCCAACAATATTCAACTTTGGTCTAAAGTCTGTTCTATCTCGGATAAAGGAACAAAGTCTGAACAAAGCAAAGGGGAAGAAGGAAGAATAATTTCGGTTATGGTTCTATCCTTATATCCTTCACCTTGGAACGAGACTCCGGTGATGCGGCCACAACATGTGACACTCGGATATAGCTAGTCCTAGAGATCCTTGGATGCGAGAGATGGGTAGAACCTCATGGGTAGGCATGCTCTGACCAATTCACTACTATGTTCTATACTACATTCTTTGCCTGGTTCCGGTGACAGTTGTCACCATCAATGAGTATGCATACGCGAGCATCAATTTTTCGAGGAGATCTAGATTTAGCACTACCCAGAAGGCACTCGGTGGGGTGCAATAGGTAAGAATTTTTTTGACCATATTTTTTTTATTTTCCTAAGGTTTATACAATGTTTTTTTGTTTTGATTTCTTTCCAAGACTTAATTAAATGTTTTATGTAATGAAGATGTTGGTCTCGTTCAACCGGTAGTGGAATCGGAGCGCGAAGCGTATGCGCGAGAGGGCTATCGGGGAGAGAAGTCCTCCAGGATCTTGATCCCAGTGATACTACGGCGAGCTTCAACGAGCAAATAGAACGCTTGACCTTCGAGGATTCGGATTGCCGGATCAAAGAGCTTCCTATGCGATTGCAACGAAACACTATTGGGGTTCCTAACCCATCTGGGATGCGGTTACTTAGTAAGATAGCTAGATCTATACCATGTTACCACGAGCACCACTAGTTTACTTATGACATTTTGCATACATTTTGAGGTCAAATGACCAATGTGTCTTAGGCAAATTTTTTTGTAAAAAACCTATAACTATAACTATAACTATATATATATATATATATATATATATATATATATATATATATATATATGATTTCGAGTTTTTCTTATGTTTAATGCCCAATCCTATTTAATGATGTGAATGTTTTCTTTATATATGTTTCAAAATGTTTGTCTAAAACTTGATTAGCTAATGAATCGAGTCAATGTGTTCTAATTTACGGAAATGTGTTGATATTGAATAAAAATCAAAATGTCTTTCCAAAAGTCGAACTCTTAGGAACAATCTAAGAATTTTTGGATTTCTAATAATATAAACACTAGTAAGTTGTAATACCACAAGTTGTGAGTCTAACCTTATGATTATGTGGTTAATACCAAATGAAATGGAATCAAAGAGAAATTAGATCAACACGCTATACTCGGCGATATTGTTCATCAATATACCAATACAAATCCCTTGAAAACTCACTAACTTGTCGTTCGGAGCGAAAATGGCCCTACGTCTGCGAGAGGATAGATTCTGCACGTACTAAAACTAGCACCATCGGCATATCCAACAAATGGTTCCGAAGATTCAAACATTTGTGATGAAATGTAAAGTGGATTACTAACATCAAGAAAACTCTAAAAAAAAATTAAGATAGTGAATGAAAATCAACAATATATATACAATATAATACAAAAAATTACCACGCTCATGATTAAGCATAGTAACGTTTCAAATACAACCCATTTCTAGGCTCACTGATGAATTCCATCATAATAAACTAACTCATAGGTACCCTTAGTAAGAACTCTTTTGACAATATAGGGGCCATGCCATAATGGCTCAAATTTCCCTATACCTATTACATCAACTTCTTGATCGTAGAGAAGGACCAAGTCAGCCCTCGAGAAAATGTGAGGGTCTGGACATTTTTTGTTGTATTGTGCCTTTATATGTCTCTTATGCACTTCGTTGGCCAATTGGGCTTCACGACACGTTTTCATCAAGATGGATGAGGTTAAGGAGACGCGCTTCTTCTTATGAGGTGTCGGGTAACATGTCTATTGCGAGTTTTAACAATGATATTTCACATTGGATTGGTAAGATAGCTTTCGGACCATACACCAATTGAAAGGGTAAATCTAGTTGCATTTCTCACCGAGGGTTCGATACACCCACAAAGGCGGAGTACAGGGATCAAATGCCAGTTTCTTTTACAATCTCCTATCTTGTCAATTTGATTGTGGATAATAAGGAGTAGAATTATCATGTGACAATCCTAACTTGGCGATCAAATTCGGACATCATGTGGTTGCGAAAATGCTTCCCATGATCTATAACTATATCTCGTGGGACCCCAAACCATGCAATAACGTGATTAAAGAAAAACAATGCGATTGTTTGTCCCTGTGTTGTTGAATGTAGGCATCACTTCGACCCATTTGGTAAAATAGTCGACTTGTGACAATAATATAACCATGTCCCTCGGACAAAGGAGGGTTACGAGGTCATGAAGTCAATACCCCATTTCGTAAATGGTCCAACAAAGACAACATGATGCATTGGCACTAGTGGTTTGTGGATTTTAAGATAAAAATTTTGGCATGCATGACAACTTCTAACCGCGAGGATTCGGTCTCGAAAAAATAGTTGACCAAAAAGTAACCGGCGCGAGTCTCTTCTACGTGGTAGCATATCCGGATAAATGTCCACCACAAGCCCCTGACATGAAAATCATTTAACACTTGTTCGGCCTCCTCATGAGTGAGGCACCTCCTTAAAAATGGTATTGACACCACGATGATAAAGTGTATCACCGAAGATCGAGATAATCTTTGGCTTGGTATCGTATACGTCGTTGTTCGAAGCAAGATGTATTAAGTCGAAAAGTTTGGGTTTGGAGATAAATTATGAAATCCCCATACCAAGGATCGGATGACCCGATCAAAAACATAAAATCATCTAAAATTTATGGTTAGACGTAGTTTTAGTACTATCATAGGGAAGGTCATGAGAAGCTCGGCCAAAACTAAAGACTTCTTTGACTTGGATTTGATAAATTCCAAATCAAATTCCCGAAAAAATGACAATCCATTTTGAATATTTTTCCCCCGACAATTGACGTGATAAGATGTAAGTCATGGGGTTGCAATACGAAACTATTGTTGTTTTTTTGGAGCGAGGTTATAATGGTGAAATATTTGGATAGCTTGAACAGCTGACCAAGGAAATATTTTCTACATATGAGTACTTAACTTCTATATCATTGAGATTACGACTCAAATAATAGATTGGATGTTCAATTCCTTATTCTACTTGGACCAATACTATAGAAATGGTCATTTCGGCACGCGATGATATATAGGAAATAATCGTTTTGATAATTAGGAGGATACATTAATGACGCTCGGACAAGAGTGTTCTTGACAACATCAAAAGAAGCTTGTGCAACTTGGTCCCAATGGAAGGGAACCCCCCTTTTTCAAGAGTCGAGTAAATCCTTTAGCCATTTCGGTGTAATTTGGAATGAACCTCCTTAGGAAAGTCGACCTTACCTTGAATTTTACTGTATCTGAAGTAAGTTTGATAGTGTAGGAAAATCAAGAATGGCACGAACCTTCAAAGGGTCGATTTGAATCCCTTCTTTTGAGACTAAGAATGTAAGAAAAAAAACTAGAACCAACACAAAACACACATTTATGTGGATTGAGGCATATTTTTGTAGTATCGGAAGCGTAAGAAAATGGCTCTCAAATGCATCAGTAATCGGTCTAATTTCGTGAATGTCTTTGGTAAATCATCTAGAATATGGTTGAACAATGTGCTTGATGTCATTGAAAGCATAATCCATTGCTCTCCGAAAAGTTTCCCCAACATTCTTTAAACCAAACGAAGTTTCCTATAAGTGAATGTGCCCTAGGGACGGATAAATGATGTCTTTTGTTGATCATACGGGCGGATATTGATTTGATTGTAACAAGAAAATCCATCCATGAACGAAAACATTTTCACATCTAGCACAATCGTCAATAATATAGTCGATAAAGGGAGTAGGATATTTGTCTTTTGGAAAAGCATGATTAACATCCCGATAATCGACGCACACTCTAATGGTTCCTTGTTTTTTCATGACAGGAATGATATTGGAAACCCACTAAGTTAGCGGAACAGGGTAAATGAAACCAGCACACAAAAGTTTTTCAACTTCTGCTTTGATGGTAGTGGCTTTCTTCAGATGAATAGGACGAAGCCGTTGACACACCGGTTTGACATCAGGATACATACTAATAGTGTGTTCAACTATACTAGTATCTATGCCTGGCATTTCCTCGTAAGACCAAGAAAATATTTCACGAACTTCATGAAAAAGAGAGCGATATGATTCGAGTTCTAATGGAGAACAAGATATACCAATATGAATATTCTATACAACACCAGGTTTGGTCAAAATATCGATAGAAATCATTTCTTCGATATTTGAAAGATTTCGCTTGGAATCAATTGCATTAATGGGAAAAGAATTCGAAAAGAAATTTTTGATGGATGTGTGATATAGTTCACTAAGATTATTTTCTTCATAATAAGGAAGATGGGAACAATGATGATAATATTCCCATGATTCTCCTTCTGACATCATAGCTTCCAAAATATTCTCATCTATCAAGAACTTTGAGGAAAATGGATCATATGGGGTACCAAAATCTAATGAACGATCAACCCAAACAATCGGCAACACTGATTTTGGATTTTCCGCCCAAGCCAGATATATTGATTGCTATGCCAACTCAATAGGGATAGGCAGAAAAAACTCATCCAACATAGAAATATTAGAATCACCCGTACTCTCCCTTAAGCTAGATAGAGTGGAAGAGATCATGTAGGAGGTCTCTATACTTGCAATTTCTGTCGACGTCCCTGGTGGCAGTAACACAAAGGTTCCCATTAAAGCGGAATCCTTTAAGAGTCCTACACCAATGTTCTGAAGTTATAGTTGGGTATGTGAATGAATGGAACGCTTCCAGTTACCTGCGAAGCAGAGGCAAAGAAGGATAGTTGATTTATGACTGTAATTGTACCTTTATGTGGAAAGGCAATCATTATAAAATATGTAGAAATAATAGAAGTCATCGCATATACCCATTGCCTTCCAAGTAAAATATTATAGTCAAGGGGTCTTTCAACAACCTCAACATCAATATTCACTCTTTTTCCCCCTAGTTCAACATGTAGGTTATTAATAATACCACAAGGTTTATATGTACATCCATCAAATGCCTTCAACATTGTTAATGATTTTGATAAGCGTGGCGAGCCAAGTGACTTCCAACAGTTTAGAGACATAATTCATGTGGATACTCCCTCATCAATAATAGTATGATGAACAAGGTGATTGAGAACATTTAGCTGTATGGATAATGGCAATTCTGCTGGTAATTGCAGCACATAGCCCGTATGATTAAAGACGACAAGATTAGAATCAGTCGGATCAATTCCACCAATAGCCGACAATAAAGCCTATTTTTGGGAGGGAAAATTTTGTAATACCTCAAGAGCAGACATAGCTGAAGGGGATTGAGCCAAATATTCAACTATATTATAATTTTGTGCAGCACTTGCTTGAGGATTATATGTTGATTTATGAATTACTCCCTTTGATGGCTTGATTGTCAATTCAGGAATAGTTGTAGGCAGTACTGATTCTGTAGATGGATTCATTGTCGAGGTAGTAGGTTGATCAGTGGTTGGAATACCATAATATTTATTTCACGTTGACACCAAAATATTAGTTGGGAACTAGGAGCTGGATCTATAGCAACCATATTTGTGTCCAGATTTGGAAATGGGTCTGTCAACACAGCCGACACATTGGAAGTCTTGATAATTTTTTAGACTTCATCACAGTGAGGAAAATCCCTAAAAAAGTGTTCCTCATTATAGATTATGCATGGATAATGAGGTTTCTGAGGTCCAGACGGTTGATCAGATGATCTTTCCTGCAGTTTAGAAGTTTTCTTTTTCTTTGATTTCCCCCTTTTCTTACTTCTTGGTTGCTTGTCACCTTTGCCTTTGTCAAATGACAGGGCATTAATTTCGGAAGTAGGAACAAGATCAGATGTAGTAGTGTGGTGTGTGCTTGTAGTGCCTATCAAGCTATCTCTAGCATGAGAGTCCTTTAATTGAGGAGGAACATTGAAATTATATCTCGACGCATTAGGGATTTTTTCATAGAGCGTGCCAGACTAAGCGTAAATCAAGTCTAAATATTGTGCATGAGAGATAACTTGCTCTTCTGTGACGATGCCACCCTTAGCTGCATCTTAGTTATAGATGGTAACAGGGACATAATGAACCATTCAGCAAGGAGCTGATATGGAACAAATGTCTTAACCATTCGACGATGACGATGCCACTCATGAATATGATCAGAAATGTGAGTAGCATTAGTCTATTTGAAATTAGTCAAGGGTTCTGTTCTAGTTTCATATCTGATGGGTAGCTGGAAATGAGTCAAAAAGAAAGTAGCTAGGGCTGTGAAATTATCAAAAGAACCTCTAGGTAATTCAATGTACCATTTTGCTGCCAGACCTATCAGTGTACGCTGAAAAAGACGTTATCAAACAGAATCATCATTTAGGAAATTTGATGAACACCATAAATAATAAGTCATAACATGAGTCGACGGATCTTCTCCAGGGTTTCCATTGAACTTATGAATATCTGAGGGTAATTTGTGAGGTATCACCAGCCACCAAGGAGCATAATTAATTGGATCATTAGTTAGCCGATTTAAATCTGGTAACTCTAAAGTTGCAACAAAGGGAAACTATCTATTAAGGTCAGGTTGAGCATATCTAGGGTAAGATGGAATTGCTTGAGCAACAGGCCTTTGAGCACCAACATAAGGAATTTGTTGCTAGTAACTCAGATAGGGGTTGTTTTTCATAGCAAATGCTTGAGGATTCTATTGACCAAAACCTGGATATGATGCTTGTTGAATTGAAGTTTCAGGCATTTGAGCCTGTGGCTGCCAAGGGGTCTATCCACCAATGTTATAACTGAAATTAACATGACTTGGATTCGGTTGATATGTATAAATCTTTTGCGGTTGTGACATCCCATAAAATGGTAAACTGACTTGTGAATAAATAATTCCTGATATAGGTTGTAAATTAATCAAAGGATTTGGAGTTTGTGGACCCAAAATTTGATGATATTGAGTTGAAGGACCCACTTGATAAGGTTGATGACGTACAACATTTTGATTTTGTAACAAGAGTATAGATGTATTAACAAATGGTAATGAAGTGGGTGTTACAGGTTGAACCGGTTGATACGATTGTACAACCGTTTGTGGTTGGATAGGTAGAGTGGGCTGCCATTGACAAACATTCGTTTCAACATTAGATTGACCAAAAAGTGACAGAGTACTGTCATATTGGGTGACCAAAGGTTTCCCCCCAACATGTGGAGGATAATAAGATGGAAAATATTGCTCTCCAAATGCTAGGAGTCCAGTTGATATGGTACTTGAAGGAATAGATCCAAAAGGACCGGCTTGATATTGCCCTGATGATGTGTATAATGAATCAAGTCATTCAGTACTTATGATAGGACTACCAGTTAAAATACTGGATGATGACATTGGTAAAGACCATGAAGTTGAAGATGCACCAGAGAAAATTCCAGACAATGATTTGTAACCTGATGGGACCATAGGGCCACCATGAAATATGACTCTGGTGAAGTGGTAAACATCGATGGAGTAGTGAGGGTAGGAGCTGACGTAATTGGAACAATAGGCCCAACCGAAGATGTTGGTTCAGACATGGTTTTTTGACCAAATGTATACCCTTTTGAATCGACGGGAATTTGAAAAGAAGTAAGATCAACAAAAGCAGAGCGTGTTGATTGAGAGAAATAATCGTACAGGTAAAGGTCCTCCCCAAAATGGGTTGGAGTTAAAGGTGTAGTGTCTTGTGGGGTTTCTTCAATTGTAATTAAACCATGTGGAATAATTTCACCGTCAAGCCGAAAGTATATTTCAGGTGGTTGACTGTGTGATATGGGAGATTCAATAGCTACAGAACTTTGTGGGATGACCAAGGTAGGAACAACTTCTGGTCGTTCGACTTCAGGATTCAGATGTTCTGGCAAAGAAGAGACAGGATCTATATGTGGTTGAACAACGTTGGGTCCAGGAGGTATGGTCTCACTGATTGGATGGATCATGACCACGGGTAGTTATGAAGACTCCATTTTGACAACAGTAGACGAACCAGGATGTGTAGAACTAACTTGAGCTAACTCTGGTTTATGGGAAAATGATGTTTCACCAGAGGTACGGGTTGTACTTGATTCGACAGATCATGATCGCCTTCGCCTACCAGAAGTAACTTCTGGTGGTAAAGGTGGTTTTAAAGCTAATCTTTGCAATTGACGGGGGAAAGGATTTTGGTCTTCCACATTTACTGAATAATTTTAACCAAAAACAAATAAACAAAATAAAAGGGTAATGCTAGGCAAAAGGGTTTACCAAGAAACTATCAACTGCATAATACCTCCTAGCAAACCAAGAAGTACGGGCAGGAAATCTCCCCGAATTTTGTGTTCGGTGCATCACAATTTACAAGGCGGCTGACTTGTTTCACTATGGATGGATAGCACCTAAAATTTGTCCTCCCAAATATACCCGAAGGTACGTGGAGGCCCAAGTCCATATTAGCGTTGTCTGATGCGAAACCGCACAGTGAGAGCACCCCTTTATACTTATCATACTGTAACACCGCCTGATATACCCAAAATTACATGGACGAGCTACGATATAATTACGTACGTGGAGTGAGATATCACACTCGGAATGTATCACAAACAAGTTAACGACAACTGCTATGTTTTACGACGCTGGAACACGTCTCTAGCCTAGACCTTCTAAATGTTATCACTATGGTTCCAATGCTTTGTTAGGTAAATTGAGATTAATTTTATGTTGATCTTGCTTACAATTTTCCTTTCAAAGGTTCACCACGATGATGTATCAGAAAATTCCTAAAATGAAACTAAAAATGATCAGAAATCTTTCACTTTCAGTTCTTCAATGAAAAACCTAGCTACTAAGGGAAGGGAGAAAATAATTTGTGAGCCAAAAAATCAAAGAGAAAACAAATCAATGATCACAAACTAAATGAAGATTTCCTAATGTTCCTTTTTGCAAAACACACAAAAAATCCTACATGCAAATGCAAGTTTTTCTTTTCACTTTCTTTAATGTTATGAATGCAGAAAAGTAACTAGGTGCACTAAATCAATAATTCAAATTCCTTTTACTTTCAAGAAATGAAGAATATAAACAACAATTTCTCTTTTGAAGGAAAAATGAGGATTTCAACAAAAAATTCTCCTATCAAGGAAATGAATATTTTACGACAATTTCCTATTTCTAAAGAAAATTATTCTTAATTCAACCATAAAAATACTTTGAAATCAACTTGTCAATGATAAAGAAATTTTTTTTTAAACAAAAATTGAACAAATTTTCAGTCAAAGGAGGAAGAAGTATATAGAGTTACTGGTCAATATGAGGATCAAACTTTTCAAAACACAGTAGAAAACAAACTGAAGAAAATTGCAATGGAAAATTCAAAGGAATCTGGGTGGTTTCAGGAATCAACGCAGTCTCCAAGGGGAGATAGTGCTCTACAACGCAGGCCTGAAAGGGAGACAGTGCTATGCAAAGACTGTATCCTGCCTAAGGGTGCGTTGGGCGCAGTGTATAAGGAAAAACACTATTGTTTAACTCACTATCTTTGCAAATTTGGCTTTGAAAAAGTTTAATCTTTGTGTGTAACAACTACTGGGCAGATAAACAAAGAAAATCAGATGCTAAGTCACCTAGATCTAAGAGAAACTCATCCCCAGCGGAGTCGCCAATTTTCTGGACCAAAATTGTGAATTATGGATAAAATACGCTTCCCTAGACAGATGAAAATATATAACAACAGATTAAAGACTATACGACTACCTTTCCTAAATCAGAGCAGACACACAAAAAGGATTAGAGGCTTACCTGTAATCCAAGCGCTTCTAAATTGCTCCATCTGTCGCTTCCGTTGTAGCTTCAAATTCAAGCGGTTTGTAGGAAAAATGCTTCCTGCAAGAAAGAACACTAAAGCAACAAAATATAGCAATAATAAAGATGTCTATTCAAGTTAGTTAGCTAAATCAGTAAATCATAAACAATATACATCAACTAAGATCTTGCAATATGGAAAATCAAAGCCAATACAGATGCATATAGGGAAAAGTAAGATGTATTATTTATTGATGCTAGAAGGAGAGGTTACAACCAAATGACTGATTTGAAGTGACCCTTCCAGAAATGATCATCAGCCCCATCACAGTATAAATCTCTCTAGCATTTATTACACAAATCCAACTCTCTATTGAAAATCCTCCAGCATTTCTCTACTCAAATTCTTCCTTTCAAACACTCAGATCTGTGCTCAATTTATAGATGAACTGAAGGTAGTTTTGCAATGAATGACTTTCTAATAATAGGCAAGAAATGCTCCCAGTTATGTAGATGTCAAATGGACACTTGGATTCGAAGCTTGACACATGTGAACTCTTCTAGAAGGCACTGGCCAAGTGGAGATTCTGGAATAATGAGAATTTCTCTCCCAATGTGACCAACGCACCCATAGATGTCGGGAAGTGCTTTGCAGAGTAGCCTTGCATGGGGCTACCTGCATATGCAACACACTTAGTCCCCTTAGAGGTAGCGTTGGTGAGCTCTCACATGCTATATAATAAACTTAAAACCTTGGAAACCTTTTTTTGATGAAAGTCATGTTTGATTTGTCTTGTTCTTGCCTTAGGGTATGTAGCAACTTGAAATGATAGGGAATGATAGACCCTTAGTCATTGGTCCTAGAGATGATGCCCAGTTAACCAGGTCATTAGGAGTGATGCCCAAATTCACCTATAACACACGATCTTTGATAGTCTTCCCAATGGGATAATCTTTTGTTGGTTGGCCATGCACAGCTGGATAGTGGACCATTCCAACTTAGGTTCTCCCATTCGCTACCAAGTTTGTTTAGGTAGTAAATTCGCATCTAATTCTAAGTCTAGAATGACTTGATCCATCTCTTAATCACCAATATGTGTAGTCATCTCCATCTCCCTACCAGTGCGTCTCTTATCATTATATAGTTTGTGCACATCCTTAATTTCCATAGCTGGGGTAGTATTTTCTGCGCAGCTGTCGATCAAGTCTTGGAGGTTTTCTATGGCCCTTTGGTTGCATAACAGCTTCATACATGCCTCTAGGAATGGTTTGAACTCATCATCTGCTTTGGGGTTTGCGGGGACGTGAGGAGTAGGTGCCTCAGCCTTAGCAAAGTCTTGGTGAGTTGCGACAAAGGTTTCCTTTTCTTTCTGTAAGTCCAAACCTTCTTGTTTAACAACCGCTTTACAGATGAGAGGCTCTGCCTCAGCTTTCTCCACAGCTCCTTCGGTGGTCATGCCACTGTGTGTTATAACATTAACACTTGGTTCTTCATCTCGAGGTTTCGCCTTGACCCTTTGTACATTCTGCGTAGGTGTCTGTTACTTCTCCTGCATATTGGCTATCAGAATCAGGCAATTTTCAGTCACATGATCTAACTGTCTACAGTATCTACAGGATTGTCTTGCAGGGTTCGTGCAGTACCTTCCAAAGTGCCCTATTTCCCCACAGCTATAGAAAATTAGTTGTCCTCTCCCCTACCTGTGCTTCCACCTCGGTCCCCTCCTCTGCCCCTAGTTGGGGAGCCACCTATGCCCGAGGGAGATCTTGGAGAGGACGGATCCAACTGTACCCTATATAGATTTCCTCGATCTATCATCAGATCATACGTCCGACAGTTCTGTTAATCATTGCCTACAAATCTACAAAACCTGCACCATTGTTGCTTTATTTCTGGGACATATGCGGCAAGGCGGGGGCAGTGGTTGGTATCGTGCAGCCTAGTAACGAGACAATCATCGCACCATAGCACCGGCCCACTTAGTCCTACAGTGTTTCTAGGATGCAATGGACTAGGTCCCTCAGCCTATATGTAGTCTACTAGCAGAGGACATTTATCCTTGGTGTGGCCATTCACCCTACATCGTATGCACCATTTTTCAGGGCTAGCCTCTATTCCTCGCTCCTTCTGTAGATTCTGGATCTCCATGTGCATTGCTTCGAGCTGGCCTTGTATTTGATGTACTCCTAACTAGGTATCATCTTTTGGTGCAACCTCCAGCTTCATGGAAATCTCCAAGGCCTTTTCCTGCGATCCAATGGCTTGATGTCCCATTGGCATGCACAGGTGGGGCAATATCATAGCAATGAACCACCTCGTGTGCTGCCTATCATCGTACATAAATCCTCCTTCTATAATTACCTTCTTTAACCGTTGGTCAGCCTCCCATATGGACTCGGATGGTCCTTGCTTGAAATATTTTATATCGTTCACTATCTGAGAGTAGGACTTGGGCTTCTTGAACTATTGTTTCAGAGCATTATTAATCTCTTCAATGGTTGCATTCACATGTTGGTTGATGTATCCCATATACCAGTCCAAGGCTCTTCCTTCAAAGGCAATGGATAGCTATGCTCTTTTCACTACATCACTAGCTACATTTTGCGCAGTCCATACCGATCCTGCGAAAAACCAGAACTGATCCATATATTCATCTCGTACACCTTTGAAGGTGGGTAGCTTCATGTGCGAGGCCATATCATCTCCTGGTGGTGGAGGCAGTGAGTTCTTACAGCTATGAGGGTTTGACAGTGGCATAGATAGAGAACTATGCGCAGCAGAATTTCTTACTGGACTGTAGACAGATCGATCTCCTTCTTGATTAGTTCTGTAGTATTTACCACTACGCGTTTTACCCTCACTTTGATCAGATCTCATTCACTCTGTATGACTACACAAAATGCTCTTTTAACACAATAATATCTTAATCAGTAATGGAAGAGTTTTTAGAAACTTACCCTGGAAACCCTTGAAGAACCTTCATTCTGCCTCAGAGTGGGACACAAATTGATTAATTGAAAATTCTGTCATAAGCCCTCCTATCACACTGTCTTTTCTAACTGTCAAATCAGCTCTGGGGTCCACAGTGTGACCTGTTCGTCCTTCCAACACTTCTGGAAATATGCGAGCCTCACGAGCCACTCCTGAAGCTCGATTGCAAATGTCACAAAGAAAATTTCGTAGATCTTTGTGAAAATGCACTTATTCTTCCACTCCTTTGTGGTCAGCTTTGTACTACGATTTTCTCTTACTATGAATTCCTGAATTTTCTTTTGGAACCACTTGTTGATCTCTTTCTTCTTAGGTCTCCAATTTGTTCTTGGCATTACCTGATCTCTCTCTCTCAAAATGTTCCCGCTCCCAGCAAAGAAACCATTTGTTGGCTCGAGGGGTCCTGACCCAAGTTTAGAGGTTAAGGTTTGCCAACAAACCCCTATACTACTGGCCCCTTCGGAAGTGTCCTGCTTGCGCATGCCAAAGTATCACTCGAAGCAGTATGGGAGGGTGCTGGAACCAAGTTTCCTCACCCTGGGAGAGAGCAGATCCAAGTTTGCAGCCTAACTAGTTTACAGAAAACAGATCTATTCGCAGGTTCGCTAATCAGTATAGTCCACAATTAACAGAGCTACTATCAGTCATAGATCCAATTAGGACCTTCGCATCAACAATATCACATGTAATATTATAAATGCATGAATAATAGATCATAGGAATACTTCATATTATAACAAAGAAAGATCCGCAGCAACAACCGATAACCAACAATAAGTGTAACAAATCCAATATTTCGCATCAGTAGAAATATATTAACTCAGATAATGCAAAGATACTCTAACCAGATTCACATATATTCACCTCCAAAACCTAATACAATCCAACACTGCCTACGCACGCAGCTAGCAGGGTCCGCACATAGTAGGATTGAGGATATCCACACACACAGCCAGCATGAGTCCTTACCCTAGTAACCCAAACAGATCTAACAATTCGCAACTAGCATTAATCTCTATTCTTTCCTACCTAAGACTAAAAAAGGTTCATCTATTTATACCGATTTAGCCTGCACATCCAATGGTTCGCAAATTGTGGTTTGTGGACTCTTGGTCTACCCTTAACCCATTACAATGCATTAGGGGCTTTGACCCACCCCGAAACCCCCGTGTTAGACTAATTAAGACAAAAATATACAAAATTTATACAAAAATCACAGCTTTTAGGGAACCCTGTTCCAACAAACTCTCTCATAAGAGGAAAATGAAATAGAGGCACAAGGAGGAGAGGAGGATTGTAATATCCCAAAATAGGAATGC
The DNA here is from genome assembly GCA_034641835.2 of Pinus albicaulis. Lineage (NCBI taxonomy): Eukaryota > Viridiplantae > Streptophyta > Pinopsida > Pinales > Pinaceae > Pinus > Pinus albicaulis. Next base: position 215,833,456 of record CM076584.1, on the reverse strand, counting down.
ACAACAATGCCTATTGAAATAACGCACTTCTGGGAAATCTGTGCACAGAAATGAGTTTGCAGCCCTTGGATCCCTTAGATTAGTAGATCTGGGGTCTAGATCCAAAGGGGAGCAAAAACAAATCAAACTAGGTGCGGTAAATAGATCTCCCACCACCTAGTCTAGCTGAATAAGACCCTACAAGAGGGGTTGCAGCTATGTACAACAAATTGCTTCAGAAATAATGCAGTCTTGGAAAGCATGAGTAGGAGGCCATCCAATAAGATCAAAACTTGAATATACAACAACAAATCAGATTTATATTGATGCTATTACATTATATAGCAGAATATAGAAGACTAGAAAGAAGGAAATCTTCAGAAAAGAAGGCCGCAACACATGTATATACTGCAAAATGGCTTAACATCGTTATTTTATGGAGCTGCGGCACTTGAATGTTACACTTCAGATCTAGAGCATATATGTGTACAAAATATCAGATCCATTTCAGATCTTTACACTATAAAGGCTCTATTACAAGATCCCCTTGGGGTTTTGACCAAATCATGCAATACAAAGAGTAGATATGAGTTTTAAGTAGCAGATCTGCAATATTATTCAGAAATGTTTGAAGATAAATTTACATAGAACAGATCAGATCTATACATAACATGGATCAGCAAGCTAATCCATGGATCACCAAAGTGAAAGGCAAAGCCCAGCACCAGAGATCTCTCATAAAAAATGAGATCAAAACACCCTGCAAAACCTTCACTGAAAATAACGCAGTCCCTAAAGGGAAATTGCATTGTAGCTTGAATAAATAATTTGGCCTGATGCCAAGATACAAATTTGAAGCTCAAAAAACTAATTCACTCTTCCAGGAGGTTAAAAGACACACTCACTGAGAAGAGGCACCAATACAATCTAGATCTAAGCAGATCTAGTGTTTCCACTTGCTGCAGCCTACAAAAGCAACCAAACCCTCACTGGATCTACGTTGCATTTGGAAGTAGAGCTTGGAAAAATGCCCGATAGTGGATGAAATTAGCAAGACTCCTCCAAGAATCCTCAATGGAAGAAGTGAAATTCCTGCATAGGAACTCCCAAGTGCTAAGCAGCACTATTCTCAGCTGGACAATAGAGAATGGTATTTGTCTAAACAAACAAGATACTCTGAAATATAGACAATCAATAACCTTCTCTTGCTGCCTCCCCCTCCATTTTATAAGATTAAAGCCTTGGAAAACCCTAAACCACCTTTATGAATTAGCTCCATTCACATGAGGGGCCTCCATCTAGAACTGCGTTGTCCCTTCATGAGGTGTATTGTATCTAGACAACGCTGTAGATTTGGTCAAGGTTGATCTAGTATCATAGCTCAAACCCCTTTCATACCTGCAAGTTATTTGTTTACATGGCCTAGATTTATCCTTGTTCATATGAGCATTGATTTATTGATTCATTTTAGGCATTTTACATGTCCTCCCTTATTCATTTATTCATGCAACAGAAAATGAGACAAAAATGTATATTCCTCTTAGCTTAGGCTAAGTAGGAATATTACAGTCCTCCCCTCCAAAACGTTGCTTGTCCTCAAGCAACTGATAGGGTGAGAGCTATAGTATTTCCCCTCCTCCATTGATGACACCATCAAGGATTAAGTCCTCATCATAAGCCAAGTGTTCATCAAGCCAATACATCATGAATTGTTCCTCCAGGGTCATCATGAGATGTACATAGTCCATTCCATAAGGAGTGAAAAATTCAATAGAAATAAACATGGCTGGAGCAATGCTTCCTCTAAGACATGTAGCATGAGGTACAGGGATAAGTTCCATTCCATGTGGTACATACAAGCTGCCCATCCTCCCTCCAGACAATCCCATAAACAGTGCAACTATATCATCCAAGTATGGAAGCAAAACTACATATATGCAAACAGAAATTTGAGCTTGAGGAGGTGGGTCAAAATCCCACATGTGATGCTAGCACAGTGCATCTCCTGCCTGCATTAGATCAAGGTGTGGCAAGTGGTATTCCCACCACACATTTGCTGCATGAGTCATCTTAACATGGTTGAAGATGTCAGATATGTTTGGTGGATTTCGAAAGCACCCATGATGGAAAGAAATCTCCCTTTGCACAACAAGAGAGTGGTCAAGTTCACAATTTCTATTGGCCCACCAAAAGCCATGAGATCCACATGATCTCTCACTCCATTTAGGAGTCATATCCTGCAAAAACATGGGAAAATAATGTGAAAAATCAGAAAATAAAGCTTGCTCTGCATGATCAGATCCTTTACCATCAAAGTCTCTCATACACATGGAGTTGTGCATGGGCATTCCCCTTCTCTCAAAAGAAGGAATAAATGGCTGAAATGAATCTTGCATAGAGTCCATTGGCTATCCCAACCCCACATAGCTCATGCACTCTTGAAAGTGTTGATGTAGTTCCTCTCTCAAACCTTCCCAATCAAAGCTCCTCATGATCAAGGTGTATATCTTCATTGAATGCATATGGATGAGAAAGAATTCTTTGTGTGCCCCTTGTAGTATCTTCTGCTTGAGCTTGGAAGCTCTAGCTGAGAAGACCCTACCATGATGATAGATGACTCCCCCTTGGACTAAGTAGCCCTCTTCTTGCTGCATGTCATCTAGTATTGTACATGTGTGGAGATCTTTGGAATACTTTACAAGCAGTTGAGATTTCCAGTACAGATCCACATTATTCAACAATGACAGTGTTGATGATAAATCCATGGAAGTCCCTGTCATGTTGCTGATCTCTTCTTTGACATATCTCATGCCAAATATGTGTGTTGGAAGGCTGATCCTCCCATTATTCTCCTCCCACAACGTAGATCTGGAGATGAAAGGAGGTGATAGTGATGAAGGGAGAAGGTTCCCCTTACTCTTGAGCTGTCCCAGGCCTCCCAGTGCTGTATCTTGGTCTTCCATTGCTCCAATTCTTCCTAGATCTGAGTTTGGAGTAGCCCTTTGTGAGGCCTCCCCCACAAAATCTGAATCTGGTGGCCTCCTAGGTGGTTTTCCACAAGATAGGAATGTCCCGTGCAGAATTCTCATGAACATAAGAGAAGGGACTGTGAGATCCTTACGTCCACTGTACAAATCCATCTCTATTGTTTGTGTGGAAGTGCTAGGTGAGGGGTAAGTATGAATGCCTTGGATCATTTTAGATTTACCACTCTTCATGTCCGCCCATTCTATCTGCAAAGCCTTCCAATCAGTGGTGACTTTCCCCAATGTAATCAACCATTGGAAACCCAAAATGATATTGGTGTCTGGTATGTGAACTAAAAAAAGTGGCCCACCAAAGTGTAGGACCCCATAGTGACTGAAAGTGATGGGACATAGTGCATGCATTGCATTTTCCTATCTCCCGTTACCAGAACAGAGAATCCCTCAAAATTCTCAGTGGGTATTGCCCTCCTCTGCACAAGATGATCATCAATAAAGTTGTGGGTTGCCCCACTATCAATCAATATAGAAACCCTCTGATTCATGATTGAACCTTGTACTCTTAAGGTCAAGTACTTAGGTACTCCTCTCAAAAATGCAAGAGTTCCTCCTATTGGAGCAAAGGCTCCATTCCCATCTCCAGATGGTGTTGGATCTCCCTCAACATTGTCAACGCTGTGACCTCTTCCTAGTTCATCATCTTCTTCTTCCTCCTCAAAATCTAAGAAGACTTCTATGTAGTGTGCTTTCCTAGCAACACATCTATGTCCAGGTGCCCATGATTCTTGGAAAGTGAAACATGGTCTTTTCTTTCTCATCTCCCTCCTGACTTCAATATCAAGAGGCTTCTTGAATGAGCTCTCCTTGGAAGGAGCAACTTTCTCTTCCTTCCCTTTAGAAAGGTAAGGGGTCTTGTTCTAAAAAGTTTCCTTTGCTTTTGGCAAGGAATCTTGGAGGTCTCTAGCCCTTTCAATGGCATCATGTAGAGTGGTGGGCTTGGTAGATTTAACCAACCCATGCAAAGACTCATCCAAGCCATCGATGAACATGTACACCCTCGTTGTAGACAGATTAGGAACCATAACAGCTAATCTCAGAAACTCAAAGATATAAGTTTATGCATTTCCTGACTGCTTTAACTTTGCAAGGCTCATGAAAGGTGCTTCTGGATCCTTTCTGTCGAACCTCTCCACCAGTCTTCTAGTGAATTCAGAATAGGCAGTCACATTGGCATGGCCCAATGTAGACAACCCATGGAACCACCAATTGTGTGCTTCACCTTCAAAGTGCAGCACTGCAATCTTAATGGCTTCAATCTCTGGGACTTTATATATTCAAATTTTCTACCCATGCCTTGGCAGAACTGGTGGATGACCCATCAAACTTGGGCAAAAATAATATGCCCATAGAGTGATGTCTATCATGATTTTGAAAGAATCCACCATCTCTATATTGGTGCCTTGGTCTTATTTTTTCCTTGAGGTTACAAAAATCTTGAAAACTCAAGTGGTCCTTGAATCTATGATTCTGAGAGTCATATTCCTAAAATTAGTCTTCAAGGGATGCTTGCTCTTGTGGCACTTCATTCTCGACAGCCAATAAGGTAGGCATAGTAGAGCATTGTGGAGCTTGTGGCTAGTTCATTGGTTGACCATTCTAGTGGTGAGACATGCCAGAGCTTTCCCCAGGATGAAATATCCCAGGAGATTCCTTCATCCTGTCCATTCTCATCTCTTTGATCTCTCTAGCAATATCTTTCATGGCCACCAAAAGAGTTCTTGCAAACTTTTCTCCTTCTTTATCACTTCTAGTTTCAGTGGATTTACCCCTATCTTGATCATCAGTGGTGTAATCAAATTTCTTGTGGATTCTATTACAATACCTCTTCTCCCTCTCAGTAAGAGGCTCTTCTTCTTCTGAATGCATGATGGCTTTGGCTCTTCAATGAAATCATAGGTTGTGCCAAGAAAGGAGCTTTGATACCACTGTAATATCCCAAAATACGAATGCACAGTAGTGCCTACTGAAATAACGCACTTCTAGTAAATTTGTGCACAGAAATGAGTTTTCATCCCTTGGATCCCTTAGATCAATATATCTAGGGTCTATATGTAAAGGGGGAATAAAAAAAAATCAAACTAGGTGTGGTAAACAGATCTCCCACCACCTAGTCTAGTTGAAAAACACCCTACAAGAGGGGCTGCAACTATGTACAACAAACTGCTTCAGAAATAACGCAGTATTGGAAAGCATGAGTAGGAGGCCATCACATAAGATCAAACCTTGAATATACAGCAGCAAATCAGATTTATATTGATTCTCTTACATTATAAAGCAGAATATAGAAGACTAGAAAGAAGGAAATCTTCAGAAAAGAAGGCTGCAACTCATGTATATACTGCAAAATGGCTTAACAACGTTATTTTATGGAGCTTCAGTAGCTGAATGTTACACTTCAGATCTAGAGAAGATCTATTTACAAAATATCAGATCCATTTTAGATCTGTACACTAGAAAGGCTCTATTACAAGATCCCCTTGGGGTTTTGACCAAATCATGCAATACAAAGAGTAGATCTGAGTTTTAAGTAGCAGATCTGCAATATTATTCAGAAATTTCTGAAGATGACTTTACATTAGAACAAATCAGATCTATACATAACATGGATCGACAAGCTAATCCATGGATCACCAAAGTGAAAGGCAAAGCCCAACACCAGACATCTCTCATAAAAAATGAGATCAAAACACCCTGCAAAACCTCCACTGAAAATAACGTAGTCCTTGAAAGGAAACTGCACTGTAGCTTGAATAACTGATTTGGCCTAATGCCAAGATACATATCTGAAGCTCAAACAACTAATGCACTCTTCCAGGAGGTTAAAAGACACATTCACTGAGAAGAGGAACCAGTACAATCTAGATCTGAACAGATCTAGTGTTTCCACTTGCTGCAACCTAAAAAAGCAGCCAAACCCTCACTGGATCTATGTTGCAGTTGGAAGTAGAGCTTGGAAAAATGCCTGATAGTGGATGAAATCAGCAAGACTCCTCCAAGAATCCTCAATGGAAGAAAAGAAATTCCTGCATAGGAACTCCCAAGAGCTAAGTAGCACTATTCTCAGTTGAACAACAAAGAATGGTATTTGTCTAAATAGACAAGATACTCAGAAATATAGAAAATCAACAACCTTTTCTTGCTGCCTCCCCCTCCATTTTATAAGATGAAAGCCTTGGCAAACACTAAACCACCTTGATGAATTAGCTCCATTCACATGAGGGGCCTCCATCTATAACTATGCTGTCCCTTCATGAGGTGCATTGTATCTAGACAACGCTGTAGATTTGGTCAAGGTTGACCCGGTCTCATAGCTCAAACCCCTTTCATACCTGCAAGTGATTTGTTTACATGGCCCAGATTTATCCTTGTTCATATGGGCATTGATTTATTCATTCATTTTATGAGTTTTACATTTCCTCCCTTATTCATTTATTCATGCAACAGAAAATGAGACAAAAATGTATATTCCTCTTAGCTTAGGCTAAGTAGGAATATTATAGTGATCATAATGTCCCTTTGGATGAAGAAGATATAGATGATTATTGTAAGAAGTTTGTTTATTTTATGCAAGCACAATTTCATAGGAGATATAATTTTACATCCATAAAAAAGGTCCTAGACACAAGGTCAAAGTGAAGAAACTTTCCAACCTCCCCCCACAAAGCCAACTGATAAAGGGAAAAAAAATTTCAACCTGACCTACCAACCAAAGGAGAAACCTTCCATCCCATAAAATTTAAGCCTGAATCTACAAATGCATGCATCCAAAAATGTAGACCAAATACCAGTGTAAAAAAATCCCACACCTTTAGAAAACAAAGAGCCAATTAAGTTGGTGAAGGTGGATAGGAATCCTTCTCTCTTTAGTTTACAAAGAGATTTAGAGAAGGTCAAGATATCGATCCCATTGAATGAATTGTTGAAGCAAACGAGTTATAAAGAACATTTCTCTAAGTTCATGGATGTGTATCATATTACCTCATCACAAGACAGTGTAAATTTGTAGGAGGAATGGCATTTAGTCATGTTTGGCTCCCATGTGGACGAGCAAGACATTTCCACTCCTCCATTCTATGTCACCTTAGTAATCCATGATCAATTGTTGCATAATTGCATGTTGGATTCAAGAGCATATCATAATCTTATTCCTTTGAATTTCATGGAGAAACTAGACCTGTAAATAACAAAACCATACAATGAATTGTATTCCTTCGATTACAAAAGAGTCAAATGACTTGGGATGATCAAGGATTTAGTAGTCAATTTGGATCAAGTTCCTGTGAAGAGCATAGTAATGGACATTATGGTTGTAGAAATTCCTGCAAGATTTATTATGGTTCTTTCTAGATCTTTGGGAAGGAATATTGGAGGGTCTATCAAACTAGACCTTACATATGTTACTATTCCAGTATTTGGTGGAGAAGAGGACATGCTATACAGAGAATCCAACTTTGTAAAAATTGTCACTAGAGCAAACAATTTGAACAACTCTCCAGCCTATGGCCAAGAAAAAGACCTTTCCTACTTTCTGGTGTGTCATCACTCTGAAATTTCTGAGGTTGTTGTAGAAAACACATAGGTAACCACAAAACCACTTTTAAATTTATAAGCTATCCCTTCTAAACTCAAAGAGGGATCTCTCTATCAGATTTAGCTTTGCTTGCTGGAAATTTTAGTATAGTTATGATTGTGTAATTGTTTTTTTTATTATTTTCAACTGATTTGGTTGATTGAATGCCTATACTTCCATTAGGCTATGGAGTCTATAAACTGACATGGATTTGTATCAAATTTTCAAGGAGTTTCATAGGGAAAGGTAGGTGAACTAGTTGGATATTTAGATTTAAAATGGCATGTAACAGAAGAAAAATAAAGATTCGGTTAAAGCTAAAGATAAATTAAGAATTATTTAACTTGACATCAGAGGAAAACATTAAAATTACCCACAACCAGAATCAGAGTGTATGTTTCAACAAATTCTGTTCATCACAGTTTCTGTAAAGTAGTTCAGATTTAAGAAAGAACAATAATGGAAACGAAGAAATAACACATAGATGATGAGAAGCACTTCACCAATTTGTCCAACACATGAATCCTATGAAGAAGTCCTTTTATTAATGATCAATCCTTCAATTGGAAAATGTACAATGGCTTATGGAAAGGAAGAATCAACAACCAACCTGTAATACTTTGAAGTTTGAAGTATTTATACTAATATTTACAAAAGACTTCTGTCACAACTAAAAAGGGTATATTTAGTCAAATCTAAAGCAAATTATCTTTTCTAAAAACTAATAGGATAAGTTGGAATTGCTCGAGAGGAGGCCCTAATTTGAAGTAAGTTGTTGTTGAGTTGTCCCTTTTGTCTTTGTTGCGTTGCTGATCCTTTAATTTCATTTGGAGTTATTCACTTACTCTAGTAACTCACACAACTTATCCCACCATTCTTCATCTAGAATTAACAACTTTGTTACCCTCCTATAAATTTCATCTACTTTGATATATTTGGCAACAGTGGGTTTTACCACAAAATATGATTCACCTCATGTTGTATGTAAAATTCATTTCCCATTGCTTCAAGGAAAGCTTTTCCTGTCAAACTGTGCTTTGTACTGGTGAACTTGGAGTTCTCTCTGGCCACTTCTTTCAACTTCTTTTTGTAGTCCTCTTGTGTGATTAATATATCATTGATCAAAAACACACTGAGTAAACCATTTTTGTTCAATGCTTCAAACTTGCCAAAAAATATGTTAACCCCTATTTCCAGTCCTTGGAATTTTTCTTCTAATTGCAGAATGAGGTTATTTTTGGTCAAAAACCTTCTTGACTTCTACGATAGTTTCAGTTCTTTTTTTTGTTCCTGCAATGATTTTACTTGCCCTTGTAGTCTCTTTATCTATTCTATTTGTATTGACATGTTCTCTATGACCTTGATCAATTTTTCAGTAGCATATGCAGGTTGGTCTAGAGGTGTTTTTGATGTTGAATCACCTGTAGTGGGGATTTCTGTGAGGCGTAATGCATCCAAAGGAACCAAGGCCACCTGTGGATTTTGTTCCTTCTCCTGAATCAACTTCTCCATTTCTGTTAGATGCGGGATCTTCTTGATTTCTTCACTAATTCTTGGCTCTCCATTACTGGTCAACAAGCTCATCACTGGATGAATGAATTGTTCAATGTATTCCTTGAATGTGTACTCCTTTGAATATTTTCTCACTAGGGAAGTCCAAAAAATGATTGATTGTGGATTCCCTTCCTCATCCAATTTCTACAGTGAAAACTAAAATCTATCTTCTTGGTAATAAATGAACATATAAACTAGAATGGAAGCATACCTGAATACTCCTTAAGTTGGTAACTTAAGGCGTTTCTCATGTATACTTTCAGCTGAGAATTGATTGAAATTAAAAATGACTGAAGGTTGATAGTCTGTTGAAAATATTTACAAGAAACCTAACATGGGTTCAGATACCCATTCATTAGAGTAATAACCTAAAAGACAAGAATACATAGAAGTGATTTGTTTGGCCTGATAAAGGAACATGGAAGAGGGATAAGGTGGATTTTTCCTAGGTAATTAGGTATGTTTAGGAAAGAAAATGTCAAAAATATGTGTTCTCTTGGAGAAATCTAATTTCTGGTAGAGTTCAGTCAAGGTTTCTACAAAAAAAGGAGCATTGGATTCTACAGTAGGGGCCTCCATCATCTGATCAATGGTTTTAGAAGTGATGGTGAATAACACTTCACCACTTGGGGCTATAATGGCTATCTGGTTTGGTATGTAACAGGACTCACATTTTTTAATAAAATCTAGGAAGTGAAGGGTCTGGGGAAAAATGTAATGAGGCAGACTAGACTCCGAGAGTCTAATTTCATCAAATTTGTCAATAAATTTGTCTCTGAGCCAACAGTAGAGTTCAAAAAGATCAAACTCACATTGAGTCTCTGTGATTTTATAGTCTCTGTCTGCAAGTAGAATGTGATCGAGGTTGATAGGGGGAGGCAAAATTGGGTTGATAGAGTCTCCAATGTTATTTTTTTTTTAGGCATCCTGTTAATGGGAAATTACAGAGACAGGAGGCAATGGCAAATAATTACCAGGAATTTTGCTAGTTTTTTGCAGACTGGTAGTAAAATTGGGCTTTTCTTGTACTCGATTAGGTGCTTGGTCAATTAAGGAATGTCACTGGGTGCATGAACTCTCGAAACAAAAGTGGAGTGAAAGAATCTGCAACGGAAAAGGGTAAAAATGGTGTTGCGATGGATTTTTATAATGGTGGCAAGGTTTCTGTTAGGTGTGACGGTCCGTTAGAGGTTTGAACGGTTAAACCAGGAAGTAATTTAATAGGCTAATGATTATGGCCACACATTGGGATGAGAGTGAAGGGGAGCATGCGGTAAGGAGATGTGTGGCAGTAGGGGAGTGGAGGGTGATATGTAGGAAATATAGTGGGAAAGAGGGTGGTTTGGCAGATTTCAAAGGGGGGTTGAGATGGTTTGTGGTATTGAGAGGGGTGTTGGGTGGGTTGTGAAATGATCAAGGGCTGACACATTGCGTGGAACTGGTGGGATTGAAACCACTTTTTCTGACCCCCCACTCCCTACTGGTAAAGGTAGGGTGGTGAAGAGTGGGGGGGGGGGGGAAGCAATATTGGCTGTAGATCAGGCAAAGTGACAATTGGGTAGCTGGAAAGAGCGCATGAATTTACAAGAAGCGACAAACTCCCTTTGTCATATCCAAACTTTTATAACAGATGCAGAAACTTTGGATAAAATGCATCATATCCCGACCTTTGGATAAAACAAATTAAACTCAATACTTTGGGTTAAAGGCGCATATTTTCCCACTTTTTCTGACTTAGGATAAAGACATAAGATGTAAAATTTTCCCCATTTTATCCCTTTGAACATTTTTTTCCTTCAACTTTTTTCCTAACCTAAGACTAACTTTTTTATCATTCCTAAGGGTGCATTTGGATTTGCAGACCCTTGTTTTAATTCTTTTGAAAAAACAAATACCTACTCTATCCTATCCATTTACTGATTCATTGATTCAGCTTAAACATTTGAATCAACCTTATTCATATACCTAGCTAGCATTAGCCAATATTAGATAGTTTGGCTAACTTTATTCTCTAATCTAAATGACAAAAATTTAAAATTGTTTGACCATGATTAAATTGTATGGTTCAAACAGATGACTCAAGGTTGTGGCATTTTGAATAAACTACACACAACATTCACTTCATTCAACAGAATCAAACTATCTATCAAGTAGTCACATTTAAACTTGCAACACTTTCAGTTCTATTTTTGTTTTATTTTTCATGGGGTTTTCATCTTTATTTTTATTCTTTCTCTATTTCTTTTCTTTTCTTTTTCTTTTCTTTCTTTCATTCTTTTTTATTTTTTAATTCCAATACCCTCTTTTCATTTTTATTTTATATTTTTTTTGGGAAATCATTTGCAAATTGAAATATTATTTACAACGTCATATAACTGAGATAAAATATCCAATCACCTCATGATCCTATAAATTATAGGACCCGAACAATGGCTCCAGCTAGGGATTGAATTTTTTAAGAAGTGCCAAGAACCTTGAATGTTCTATTTCAGCAATGTCTACATTTGATTTATTTTTGTTATTATAGTAGTTATGGTGGCACATGAATCATTAGCTTAGGGCCTTCTCCGCGGGATTTAAATTATGTCAATAGGTCACCCAATCAAAATAGTAAAGACAATGATATTTACAATGAACTTATTTAAAAAAAAAGCACCTCTATTATTGTGTAAAATAATTTTTCAACATCCTACCATTCACAGGTCCACCAGGTATCTTTTTTCCATCCAATTCTTTGAGGAAAAATGATATATGGTCCTTTCTAGAGGTTATGTGAGGTCCCTGAATCTAGCATGGCATTGTGAAATCTTTTGTCATGGATGTTTAAGCTAACATAGAAGGGAGGCACACCTCCTTCCTAAAGCTTGTCATATACTTCTAGTCCAAATAAAAGTTCAGGTTGGTCATCATTCAAATTGACTGTATATTCAATTTCCCCTATATTAATATCTTTCATTACCTGAGATCTATACATGTTCTTGTTCATCAGCTCTGTTAGAGGGATAGGTATTTTGAGTTTTGCTAACTCATTTTCAATATTGAAGGATGTCTTAACTTTACTCATATTTAGGAAATGTGATTTATCAGCAACATATTTTGCGATAGCCTCTTTTTGCTGACTAGTTGTTGGACCATCTGTCTGGGTTGTTTTTGAAGTAGTGTCAACTATTTTTTTAGTAGGATTTTCTATTGTCTTTTTACCTATATTTTCAACAGTTTTCTTGGCAAGGGTATCTATGGTTTTCTTAGCAGAGGTATTGGTGGTTTTATTACTCCTAAGGTTGTATTTTCTATGAACTTCCATTATAGCGTTCTCAAAACCATGTTTATAGCCATCTGATTCCTCAGAATCAAGTTATGTTTGAGACAACAGGAAAATTTCTTGTTCCTCTTGAGTAAGAAATATTGTATCATCATCATTTATCCCCATTATATTTATTTGATTGTCATATGTATCTTCAACTATTTCACCTTCTTCATCATCATAATTTTCTTGGAAAGGAGGTCTGACTTGCTAGTATGGTCCCTTTTGTTTCCTTTGTTTAAATTGTGGTGTATTTATCCTAACATTTGGGTTTCGGTTTTCAGGACCAGGTTGATTTTCTCTTTGGGGGGTCCCATCTGTCAGACTGATTCTCTCCATCATTCTCTCCATTGTTCTAACCAAGGAATATATCTTAGAATCAGAAGAAGATGCTGATGGTTCCTCTTTAATTGTTACTCTCCTCTCCATTCTCAACCTAGATCTTTTATCTAACAAATTAGCCTCCACACTCACCACATCTCTTTTCCTTTATTCTAAAGTTGCAGGGTTTATCTCTCTCAACTAATAAGTCATATCTGCCTCGAAGCCATTACGGAATTTTATCAAGGCTAAACCTTGAGGGGGTTTAATGTTTGTAGGAATTGCATTATAAAACTTATTGAATCTAGTGCAATAATCCTAGACACTTTCCCTAGGTGCCCTCCTAATACTCTCATATTCTAATAAAATTTAAAGGGGGTTCTTTTTAACTTCCCATCGGTTAAGGAATGACTGATGAAATGTAGGGAGATCATTAATGCTAGCAGCTGGTAAGGCTTTGAGCCATTTTATAACTTTTGCAGTAAGGCTGTGATCGAATAATCTCATTTTAACATTTTCTTTGTCCACTTCTTGAAGATCAAATCTATCATTCATCCTATCAACATGTTGTTGAGTAGTTATGGCTCCAATACCATCCAACTGGGGTATTCTAGTTTGATAATATTGTGGCATATTTTCTAAAGGATCGTTCAAACCAAAGGAGCATATATTTTTTCCATGATGGGTACATAAGGATGGATAATAGTTGAATTGGTTGAAGGTGGAGGATGGATAATAGGTGGATTGGTTGAAGGTGGAGGTTGGATTGCCTGGTTTGAAACTATGGGAGTGGTAGTGGAGATTATAGAAGGAGTGGGAATAGATGATTTAGGATGAACATACTGAGATGAACTGGATTATATTACAAAATTTAAGGCAAAGATTTCAACAAATTTTTAGATGAATGCTTCATGGATAGCTAGGTAAAGGCCTAATACTAAATCATGTAAATGATCAAAGTCCTGAAGGATTTGAAAATCATGATCAGGTTGATCAAAATGTCCTTCAAATGAATGATGTTGTAAAGTAGACTGATCTACCACAATTTTGTCCACCCAATTTTCTGACTTAGTCCTAAACATGCCATGCTCAAATGAAAAATCAAACTCAATATCCTGTAAGGTGAAAATTTCAAAGTGACCAAAATTGTTTTAGACCTAAATGATCAGATAGATTTCGTCATCATGATTCTGGAGCAACTTGTTTCATCAAAATCTGAGTTTGTATGACTGAGTTATCGTTTGTTGTTCATTTTCCAAAACAGGGAAAAAAAGAGAGTAGAACAAGTACAGTGATGATGTGGTAGGTACAATCAACATTGCAGGGAATGTTCTCCAGATTGTAGCCAGTGGCACTATGAAAATTATTGTCTTCTGTTGTGAAACCAACTCCAAAAATATAAGAAAAGATATATCAATGCCTTAGAAATAAGCCACTTCGTGGGGGCAACCTCCAATACATTACATGAATGAACAATTCTTGGATGATACAAATTACAAAACCTCCTTTCTATATATAGGAGTCCATGGGGCCACAATGTAATCCTAGCCGACCTAACAATAATAATTTAAGGGCACAATAATAACAATATGGGGGTTGCAAGGGTACAATAATAACAATAAGGGGGTTACACTAACAACAATAAGGGACTATACTAGTAATATAGGGACCTAACATGCCCCTCTCCTTCAAAAAAGTGTTGTCCTCAACGCTTGAGTAGCTCTGGGTGCTTCTGTATAAAATTCTCATCCTCCCATGTAGAATCTTCATTGGGTAAGTTCTTCCACTTGATGAGATACTCTGAAATTGATCGATTCCGTAGTTGTCGAGTTCTTGTTTCCGTGACCGCTTCAGGTTCCAATATGATTTTTCCTTCCTCATCAAGTTCTGGAAATATTGTTTGAACTGGAATATTTTCACCTATAACCTTCTTTAAGCATGAAACATGGAAAGCTGGATGTACTCGCGAAGAAGCAGGAAGCTCCAATTTGTATGCCATAGTACCAATCTTTTGCAACACCTTGTAAGGACCATAGTACTTTGGCGATAATTTATTATCCTTCTTAGCTTGCTTGAGGGACATTTGTTTGTATGGTTGTAGCCGTAAAAATACCGAGTCTCCTACATCAAAACTTCTCTCGCTGCGATGTTGATCTGCCTGTTGTTTCATTCGATTTTGTGCCAAATTCAGGTTATCCTTTAAGAGTTGGAGAACTTCTTGCTGATGCTCGATGTGATCTTCCACTGCTTGAACCTTCGATTTTTCTCTTAAATATGATGTGATGGATGGTGGATGATATCCATAAAGTGCCATAAATGGGGTCATTTTTGCTGCAGTATGGAAGGAAGTGTTATACCACCATTCAGCAAGAGGTAACCACTTGACCCATTGTGTTTGTTTATTAGATACAAAACAAAGAAGATATCCTTCCAAACATTTATTTACTATCTCAGTTTGACCATCAGATTGAGGATGATAAGATGAGCTATGAGCTAATTGAGTACCCAAACAAGAAAATAACTCCGTCCAAAAATTTCCAGTAAAAATGGGATCTCTGTCACTCACAATAACCCTTAGGTTTCCATGTAGCTTTTGAATTGTGTCCATAAATGTAGTAGCAACTGTACTTGCTTTAAATGGATGAGATAATGCAAAAAAGTGTGCATACTTGGTAAGTCTATCAACTACCACCATGATGACACTCTTTCCTTCGAACTTAGGTAAACCTATGATAAAATCCATTGAAATATCCTCCCAACGTTGACTTGGAATGGATAAAGGTTGTAAAAGACCCGAGGTCTTAATTGTCTCAACTTTATTCTAATTGCAAACCAAACATTTCGCCACAAAATTTTGAATATCAGATTTAAGGCCATCCCAAAAAAATTATTTCTTCCCCCTGTGGTAAGAGTTTAAAATGTTGTGAAGCTAGCTCCAAAAATAGAAGAAAAGAGATATCAATGCCTTATAAATAAGCCACTTCGAGGGGGCAACTCCAATACATTACATGAATGAACAATTCTTGGATGATACAAATTACAAAACCTCCTTTCTATATATAGGATTCCATGGGGCCACAATGTAATCCTAGCTGACCTAACAATAATAATTTAAGGGCACAATAATAACAATATGGGGGTTACAGAGGTACGATAATAACAATAATGGGGTTACACTAACAACAATAAGGGACTATAATAGTAATATAGGGACCTAACATATTCAGATTCGCCAGATGGGTTAGGGAAGGGAGAAATTATCTAATGACCTCCAATATTCTTCCTAAGGTTGAATTTGATTTTTTTTAGGTTGGAGTACAACCCAACCAGATGGCACCATGTGTCCTTTCTGGTGGGCCTTCTCCAACTATTGGGTCGAATTATCGTTTCATATTAAGGTTGGACATTAGGGTTGAATGGCTTTTATTTTGTGGCACATATTATTTCATGCCTAAGATCTAGCCTAGGCTAAGGGTGAATATCACGGTGGAAGATTAATATACATTTTTATATGCCCTAAGTCCTAACCCTAACTACATGGTGGATGGACCTTATCACATGTGGCAAACAAGTTTAATATGGTGGACGTATATATATATATATTGAAACACGCACACACACACACATATATAACCATATGTTTTGAACCATACAATTCCCGGATCTATCCAACTATTATGGAGCATATAGTTAAACTGGCGGAGGTTCTTATTTGGTGGGAGGCTCTAAAAGTTGGCGGAAATTCTTATTGTAAGTTTATACAAAATTGTATGGTTGGGTTGGGGGTTGAACACTCGACCTACCTCACGCCACTCTATCGTCCTACCGATCCGTCTACATCGAAGGTATTAACCTTCATACATTGTCGCCTCCTCTTATAGTTGATTTCAATGATGGTATGGACCAGCCCCCTCCCATGCATCCTCATGTTGAGAACCTCGTGCCATGACAAACAAACTGATGGGATTTTTGTTAATCACATTTAATTAATGTAAAACATGGTTAACCCATATTAATCTGTCATTAATGTATTAAATTGCACCTATCCATTTAAAACATGCTTATCCACCCTAAACAAGATTAGCGCTAATTAAACAAAAAATTGAGTTGATGGATTTTCTGGAGGCGTGCCAATTTTAGCGGTATTTCCAACTTTGGAAAATTAACTGGCAGTCTTTCTAGTTTTAGAGGAGAAACTGGGGAAAATTGGTTTTGGTCATAACTCACTCAATTTTCAACCAAATGAAGCTCAGTAAAAGTAATTATTAGCATTTTGGAATGCTGGGAATCCATTGGAGTAGGTTGCAGAGGCAGAAAAGGCCATCTTTGGTGTTTTTGTGCTTTTGAATATTTTTGAAGGCTAGGGCCATCAGGTGTTGAGGCCATTTCCAGAGCATCCAAAATCCATTCTGAGAGAATGAATAGTCATTTTTTACTATCTTGGACATTCTGAAGCTAATGGAATAACTTTCATAGGCATTTGGAGACTTATAAGTGTGATTTTCCATAGAGAAGTTTCATGGCATCCAGAGCCACCAGGTGTTGGAGGCACAGCTAGGGGAGCCAATAGTCATTCTGAGTGAATGAATAGTCTATTTTGTATGTTTGACATGTTCTGGAAACAATGAGATAGGTTTCAGAGGCAGATGATGACTTCTAAGGGTGTTTTTCCATAGGATATCTCACGGAAGCATCAAGGCCAACAATAGAAGAGGTCATGCCCAAGGGAGCCATGGTCCATTTTGGATGATTGAACGGTCAATATAGGGGCATTGGCATAGTTTGAAAAAACCAATGGAGTTGAGCATAAACTTGTAAAATAATTTGACCATCTTAATCCCAGAGAGCCTAGTCCATTAATGGAGGATCAAGGAGACATAGCCCAAGTGTTGAGGGTGGACTCCTTTATTATTTTTTTATTATGTGTTGCTGGCTATTTCTATGCAATTTATGTTTAATTTTCATACATTTAATCAGCTGAAAACATTCAATAATTTCTCACGCATAAAGCATTTAATAAACACATAAACTTGATACAAGGATTCAATAGCACAAAAAGATGTATGAGCATGATCCTTAGATTATTTAAATGGAATAGAAGGTGGTTGCATAGAAAAACAATTCAACCACCTATTTCAGATCAAAGTGGAATCCGAGCTTAGATTAGCTCATTTTAGCCAAGTATACATAGGGTTAGCTATTGGTTGTTGAATTGTGCAAAGAGAATTTAACATTTTGACAGTTTATGTGTGAAGGAGAAGTTGATTGAGACCTTGGTTCTCAAAACACAATAAAGAAGTTTGTGAAGCTTTGTGAATTGTTGTGAAGCTCTTTCATTCATTACAATTGTGATGGAAACTTCATTAAGTGGTGATTCTAAAACATCCTCCTTTACAAGACTCTTTGATAAAGAGAAGAAGCAGGAATTATACATCATGAAAGATATGGTACAAAAATTGGATGAAGATGTAAGGGAGAGCACTAAAATTCAAGAGCAGTTGGTTTCTATGAAGAAAGAGAAGAAGAACTTCGTCAAAATATGCATGAGATGGAGACTTAGCTCCATGACGCCAAAGAAGCTTTAGCCAAGCATGTGCTTGAAGAAGAGGTAAATAATTCAAATTTGTCTTCAATTTCCTCTCAAGATAAATGTGTAGGTTCATTTGAAAAACACACTAGAGGAATATGGTCCAAATTGATGATAAAAATGGGCTATGAAGGTAAGGGATTAGGAAAACATGCACAAGGCATAGTTGAACCAATTATGGTTGAGGAAAGGCCTTAGTATTTGGGTCTTGGCTATGGAAAAATTTATGGAGAAAGTTCTAAAGCCATGAAGGCACTTGAAATAGTTTCACAGAGGACTTATGTTGTAACTCCAAAACCTCAAACATGTAAAGTTTGCAGTCAAGATGAATGCAATTGTTTGAATCCCATGTTGCAGCAAGATGCTTATAGACATGTAGCTTATGGTGAACAAGAGATTTGTGCCAACTCTAAGGACATGAACATTATTTTTGGTCTTCAAAAGACAGCTGGAACCTCTTCAAGTTCATCTTCTAAAGAAGGTGATAAAGAAGGACAATCAAAGCAACATTCAAGGTATAATTATTCCTATAATCATGTTTTTTATGATTATGTTAAGCATGAAAAATATGCATGAATGAATGGGAGAAATTTTTTTTGTTAATATTGTGGATTGTATAACCATCAAGTTTCAAGATGCTAGAAGAGAATGATAGCATACAGGAAAGAGTCAAAGAAAAGGCAACTTGAACAGAAGATGAAAAATATTTTCACTTATTGTCAGAAGAAAGGAAATTTTACTGCCCAATGTTGGACACTGCATCCAACAACTCATCCAAAGCATTTGAAGCAAGTGGAGAAAAAGACCATCACCATATCCATTTCTACTGACCATTGATGTGGTTTGGTAAGAAATGGCTTGATTTCTTGACCAAGGCATGCATTTCCTTTGTACATAGATGAAAATTTGAGCCTTATGTATGGATGAATTTCTGTTGAAAGTATGAAAAGTTGCAGCAGACTCTCACAACTTGTATGATGCAAAATTTCATGTGAATGTTATTCGGTTGAAGACATTTTTATTTGCTGCAAAGGTTTCACCAAGATGGTGTAAAATATGGGTATGTCACTCATTTATGTCGCAACAATTTATCATTCAGTTCATCTCTTATGATCACTCATATGTTTTCATTTTTTGTACTTGTTTGTACTTGAAAGAGAGAGTTGAAGAGTGTACATATGCATGAGATTTTGTATGTGTAAATAGACAACTTGTGATAAGTTCATTGTAAATAGATACATGAATGAGTGTTGTCAATATGTATCTTGGAATGTTGACTTGTGTCGATTGTAATGCACGTATGTTTATTGACTGGTGTTGATTTTGACGCATACATTTCATATTGATTTTTTTCGATTGTGTCACACACATTTCATATCGATTTATGTCGATTGTGGTGAACATTTCATGTTAGCTTGTGTTGTTGATGTTGAATGTTGTTTGTTGACTATGTTTGTCGATTATGCTGATCGACTTATGTTTTAGTCGATGGTGTTTGTCGATTGTGGGTCGATATTGGATACACCAATGTGCAAGAAGATCACCATGTACTTGATGTTACAAGAGGTGATAGTCATTGCTTTGAAGGACCAAAAACGAGGTGGTCATCATTTCAATTCTTGCATAATGTTTTATTTTCAAGATTGATTGTGTGTTCTTGTGACAAGATGTCGCAGGAAGTTTGATGTCCATTCAGTGAGAAGTGGACGAGATGCAATTTTTTTTGCCGCCATTGCAGAACAAGCTAGTTTTTTTGTGTTGACACCAAGAGTTCACTCATATTGCAAGTTTAATTTGGATAAGAGGATTTCCAAGAAGAAGCTTGTATGCCTTTGTTGCATGAGGGACTTCATTCTCAGTGGGAAGGCTAATAGTTTTCCAAGCACATAAAGATTGATTTGGTACAGTAGGGTATGTAGCAGTCAACAATAGTCAGCAATGTTGAAGTGGTTCAACAACAACCATAGAACAATGGTTGAGAGACATAAACAGTTGCGATGCAAGGCATGTCAAGATAATTGTCAGTAAGACTTGTCAAGTAAAATTAGTTGATATAACTTGAAAGCAGAAGAGTGTTGAAGCTCAAGAAGATAATTATCAGCTTTTGTGGGTCCAAAATCCCGTTAGTGGGAAGGTGTGATCAAAATTGGATCAGGGCCTAAAATTAGCTAAAATTTCAAAGTGCTCAAAATTTTTTCAAACCTAAACGACTGGATAGAGTTCATCGCTAGGATTCTGGCACAACTCGTTTCATAAAAATCCTAGTTCGTATGACTGAGTTATCGCTCGTTGTTATTTTTCCAAAACAAGCAGAAAAAAAAGAGAAAAATAGGTACCATTATGATGTGGCAAGTACAATGACCATTGCAGGGAATATTCTCCAGATTGTAGCTAGTGGCGCTGTCACAAGTGTCATCTTCAGATTCGCCAAATGGGTTAGTGAAACCTCCAATATTATTCCTAAGGTTGAATTTCAATTTTTGGATTTTTTTTAGGTTGGATTACAACCCAACCACAGGGTGCCATGTCCTCTCTAGTGGGCATTCTCCAACACTTGGGTAGAATTATCATTTCATATTAAGGTTGAACATTAGGGTTGAATGGCTTTTATTTTGTGGCACATATTATTTTAAACCTAAGATCTAACCTAGGCTAAGGGTGAATATCATGGTGGTGGATTAATATACATTTTTATATGCCCTAACCCTAACTACATGGTGGATGGACCTTATCACATGTAGCAGACAAGTTTAATATGGTGGACATCTATATATATAACCATATGTTTTAAACCATAAAATTCACGGATCTAACCAACTATGGCGGAGCATCTAGTTAAACTAGTGGAGGTTCTTATTTGGTGGGCAGCTCTAAAAGTTGGCGGAAATTCTTATTGTAAGTTTATACAAAATTTTTTGGTCACATTGGGGGTCGAACACCCGACCTACCTCACGCCACTATGTTTTCCTACTGATCCATCTACATCGAAGGTCTTAACCTTCATATGTTGTCGCCTCATCCTATAGTTGATTTCAACGATGGTTGGGGGTCTGGAGGGGGCCAACCTTGCAGAACAGCTCCCTCCCATGTGTACTCATGGCGAGAACCTAGTGCCATGACAAACAAACCCATGGGATTTTTTTTAATCACGTTTAATTAACGTAAAACGTGATTAACCCATGCTAATCTGTCATTAACATATTAAAATGTGCTTATCCATTTAAAACATGCTTATCCACCCTAAACGTGCTTAGTGCTAATTAAGCTGAAAATAAAGTTGGCAGATTTTCTGGAGGCACGTCAATTTTGGTGGTATTTCCAATTTTGCAAAATTAACTGGAAGTCTTTCCAATTTTAGAGGAGAAATTGGGGCAAATTGGTTTTGGTCATAACTCACTCAATTTTTGACCAAATGAAGCTCACTAAAAGTCATTCTTAGCATTTTGGCATGCTGGTAATCCATTGGAGTAGATTGCAGAGGTAGAAAAGGCCATCTTCTCGTGTTTTTACGCATTTGAAGATTTTTTAAGGCTAGGGCCATCAAGTGTTGAGGCCATTGCCAGAGCATCCAGAATCCATTCTGAGAGAATGAATAGTCAATTTTTACTATATTTGACATTCTTCAGCCAATGGAGCAGATTTCATAGGCATTTGGAGTCTTCTAAGTGTGATTTTTCCATAGAGAGGTTTCAAGGCACCTAGAGCCACCAAGTGTTGGAGGCATAGCCAGGGGAACCAATAGTCATTCTGAGTGAATGAACAATGTATTTTGTATGTTTGAAATGTTCTGGAAACAATGAGACATTTTTTAGAGGAAGATCAGGACTTCTAAGGGTGGTTTTCCATAGGAGAGGTCAGGGAATCATCAAGGCCACCAGTAGAAGAGGTCATGCCCAAGGGAACCATGGTCCATTTTGGATGATTGAAAAATCAATATAGGGGTATTTTGATATTCTGAGCCCATTGGTACAGTTTTCAAAACCAATGGAGTTGAGTAGCAGCTTGTAAAATAATTTGACCATCTTAATCCCGATAACCTAGTCCATTGATGGAGGCTCAAGGAGACGTAGGCCAAGTGTTGAGGGTGAACTCCTTTATTATTTTGTTGTTATGTGTTGTTGGTTATTTCTCTGCAATTTATGTTTGTTGTTAATACATTTAATCAACTAAAAACATTTGATAATTTCTCACACATAAAGCATGTGAAAAAACACATAAACTTGATACAATGATTCAATTGCACAAAAGGATGTATGAGCATGATCCTTAGATTATTTAAATGGAATAGAAGGCGCTTGCATAGAAAAACAAGTCAACCACCTATTTTAGATCATACTACTTCCTTGACTCTCGGCTAAAATTTTCCTCCTCAACAAATTTTCAGGGTCATCTACAATATTGGCAGGTTCAGGATTAGGATGAGATCTACCATAAACTCATTTTGGAGCTAGAATTAAAATATAAAACACACACACACACTATTATTTATAAAGGTACAAAACCTTTGAAATATTCCTAAAATAAATTTCTTTTATCCAGGGAAATGGATTTGCAGAAAATCACAGTATTTTCATTCCCTAGTATGGTCGCCGCTATGTTATCACTTTGTAATTTCTGAGGTTGTGGTAGAAAACACAGACATAACCACAAAAACGATTTAAATTTAGAATCTAGTCCTTCTAAACTCAGAGAGGGATCTCTTTCTCATATTTAGCTTTGTTTGCTGGAAATTTTAGACTAGTTATGATTGTGTAATTGTTTTTATTTTTATTTTTTGTAATTGATTTGGTTTATTGAATTCCTATAATTCCATTGGGCTATGGAGTCTATAAACTGACATGGATCTGTATCAAATTTTCTAGGAGTTTCACAGGGCAAGGTAGGTGAACTAGTTGGATCTTTTAGATTTAAAATGTCATGTAATAGAAGAAAAAGAAAGATTCAGTTAAAGCTAAAGAGAAATTAAGAATTATTTAACTTGAAATTAGAGGAAAACATTAAAATTACCCACAACTAGAATTAGAGTGTATGCTTCAACAAATTTTGTTCATCATATTTTCTATAAATTAATTTAGATTTAAGAATTCACAATAATGGAAACAAAGAAATAACACATAGACGATGAGAATCACTTCACCAATTTGTCCAACACATGAATCCTGTGAATAATTCCTTTTATTAATGATCATTCCTTCAACTGGAAAAAAGTATAATGGCTTATGGAAAGCAATAATCAAAAAATAACCCATAATACTTCGACGTCTGAAGTATTTATACTAATATTTACAAACGAATTTTGTCACAACTGAAAAGGGTATATTTAGTCAAATATAAAACAAATTATATTTTATGCAAATTAATAGGATATTGGAACTGCTCGAGAGCTGGCCCTGATTTGAAGGAAGTTGTTGCTGAGCTGTCCTTTCTGTATTTACTCACACAACTTATCCTAGCTTTCTTCATCTGGAATTGACAACTTTGTTACCCTCCTATAAATTTCATCTACTTTGGAATATTTGGCAAAAGTGGGTTTTACCACAAAAATATGATTCACCTCATGTTGTATGTTAAAGTCATTCCACATTGCTTCAAGGAAAGATTTTCCTGTCAAACTGCCCTTTATACTGGCGAAATTGGATCTGTCTCTGGCCACTTATTTCAAATTCTTATTGTAGTCCTGTTGTGTGATTAATTTAGCATTGATCATAAACACACATGGTAATCCCTTTTTTTTCAATGCTTCAAACCTGCTGAAAAATATGTTAACCCCTATTTTCATTCCTTCGCATTTTTCTTCTAAATGCAGAATGAGGTTATTTTTGTTCAAAACCTTCTTGAATTCTAGGATAGTTTCATTTATATTTTTCTGTTCTTGCAAATATTTGACTTACCCTTGTAGTCTCTTTATATCTTCTATTTGTATTGACATGTTCTCTATTTCCTTGATCAATTTTTCAATAGCATCTATAGGTTGGTCTGGATGTGTTGTTGATGTTGAAGCACCTATAGTGGGGATTGCTTTGAGGGGTACTGTATCCAAAGGAAATAAGGCCACCTATGGATTTTTTTCCTTCTCCTGAATCAACTTCTCCATTTCTGTCAAATGTAAGATCTTCTCGATTTATTCACTGATTCTTGGTTTTGCATTACTAGTCAACAAGATCATCACTGGATGACTGAATTGTTCAATGTATTACTTGAATGTGTACTCCTCTAAATATTTTCTCATTAGGGAAGTCCAAAAAATTACTGACTGTGGATTCCCTTCCTCATCTAATTTCTGCAGTGAAAACTGGAATCTGTCTTCTTGGTAATAAATGAACATATAAACCAGAATGGAAGCATACCTGAATACTCCTTGAGTTGGTAACTTAAGGAGTTTCTCATATATACTGTCAGCTAAGAATTGACTAAAATTAAAAATGAATGAAGGGTTATGGTTTGTAGAAAATATTAACAAGAAACCTAATAGGGGTTCATATACCCATTCATCAGAGTAATAACCTAAAATACAGGACAATACATAAGTGATTTGTTTGGCCTGATAAGGGAACATGGAAGAGGGATAAGGTGGATTTTTCTTGGTCAATTGGGTATGTTTAGGCAAGAAAATGTCAAAAATTTGTGTTCTCTTGTAGAAATATATTTTCTAGTAGAGTTCAGTCAAGGTTTCTACAGAAAAAGGAGTGATGGATTCTCTAGTAGGGGCCTACATCATCTGATCAATGGTTTTAGAAGTGATGGTGAATAACACTTCAGCACTTGGGGCTATAATGGCTCTCTAGTTTGGTATGTAACATGCCTGACATTTTTTAATAAACTCTGGGGAGTGAAGGGTCTGGGGAAAAATGTAATGAGGTGGATTGGACTCGCAGAGTCCAATTTCATCGGATTTGTCAATAAATTTGTCTTTGAGCCCACAGTAGATTTCGAAAAGATCAAACTGACACTGAGTCTCTATGGTTCTATATTCTTTGTATGAAAGTGGAATGTGATTGAGGTTGATAGGGGCAGGCAGCATTGGGTTGACATAGTATTCGATCTTATTTCTTTTCGGAGGCATTTTTTTAATGGGAAATTATAGAGACAAGAGGAAACGGTGAATAATTACTAGGAATTTCGTTGGTTTGTAGCAGACTGGTAGTAAAATTTTGCTTTTCTTGTGCTCAATTAGGTGTTTGATCAATTGAGGAACATCACTGGGCCCGTAAACTGTTGAAATAAAGGTGAAGTGAAAGAATATGCAACGGAAAAAGGGAAAAATGGTGTTGTGATGGATTTTTATAGTGGTGGCGAGGTTTCCATAAGGGGCGCAGGTCTGTTAGAGGTTTAAACGGTTACACCAAGAAGTAATATAATAGGCTAAATGTTATGGCCACGCGTCGAGCTGAGAGTGGAGGGGAGTGCGCGAGAAGGAGATGCATGGAAGTAGGGCAGTGGAGGGTGATGCATAGGAAGGATGGTGGGAAAGGAGGGTGGTTTGGTGGATTTCGGAGGGGGGTTAGGTTGGTTTGTGGTATTGAGAGCGGGGGGGTGCGAAATGATCAAGGGCTGACACATCGCGTAGAACCTGTGAGAGTGAAACCAATATTTTTGACCCCCTTCCGGTAAAGGTAGGATGGCGAGGGGGGGCTGAAAATCACTATTGGTCGTATATCAGGCAAAGTGACAATTGGGTGGCTGGAAAGAGCAGATGAATTAACAAGAAGTGACAACCTCCTTTTGTCATATCTGAAATTTTATAACATATACAGAAACTTTGGATAAAATGCATCATAGCCCAACCTTTGGATAAAACAAATTAAACTCAATACTTGGGGCTAAAGGCACATATTTTCCCACTTTTTATGACTTAGGATAAAGACATAAGATGTAAAATTCTCCCCATTTCATCCCTTTGAACCTTTTTTGCCTTCAAATTTTTTTCTATCCTATGACTAACTTTTCTATGATTCCTAAGGGTGTATTTGGATTTGCAGTCCCTTGTTTTATTTATTTTGAAAAAACAAATACCTACTCTATCCTATCCACTTATTGTTTCATTGATTCAGCTTAAACATTTGAATCAACCTTATTCATATACCTAACTAACATTAGCCAATATTAGATAGTTTGGCTAAATTTATTCTCTAATATAATTGACAAAAATTTAAAATTGTTTGACCACGATTAAACTGTATGGTTCAAATAGATGACTCAGGGTTGTGGAATTGATCCGGATTTATGCAGGAATGCAACGGAATACAGAAATAACCATAAACATAGAAATACAATGGAAATAAGGCTTCATTTCAGTAATATCAAATCATAGAAATATGCTTACAAACATGATGGAAATAAAATAGCTAGGGTGCTGGTAGCGAATCTCTAAGAAGAGATGTGGGGGCTACATACCTTTGAACTATGTTACAATGAGGCTCAAGGGCCTATTTTTTATGGAGAAACAATGGAAAACTCTAAACGTCCAAAACCTAACCCTAGGAGATGAAGCGCCAAAACTATGGGCCCTGTTTGGGTAAATTTGTGTTTCAAATTCCTGGGGACGTAACTTCGGCATACTATCTCCGTTTGGGGCTTCAAAATGGCTTTGGAAGTTCAAGACCCGAAAAACTACTAAAAATAGTAAGTTATGAAAAAAACTAAAAGAGACGATGGTGGGACCCCAAGTTGAATAGGCGGGTGGCCACTAATATCCACCTGGATCATTCCTCCCCCCTTAGGAAGAAATGGTTCCCATTGCATTGAGTTCCTCCATGAGATGAGGAAACTTCTATTGAAATTGGTCCCTGATGAACCACTTGCCTTGGTGCAGGAGTTGGCCAGCTTTGACAACCTGATACAGTTGGATCTTCTGTCGGCGAGTATTCTTGATTTGCATGTCCATGATATAGTATGTGGTGGCCTGTTCCATGCACTCTGGGTTTAAATATTTTTGTGTGAGTTCTTCTGCAATGTCAGAGGTGTCCAATAGAGGTGGAAAGTAGGGACGAAGGTGGTCTACATTGAATACTCGGTGCAGACCAAGGAATGGTGGAATACTAAGCTCGAAGGCATTGTTCCTATAGCCTTGGTGATGGTGTATGGACCATATCAGAGTGGGAAAATATTTTTTTAGGGTCCAGTGAGGCTGCTCCTTCTGTAAATGTAGCCACACTTTTTTTCCCACCTAGAAGTTGTGTGGCACGTGATGTTTCGATGTTAATCATGTCATTGTTTGTACTTAGCATTGGCTCTGTCCAATATTTCATGAACCTGTTAGCAGATGTGTTGAATGTGCTTGATGAAGTTGTTTGCTTTGTCAGCTTCAGACCAGACATGAGTCGAATCAGCCTGTGTAGCTACAAATGGCATGGCTACGTCAATGGGACATAATGGCTGGAATCCCAAGCCCACCTGAAAGGGGTTGTGGTCGGTTGAGCTGTGGAGAGCCTGGTTATAACTGTGCTGTACATAGGGAAGGCTCTCATTTCATGTGCGTGGATGTTTTTAATTGTACATGCGCAGAATGTGTACAATCATCCTATTGACGACTTCTCTTTGGCCATCAGTTTGGGGATGGAAAGCTATGGACTTGGTGAGCTTGGTGTCTAACATTGACCAAAGGCTGGACCAAAATATGTTGAGGAAATTGCTGTCATGATCTGATATGATAGACTGTGGGATCCCAAAGTGCACCCACACTCGTTCAAAGAAGAGTTTAGCAGTGGCTTCTGTTGTGATATTCTTCTTGCAGGCCGCCATAATGGCCATATTTGAGAATCTATCGAAGACCATGAAAACACAGTCGTTTCCATGCTTAGTAGAAGGAAGGCCGGACATGTAATCCATGGATATGGATTCCCAAGGTCAACTAGAGGTAGGTAGCGGAGTATAGATCCCTTGCTTCTTGATGGTCGGTTTGGCAATGGCACAAGCAGTGCAGGATCTGATGTACTTCTTGACATCCTATCGAAGGTTCAGCCAATAAAAATACTTCTATTGTACTGCCACTATTTTCTTGACCCCAAAATGCCCAGCGACTTGACTGTAGTGCACTTCCCATATCATCTTGGCATGCTCGCTTGAAGGAACAGAAAGGTGTCCCAGGTGACATAATAGTGCATCTTGAAGGTGAAAAATTGGAACTTGCAGACCCCCTAAGAGTGCCTTGTATGTGTAGCTGAATTCTGGATCGCTCTTGTAGAGAAGCAGTCAATCAGAGGTCTCATGCCCACAAGAGTTGAGAATGGTGGTTATGGCCATGATCAGTGGTTGGCTAAGGCAGTCTTCAACATTATTGGTTCTACCCTTCTTGTACTTGATGTTCAAATGAATTTTTTGCAGATATGTGGACCACTTCTAATGGAGATCGTTCTACAACTTCCCTTGTGTTTGTATGAACTGCAGGGGTCGGTGGTCTGTGTGGATGATTGTCTCCTTCCCCAAAATGTAATGCTTCCATTGTCAACAAGCCTGCACAATGGAATACATTTCTTTGTCATAAGTGGGATACTTTCAAACTGTGTCGAACAATGTATCACTATGATATGCCACTAGATGCCCCTATTGAGTAAGAATAGCCCTAATAGCATAGTCAGAGGTATTTGTCTCGACCTCAAATGGTTGTTGCAAGTTTGGTAATGTGAGCACTGGGGGAGAACAGAGGCGATGTTTCAATTCTAGGAACTCCTTCTGTTGAGATTCCGACCAGCAGAATTTTTCTTTCGCTCCTCCCTTGGTGGCTTGACTCAAGGGCCAAGTGATATGAGAGAATCTCAATATGAACCTGTGGTAGAAATCAGCAAGACCTAGAAAGTTGTGAAGATCTAATAGGGTGGTTGGGGCTGGCCAATCCTGCACGACTTGGATCTTGGCTAGATCCACATGCACCCCCCTTTCATCAATAATGTATCCCAGATATTGAACCTAGGTCATGCCAAAAGTGCACTTCTCCAAATTGGCACACAACTTGTGTTGCCACAGTGTTTGGAGGACTTCTTGGATGTGGTGGAGGTGCTCTTCCCAAGTTTGGATGAAGATCAGAATGTCATCCAAGTATACCACTACAAATGAGTTAGTGAATGGATGCAAGATGTCATCCATCAACCTCATGAAGGTTGCAGGAGCATTTGTCAATATGAAAGGCATGACAAGCCATTCGAAAAGGCCCTCCTTGGCTTTGAAGGTAGTCTTCCACACATTAGTGGGTTCGATTGGTACCTTGTGATACCCAGACTTCAAGTCGATCTTGCTGAGATATTTTTCCCATTTGAGTTGGTCCAGAAGGTCGTCAATCCATGGGATCAGGTACCTATTCTAGACAATGATCTTGTTCAGCGCCCGATAATCAATAAAGAGTCTCCAAGTCCCATCCTTCTTCTATACCAACATGATCAGGCTCCCACAGGGTGATGAATTTGGCCGGATGTGACCTTTTTGCAGTAGCTCCTGAATTTATTGTTTCGAGAAATAACTCCCTAAAGGTTTTTGGGTCGGCAACCTTCACATATCGGAGGTATACCATTCAATAAGGACTCACTTAACCTATCTTTTATACTAAAAAATAGATATAACAAGTTGCGGAACTTACCCGAAAGTCCTACGTTTGATGTAGATCCCGCGGGGTGTGAACCCCCAGCAACTCCTCGTGCTTCGTAACCAGGAAATCAAGAAAGGATGAACACGAAACACTATTTGTGAAGCATATATTTTTCCTAGATGTCAGTGTAACTCATGTATAATATCATATAAACAATGTTGAAGGTTCAATTAATAATATTTACACATATATAAAGAGATATAAACACATGAATTTTGGGAACAAGATGGTTCTTCTCATTATAAATGGCATGTTCAATAATAGAAAAGTGGAGAGATCACCTGAATCCTTCCACGGCCTTCGAGCAGACTGTCCTCTAGATCCGTCTAGCCTTCACCTCGCTAAGATTCTTCCAAGATGTGTGCACACAAGATGTCACATATGATGATGAGCATCTCAAGGAAAAAAGGGTTTCCTGAATATACCTGGGAAGTGTAGGAGGCACAAGAAAATCAAACTTGAAATAGGGCTCCAACAAAGTATAATATCTATAATTTTCTCTCTCCCTTAGGCCATACACATGAGGGGCTTTTATACTCCCTCAAAGTAGTTTCATTAGTTGGAAACAGTTGGGCTATGGGTGGGGGTGCTTGAACTATGGGAATAACCATCACCCTGCCTCGAAAATAAGGAATTTTATATATTTTTTAATGATTTAAATGACATATGTGGAAAAGTATGAATGAACTCGTATATATATGTGGAAAATTCTAGGCATAGTCGCGTATGGGATTTTAAACATTGTTTTTTATGAAGTTGTTCAAGTCTACAGGGAAAGGATGCCCAAGGCGAAAGAGACAATCATTATTCACATTAGGGTGAAAAATGATGCTATAACAGATGCCCCCGAATATATGAGGTCAGAAGGTGTACATGATGGCCGAAATATATTATGTGCATAGAAATAACCTTGCAAAGACAAGAGAGGACTTCACCAGATTTCAGCCTGCCAAAAAACCAATGAAAGAAGTCAGAGAGTCAACTCATGTCTGAGGTGGGCATACCCATGCTCAGTGAAAGAAAAACATGTGTATAGATCCAAAATGTATACAAGTATAACTAAACTGGAAATTACATAGTGAATCATCTGATCACTGGCCAGAAGGACAAGTTGAAATCAAGTCCAAGTATCACATATAAAAGACAGATCAATGATGTTGTAATAGATATCTGATCTCACAAGTAACTGAAACTCCAGGTACCAAATCATAAGAGGTGGAATACATGGTACAATCACACAACTCGGGAGCCAACGTATAAGATGTTGTTGTACTGAAATTGCAACATATAAGGGTGGACGACGTCACTGGCAGAAACTTAATGAACTGTCAAAAGTGAACCAAAGCATGCTGATGCAAACCCGAGGTCTTCACTGATGACCATGGCACAATTCTACAAAATGGAAATAAATGAGCTGAAGTCGACCATGTGAGAAATCATTTGATTATCGTTCAATAATGTATATCATTAAAAAATGCGATACAACCCACCAATAATGATAATGAGTGTCAAGGTGCCCCAGTACAATCTAACAAGTGTGAATGAATGAGTTGAAGTCGAACACTTGTAAAAATCTATCAATTGGGAGGCAATAATGAATCGTCACTGTCGACAGCGAAGAGTCTGCCACTGATGACTGCAAACCCTAAGGTACTGACAAAAAGACTCTAGCCCTTTTCCTAGAGCAATGAGTTGGATTTGATGGGAAAAGATCTACTGGAAGGAGGGCATTGAGGCATCCCACATCAATCCAGTGCGCGTGTAACCCACAGGACAAGATTTGGAAGGAATTGGATGAAGTAGAGTGAAGGAACCAACCCGAAGTACGTTTCCGACATGCACAAGATGAAGCTCGCGCATGGAAGAAACCCTCTAAACCAACCAATAATGAAAGCTGACAAAGAGGTGAGATATCCACCGATAAGGTCAAATGGAAATCAAGGTACTACATGAATCCCAAGTGTGATAATGTATGCTAACGTCGAACACAAGGAAAACCACTCAGTCAAAGACCCATAATGATGATCAAATGCTAAGCACAAGGTCACCTATCAATAATGTAAATAGGGCCAGGGTGCGGCTCTAGGTTTACTCTCAGAGCAATATCTCATAGTTGATAAGAGACAAACCCGCCTACAAGAAGTCAATGGAGACCTTCTCAAACCAGCATGAGCATAGGACCAAACATCTGATGTGATAGTACAAGATACTGCCAAGACAAGGAAGGCCTGAAAAAAAATAATTCAAGGGACACTGCAGAATGGCCGACTCAAGTTTAACTTCCCTTGAAAAAAAGAATGACTCATGATGAACATGGCAGCAAATAATGACACTGTATAAGTCTATTATGCAGGAGGCAAAAACAAACTCTCCATATGATTGGAAGAGATAACCAACCGGGGGAGAACTGACTCGTGAAACAAGGTTATGGCATCTCCTAGGCCAAAACTAAAACCATCCCAAATGAGGAAAAGACATAGTGGTATGTGCTTTGTTCAAGGGCGACAAACTGATACTGTAACTGCCATCAAAATATGAAGTAACATCCTGTTCCCGCTCTTTTTAACATATTTGATTTTTTTGTCTTTTTCATATAGTAAGCCTGAAAAAGAATAAAATAATTCTATGGTACAATGGATAGAACGAGTATCAGGAAATAGATGCACTAGTTCTTGGGATAGGAACAATCCTATGCTCAATGCAAGGTGGCGGAAACTAGTAAGCGATACTCAAAGGAGTGTTCCATCCATGGGTAACAAGGGTGTCAAGTTGTGGTAGCTAAGTGCTTTGTAATGGTTAACTTTGTACAGAGAGTCAAGGTCAAAATATGGCTTAAACATCGATTCCAAATGAAGCCGGTTGAAGGCCAAGATAAACAAGTAGTCGATATGTAATGTAGTGATGCAACTCAACAACACCATGGAGCCTCTAGGGTAATAGCCAGAAAAATGATAATGAAGAAGAATAAGAATGAAACTTCAACATATAAGTCATGGCGGGACTAAAGAGGACTCCCGAGCCTACATAAAGTGCAGCATAGGCGACAAGTTCTACTGAGGAACTAACTAGGAATCCCATGTAAAAGAAGGCTCTACCACCAAGTCATGATTAAATAATCGGCGAGTGAAATGGGTTAAGTACTCATGACATGATGGGATCGACCCTATGGCAAGTGATCAGAATGGATGCTAGAATGCAAAATGCAACGGAAAGTGGATTCCCTAACCTATATGCTAGTTAAGATCATATACCTGCCATGAAAAGTCAGTGGTCATGGATTTGAAAACCGGAAAAAATATCAAAGTCAACAAAATGTACCTGAAAATATACCTATCCCAACACTTACAAGCAACAGGGTTATGCAACTTAATACAGATTTGAAAAATAAGCATAATGAAATTTTTCAAAAAAAATTCAATTTATGGGCATAAATACACATTTTACCTCATATTTGGTTCATTGTTACTTTGTTGAATTGGAGAAAAGAGCTCTGTTGAAAAAAAAACCTTTCTTCAAAACAGGAGCAATCAGCCGTCAAACTTTGTCAGATTAGTCAGGTAAGCTTTAAATTCATCATTGTTATCAATTTCAACCATAAATAGGTTTAAAAAATTTATTTTTCACCATAGAAAATATTTGTTTTGATTGAGCTTTTTGCGCATACACGGGTTTGTGTGAATGAACCCGCATATGATACACGACTGTCCACAAGGGAAGTCACATATGCACAGACCATGTTTTGAAAAAAATGAACCTAATGAGATTTTAAATGACTTTTTGTAGGATTAAAATTTCTTGGAGGGAGCGTGAGCATGGTGCCATTGACCAAGAAGTCACGGGGGACCAAAATTCACTCAATATCCTCTGAAACTATGGATTGCTCAAATTCTTCAAAATGCCAAATAGGAGAAGTAACGTACAGTTGCTTGAAATTCTGGTGAATCATTGGAAACCAGAGGAAGATTGCTTCATGATTTACCAAATGCCCCTACACATAGAGGTGGAATAAATTTACTTTATTACTGGACTCTCTCGAAGAGGAGACCCAGTAGATTTGCATGGCAAGCCTTTGGGAGGGCTTATAGTAGATGATTATGTCCACATCTATTGTGTAGAGGGATGTCAAAAAGTAGGGACTCAAATTGCAATCAAAGATTTATCAGAGTTACATATGAAAATTCTCCTTTTCACCATTGGCAGGGTGGAAGGATCTGCTTCCTTACACCAGGCATCGAGGACACAGATGAGTATAGTTGTGGAATGCTTAGTTCACCTCTTTGATTGCTGTACAGCTCTACTGATAAACATGAAAAAACAATTTTCCTCCATCTGGAAAGCTAAAACAAATCATTTTGGGTATGGAACCATTTTGATGACATTCTACTTTGAGAAGATTCTAGGGCTTCGACCCAAAGTGATCTCATCCATCAACAGCCCTAGAGATCCAAGAATAGCCCGGTGGGCTGATTTGATGAAGAGATTGGGGGGAAGCGAAGTTCCCCGAACTACATGGGATGACAAGTTCTTCCAATTGTGGGAGGAACAAATTATCACAGTGGATGATTATCCCTATGCTTGGATGAATTTTCACGGTGATCCAGATCTAGTCCTTCCACCCGGCACAGCATGGGGTGCAATTGGTCAGACTGCAATTTTTTGATTTTTTCAATATATGTGAAAAATGAAAAACAAACATGTTTTTGATTGGATTCCAAATGAGTTACAAAATTATGTGATGACCATGATACAGATATGGGACCAATCCGTCCTGAAGGATACCCAAGGCAAAAACTTCATAGAGGTGAAGCAGACGCTGAAGACCCTGGTAGAACCCTACATGTCGTTTAGAAAAACTTGCAGAGTTTAACTCGCCAAGTGCCTATTTCTGTAGTAGAGGACCTACCAGAGGCTATCCAGAGACGGGTAGTCGGGGTACCTTGAGACTGGGTGCAGTTATTCTGCCATGTGGCTACTGCGATCGTGTTCTATAGGAGCACAAATGTTGGGCAAGGACCATATATTTTATCGGATGATTGTACTATATTTTTTATACTGAACATGATCAGGCATAAGCCCTATTTTTTTAGGACATATGGGTCCAAATTTTTTTATAGTTTTTTGTACATTCTGATGATATATACATATATACAACGATTTATGATGCCATGAAACAAATGTGTGAAAATGTATGATGATTTTGATGATTTGATTAAAGTATTGAATTATTAATATGCCAATCAATTGCTTGATTAGCTAATGAGTCTGCCATTTGATTGTTAGCTCGAGGAGTATGAATAAATGTTATAAATTGAAATGATATTTGTAACAAACGTACCCTAAAAAACAATCGAAAAAAAAAGGATTCTGGACCCGATATGTATTGTTCAACTGCAACACCACCAGTTGAGAGTCCAAGAATACTACCAACGAATCAACACCCAAAGATATTTCTTTTGAGAGTAGATAAATGACTGCAGTGTATTTTGCTACATTGTTGGAAGCAGGACCAATGCAGACCCCTCTTGAAACTAACAGCTGACCAGATGGATAATAAAGTACCCAAACCATAGAAGCTAAGTTATGGGTGTGTCTACTGGCACCATCAGCGAAACCATAATGACTCATGATATCCAACACAACCTGCCAAAGTAGATCAAAAAAATCACCATCACCTCATAGACAAAAAACTTAGATTTTTACAAAAACAAAAACAAAAACAAAAATATATACAAAAAGCAAGATGCCAGGCCGAGGCCTAGGCATAATACCTTTTCAGATAGAGCCCATTTCTGGGCCCCACCAACTCATTTCGCTCAAAATCAACCAAGGTATAAGCTCCTTTTTTGAGGACCTTTTTAACAATGAAGGGGCCATACCACATAGACTTGAATTTACCTACCCCCATGGCATCCTTTTCCTGGGCATAAACCAGAACAAGGTCACCTTCAGAGAAAACCCTAGGTTTGACCACTTTATCGTACTGAACTTGTACCCGTTTCTTATGTGCTTCGTTCATCGTGGCAGCATCTCTACGCTGCTCATCAAGATGTTCCAGATGAAGGAGGCTTCTTCAAGACTAGAAGTGTCAGGAAGAAGCTCTACAGCTAACTTAAGAGAAGGAATCTCACACTCGATGGGAAATACTGATTCCAACCCGTAAGATAGTTGAAACAAAGTAAAACCAGTTGCAATTTTTATTGACATCTGGTATGCCCAAACCGCAGGATACAACATAATATGCCAATTAGATCTAGCTTTATCAATTGTCTGTTGAAGAATGGTCTTCAAGGATTTTTTCATGGCTTCCACTTGCCCATTGGCCTAAGGATAATAAGGAGATGAATGCTCTTCCCGGAAACCTAATTTTAGAGCCAACTCAGCCATCATGTTGTTCTGAAAATGACTGCCATGATCAGTGACAATCTCTTTAGGAATACCAAAATGAGCAATAACTTGATTGGAGAGAAAAAGAGCTGCTGTCTCACCGTCACTCCCAAAAGTAGGCATAGCCTTGACCCACTTCGTGAAGTAGTCTACTGCTACAATAATGTACTTGTGACCTTTAGCCGAAGGTGGGTTATAAGTAGTATAATCAATACCCCACTTTGTAAAAGGACCGACAGTGACAACCGGGAAGAGCGGAGCTGGATGAGCGTGCATATTTCGAGTATACACTTAACATGGGTGACACCATTTGACCGAATCCATACAATCTTTGAAAATTGAAGGCCAAAAGTATCCAGCACGTAGGATTTTTTGGGTTGTAGCAAGCCCAGATAAATGACCACCACAAGCTCCACTATGGCAATAATTCAGCACAACCTCATCTTCTTTGAGAGTTAAGCATCGTCTTAGGATCAAATTTACCCCTCAACAGTATAAAGTATCACCAATAATCAAGTAATTTTTAGCCAGGTGATGCAACTTACAACGCTCATCTTTTGAAAAAATTGAGGGAAACTTCGCAGTCTGAAGATATACAATGAGATCCCCATATCAAGGATCCTGTGAAGAGATGAGAAAAAGATGCTCATCCAGAAAGGATTCATCATAAACTATCTCCTCTCCATAGGGAAACTTAGAAATTAATTCTGTGAAAACTAATGATTTCTTGGACTTGGCAGACATAAAATCAAGATCAAATTCCTGCAAAATCACAATCCATCGATTGTATTTTCTCCCAATCACTCGCCTGCTAAGAAAAAACTGAAATGGATTGACTGCTGCCAAAACATAAGTTTTTCAAAGGAGAATATAATTTCTGAGCAGCTGTACATCATGGATAGCTTCTAAAGCAAGCTTTTCTATCAGAGAATACGAAATTTCGGGTCCTACCAAGCCTCGACTAAGGTAGTATATAACATTCTCTACAAGAGCATCATCCTCCTGAACCAGAACCATATTGATAGTAGATTTTTCTGTTGCGAGATACAAGAGGAAATCCCTGCTATAATCAGGTGGACTCAGTATAGGAGCAGAGATTAATTCCTTTTTCAAAGCATCAAATGACTGTTGAGAAAAGTCATCCCACAAAAAAGGGACTCCCTTCTTTAATAATCTCATGAATCCTCTTGTAATTTCGGCATAATTTACGATAAATATCTGCAGAAAATTAGCTTTTCCTTGTAGACTTTGAAGTTGACGAAAATACGACAGGGGAGGCAACAGAAGTATTGCCTCAACCTTGAAGGGATCTACCCAAATCTCTTCTGTAAACACAATAAATCCCAACAACCGACCAGATGTGACCGCAAAAGCACACTTGTTCGAACTCAACCTGATTTTGTAAAATCAACATCTTTAAAATACTTGATGAAGGTGAGAAGGATGATCAATTCTCTTGCGAGAACAAGTAGATAAATCATCCAAGTACGCCTCGATAATATGTTTGATGTTGTGGAAGTCGTATTACATGGCTCGCTGAAAATTGGCTCCAGCATTTTTAAGGCCGAAAGGAATTTTATTGTAAGCAAAGGTACCCCAGGGACAAATAAAGGCAGTCTTATGATGATCTTTAGGACATATAGTAATTTGATTATATCCAGAAAAATCGTCCATGAAGGAGAAAATCTCATTACTGGCACACTCATCAATAATCTGATCTATGAATGGTGTGGCGTAATTATCTTTCGGACATGCTTTATTAAGGTCTCTGAAACCAATGAAAACATGAATTGTCCTTTGTTTCTTATCTACCGGAACTGGATTCGAAACCCACTCTGTCAAAGAAATAGGGAAAATGAATCCTACCTTGAGCAACTTCTCTACCTCAGCTTTGATAGTTGCAGCCTTCCTAGGGTTGACCGGATAAAGATTTTTACTCACGGGCTTAGCATTTTCATAGATCTTGATCTCATGCTGGAAAATAGATGGATTTATACCAGGAATTTCCTCATAAGACCAAGAGAACACATCCCTAAACTCTTTAAAGAGATTGGTGTAAATTTGATTCTCTTCAGGGTAACATTCAACTCCGATGAAAACATTCTCGATAACGTTGGGATTCCTGGAGATGTTCACCGAGATAGTCAGAGAAATCACAGCCATGTTCCCTTCAGTAAATACTTGTGCTGGCGCTAAAGGGTTCAGGACTGGGTGAACAGGGCCAGAAGACTGAGGACTTGGAAAAATTGACTCAACTTCGCTTAAGCCTGGTAGAAAGTAAGACCGATGATGCAAATCATCCCATGGTCTATCTATACTAGTCATAGCTTCCACGATAGCCTCTTCAGATGGAAGAGTGGTATCTAGGAAATCATGGGTGAAAGAAGAACTAAGTGTCCAAGCTGGGGCCACATCACCATCCAATTCCTCTGGTGAAAGAGAAACTGGAATGGATTCTGCGGAGTCAACAATATATCTATTAGCAATCTCAGCTGCAGACAAAGGAAATGCCATTCCAGCCACTTGAATTTCTGCTAATGTGGAGGTAGGGGAAGGTAAGGTCAAAGGGTCTGAAAAATAATGAGTTCTAAAGAACTCTCATCGAATAGGAGCCCTGGAGGATGAAATTGCATTTAAATGAATGGAAGGAGGTGGAATATCAAAAGTAACCATTAGAGAAGAATACATTCCAACCCTGAGATTCTCAACAGGAGGTTTGGCATTATCCACCAAAGGGATAGTTGAGTCAGTAGATGCATTTGGGTCTACAGGAGAACAATCCAATTGGTCAAATGTGACAATCCTCCCTTCGTGAGGGAAACAAATAATACGAAATAAGGAGGATGTAATAGCATCCATCTCATAAATCCAATTTCGCCCCAACAAAAGGTTGTAGTCCAAGCTTGCATCAACTATCTCAACCTATAAATTTATATTTTTTCCTCCAACATGGGTGGGAAAAGCTTGGAAAATACCATGCGGCCTATGAGAATGACCATCAAACATAGTCAGAAGAGTGGCTAATGTAACAGCTACGGGAGATCCAATCCCTTTCCAGCATGCGAGAGACATCACACATGTGAAAGCACCATCATTGACAATTGTTCGAATAATAGTGAGCTTTCGAAATGAAGATCTAATATGGAAAGCCATATGATGTGGGAGTCTCTTTTTAAAATTAGACATATCAAATGTAATCATAAGAGAGTTATTCGGATCAACAGCCCCAATAGCAGTGAGAAGAGCACTTCGCTGAGTTGGACAAGACTGGAGCACCTTGAGAGTAGACATAGCACAAGGACTCTGCTCCAGATCTTCTACAAGAAAGTAGTTATGGGCAGCCTTGGCATTTGGATTAATAATCGTACGCTTTGTATATGCTATTGGCATCTGAGGTATGGGCTCAACAGTGGGCCTCGTAATGTGAAGCGACTCAACACTATCAGGAGCACTCTTGGCTTTCAAAGACTCAGTTGTGCCATAATCATGAGATCTCATAGTGAAATCTGCGTGAGCACTCATCATATATATTTTTGACGGGGTTTCCCCTTCCTGGGTGCCTCCAGAGGGAGCCCCAGTGTTTTGATTCGCACCAACAACTAACTGTTACCCTTGGGGAAAAGGGTTTTTTAGCACAGCCTGGGAAGATGAAGATACCTATTGAGCTAACAAGTGTTGCACATCCTGAATTTTAGGGAAAAGGTGAGTAAGATGGTCTCCATTACATAGCTTGCATGGAAACTTCACTTTCTTTTTATCCTTTTGTCCCTCACCAACATGCTCATTGGATTTATTTGCATCGCCCTTCCCATCTTTGCCCTTCTTCTTATTATTATTTTGTCCTTTCTTCTTCCCTTTAGATTGTTGATTTCCTTTGCGATTTGAAGTCTAGACGGTATTTATTGACAAAGCTTGGGAAGAGGTTGGCACTGAAGGTACAACCTGATCTGAAGAATCAAATTATATGGACAACTGCTACAATTGGCTAAGCAGGTTAGCTGCACCACTATCGATCGACCCAATAAGTCCATCACCATGAGGACCAGTTTTAGCTTTGGACAAGTCCAATTTGGAGTGAGGAGCATCAGGTAAAATTTTATTGAGGACTACAGACTGAGAATAAATCATTTCTAATTGTTGGGCCCTAAAAATAGCCTATTCTTCGGAAAATACCCCTGACAGGGATACGTCCTTCGAAATATCTGGCTGTAATGATTTCAAAAACCATTCCAGAAGGAATTCGTTTGGAATATAGGCTTTAATGAGCCTCTTCCTTCTCTGCCATTCCTGAATATGATTAGAAATGTGGGTTTCATTGTCCTGCTTAAAATTAGCCAAGAGTTCAATCCCGGCATCATAACGAATAGGCAACTGAAAATGATTTAAAAACATAGTAGCCAGATTTCCAAAAGTGGAAAAATTACCCCTAGTTAACTCAATATACCACTTAGCTACATTTCCAGTCAAGGTGCGCTGAAATAACCTCAACCTAATCGAATCATCGATGAGGGAGTTTGATGAACACCATAGATGGAAAGTGGTGATATGATCTGCCGGATCCTCTCCATTCTTTCCTTAAAACTTTGGAATGTCTGAAGGTAGTTTGGTGGGGACTAGAGGCCACCCCATACTATATCAGATTGGATCATTAGTCAATTTCAATAAATCTGGCAAGTTTAACTTTGCCAGAAATGGTAAAGGAGGAGGGGCCTGGGAATTCCATCGCTGATAGGATGGATTCCACACATTCTGAAAAGAATACCCTAGATTTGATGAGGCACCAGGTTGCCAGAAAGATTTCATAGAAAAGGTTGGGCCATAGGAAAATCCTTGTGACCCAGCATTCGGAGAAGGACCCCCTCCCAACATGGAGTTACTATAAACCGGACTAGTTCCCCCCCACTAAAGTAGTGAATGAAGAAGAAACCCCCTGATAGGGGTTCCAAGCATTTGAAAAAGGAGAAAAATCCTGATAAGCACTTGACAAAGAGAAAGGAACATTCCCTTGGTGACCAGCAAGAAACTGATTCCCTACCCCTACTACTGTAAAGATAGGGTTCCAACCCATAAAGGTAGTAGAACTTTGACCTCTAGACCATGGATTAAAACTCTGAGTCTGGGAAGTAAAAGGAAAATACCCTAAGGAAGGATTTGAATTAGGAATATGCCTACTTCCAAAGGGGAAACCTTGAAAAGAAGTTGATCCATGAGCTGTAGAGGAGATGGGTGTAGATGCAGTTGCAGCAATAGAAAAGGAAAATGGAGGAAATCCCACTAATGGAAATTCCGAAACAAAAGGGACCAGATTGAGAAGCTTGTGCTTGGGTGTAACCAGAGCCAAACATAGCAGCACTAGAAGCAATCAAAGATATAGCAATAGTGCCTCATCCTTCAACTTTAGAAGGAGTTTGAATACTTGTATCACTCACAGCCGAAGCTGTGTTCCCAGTCGTGGCCATCGAAAGGTAAGAATTTGATGGATAAAGACTCTCTGGTCTCTCAGACTCAGGTCCGATGTACTCGATGATAAATGAAGAACTAGGAGAAAGAGGAGATGGAAGCGATTCAAGAGGTTGAGGTACTTCTCTACTTCTACTTCTTCTTCTGGAAATAAAAATCTCAAGGTGAGTGGAGTACTCCTCTCGGTACTCACACCGACACCAGAACTAGCTACAGAAACTTCAAGCCCTAATGAAGGATATCTCTCCACTACGTCTGATAAAACCGGGTGATAATCACCTTCTGAATTACTCCTACGCCTTCTTGAAGAAGGCTCGACACTCATGGGAGACAACCCACAAAGCTGTCTCGATCGACGAAGCGATCGATCAGCCACTTTAAAAGATTTATTAGACTCAAAAAGTATAAAGCTAAGCAAGCTAGGAGAAAAGAGAACTCACTACAAAGTCACTAAGATACAACCAACCAAGTGGCTTTTAGGTATTTCCACTCTGGATGATTAAGACCAGACACCAAAAATACAAGAAAGTGAAAAATAGGACCTCTTGAAAGTAGTCTGGGGTAATTACGACCCAGGCCTACTAGCGAAGGTAGCAGAAGTATTTACACTGACCTCCTAACAACAACCTTTGCTGGTGCAAGTACCCAAGCTTTGCAAGGGCACCCTCCAGAAGCACTACTGGAAGTGATACAACATTTGCCTCAGGTACCACGGGCATTCCCCCTTGCTGTTACCTGTGTGATACCTAGGATGGGCAACTAAGGACACCAATCCGTATAAGTAGCCGGATGGAATGGTGTTAGGTCAAGATTCAACAAATTAGAGAGGGGGTATCTCTCTTCTCTGCCTGCACTATCCCTCACACTTGACTCTTGTTGAGCCCCAAAGATGTCCTTTTCTTTCACCAAATTTCACTTCATTTCCTTTGTCCTTTATCAATTATAGGTTTAAAAGATCAATAGGATTGATTAAATTCATTTTAAGAATGCATACAATGACTGAATTGCTATACTTTTATGGTTTTGTTGTTATAGTGATTTTTTATCAGACTTAGCTATAGAATGCATCCATTTTGTAGCTAGTCACCTATTCCATAGTTATCTTCATGTTAACACAGGTCACAGGTGTGACTTAAAGGTGTTAGCCCCCCTATGAAATTTTTGACAAGCAAATAGGGGGCTAAATTGTTGTTGAGTCTTCAAGGAATGCATTTCCCTTGAAAACACAGTCTCCTTGAAGCCTCCATGTGTCTGTTATCCTTTGATAGTATCCCCTCTACTGATTCCCCTTTAAAGCCTCTCCGCTATGTGAAGAAATGCCCAAAGGCCCCTTTTGCCCTCGCATTTCCCCCATTTAACCTCTTTTTATTCCCACCTTTTTTCCCCTTCTATTTCCCCATTTACTCCTCACTCCTCCCAAAATCCTCTTTAACTTCCTCCCCTAACCTTTATTCTCCCTTTTTCCCTCTTTATCCCTCTATCGTTCCCTTTAAACCCCTTGAAATCCATTAAAATGGGCTAAAAAACCCATATTTCGACCTTAATATAAGGCCTAGCCCCTTTACCGTAGGCTCCTTTCAAACCACTTCCCCACATGTGCCCGTGCGCTGGGACCAAGTGCTTAAGTCCCTGGTGCTATTCGCAATCGGAGCATCGGGCGGGTGCAATTCCTTTGCATTAGTGAAAATCCCCGATGCGATCGTTTTATCACACAAAGTCTCGCGACGTGTTGTGAACCGTTGATCTGTCGTCCCAATCAACGGCTGTCCGCTAATCGCAACACCCCGGCTCAATCGCAATCGCAACGTTCTGTGTGTAACCTCCGATTGATCGCAAGCCTCCTGCTCCGACCTCTGATTGCGATCCCCCGATTTACTTCCCCACCGTTGATCTGTCCCGCGATCCAACAGCTCTGCGCTGATCGCATCATCGCCCGTCGCCTCTCTCCATCTCCCTCCGATTAGATGTGGACCGTCGATCTGATCCCAAATCCAACGGTTGGTGTGTAATCGCAGCATCTACCCAATCGCAATTGGAACATTTGTGTTGTGCATTGCGATTGCTCCCCGCTCCGACCTCCGATTGCGATGGTGTGATTGGATCGTGGCCGTCCGTTCCTCCCAGATCGGATGGTTTAGGTTTAATCACCCTCCGCCTCCGGTCGGCCCCACCTCCAAGGCTCCGCCCCTTGTTTGTTGGCTATTTCCTTTGTAATTCTCCCAAACGCTGAACGTTGGGCTTTACACTATGCGTTCGTTTCTCCACTCCTCTCCGCTGTTTCCACTGTTTCCTCACCATTCCGCCACCGTTCCTCCGCCTCTGCAGCATTTCTCCGCCACCACTGCCCGGGCTCTGTGATAAGTTTATTTCATCATGCAGGTAGTACAGAGAGGCCATTCAGCGGCCAAACGAGACAACAGAGACAGATTTGTGGGATTCGAGCCTGTAATTGGAAATTTGAAGCGCTAATCCCGTGATCAAAGAATTGAGGCTCTGTTTGAAGACTAATGAGCGCACCAGCAACGCCATAACTGCGCTACCTAACAGCAGGACATTTTCCTCCAGAGGTACACCTTCCCACAGCGTCCTCCATGCCTTCTCGAGCCCCGAGACAATTAAATGCACTGACTGAAGCTCATTTCAGACAGTCAGGCAGCAGTTATGAGGTATGGAGAGCCTTGCAGACTTGTCACCCAGTTCATTTATTCCAGAAGGCATAAACAGAGTTCCAGACAGCCGAAAGGACCCTAAAAGAACATCAAAGGCCGAGTTCGGCCTGACAGAGACTCCCCATGCAGATTACAAAGTACACACAGCGATGAAGAAAGCCATTAAGTGGTATGGGCGTGAACACTTCCGCCTTACTGACTTAATGAGATTCATTCAATGTTCATCTACTTCTGTTTTTCTCATTCTCCTATAAAATCCCCAGAAACGAAT
This sequence comes from Pinus albicaulis, assembly GCA_034641835.2. Lineage (NCBI taxonomy): Eukaryota > Viridiplantae > Streptophyta > Pinopsida > Pinales > Pinaceae > Pinus > Pinus albicaulis. Next base: position 215,788,735 of record CM076584.1, on the reverse strand, counting down.
TGTAAAGGTTGTTGTTGTTCAGTTGTTGGGCATTTTGTTGTTAGAGGGATTCATTTGACTGTTAGAACAGTCGTGAGAGGGAGTAGCAGAGTAGTTGTATGTAATAGGCTGGGAGGAGAAGTCTGGACTGTAATAGCCATTGAGCTTATTGTACATGACTGGTTTTGCATCAATTAATCAAAGCACATTTCACAGGATCCTGGTCTATTACTATTGGTGATGTGTTTCTTACTCTGTTTATTACATTTTCATGTTGTTTCATTGTTCTTCTGGTAGGAAACAGAAGTATAACATAGGATTCACCCTTGTTAGGTGCCCTATGTTTCCTGCTCTCCCTACCTTTAATGTTTTCTTCTTTGTGTGCTGTCTAAAAGTGAATTCACGTGGTTTAACCAGTGCAGCGGATGTTATTGCCTGCTGGCTGATGTATGAACTTGGGGGTTTGCTGCTTGGATGTTTCTGTGTCAAATCTATCTCTGTTTTTCCCTTGGAGTTTCTAAAGCAGACCTGGAGTTAAATGACCTCTGGTCCGATCTATAAGCAGCCGCTTTGTCCCTTTGAGAGCTGCCCTAGAGTATGTCCAAGTAGGTTTGGAGTTAAATGACCTCTGACCTGATCTATAGACAGAAATTTGGTTGTCTTTCCTTCTTCCACTTTCCCTCCTTAATGTTCCATTCCATCATCTGCCTAAAAGATCCTTTAGTGTAGATGACTTGCCCTTTGAAAGCCTTGGCTAGTTGTTGCATGTAATTTCCTTTCATGACTCCATAGCCCAATGGATGGCACTTTCTAGGCCTATCCTCTTTGCTGAAATGTCCTGCTGCCTTGTTCCTTTTCTCCCATTTCTTTCTCAGTCCATGATCTCGTGACCAACCCAGCAACCCTTCAACCAAACCATTTAAAACCCCTCGTGCTTCATAACTAGCCTAACATCTCATTTTGAGCTTCATAGATATATCATTCTTAGCTCTATTTGGAGAGATCCCTCTCCAGGTCCAGGAGGGATAGATCCTAGGGCCCAAAAGTGGTTCTGATGTTGTCTCATCTTTTGGTCTTGCCAATCTGGCCAAAACACTGGAACCCCAACATAATGGCGACTCTACTGGGGAAGAGACCACTTTTCCTTTAGATTGGAATTCACATTGCTAATGATGGACAACATCCTACTTGAAATGTTCATAAACATCCACCTGGCGACTCCACACTCCATGATCCTCGAAGACTCCACTGGAGGAAGAACCTGAAAGATGGCCAGACCTCATAGAAGGGTAGAACATACTGGTTGGATTTGGTTTAAAGAGTTTATTTTTTTTGTCTATCACTATGTCCTGTCCTTTTTCAAGCCAAATCGAGTGTACAAAGATGAAACCCATGATGAGTATGGGAAAGATCTCAAACCTCAGTCTTCGGACCATGAGCAGACCTATACTCCTATGAAAAACCTAGTGGAACGAGAAGCTCATGTTGTATCTCCCACCCCTAGAGAAGCTTCAAGCAGCCATGAGCCCATTGTTATGCTACCCACTCCTACAAAGGTCATAGAAAGATACAACCCCCTAGTTTTACCTCTTTTCTTCCAACCCCTTCTTGTAGAGTTTATAAACCAGCTGCCTCATTTTGATGGAGAAAATAAAGGGGCTACTGCTGAAGAACATGTTCAAAACCTTGAGGATTTACTTGAGCTATATGAGATAGAAGAAGATGATGTGTGCATTAGAATGTTTGCCCTTTCATTGCAAGGAAATGTCAAGAATTGGCTCAAAGGCCTTCCAGTGGCAAGCATATTTAGCTTTCATCAGTTTGCTCAAGTTTTCCTAGATAGGTGGGCAGCCCCAAAGAATGCTCTCCTCATCCTAAAAGAATACCAAAATTTGAGAAGGCAGCCAGGGGAGACAGTGCAGAATTTTTCAGCCAGGTTCAATAAGGTATATGATGCAATGCCTTCTGATATAAAACCACCTTTGGGATGGGCTTTATTGCACTATCCAAGTTCTTTTGACCCCGAGGTGGAATTCCATATAAGGAAAAAGGAGCCTTTGAGCCTAGAGGAAATGCAGGATATAGCGATCACTGTCGAATACAACATACAGTGCAGGGAAGAAAGATTACAAGCAGCAAGGAGGGACCGAATAGAGAAAATAGCGCAGGTCTCTTTAGAGGACAAGCTGGAAAGACTGATAGAGACTGCCAGTTCCTTGCTGAAAGCAAAAGAGCAAGAATATGAGGCTGAAACCAGAGGGTGATTGTGAAAGATCGGCCCCTCGTCCTCAGAAGAGACAAATCAGATCACTGCAAGACAGAAGTTACATGCAAAGCATGTATGAGGAAACAAAGCCTGAACCAGAAAATGAACTTGCAGATTATGTTGAAGAAAGACCCGCTGAGAGTCCTGAAGACTCGATGGGCGACGATGTTGGTAACTATGATTTCTCCGATGTTGATCTGTCTGATGATAATTTTTTCTAGAGGGAAACTGAGCTTGCAGGGACATTTTCAGAAGATTCATGGGAGGAAGATCACGACCATCAACTTCAGGAAAGCGATGAGCTAATGCAGGCCATCTACGATACTGATGGAGAAGGCGTTGAAAGCATGATAGTAGGCGAGGATTCACTGAATCTTCTCTCTATTTTATATCCAAACATCAGTTATACTTGCCAAGCGGACAGAGGCCAGCAGCTCTTCAGCGCAGAGGACGAGGAGGAAAGAGATGAAGAAAATCTTGAGCGGAATGAAAGCCCAGAGCCTTCTCCCGAAGGGATTAAGGTAATCAAAGAAGCCCCCGCTCAAGAATATGTTGATTTTTTCACAGATTTTAGCCCGTTGCAGCAAAACCGACCTGTGGTACTAGAGGACAGCACTGTTGAATATAATGAGCCCTCTAGCTCAGGCTGCATTGAAGATGAGCGAGATCTCCTTCCCCGCAGGCGTCTCGGCCTTGATCCAGAGGAAGAGGAGGTATTCCTGGTTGATGCCAATATGCCAAATACTCCCAACCAGGAAGAGGAGGAGTGTGATTACAAAGGCCTCACTACAGATGCAGTGATTGAAGCTGCCCAGGATGCAGACAGCCTATCAGTCATGGTAGGCTTCGAAGAAAAAAGTTCACAACATGATTTTGTTGATCCTGTGGCAGACTACATGGAGGCCCTGATTGGCTCAGCTCCACAAGCATCAATATTTTGCAAGAGCCAAACACAACAAAATTGGTCACCACTTCTGGTGGCCTCAGTTTTGAAAAACCACATGCAGAGCACCCTGTGGTTATCTCTGACAGGCAGTCAGTGCTCATATCCTTTTTTGCTGTTATTAGACTGGTTGCATTGCCATTACTGCATCACCTAGAGCATCAGAGATTCCCAGTTAGAGTAGGGTAGGTAGGAAAAGCTCAATAAAGCTTAGCCTATGAGCAAGTAGATTAGTTGTTTCAATTGCTGTCTTAGAATGTAGAGAAGAAACCTGCTAGACAGTCTAATCCTATGCAGGCAGTAGTGTAGGTAGAGAAGCATATGAGACCAACAGTCTAATCTGGTCTCATGGAGCAATAAGGGTAGAAGTAGAATAGGTTTATTTTTCCTGTTTGTAAAAATTAATGATGTAAAAGGGTCTGCAAGTCCAAATGCACCCAAGAAGAAAAAATGTTAGGACTATAGTGTGGGTAGGTAGTTGTTTGGGAGAATTTTTATTGCTGATATGATGTCTTCATGAGTTGTGGCAGCTGATCGAAGAAGAAAAGGGTGGTTCAAGTAGCAGACACTTGGCCTACACCAAGAGATCAATTTCTGAATTCTTCACTCCTTCAAGAAGAAGCCATCCCCATGTGAAGCCACTGTTAGCCCCCCAATGAAATTTTTGACAAGCAATAGGGGGCTAAATTGTTCCTGAGTCTTCAAGGAATGCATTTCCTCTGAAAACACAGTCTCCTTGAAGCCTATATTTGTCTTTTATCCTTTGATAAAATCCCCTCTGCTGATTCCCCTTTTAAAGCCTCTCTGCTATGTGAAGAAATGCCCAAAGGCCCCCTTTCCCTTCTTATTTCACCCCCAATTAGCCTCCATTTTATCCCCCTTTTCTTCCCCTCCTATTTCCCCTCTTACCCTTCATTTCCCCCCTAACCTCTGCTGACCTTCTTCCCCCTTTATTTCTCTATCGTTCCCCTCCTTGGCCTTTAAAATCCGTTAAAAGGGGTTAAAAACCCACTTTTCGACCTTATTATAAGGCCTAGCCCCTTTTCGCCAGCCCCGATGTGATTTGTTTAACACATAAGTCCCGCGACGAGTTTCGGTCTGTTGATCTGTCGTAAAGATCGACGGCGGAGCGCTAATCGCAAGCCCCCCTCCCATCGCAATCGCAACTCTCCGCGTGCGCCCTCCGATCAATCGCAAGCCGTTCACTCCGACCTCCGATTGATCGCAAGTCTTCCGCCCCGATCCCCGATCAATCACGTGCCTTCTTCTCTGTGCTCCGATTGCGATCCTCCGATCATTTCCTAGCCGTCCATCGCCCCGCCGATCCGACGGCCAGCGCTCCATCGCAACTCCCCAGCCGATTGCAATCGCAGGTCCTTTCCTCCGTCTCCCGATTGCATCGCAGTCGTCCATCCTTCCCGCGATCCGACGGTCATCGCTAAGTCGCAATTCCCCTCCCGATCGTCAATCACAAGTCCTTCTCTCGATGCTCCGATTCAATCCTGACCGTCCGTTCTTCCCACAGATCAACGGTCCTGCGCCAATCGCACCCTCTGCCCGATCGCTGATCGCAAGTCCTTCTGTTTCCCCCCGATTAAATCTCCGCCGTCCATCTCCCTGCTAATCCAACGGCTCAGCGCTGATCGCATCATTACCCACCGCCCCTCTCCATCTCCCTCCGATTTAATGTGGATTGTCGATCTGGTCCCAGATCCGACGGTTGGTGTTTAATCGCAACATCTTGCCAAATCGCAATCGGAACTTTTTGAATGTGTGTTGCGATTGCCTTTCGCTCCGACCTCCGATTGCGATTGCCCGATTTCATCTCTGTCGTCCGTCTCCTCCCGAATCTGACGGCTCACGTTTAATCGCCCTCCGCCTCTGCTAGGTCCCACGTCCGCCACCATTCCTCTGCCTTCACTGCATTTCTCCACCACTGCCCGGGCTCTGTGATGAGTTTATTTCATTATGCAGGTAGCACAAAGAGGCCATTCAGCGGCCAAACGAGACAGCAGAGACAGATTTGTGGGATTCGAGCCTGTAATTGGAAATTTGAAGCGCTAATCCCGTGATCAAAGAATTGAGGCTCTGTTTGAATACTAATGAGCGCACCAGCAACGCCATAACTACGCTACCTAACAGCAGGACATTTTCCTCCAGAGGTACACCTTCCCACAACGTCCTCCATGCCTTCTCGAGCCCTGAGACAATTAAATGCACTGACTGAAGCTCATTTCAGACAGTCAGGCAGCAGTTATGAGGTATGGAGAGCCTTGCAGACTTGTCACCCAGTTCATTTATTCCAGAAGGCAGAAACAGAGTTCCAGACAGCTGAAAGGACCCTAAAAGAACATCAGAGGCCAAGTTCGGCCTGACAGAGACTCCCCATGCAGATTACAAAGTACACACAACGATGCAGAAAGCCATTAAGTGGTATGGGCGTGAACACTTCCGCCTTACTGACTTAATGAGATTCATTCAATGTTCATCTACTTCTGTTTTTCTCATTCTCCTATAAAATCCCCATAAACGAATTGTAAAGGTTGTTGTTGTTCAGTTGTTGGGCATTTTGCTGTTAGAGGGATTCATTTGACTGTTAGAACAGTCGTGAGAGGGAGTAGCAGAGTAGTTGTATGTAATAGGCTGGGAGGAGAAGTCTGGACTGTAACAGCCATTGAGCTTATTATACATGACTGGTTTTGCATCAATTAATCAAAGCACATTTCACAGGATCCTGGTCTATTACTATTGGTGATGTGTTTCTTACTCTGTTTATTACATTTTCATGTTGTTTCATTGTTCTTATGGTAGGCAACAGAAGTATAACATAGGATTCACCCTTGTTAGGTGCCCTATGTTTCCTGCTCTCCCTACCTTTAATGTTTTCTGCTTTATGTGTTGTCTAAGAGTGAATTCACGTGGTTTAACCAGTGCAGCGGATGTTATTGTCTGCTGGCTGATGTATGAACTTGGGGGTTTGCTGCTTGGATGTTTCTCTGTCAAATCTATCTCTGTTTTTCCCTTGGAGTTGCTAAAGCAGACCTGGAGTTAAATGACCTCTGGTCCGATCTATAAGCAGCCCCTTTGTCCCTTTGAGAGCTGCCCTAGAGTATGTCCAAGCAGGTCTGGAGTTAAATGACCTCTGACCTGATCTATAGACAGAAATTTGGTTGTCTTTCCTTCTTCCACTTTCCCTCCTTAATGTTCCATTCCATCATCTACTTAAAAGATTCTTTAGTGTAGATGACTTGCCCTTTGAAAGCCTTGGCTAGTGGATGCAAGTAATTTCCTTTCATGACTCCATAGCCCAATGGATGGCACTATCTTGGCCTATCCTCTTTGCTGAAGCCTCCTGCTATTTTGTTCCCTTTCTCCCATTACTTTCTCAGCCTACGATCTCCTAACCAACCCAGCAACCAACCAACCAAATCATTTTAAAACCCCTTGTGCTTCATAACTAGCCTAACATCTCATTTTGAGCTTCATAGATATATCATTCTTAGCTCTATTTGGAGAGATCCCTCTCGGGGTCCAGGAGGGCTAGATCCTAGGGCCCAAAAGTGGTTTTGATGTTGTCTCATCTTTTGGTCTCGCCAATCTGGCCAAAACATGGGAACCCCAACACAACCCTATCTAGATGATTTATCCATGCATTCACTAAATTAGACTGATCACCCGATGCATTTGAGAGCCATCTTCTTACGATGTCGACACTACAAAATACGCCTCAATCTACATAAATGTGTTTTTTGTGTTGGTTCTGGTCGTTTGATTGGATTTGTCATCTCAAAAAAAGGAATTCGAATAGACCCATTGAAGGTTCATGTCATTCTTGATTTGCCTGCGGCATCAAATTTACTTCAGATACAGAAACTTCAAGGAAAGGATAACTTCCTAAGGAGGTTCATACCCAACTACGCCGAAATGGCTAAAGGATTTACTTGGCCCTTGAAAAAAGGGGTTCCCTTCCATTGGGACCAAGTTGCACAAGCTTGTTTTGATGCTGTCAAGGATACTCTTTTCCGAGCGTCATTAATGTATCCCCCCAATTATCAGAGTGATTATTTCTTATATATCGTCGCGGTTGATACGACCATTGCTATGGTATTGGTCCAAGTAGAAAATGGGATAGAACATTCGATCTATTATTTGAGTCATAATCTCAATGATACGGAAGTGAAGTATTCATACATAGAAAAGCTTGCCTTGGAAGCTGTTCAAGCTGTCCAAAGATTTCGCCACTATATCCTTTTCCGAAAGACCATTTTCGTTTCGAATTGCAACCCCATGAATTATATATTATCACGTCAATTTCTGGGGGGGGGGATATTCAAAATGGATTTTCATTTTACAGGAATTTGATTCGGAATTCATCAAATCTAAGTCAAAGAAGTCTTTAGTTTTGGCTGAGCTTCTTTATGACCTCTGATAGTACTACTACTACGTCGGAACCATCAATTCCTGATGAGTCTCTATTTCTGATTGGATCATCTGATCCTTGGTATGGAGACTTTATCAATTATCTCCAAACTAAAACTTTTAGACCTGATACCTCTCGCTCTAACTAGATATGTATTCGATACCAAGCCAAAGCTTATTTGATCGTCGGCGGTACACTTTATCATCGTGGTGTCAATACAATTTTAAGAAGGTGCCTCAATCATGAGGAGGCCGAAAAGGTTTTAAATGATTGTCATGTTGGGGCTTGTGGTTGACACTTGTATGGATATGCTACCGTGCAGAAGATAATCTGCACAGTTTACTTTTGGCCTACTATATTTCACGACTGCATTCTCATGGTCAGAATTTGTCATGCATGCCAGATATTTGATCATAAAATCCGCAAACCGCCAATGCCAATTCATCCTATTGTCTCTGTGGGACCATTTTCGAAATGGGGTATTGACTTCATGACCTGTAACCCTTGTTCGTTTGGGGGGCATGGTTATATTATTGTCACAGTAGACTACTTTACCAAATGGGTCGAAGCGATGCCTACATTCAATAACACGGGATAAACAACCGCATTATTTTTCTTTAATCATGTTATTGCACGGTTTGGGGTCCCACAGGCTATAGTTACATATCATGGGAAGCATTTTTGCAACCACATGATGAATGAATTGACTGCCAAGTTAGGATTGTCATGTGATAATTCTACTCCTTATTATCCACAATCAAATGGAAAAGTTCAGGCTATCAACAATATTTTTAAACGTATGCTTCAACGAATGATAGGAGTTCAAAAAGAAACTGGAATTTGATCCTATACTCGGCCATTTGGGCGTATCGAACCTCGGTGAGAAATGTAACCGAATTTACTCCCTTTCAATTGGTGTATGGTATGGAAGCTATCTTACCAATCCAATGTGAAATACCATCGTTAAAACTCGCAAATGGCTTGTTACCTGACACCTCAGAAGAAGTGCATCTTTTTAACCTTGTCCATATTGATGAAACACGTCGTGAAGCCCAATTTTCCAAAGAAGCGGATAAGAGATGTATAAAGGTGCAATACGACAAAAATGTCCAGCCTCGCATTTTCTCAGAGGGCGACTTGGTCCTTCTTTATGATCAAGAAGCTGATGTAATAGGTACAGGGATATTTGAGCCATTAGGGCATGGCCCCTATATTTTCAAAAGAGTTATTGCTAAGGGTGCCTATGAGTTGGTGGATTACGATGGAATTCCATTGGTGCAGCCCAGAAATGGCTAGTATCTGAAATGTTACTATGTTTAATCATGAGCGTAGTCATTTTTTGTTTTATATTGTATATATATGTTGTTTATTTGCATTCATTGTCTTAGTTTGTTTTTTAGAGTTTTCTTGACGTTAGTAATCCGCTTTACATTTCATCGCATATGTCTGAATCTTTGGAACCATTAGTACGCATAATCTATCCTCTGCAGTGTGGGCCATTTTTGCTCCGAACGACGAGTTAGTGAGTTTTCAATGATTTGTATCGGTAGATTGACAAATAATATCACTAAATATAGCACGTTGATTGAAATTCTCTCTAATACCATTTCATTTGGTATCAACTGAATTTTCATAAGGTTATACTCACAACTTGTGGTATTACAACTTACTAGTGTTTATACTGTTAGAAATCCAACACTGCATCATTTGTTCCTAAGAGTTCAACTTTTGGAAAGACACTTTGATTTTATTCAATATCAACACTTTTCCAGAAATTTCAACACATTGACTGATTCTTTGGCTAATCAAGTTCTAGACAGACATTTGCAACACATGTAAAGAAAATATTCACATAATTGAACAGGATTGTGCAATAAACACAAGAAAACACTGAAATTAAATAGATATATAGTTATATATTTTTTACAAAAATTTGTGCCCAAGACACATAGGTCATCTGACCTCAAAATTTATGCAACATGTCAAAAGTAAACTAGTCATTTTCATGGTAACATGCTATAGATCTAGCTATCCTACGCAGTAACCGCATCTAGCGGTTAGGAATGCCTATAGTGTGGCGCTACAGTTGCATAGGTAACTCTTCGATCCGACAATCTGGAATCCTGAAGGTCAACCCCTCTATGTGTTGCCGAAACTGAGACAGAGTCTCAGACATGTCTAAATCCTGAAGGACTGCTCTCTCGACAACCCTCTCTGCTGGCTCATCTACTCCATGCTCGGGTTCCTCCACCGGTTGAACTCGACCAACATCTGCATTACATCAACACTTTATTTTAGTCTTGGGAAAACATCAAAATACAAAAACATTGTATAAACCTTAGAAAAATAAAAAAACATGGTCAAAATATTCTTACCTATTGCACCCCACTGAGCTCCTTTTGGTAAAGCTAAGTCTGGATCTCCTTGGAAATCAACGCCTGTGTATGCATACTCATCGATGACAACAACCTGTCGCCTTAACTAGGTGAAGAACATAGTCAAGAACACAATGGACGATTTGCCTGCATGCCTACCCATTAGTTCTTCCCATCTGTGCATCCTCAGATCTCTAGGGTTAGACACACCCAGTGTCACATGCTGAGGCTGCATTAGTGGAATCCACTCTAAGGAAAATGAAATGAGGATTGAACCATTACTGAAGTTTTTCCTCCTTCCTCCCTTTGCCTTGTTCAGTTGTTATTTTATCTGAGAAAGTACAGCTTCAGACTAGTTGAAGACTATTGGCTCCATGCACTCTAGCACATACTGCATATATGATCTATTCGCTACATGTAGTGTAACGGTGCCAGAAATTTTTGTGATCGTGAAAAGAATGGTTCTCAAAGGAAAATCACGAACATCATGGATTTTTATTTTCCCATCCTTGCTTGGCTCTACCCCTGGATAGCAATATTGCAAAACATAATCTCTCACAGTCTCCCTTCTTAGAGAAGGCCCTGAGAGGGAAATAGGCAAGCCTCTCCTCAAAAAGCCTGTAAGAAAGTATACATCCTCCACTGTAATAAGAACCACTTTGTTCCTAATGTGAAATGCCTTGATAGCTGGATCCCATGCTCGAACTAGGAACTCCAAGAGTTCTATTTATTGCCTCATCCCTAATAAGTGGAAGTATTTTAACAAGCCACAATCTCTTAGGGCTCTTACTATACCCAGATCATTTAGGGAAACCATATTCTGTTCTTCATGCACTCTTATTATCCATGTAATTGTCCTTATAGTCTGATGAAATCCTGAAATATAACCATAAGACTCAATATACTCCTTTCAATGCAAAAAATTAGACAAATTTTGAGCATAGTGCAAGAATAAAAAATGGATATTGCGCCCAACGCAGGCTTGGACAAGGGACAGTGCATTGCATATGCATCTAGACTTTAATTTAGGTGCTCCACAATGCACTTTTCGATGCTCAAGGGTGTGTTTCCCTCTTTGGAAACAAAATTTACCCTAAGGGGCTCAAAACCCTAAAAATTTGCAATGAAAGTAAATGAATTGATTACTGAAATAAAGAGAGGGTTCATGGCACTAACATGGATTGAACAATGATGGAAACCATCCGCAGAAACAATCACAATCAACAGCTAAAATTTCGGGGGCAAAGACAGGTTCAGAGCTCCAAAATGCAAATGGTAACTTTTAAAATGGTAAAAATGAATAGTAAAACTCTTTTTAATAGTCATTTAGTTATTTTCAAATCATATTTATTACTACGACTATGGTTTTATTATATTTTTATCATGAACCAGGTATTTTTAATCCATTTGATGTTGTTTTGAACAGGTTTTACAACTGATGAAAATATTAGTCGCGTAGATTTATTTCAAGAATGATTTGACCACAAAGCATACTTTTATCCTTATTTTTCGATATTTGTTAAAAACGAAAAAAGACTTGAAGAACACTTTTCTCTTTTTTGAGCTTCGATAACAGAAAACAAGGAACCACTGGAGTATTCTTTCAGCTCTTTTCAGACTCTGATAATGTGAAAAGATTGCCAAGCACTTGTCTTTTTGAGTTTGTAAAATTAAATGAATTGATATCTACTCAATATAAGTTTAATCCTTTTCCAGACTGAGATAGATTATTTACGAAGAAGGAATACCTTAGTCAAACATGACTAAAGAGGTTCTCTCATATAGTATTTTACACTTTTTCGAATTTGAGCAACAACTTTATGAAAAAGTACTTATGGAGTTTTCTTTCGTCTTCTTTTTCCAACTCTCTAAATATGAAAAAGGACTGGGCTATCACTGTTGTTAGGCTCGTTAAAACATAAAATAGCGACGGGCTTGTCGATAATGGCAAGAATTGAGTTTCATTCATCACTAGACTCGTTAAATTATTAAATAGCGATACATTGTTCACCCGAATTGTTGAATTATAGATCAAGAATATGTTATCCTCCTCAAGCTTGTTAAAAAATAAAGCGGTAGTAGTCAATAAATGACTGGGGAAAATTTGGGAAAGTGAACAACACTTTTTACGGTAGTAGGTCGCTCCTGAACATGACACTTCACTCCATCACCGTGACTGTTTAGGTTGGGTAATATTCTTGACGGTTCATTCATACTTATGGTTCATCATACCTTCACTTCGGTTTTGGGTCAATGCTGCCAACTCATCTCAGTGTCGCCGATATGTTCAAGAGAAGTCATCCAGTGAATACTCATCCTTCTACAATACTCATAAACCTTCATTCTCATGACAGTCATCCCTAAACATTGCTATATCAAGTCCTACCTTTGTCTCCGAAATCAGTAACTCCCATTTTGTAATAAAGTGACTTCCTATCAATTACAAATCATTATTCAGGAAGTTCGCTTAGAAACATCATATTCTAGTACCATGAGGCTTGTTACAGCATCGACAAGATCCTCGCTTCTGGACTTTTGACTTAAAGATTTTGTTTGGCGTTCGACATCAAATCATCTATTCACGCCTTACGAAATGTACTGTAGTACCTTGAGGGCCATTGACATCAATGGTGGTTCTCTCGCGTTTGTTAACAACTCACATCATTGGCTAGTAATCAAACGATGTCTTACCATGTTCGACTACAAATCATATATTTGCATGGCTAGACTTGTACCCGAATGATCAAGTAAACGAGATAAGAAGACCCAGGATCTAGTTTCAACCATCCGGGCTGCGATTTCAGGATTTTTATACACATACATATAGATCGTCATCCGAACATGGGCCTATATCTATAGGCATGTCTATATTGGGCAACATTCCTATGTAGATGACTTTATGAAATATGTACATGTTATTAGATAGTTTATGTGTTGAGCATGGGAATGACTTCCCTCAGCAATTCGTGATCAAGAGGATATATCATGATGTAATGTATTTGACTGTATGAGGTTTTTATTGGCCAATCAAAGGCTGCCACGTGGCCTAGGAATGGTTATATAAAATTTTGGTGGAGCAAACCAGGATCGATCGCGCGACCTCCAACAGCACACGCACAAGCCTTACCGTCTCCCCTATGTTGTGGTTCTTAACCATAGTAGTTCTCGGCTAATACTTATTGTTTAACCATTTTATATTTGGGGGAGCAGAGGGGCCAACCCCTCCCCATGTCGCCTTAACCCCAAGCCCAAGGGCTAAACCCCAGCCACAGCCATTAGTTTCGGGAGTTCACATGGCGATGTGTTAATGTTTTATGCGGCGGTTTTCACAATGGTTAATATAACCGCAAAATCCAACCGCCATTTCCGTTGTCTATTCTGGCACTAGTCACATGTGAGGTTACAACTAATTCCAACAGTTTTGTTTAACACCACTCCAACCTACGGTTCTGCCTTATAATTGGAGTTCCAAGCCTTTAGTTATGCTGAAAGCTAATGAATACCACGGTTTTTTGGGGGGCATGTGCCCAACCCAAACGGTTACAATAATGGCTAATGATTTTCTTGGCGGGTTTTTAGCCAAAGCGCCCAAAGTTAAGCGGATCCCCTAAACTGACTCCAGTTAAAGTTAAGTTGCCCTACATTTAGTGGAGTCGATTTAGGGCTTACCGGACAAAATTTGTTTAGGCTCTATCTTAAGATATATTCGACCATTCTAGGAGTGAGAATAGTCAATTTGACTTTCTTGGACATACCAGACTCATTGGTGAGGGTTGCAGAGCCATCAGAAGACTTCTGAGCATGATTTTGCTTCAGAAACGTTCTAGGGGCTACCAAGAGCTAGCAACAAAATGACGCCTAGCCAGGGAATCTCAAGGCCTTACTCAGGAATCCAATAGTCAATTTTGGATGTTTCAGACATTACAGAGCTAATGGTGAGGTCTGCAAAGCCAAAAGAGGAATTCTGAAGGCCGAGATGCTTCAAGGAAGTTCCAACGGCCACTAGGTGCCAATAGGAGAATGAGGCCTATCCAGAGAATCCAGTATCCATTCTCAGCAAACCGATAGTCTATTTTGAGCTGCCTGAATCCAATGGAAGTATTTGCAGAATATTTTGAAGACTTATGATGCTTCAGGGAAGTTCTAAGGGCCATCAGGTGCCAGCAGGAGAATGAGGCCTATCCAGAGCAGCCATTATCCATTCTAAGCAAACCAATAGTCTATTATGATTGTTTTGAGCCTTTTGAATCCCATGAAAGGATTTTCAGAAGCTTTTGAAGACTTCTGAAGGCCGAGATGCTTTAGAGAATTTTTTAGTGAACCGAGAGCTAGGGGTGCCACCAGGTGTTGGAGGCGTAACCGGAGCAGCTGGAGGCCAATTTATGCAAGTGAATAGTCTATTTTGACTATTTTGGACATTATGAATCTAATGAAGGGATTTTTAGAGCCATTTGGAGACTTCTAAAGGTCTAGAATCCACAGAGAAGTTTCACGAAGCCTAGGGCCAATAGTGGATGGAGGCCTAGATTGGGGAGCCATAGCTCATTTTGAGAAAATAATCAGTCTATTTTAGAGGTATGATATGTTCTAGAGATATTAGGTGAGGTTTTAGGGACGGAAAAGGAATTTTTAGGGAGTTAGTGCCACATAGAATCTCAAGGAAGCTTAAGGGCACCGACAGAAGGATTCAAGTCTAAGGGAACCTGGGTCTATATTTAGAGTGATGACAGCCATTCCAGGGGTATGATGATATTCTAAACCCAATGGTACAGCCCAAATAACCATTGGAGTTAAGTATTTACTTGTAAAATAATTTTTTCATCATAATCCCAAAGAGCCAAGTCAGTTGGCATAGGCTCAAGGAGATGTAGCCCACGATATTTGGGTGAAATCCTTTATTAAATTTGTTGTTATGTGTTGATGCTTATTTTCTGCACTTTATGGTTGTTGCACGTGCTTAATATCAGTAAAAAAAAATGTTCTTAAAGCACTTAAACAATTAAAAAAGCATACACCTATTTCAAGCATTCATTTCCGCACAGTCATGTATAAGCAAGATCTTTTATTTGTTTAACTAAGAGGGAGGTGCTTGCACATAAGCATTTCAATTTACCCACCCATTTTCAGATCAGGTTGGTATCAGAGCACTAGGATTCTTGTTTGACAGAGCACTAGGTTGCTTGTTCGACGTGAAAGGTGTTTAACAGTACAAAGAATTTTACTGTTTGCAAATTGACTGTTGCTTACAAGTTTGAGTTTGCTAGAGGTGAAGGTAAAGCTACTGCTAACTAAGTCTAGAAGAGGACAAGAAGGAAGAAGTTTGAAATAATTATCCTTACCCAAAGGACCTCAAGGCAACCCTTGAAGCACAAGAGGGTTTGTTTGAAAAATGTTGCTTGAAGAAGATATACAAGCTGCAGAGAAGAGCTTGAATCTACAACCATTTTGTTCAGAAGCTTTTTCAATTTTTTTTGAAAGCTTTGTGAATTTTTGTCAAATTTATTTAGTTCATTTTCATAAATGAAAACTTCTTCAAGTGAGGTTTCAAAATCCTCCTCCTTCACAAGATTCTTCGATGAAGAGATGAAGCGAGACTTCTACATCCTAAAGGATAGGGTGCAAATTATGTTTGAAGATAGAAAGGAAAGCACTAGAATTCCTGAGAAATTGGTTGCTATGAAGCAAGAGAAAGAAGGACTTCTTCAAAGAATGCATGAGATGGAGATGCAGCTCCATCAAGCCTAAGAGGCCTTAACCAAGAACATGCGTGAAGCAGAGGTAATTCACTCAAATTTGTCTTCAAATTCCTCTTCAGAAAGATGTGTAGGTTCATTTGAAAAGCACACTAGAGGTATAGGGTCCAAGTTGATGTTAAAATTGGATATGAAGGCAAGGGTTTAGGAAAACATGCACAAGGCATGATTAGTCCTATTTTGGTTAAGGAAAGGCCTAAGAATTTTGGTCTAGGCTATGTTCAATCTTATGGCGAAAACTCTATAGCCATGAAGGCATTTGAGACAACTCAAAAAAGAACTTATTGTTGCAAGTTCTAAACCACAAACATGTCAAGTTTGTTTTCAGTTTGATTGCCATTGTTTGAAGCCTACGTTGCAGCAAGATGTTAATGGACATGCAGTTGATGGCGAGCAAGAGAGTTCGAACAACTATCATGACATGAACACTAATGTTAGTTTTCAAAAGAAAGTTGGAACCTCTACAAGTTCATCTCCTCATGAAGGTAAAAAATATGGATATGCAAAGCAACATGAGAGGTATAATTATTCCCATAGTCAAGTTGATTATGTTTATGATAAGCATGGAAATTTTGCATGCTTTAATGGAAGAAAAAATTGTTGTTCCTATTGTGGTCTATGTAACCATGATGTTTCAAAATGATGGAAGAGGTTGAAGGCATACCGAAAACAGTTGAAGTGAAGGCAACTTGCAAATAAGATGCAAAGGACTTACACACATTGCCAGAAGAAGGGATAAGTTATTGCCCAATTTTGGACATTGCATCCAACTAATCATCCCAAGAATTGGAAGCAAGAGGATAAAAATTGGCATGAATGGAACCAAATATTCCATCATTGATGTGAGAACCAATGTTTCACATGAAGAAGATTTTCAGCAGCAAAAATCGCCATGGAAGTGGCTTGGTAAGAAGTGGTTTGACTTCTTAACCCAATAAGACATGCATTCATTTGTACATATGAAAATTTCAGTTATGTATGCATGTATTCTGTTGGAAACTTACGTTTGTTTGAGCCACCTTTGATCCATGATCAAGGAAATGATGTTCAGCTACCTTCTATAAATTTATTGCCAGAAATTTTTGGATGAGAAAGAAAGACAATTCTTGACAGGAAGACGAAAGCATCTAAGAAGGGAAGTGTTGACTACCTTCGAGTTGGGTTCAAAGGCACAAAGCCAAGCAAGGAAAAGTGAAAGGAGGTTGGAAATGTGAGGGAGTTGTACTCTCATCTACTGAACAGATCAGGTAATTAGCCTTTTGGGGTCCAAAATATTCCTAATGGGAAGAAGTGATTAGATTTGGATCAAGGACCTAAGTGATAGCTCAAATTTCAAAGTGTTTGAACATGTGTTGAACCTAAGCGACCAGATAGATCTCGTCTTCCTGAGTCCGGTGCCGTGAACGGTTGGAAAAAATGACACAGTATGAAGAAGTTATCGCGATTTGAAAATTCCAGTAAACTGCAATTTTTGACCTTTGACCAAGTTTGACTGGGCATTTGAATATCCAGCAAAAAGAATATTCCTAGAATATTCCTCAAAATATTCCCTCGAATATTCCTTCCGAGCCAGTCAATGAAGGACAAGTGGCATCGTTCTATTTGCTGGTTGATTATATGAAGTTTTTATTGGCCAATCAGAGGCTGCCACGTGGCCCGGGAATCAATATATAAAACTTTGGTGGAGCAGATCAGGATCGATCACGCGACCTCCGACAACACGCACACAAGCCTTACCGTCTCCCCTATGTTGTGGTTCTTAACAATAGTAGTTCTTGGCTAATACTTATTGTTTAACCATTTGATATTTGGGGGAGCGGAGGGACTAGCCCCTCCCTATGTGGCCTTAACCCCAAGCCCAAGGGCTAAACCCCAACTGCAGCCGTCAGTTTCAGGAGTTCACATGGCGATGTATTAATGTTTTATGCAGCGATTTTCACAACGGTTAATATAACCACAAAATCCAACTGCCATTTCCGTCATATGTTCTGGCACTAGTCACATGTGAGGTTGCAACTAATGCCAACGGTTTTGTTTAACACCACTCCAACCTACGATTTCGCCTTATAACCGGAGTTCCAAGCCTTCAGTTACACTGACAACTAATGAAGACCGTGGGTTTTTGGGGGGCATGTGCCAAACCCAAACGGTTACAATAATGGCTAACGGTTTTCTTGGTGGGTTTTTAGCTAGAGCGCCAAAAGTTAGGTGGATTTCCTAAACTGACTCCAGTTAAAGTGAAGTTGATTTAGTGGTTACTAGACAAAATTTGCTTAGGCTCTATCTTGAGCTCGATTCGACCATTCTGGGAGTGTGAATAGTCAATTTTGACTTTATTGGACATACCAGACTCATTGATGATGGTTGCAGAGTCATCAAAGGACTTCTGAGCATGATTTTTCTTTAGAGAAGTTATAGGGGCCACCAGGGCCACCAGGAGCTAGCAACATAATGAGGCCTAGCCATGGCAGCTAGAGGCCTTACTCAGGAATCCAATAGTCAATTTTGGATGTTTCAGAAATTCTAGAACTAATGGTGAGGTTTGAGGAGCTATAAGAGGACTTATGAAGGCCGAGATGCTTCAGGGAAGTTCCAAGGGCCACCAGGTGCCAGCAGGAGAATGAGGCCTATCTAAAGCAGCTAGTATCCATTCTCAGCAAACCAATAGTCTATTATGACTAATTTTAGCCTTTTGAATCTAATGGAAGGATTTTCAGAAGCTTTTGAAGACTTCTGAAGGCTGAGATGCTTCAGGGAAGTTCCAAGGGCCACTAGGTGCCGACAGGAGAATGAGGCCTATCCAGAGCAACTAGTATCCATTATTAGCAAACCAGTAGTCTATTATAACTATTTTGAGCCTTCTGAATCCAATGAAAGGATTTTAAAAAGCTTTTGAAGACTTCTGAAGGCAAATATGCGTCATAGAAGTTTTCAATGAACCCAGAGCCAAGGGGTGCCACCAGGTGTTGGAGGCATAACCGGAGCAACCAGAGGCCAATTTATGCAAGTGAATAGTCTATTTTGACTATTTTGGACATTATGAATCCAATGAAGGGATTTATAGAGCCACTTAGAGATTTCTAAAGGTCGAGAAGCCACAGGGAAGTTTCTAGCAGCTCAGGGCCAACAGTGGATGGAGGCCTAGATTGGGGAGCCAAAGCTCATTTTGAGAAAATGATCAGTCTATTTTCGAGATATGATATGTGCTAGAGACAGTAGGTGAGGTTTCAAGGACAGAAAATGAATTCTGAGGGAGTTAGTGCCACAGAGAAGTTTAGGGAAGCTTAAGGGCACCAGTAGGAGTCAAGTCTAAGGGAACCTAGGTCTATCTCCATAGTGATGAGAGTCATTCCAGGGGTATGATGATATTCTAAACCCAATGGTACAGCCCAAATAACCATTGGAGTTAAGTATTTACTTGTAAAATAAATTTTTCATCATAATCCCAAATGGCCAAGTCAATTGACATAGGCTCAAGGAGACGTAGCCCACGATATTTGGGTGAACTCCTTTATTAAATTTGTTGTTATGTGTTAATGCTTATTTGTTTCACTTTATGTTGTTGAAAATTCTTATGATCAGCAAAAACAAATGTTCTTAAAGCACTTAAACCATTAAAAAAAACATACACATGTTTCAAGTATTCATTTCCGCACAATCATGTATAAGCAAGACCTTTTATTTGTTTAACTGAGTGGGAGGTGCTTGGGCATAAGCATTTCAAGTTATCCATCCATTTTTAGATCAATCAATATATTAATGTATCACTTAATTTCTTAATGTGTATACAAAATATTATTAATCTCTTATTATGTGTAGATAAATATATTATTAATGTGTTAATGTATAAATTAATGTAATGATGCATACTTATTAATATATTATTATAAAGCTATTACAGTTATTTTTAATGGTGGTTCACAAACACAAGGTGGCCACTACATCCACGGGAAAATCTGGGGAGATCAACCCTAAAGGGAATCAAATCCTGTCGAACAAATTAGTAGGGCCTAATCTTGAGGGCGTCGAAGAAAATTGACCCTTGACCTCCCAATCAACAAGGTACTTAGCAACAGGAACTCGACTATTTAAGCCAACCCTTGGGGCTTATAAAGCTATTAAAATTTAAATAATAGTATAAAATTATTATAAAAACCTCATTAATATATTAATAAGTGTTATTATTAATCAACCTTAATATTAATATCATTAATAAACCTTAAACCTTATTAATAAATAATTACTAAACTCTAATATAAATATTATTAACATTATTAATAACCACATTAATGTTATTAATCTTAATATTATTGTTATTAACAAATCTTAATTTTATTAATAAAACATTATTATTATTATCTCTTATTAATAAAGCTTATTAAACCTTGTTATTAATAAACCTGATGCCTATGGTGTCTATCGATAATCATGTTTGAGCATAATGTCCATGTTGATTATGGTTGACTATGTCAACCATAATTGACAAGTGTTAATGTATATATTAATATATTATTAGTGTGTTATTATATGTAGATAAATGTGTTAATGTGCTAATGTGTAAATTAATGTATTGATATACAATTATTAATCTAATATTATAAAGTTACCACGATTTAAATGATAATATCAATAAAATTATTTAACCTTATTAATAAATAATTACTATTTACCTAATATAAATATTATTAACATTATTAATATTCACATTAATGTTTGTTATTAACCATAATAATAATAATAATATTATTATTATTATGATTAAACCTTAAACCTTATTATTCAAAGATTAATAATAATGTATCAATAACATTTATTAACCCTATTAACAAGCCTTAATATTAATATTATTAATAAAAACCAAATAATGTAATGATGTAATACTTGATGAATGTGTGAATTTAATGTTTATATATGGTTTTTGTACATTTTGATGCTAGTACAAAAATTTTATAAAGGACCAACATCAAAGAGATAGTGTCATTTTACCAAGAATTTCCTAATCAAACTAATTAAGTAAATTTCATTTCCTAGGGGTGTAGCTTCATCAGTTATGCCATGAATTTATACATATCTAAAGACAAGGTTTTCCATATTGGTTCTCAACAATCAATAGATCTGGAAAGGGAAGCAACAAGATAAGATAGATGAACCTGTAGTGTAGCAAGGAAGAATATAGTGTAACCCTTGACCTTCAAACATGGCTTAGGTAATGATATCCTTCCTTGAAATGTCAAACTATGGAATTTCACCATTATTTGAGTCCTAATGCAATGATTCTATCCATAGGACCTATTTTATTCTCTAGATCTAAATCCATGTGATGAAAATTCAAACATTTTTTAGCTAAAATACTAGATTTGAGAGGGTAAGCACATTGTAAAACTATTTAAATATGATATTAACATAGAAACCTGGGAAATAAATAGAAAATATGAAGAATACGACCGAAAAATTAATTATATTTATTTGTCTTACCTAATGGGTTTTTATAAGTTCACAATGTGTCCACAAATTCCTTTAGTATATGCATGCATGTAGGTTTTTTAGGCTAAAAGAAACATTACCAAGTCTAAATAACTAATGTATAATAGACTAATATAAAAATAAAATAAAAAAGTACATGCATGCACTTCAAGAACAGTTATGAGAATGGCCAAGATATTGTATTATGGTGAATCACTGGAAAGCCTTTATTTTGTATATCTTCATTGATCTGAATCTAGATTAGGGGCAAAAATTTGCTAAAAAAATAAAAGCGCTCATAATCACTCCAAAATAGAATGACTGGATAGGTCTCGTCACCAGGAATCTGGCACACTTCGTTTCATCGAAAACAGAGTTTGTATGTTAAAGTTAGAGCCTGTTGTCCGCTTACCAAACAAGCGAATTTTAAAAAAAAAGGGTCAAACAGGGTCAAAGGTCAAATTTTGGGTTTTCCTCTGGCCCAATGAGAAGCTGAAACTTGTCGAATGCTCAATGGCCCAAACTTCTGGGCACATGGAAATTTCTGATTGGATTTGGAACAGACTAATGGGAACAGGACAGGTGGTAAGCCTAGAGGGCACCAAGTGCCCCCCCTTCAAGGTCGAAATTGGTTAATAATGGTTGAATTTTAAATCAAGTTTCAAATTTTGAATTATATAGTATGGTTGGAAAATTTTCATTACAACCGAAATGGCATAGGTCGGGGTCGAACTCACAACCTCCCCCACACCAACACAACCAACTACCATTAGACCACACATTAGACCTTATTATATAAGGGGCGCGACATTTATTTATGTCTTATCAATGGTTTGGGTAGAGGCAAGAAGGGCCAGACCTTACCACATAACCATGGCCCCAAAACCAGGAGTGGAGCACTCCACTAAGAGCGTAGATTAAAACTTTAAAATGGGTTTATTAAACCCATAATCTTTGTTAACTACGTTAATCATATGGTTAATCAGGATTTGCGTTAAATGTGTGCTTAGCACTAACTCAAGCTTATCTGCTAGTTAAAACACACTTAATATTAATTAATCCTGAGATTAATTTGGAGGCAAATTTGGCGGGTCCACTAGTTTCGGCGCCACTTTCACATTTAGCAGTGCTAACTGGATTTTCTCCAAATTTGGAGGAATTTTCCTAGGGAAAACTAAAGAAGCCATAACTTTGGAAAATTTCGACCAATTTTGGCTCTGAAAGAGTCATTCCTAGATGATTTGGATGTTATGAGCATGATGGTGCGGGTTGCAGAGGCGTTGGAGCACTTATGTAAGTGATTTTTCCACTTTGAAGATTAAATAAGCCCATGGCCACCAGGAGAGGAGGTCATGCCTAGATCAATTGAAGACCATTTTCAGAGCTTGCAGAGTATATTTTGAGGTTTTTGGATCTTATGAATCCAATGGAGAGGTTTCAAAGGAATTGGATCATCATAGGTGCATGTAATCAGAGAATTTACCATTAATCCAAAGAGGGCCTAGCCAGTTGAAGCAGGTCCATGGAGATGTAGCCCAGGAGGGGTCAACTTCGTTATCAGTTACTGAGTAAACTATTTTTGTTGTGCTAGCTCCGTCATCAGTATTAAAATAATTTTTTTTAGGATTGTCTCAAATTAGCCAATTATGTGAGGGTTTATGTGTCAAGTTTTGTGTCTTTTTATGAGCAATTCATGAGTTAATTAGATGTTAAAAACACATGTACAACAAGTAAATTGCAGAGAAATAACACACAACAAACACATTACTCAGTAGTTGATAACGAAGTTTACCCCTCCTGCGCTACATCTCCATGGACTTGCTTCAACTAGCTAGGCCATCTTTGTATTAATGGTCAATTCTCTGTTTACATGCACCTACATTGCTCCAATGGCTTTTAAACCTGCTCCATTGGATTCAGAAGACCCAAAAACCTCAAAATAGACTCTTCAAGCTCTAAAAATGGTAGGCATGACCTCTCCTAGTGGCCCTCGGCTTCTTTAATATTCAAAGTGGAAAAATCACTTACAGAAGTGCTCCAACGCCTCTGCAACCTGCACCATCATTCTCATAGCATCCAAATCATCTATTAATGACTCTTTTTGAGCCAAAATTGGTCGAAATATACCAAATTTATGGCTTCTTCAATTTTCCCTAGGAAACATCCTCCAAATATGGAGAAACTCTAGTTAGCACTGCCAAATGTGGAAGTGGCGCCAAAATTAGCGGACCTGCCAAACTGGTCGTCGAATTAATCTCATGATTAATTAATATTAAGTGTGGCTTAACTAGTGGATAATCTTGAGTTAGCGCTAAGCGAGCATTTAACGCAAATCTGGATTAACCATATGATTAGCACAGTTAAAAAAGATTATGGGTTTAATAAACTCATTTTAAAGTTTTAATCCCCACTCTTAGTGGAGCTCTCCACTCCTGGTTTTGGGGCCATGGTTCTGTGGTAAGCGCCCTTCGGGGCTGGCCCTTCTTGCCTCTGCACAAACCATTGATAAAACATAAATAAATCTCGCGCCCTTTATATAACAAGGTCTAATGCGTGGTCTAATGGAAGTTGGTTGTGTTGGTGCGGGGGAGTCGCGAGTTTGACCCCGACCTCCACCCTTCCAACTGTAATAAAAATTTTCCAAACATATTATATAATTCAACATTTGAAACTTGATTTAAAATTCGACCATTATTAACCAATTTCAGCCTTGGAGGGGGGGGGCACGTGGCAACCTCTGGGCTTGCCACGTATCCTCTTCCCATTGGTCTGTTCCAAAGCCAATCATAAATTTCCATGTGCCCATAAATCTGGGCCAACTAGCATTCAACAAGTGTCATTTTCTCATTGGGTCAGAGGAAAACCCAAAATCTGACCTTCGACTCTGTTTGACCCTTTTTTTTTAAATTCGCATGTTTGGTCAAGCGGACAATAGGCTCTAACTTTCACATACAAACTCTGTTTTCGATGAAATGAAGTGCGCCGGATTCTTGGAGAAGAGACCTATCCGGTCATTCTAGTTTGGAGTGATTCTGAGCACTTTGAATTTTTAGCAAATTTTTGCCCCTAATATAAATTATGATCACTCCTCCCCACTAACAGGATTTTGGACCCACAAAAGTTGGTTATCTAATGAGAGTTGAATACTCTTCTCTTTCCCAATTTCTATCAACTTGATTCTGCTTAGAAAAATATCCATGGAAACCACTTGGGTTGACTGACATGCCTTGCCTTGCAAATGGCTTGGCTCTTCAACCAATGTTCTCCTTTTGCTGCTAACCCCATCCAACACTTGTTGGATGCTTGTTGACTGAATAAACACCTTGTTGTACCAAAGTGATCCCTTGATGCTTGGAAAACTAACTGATGGACTTCCGACTGTGAATCATGTTCCTCCTTTGCACAAACATGCATTCGATGCAAGCTTCTCCTTGGAAACCACTTTCCCAAGTTAAGCCCATTTGAGTGAACTAAAACAATGAGTTCCAACATCAGTAATACAGAGAAACGAAATGACCATTATTTTTACCTCCACGGTTCCAACCTAGCTCATACGGAAGAATCATTCATGATCTCTTTTTCTTCTTGAAATGGTATAAAAATGGTCCTCTGATTGCTTCTATTTTGGGCTGGAATATTTTTATCATGTCCCTTTAGAACTAGCAGTTGCATATTGAACCATAGTTAAGCGGGGGGTGAATCGGTTAACACCCATTCATGGATTTTTAAAATTTTCATTAAAACTTATTTACCCTTCATTTCATGTCCAACTTAATATGTGAGTAATATTAGAATGTGAGGAGAAAGTATTAATATAATATAACAGTAGACTTAATATGAGAGCAGCAGGTATTAAGCAGATGATATAAATCGGATCAACACGTAAACATCATGCAAAGAGACACCAGATATAAGTGGAAACCCATAAAGGGAGAAAACCACATCTTATTATTGTTGTGATACAAAGGCAAGCTCCAACTCCCTCTCACCACTGTTTTCTGCAGGCACCAACCTACAGGAGGCTCCTACCTCAATTCTGCAAGCTACAACTTGCAAGGAAGCACCAACTCCCTTCAGTTTTCTGCAGGCACCAACCTACAGGAGGCTCCAACCTCAGTCAGCTACAACTGACGACTATCAAGCTGCAACTTGATAGGGAAGCTCCAACTTCTTCAATTTATTAACACGATCATTCTTCTGATTTGGTCCATGGCTACGATACAGCCAACTACTCTTTGCCTTTTCTTAATCTTCTTTGCCTGTCTCTTCTATACTCTGCCTTCTCTATATTTACTCTCTCTCACCTCTCTGTGCATATCAATGTGATATTATATATAGACCTCATCACATGACTGTTTACATTCCTCAGGGAATTTGAAGTGAATAGTCCTGACTTTTTGACTTCAGTCTTCTTATTCCTTTATCCAACTCAATTTAAAATTATAATGATATGTACAAATTTCCATGTTACAGTGGAATTTTTCTTTTCCTTAGGATACTTGCCTTTGCATCACAAATAATAAAAAATTTAATTACAACATTTACATTCACATTTTCGATTACACACTTCAATTTCACTCAGCTTCTTTTCTGGATTTTGGCTTGACTGGATTTGTCTTTTCTGCTACTGTTTCTCTCCCTTTCGTTCTTGTAGGCTCTCTTCTTCACTGCAGTTGTATAACTGTGGTACATATAATTGTCTTTTAATATCACTGCTGGGCAATTTCAATACTTTTAATTTATGCAGTGGCAACCTTTACATGCTGAATCTTTTTCAATACACTTTTAAGGATTCGGGTCACAAGGAATAGCTCTTTTTGTAGAAGTCCAATTTTGGTAAATACAGAAAACACAAAGTTTAATTATCAACTCATTGATAGCGGTAACTCTACACAGTCCCGTTTTCCCCAGGTCTTCCACATTTCTTGCGGTTGATAATTTAATATTTTCCACAGCTTTTTAGTTCAATGTATTCCCCACAGTACAATTCGGCTATAGTACGAGTGCGCCACCTTCCAACCTTAATCTCCCCACCTTATTTTAATAACCCAGCAACCCTTAAATAAACATCTTTAACGTATTATGGACTTTTATTCTATCGTTGAACCTTATAACTAAGGTTCCAATGGTTAATAAATCCGCATATGGATGCATTATACAAGATTTTATATTTTACATATATATATATCAGCACATATATATGTTTCGGACCTTGGGAATTTTAAATATATATCTCGAGTTATAATTCAATTGAATCGCTTATAACATTCCTTTGGCTCCGGGCCCACATATACGATTGGCAAGACTTCAATGGAATACATATGCCCATACCTTTGGTTAAACTCCGTGCTACTTCCGAAGGCGATCACCGTGCAATGCACTTTCCTCCAGATCGACGACTTGTGTCAATATCACTCCGCGTCTTTGGTCGATGGTTAATGCGCGATGGCGCGCATTGAACAGCGGTTTTGGAACTTCGCCCGACGCCACGTGTCGAACACTCAATGGAATCACTTTGAATTTGAAAATATCGCTTGCTCCGCAAAAGCGGTGCGATGAAACCCGGAAACCACCTTCATTGTTCACCCGGTCTCGGTTCCGCTCTTCTACGCAGGGTTCTGGTCTCGTACAAGGTTCCACCTTTATTATTTAAAAGGGTTCTATCATAAAGTCAACACCGAGACTCATAGACTAATCAATACCACGGCATCGTTAGACCTTCCATACTTACACAGAAGCATACAGCGGGAATTGTGCCATTACACAGAGGTGTATAACTACGAGCCTTAAGGAGTTTATGCAATTACACCATATTATCGCCTTGGTTCTGGAGCACGGAGCATCCAGTTAAACTTCTATACAAGTTTCTAAAGACAGAGGCGAAGCCTTTCAACACAATCTTCCACCGCAGTTTACCATGCTGGTAACTACAGGTATGGCTAAGCATAATCAATGACTTTCAGTAACATCAATTTATTCCAATCCCACGCAGGATCACAATAAATCTAATTACATAGAGCTCACACGGCTCATACATTCCACATAGTCAATTTGTGTTCCACTGAGGGTTCAACGACATATCCAAACATAACCTAGTCACAGAGGTTCGTATTGGTCACAAGGATTCATCAGGAACACATTCTCATTACTGAACATACAAGCATATTCTCAAGACAAAATTCGCACAGAACTCAACTTGACAAATGCACGTTAACGCTAAAACAAATCTTCATTATACAGTGGAGTGCTTACAACTTTCTAGTGGCCAGATATTCAATCGATTGGCCCTTCTCCTCTGTTCTGAAGTCCTATGCAGCCTATGCATTTCTGAGCCCACTAATCCACTGCTTGTCTCTACTACCTCACTGCTTTGCTGCTGTTTCAGGTGCTCCTTTTTTTTATCTCCTTTGCCATCAATGAAAACATTTCCAACACCATCATCCTCTAGTATTGACATGTTGTTCATGCCATGATTTGAGAATGAAGGCTAATCATGGGCCTCCTGATCAAGAGTGGACCTTTCAAAGTCCTGTGACATCTTGTCACAAGCAAAAGCCATTAATCCGAAAAACACATCATGCAAGAAACATAACTTGACGACATATCCTTTTGCTCCTTCAAAGCAGAAAATGTCACATCATGTCAACATCGCTATGTAAACTTACATCTTAGTGTATAATCATCGACCAAACACACGTCTACAAAACATGCCTTTTCAAACAACTGACTCTAAAGTCGACAAAAGCATGTACAATTGCCATATATGTTGCGTCTAAGTGGGTCAACATAACTCTACTTTTCAAACACCTTCTTGGTGTAAACATGCAACATGCATTCAATTGGAAAAGAAATGCATCAAATAGGCAAGATTTGCAGTAATCATCAAAAGAAATGCAAGGCATTAATTGGTTAAGAAATCTAACCATCTCTTTCCAAACCATTTCAATCGCGCTTATTTCAGCTGCACTTCATCATGTGAATCATCATGACCCACATCGATTATGGAATATTTTTTTCAATTCTTATCAATATCTCTTTCCACATTCCTCAAATGTCATGGATGACTTGTTGGATACAAATTCCAACACTTGTATACAAGATGACCTTGCGTATGGAAATGAGTGCAAAACAATTGCATCTTCTTTTCAACATGGTTTGCATTATCCATTGGACCTTTTTCTTTATGTCTCCTTTGTTTTGAAAGTTTCCTGTGCATGGTTATCTTCTTCCAAAACCTCAAAAGAGTATGGTTATTCAAACCAAAAAAGGAACATGAAAAATTTCTCCAAATCTTATGTGAATATTTACCATGTTTATCATAATCAAAAGCAACTTGATTAAAGCTAGATTTATACCTTGCACATTCACCTTTGTCGCCTTCTTGAGGAGGTGAATTTGATGAGGTAGTGGCTCTCTTCGGAATACCAACAATGGCTTCAATGACTTTAGAGCTTTCAACATCCTCTTTTTTTCCATTCTCATTAGTTGCATGCTTATGAGCATCTTCTTGCAAAGTGGGTGTAAAACTTTTACATTCCTCATGAACACAAACTTCACAAGCTTGAGGTAATGAACATGTAATGAGATTCCTTCTTGGAAAACCTTCAGGTGCCTCCTTGGCTTTGGAGCATTCTGCATCATGTTGTCCATAACCAAGACTCAAATACCTGGGCCTTTCCTCAACAACAATTGGCTCAACTATGCCTTGTGCATGTTTGCCTAACCCTTTACCTTCCTATCCCATCTTCATCAATAATTTGGACCCTATTCCTCTAGTGTGTCTTTCAAAAGCACCTACACATTCATATTGAGAGGAAACTGAAGATAAAATTGAATTGCATACATATGTTTCATGCACATACTTGGCTAAGGTTTCTTTGGCATCATGGAGTTGAGTCTCCATCTCATGCAACCTTCCTAGGTTTTCATTTGCAATATGGAGTTGAGTCTCCATATCATGCATCTTTTCAAGAAGCTCTTGCTTCTACTCCTTCATGGAAATCAACTACTCTTAAAATATAGTGTTCTCCTTCCTGTTACCACTGGTATTTTCATCCCACCCATACCGCCTTATTTTACTCTGCTTTCACCTCATCTTCGTCATTATCATTAACCTTGCTTCGTTTCTTAACCATTTTTCCCAAGGGTGCACAAGTCATCATTGTTAACAAGCACTAAACCCTAAGCAAGGGTTTGCTATGTAAACGAGACATTTGAGCAGAGGAGGCATAAGGTAGGTCCTATCAACAATTATAAAGCCATACCAACTCATGACCATCATGTCTCCATCATTTTTTTAAAAATCATTGCAAGGGTCAAGTCATTTGCCACTCATAGGACTTGTTTTACTTAAAATTGTGTTTCTTACCAAATATAGATAAATTTAGCAAATGTGAGAGAGGATTTTTTCCATCATAAGTCAAGGAAGAAAAACCTCCTTCAATTTTTACATAGGTGTCATGGTTTTAGAGAAATTTCAAAAATACAAGTGTCACAGGAGAGTTGTTGCACTTCTGGAGTGACCTTGGGAAAACCACGTTTTCTCATATCTGGAGTGTCCAAATGACTTTATTGATAAGTAAAATTACAACTACACTGAGATATATTTCCAATGAGCTATCATGAGCTCAATTTTTAGTTGATTAAGGCCTCCAAAAGTTGCCTGCAACAACACTTTGCATTTCTGCACTCTCATTCTGCACTTTTTGACCAGTCTTGGGAGAAATGAATTTTTACAGGGAAAATGACCTTCATTTTAAACACTAAAGGTAATTATGGAAAATATACTAGAATTTATTTCTGACAATATATCTTAGAGCCAATTTGAACACCTAAAACCCTATAAACAACAACCTGTAAGTTGGGGTAAAATGGCGCTGCATGTTTAACAATTGATTGAATTTTTTTAGTTTTTCTACAAATTTGAATTTTACCTTGGGGAATCATGCTTTTTCCTCATGTAATTGATGATGTAAATGTACTTATCATGTTTTTACTATTACCTAGGGTAAATAAATTAGGTTAAAACTCATCATGAGGTGTAATGAATCAGTTTGCAAAAAGTTAGGGATGAGTCACTTTGACCACCCTACACTCTAGCTTTCAGTTCAGACTTTCATGGATCAGCTCCTCCTCTCATGGATTCGACCCCTGAGGTTGGGACAGGTTCTTTGAGGCCTATATCATGTCTTTTTTGACTCATTTTCAATGGTTGTGAGTTGGAATCAGTTTGATTTTTCTAGTTGATCAAGGGAACTTGTACTTAGTTTTGGCCAAGCTAATAAAAAGGAGTTGCAGCAACATTTATGGGATACCTGTGGTATTGAATGTCTTTCATTATTTATTCTTTAGTCACATATGTTTGAATGTATTTTTCATGTCACTTTAATATCTATTTTATGATATTTTACAAGTTAGAAATTCAGAATACATGTATGTCATGCTTTGTTTTGGGTAACCGATCATGTTTTGTTCATTATCTTATGTCTGAGAGAAATAAATCCCTTATGCTTTTCTCATCCTTTCTTATAGTTTCAAAACCATTACATAACCATTCCCTTCAAGTGATTGGAATCGTACCTACCTTGCCCCATTGATCCCTGAAACCCTAACTCATTTTCCCTAACCTAGCTTTCCTTGACCTAATTCCTTTATCCACTGATTTCCCCAACCAAATCAATTCAAAACAACCCCCCTGCACTCTATACCTAGCCTAAAAATCTATTTTCTCCAACCCTCTTGGCTATGACCCTTTTGGAGAGAGCCCTCTCCATCTTGATAGGGCTAGCTATCAAGTCAAAATCTTGGTTTGTGGTTACCTCTGTTGGGATTCCTTCCTCAGCCTTAGGAATCTAGCAAAGTGATAACATCTTGGCGTCGTTGTCGAGGAACGAAAGATGAAATATTCCCTAGGAAAGAATGAAAAATATTTAGATATAATTGTTGATGGTGAACAACAGTTGGACATATATGAAGGCTGAACCATTCACCTGGCGACTCCATTGACTGAAACATCTAGAAAATCAACACTTCATGGCGACTCCACTTCACGAAGATCAGTAGCTTTGAGAATTTTCAAGATGGAAACTGTTGCAAGAATGTATGCTCCCATGAGCTGGGATCACATTCCAGGTTTCCCAAATAAAATTCCTAAGGTGTATTGGAAAAGGAATTTGCCTATGTTTAAAGATGATGATAGGAATGATGTTGATTTACATCTGGTTAAATTTCACATGCATACACACAAGTTGAAGGTTGAATTTCCTGAAGATTGTCTCTTAAAGATGTTTATGGCTTCTCTTGAAGGAAAAGCATGATCTTGGTATGAAGGTTTTCCACCTGCCAATATTTGTTCTCTTAGAGTTTTTCATTCAATATTTTATGAAGAATAAAAAGAGTCCTACCCTTATTTGTCTTTGGTTGATAATTGCTGTGATCAATTTGAGGTTTTCATTCAAAACCTAGAGGATTCTTATGATGATAATGAGTTCATGGATGAAGAGATCTTGGAGGCTTTGCATGACAATCCTTTTCATCGCCAAAAAGTGAAAGTATTTTCTCTCTTAGAAGAAAAAGATTATGTATATTGTCTTGATGTACATAAAGACTTCCCACATGTGAAAATTCTTGCAGCAGTGCAACAAGTTGATCAGCCAAAGGTTAAAGAATATATTCAGCATCATTGTGAATCTTTAGGAGAGAAAGAAGACAATTACTATGTTATCAAAAGAAAACAAAAATTACTCTCTCCTCTGTCTGAAGATGAGATAGATCAACTCCCAAAAAGTCATATTATAGTCCAAGCTAATGCAGGTTTGCAGTGTTCACATAGTCAAGAAAGTGTTGGTAAAAATTCTTCCATTTTTTAAAATGAAAATCTAAGTTTAAATGAGGACAGTCCTGAAACTAGATTTATAGATCAGCATGAAGAAAGGCAATCTCCTTTTTCAATGTTCATATTTGATGAAGTTTATCCTGAACATGATTTACCTAAGTACGATAAATATGAAGATAATTTCGATGAGGAGCTTAATGAAACTATACAAGAAATTTTTGTGAGTAAACTAATTTATGATGATGATTCCCTGCAAGGAGATCGGCTAGCAGATATTGTTTTCTTTCATGAAAAGGATAGGGTTGTCATGTTTAACAATCTTGAAGAACGTTTTCTGTTCAAAGATGATTTAGAATATGAATTTGAGGAGTATGAACCAGAGAGAGACAAAATGCTAGAGACTGAGTCAGAATTTATCATGCTTAAGGAATTTTCAGCCAACACTCAGATAGCAGAAAGTCATACTTCCCTATGCTCTCCTATGGATCAACAACCAAGTGTTCTTTCAGATCAGAATGAAGGGAGTACTTGTATTTTTGCTGCTGGATCTCAAGACAACGTAATGCTTCAGGATTTTCAAGATCCCTTCGGCAGTCTTTTGCAATCATTGCAAAAGATGAATGTTGTCTCATTTGTAAGCATAAACCTTGGTTTCAGATTTTATCGTGAGTTGCCTACATGTACATCATTCTGCTTACTCGAGGAAAGTGAGAGTAGAACTTCAGTAAGTATCCATCTCCTGGATTGGTTACACTGGAAGGATCATTTCACCTAATCAGCAAATGTGCAGCAGATTAGAGTAGGTTGGTATCATTTCAGATTGATTTTATTTTATTTTCAGCAAGTGTTAACAGAATTCATCAAGGTTTGAAAGCCTGAGGTGAAGGCCCTAAGCCTTTGATGATCTGTTAGTGTGGGTTGAAGTTTGCAGTGTGTTTTTAGTTTCATTTTACATATTGTGACTCCATTTCCCAATAGATAAGGCACTGATCTACAAATTCAGAGATATGCGGTTCTTGGCACCTCCAAGGAGCTACGATCCCTAGCTGGAGCCAATGTTAGCACTGGTATTTTCATCCCACCCATACCACCTTATTTTAATTTTATTTCACCTCATATTTGTCATTATCATTAACCTCGCTTCATTTCTTAACCATTTTTCCCAGGGTTGCCCAAGTCATCATTGTTCACAAGCACTAAACCCTAATTTCCTCTCCCAATGAGCTAAGGTTTGCTATGGAAATGAGAAATTTGAGAAGAGGAGGCATAAGGTAGGTCATATTAGCAAGTATGAAGCCATACCAACTCATGAACACAATTTCTCCATCATTTTCAAAAAAATCATTCCAAGGGTCAAGTCATTTGCCACTCATAGGGCTAATTTTACTTAAAACTATGTTTCTGACCAAGATGAGATGAATTTAGAAAATGTGAGAGAGGTTTTTGTCCATAATAAGTCAAGGAATAAAAAAATCCTTTAGTTTTTACACAAGTTTAATGGTTTTAGATAAATGTCAAAAATACAGGTGCCATACGAGAGTTGTTGCACTTCTAGAGTGACCTTGGAAAAATCAAATTTTCTCATATCTGGAGTGTCAAAATGACTTTCTTTATAAGTCAAATTACAATTAGATTGAGAGATTTTTCCAATTAGATATCATGAGCTCAATTTGGAGTTGAGGAAGGCCTCAAAAAGTTGCCTGCAACAGTACTCTGCATTTCTGCACCCTCATTCTTCACTTTTTGACCAGTCTTGGGAGAAATGAATTTTGACAGGGAAGATGACCTTCATTTTGCAAACTGAAGGTAGTTCTAGAAAATAGACTTGAAGGGATTTCAAACAAGATATCTTGGAGCCAATTTTGACACCTGAAACCCAGTAAAAAACAACCTATAAGTTGGGGTAAAATGGTATTGTGCGTTTAACAATTCACTGATTTTTTTTAGTTTTTCTACAAATTTGAATTTTACCTTGGGGAATAATGTTTTTACCTCATGTAAGTGATGATTTAAATGTAATTATAATTCTTTTACTATTACCTAGGGTAAATACATTAGGTTAAAACTCATGATGAGGTTTAATGAATCAGTTTTCAAAAAGTTAGGGATGAGTCACTTTGACCACCCTACACTCTAGGTTTTAGTTCAGACTTTAGTGGATCAGCTCCTACTCTCATGGATTCGACCCCTGAGGTTGGGAGAGGTTTTTTGAGGCCTATATCATGTCATTTTTTACTCATTTTCAAAGGTTTGGAGTTGGAATCACTTTGATTTTTCTAGTTGATCAAGGGAACTTGTACTCAGTTTTGGCCAAACTAATAAAGAGGAGTTGAAACTACATTTAGGGGATACCTATGGTACTAAATGTCTTTCATTGTTTCTTATCCAGTCACATATGTTTGTATGTATTGTTCGTGTCACTCTGATGTCTATTTTATGATCTTTTACAAGTTACAAATTCAGAATACATGTCTGGCATGCTCTGTTTTGGGTAACTGATCATATTTTGTTCATTATCTTATGTCTGAGAGAAATACATCCCTTATGCTTTTATCAACCTTTCTTATAGTTTCAAAACCATTCCCTTCAAGTGATTGGAATTGTACCTATCTTGCCCCATTGATCCCTGCAACCCTAACTCATTTACCCTAACCTAGCTTTCCTTGACCTAATTCCTTTATCCATTGTTTTCCCCAACAAAATCAATTCAAAACAACCCTCCTGCACTCTATACCTAGCCTAAAACCATAATTGCTCCAGCCCTCCTGGTTGTGACCCTTTTGGAGAGAGCCCTCTCAGGCTTGATAGGGCTAGCTATCAAGTCAAAAGCTTGGTTTGTGGTTACCTCTATTGGGATTCCTTCCTCAACCTCAAGAATCTGGCGGAGTGATAACACTTCCTATCTTCAACCAACTCTTGCATCATATCTCTCATGATGTACAACTTATGCATCATATTTTTATCAAAGAGTCTTGCTAAGGAATATTGGTTATAAACAATGTTTGATGAAGCTGCCATCACACTTGTAATGCATAAAAAGCTTCTTTGTTGTGATTTGAGAGTCGAGTCCTCAATCTTGACCTTCTCTCTATTCACCTTACACACATAAACTTGCACACAGTTAAATTATTCTTGCACAAATAAAAAACCAATAGCTAATTTTATAAATGTGTGTTATTTCTCTTCAATTTACTTGTTGTACATGTGCTTTTAATAACTAATTAACTCATGAATTTCTCATAAAAAGACACAAAACTTGACACATAAACCTTCACATAACTGGCTAATTTGAGACGATCCTAAACACATTTATTTTAATACTGATGAGGGAGCTAGCACAACAAAACTAGTTTTCCCATATTCAGATCATTCATATATCACATAAGCTCATCCCCATTTAGTTCGAAAGTGTCCCTGCTTTCCTCCTCATTTAGGATTGAGATGGTAGAAGAGAAAAATATTATGATAATGTGTCAAAGGTCACCTTGTTGCACAATAATGTAGGATGATGAGTTTATAGTGACACTTACTCTCCACAACCACTTATGTTGGGCTTACAAAACATAAACTTACTTACACAAGGATGACATTACTTTGGTCTTTTCAAATCTTCATGAGGTGAAATTTTTTATGATGCTTTTGTCAATTACAACTCAATTACAATAATCTTGATTTCACTTGAACTTCAATGTGCCACTTTTTTCTATACGATTTAGCTATATACCAATTTGGGCATCATCCCCCATGACCTGGTCAAACTGGACATCATCCCCAGGACCAATGAAATAGGGTCTATCATCCCCTATCATTTCAGTTGCTACATGCCCTAAGAGAAGAACAAATCATTCATGACTTCTATTGTGAGATTTCCAAGGTTTGAAGTATATGTTATATCACTTATGAGCTCACCAACACTGCCTCTCGAGGGACTAACTTCGTTTCATATGCAGCTCCCTCCATTCAATGGTGCACTGCAATGCACTTCCCGACATTCAAGAGTGCCTTGGTCAAATGAGAGTGAAATTCTCATTGTTTCGAAATATTCACGTGGCCAGTGCCTTCTAGAAGAGTCCATATGTGTCAAACTTCGAATCCAAGTGTCCATCTAAAACCTATGAGCTTGGGAACATGTCTTGCCTACTATTAGAAAGTCATTGATTGAGAAACTAGCATCAATTTCCCTATAAATTGAGCACATATCCTAGTGCTAGGAAAGGAAGAATTTTGGTAAAGAAATGTTGTTGGATTCTCAATTGAGAGAGTGAAAAAAGAGATATGATGTTGGTGAGATGTTGATTGTGATGAGGCTGGGATGAAGATGGAGCTAGTGACATCAAATCGATCATTGGTTGCAACCTCCCCCTTCTACTCATTAATAAATATTGTTGTTCATTTTCCCATATATGTATATGTTTATGTTTCTATTTCTCATGTAATGGACTCCTGAATGATATATATGCTTCATGTTTAATCGATTTAACTGATTAAGATAAATAGGCATATGTATATTGCAATCTCTTTGTTGTTCTTTGTTTATACTTGTAGGAATCAATCGGGCGATCTAAGTTGGATTGGAAGCTACAACAAAAGTGATAGAAGGATAATAGGAAGCACTTGAATCCCAAGTAGGTTCTTCTATCTTTTTGTGTGTCTATTTAATCTTAGAGAAAGTGATAGAAAAGTCTTTAATCTATTGTTATAAATGCATAGCACCACATTTAGGGAATTTGATTTATCCGTAGATCATAACTCTTTATCACAAATTGGTGAATCCACTAGCGAGTTTCCGTTCATTCATGGTGTTTTTGCCTCTTCTTATCCACCCAGTAGCATCTACTTTTAGTTATTAGACTTTTGAATCAAATAATTTCATTAGAAGTGTGTTATGTAGCTTGAATTTTGAATCTCTGCTGCACCCAACGAACTATTGGTCAAGGCATAGTGCACTGCAGTGCACTGTCTCCCACTCAGGGGTGCATTGCAACGCATTGTCTCCCTTTAGAGACTGCATTACCCCCTTAGCCAACCAAATTCCATTTGAATTTTTCATTTCCATCATTCTCAGCCATTTTTTTGTTGTGTTTTCAATTTTCTGATACCTCATAGAGACCAGTGAATTTGCCTGATTCTTCCTCCTTTGAAAAGTAAGTTTTTTCAATGTCTCTTTAAGTGTTTTTCTTTATCATTGACAAAGAAAATTCAAATTATTTTATTTCTACATTAGATCTATTTGTTTTTGTAAAGGATATTGTCGTTAAAATCTTCATTTCCTGTAGGAAAAATTGTAGTTCCATTCTTTGTTTTTCCTAAAAGAGAAATTGTTGTTAAA
The DNA here is from genome assembly GCA_034641835.2 of Pinus albicaulis. NCBI lineage: Eukaryota > Viridiplantae > Streptophyta > Pinopsida > Pinales > Pinaceae > Pinus > Pinus albicaulis. Next base: position 215,751,373 of record CM076584.1, on the reverse strand, counting down.
TTCATCGTTTCTCAAAGAACAAAGCATTTGTTTTTTGTTGATTTGATGCATATAGTTTTATTTTTTCATTCACATTGAGGGGACTGAAAATAAAAACCTGCATTTGCATATAGTGAATTGTTTGTTTTGCATAGGAACAAGTTATGAAATTTGCATATTAGTTTGTGCTCTTTGTTGATTACTCTCAAAACTGATTGCTCTTTCCCCTTAGTAGCTAGGATTTTCATTGAAAAAGATAAACTTGAAAAGTTTGCTTATAATTTTTAGTTTTCATTTTAGGAATTTCCATCACATCATCGTGGTTAACCTTGAAAGGCAAATTGATAAACAAGATCAACTTAAAATTTACATCAATTTACCTAAAAAATCATTGGAACCATAACGATAACATTTAGAAGGTCTATGCTAGAGACGTGTTCCAACGTTGTAAAACATAGCAGTTGTCGTTAATTGTCTATGATACATTCCAAGTGTGATACCTCACTCCACGTATGTAAGTATATCAGAGCTTTTCCACGTACCTTCAGGTATATCGGGCGGTGTTCTAGTACAAAAAGTATAAAGGGGTGATCTCACTATGCGGTTTCACATTAGATAGCGCTAATACGGACTTCGGACTCCACGTACCTTCGGGTATAATTGGGAGGAAAAATTAAGGTTGTTATCCATCCATAGTGAACCGAGTTGGATGCCTTGTAAATTGTGATACACCGAACATAGCATTCGGGGAGATTGCCTGCCTATACTTCTTGGTTCGCAGGAGGTATTCTGCAGTTCACAGTTTCTTGGTAAACCTTTTTCCTATAATTACCCTTATATTTTGTTTATTTGTTTTTGGTCATAAAATAAATCAGTCATATTGGAAGAAGAACATCCCTTTCCCCGTCTTTTGCATAGAATAGCACTGAAACCACCTTTACCACCGAAAGCTACTTCTGGTCGGCGAAGGCGACATCGCTCTACCGAATCTAGTAATACCAGTACCTCTGGTGCGACATCATCCTCACATATACCAGAGTCGACACAAGTTGTTTCTACAAATCCTGGTTCATCTACTGTTGTCGAGACGGAGTCCTCACAACTACTCGTGGTCACGATCCATCCAATAAGTGAGACCATACCTCCTGAACCCGATGTTGTTCAACTGGAATTTGATCCAGATCCTGTCTCTTTTTTTCCATAACATCTGCATCCTGAAGTCAAACAACTGGAAATTGTTCCTGTATCGGTCGCCCCACAATCTATTGTAGCCATTGAGTCTCCCATATCGCACAGTCAACCTTCTGAAATATACTTTAGGCCTGATGGAGAAATACTTCCACTTGGTTTAATTTCGATTGAAGAAATACCACAAGGCAAAACACCTTTAACTCCAACTCATTTTGGGGCGAAGATTAACCTATACAAATATTTTCCTCAATCACCTGCCTCTTCTTTTGTTGATCCTGTGTTTATTAGAGTTCCCGTAGATCCAATAGGGTATAGATTTGGTCGAAAAACCATGCCTAAGCCAACATCTTCAGTTGTACCGTCTGTTCCAATTGCTACAACACCTGTTCTCGATACCCCGTCGATGTTCACGACTTCACCAAAGTCACATTTATATGGTGGCCCTTCTGTCCCACCTGGTTACCAATCATTATCTAGAACCTTCTCTAGTGCATCCTCAAACCCATGGACTTCACCAATGTCATTGTCTGGTATTCTAACTGGTAAATCTATAGTGAGTACTACGTCATCAGGGAAATATCAAGATGGTCCATATGGGTATATTCCATCCAATACAATTTCAACTGGACTCCCTACTTTTGGAGAACAATATTTTCCATCTTATTATACTCCTCATGCTGGGGGGAAACCTATGGTCACCCACTTCGATAGTAATCCGTCGTTATTTGGTCATCCTAATGTCAGAATGAAAGTTTGTCAATGGCAGCCCACTCTGCCTATCCAACCACAAACGGTTTTACACTCGTATCAACTGGTTCAACGTGTTGCACCCACATCAACTCCACTAGTTAATGCATCTCTTCCCCTGTTACAGACTCAAACTATTGTACCTCAACCGTCTCAGGCAAGTCCTTCCACCTAATACCCCCAAGTTTTGGGCCCTCAGACTCCAACTCCTGCAGTTGGTTTACAACAACCACTTGTATCCGAAATCATTTATTCACAAGCTAGATTATCATATTATGGGATGTCGCAGCCGAAACCAGGTTATACCTGTGCTCAACTGAATCCATGCTATCCTAGTTTGGGTTATAACATTGGTGGACAGACCCCTTGGCATCCACAAGCGCAAATGCCACAACCTTCATTTCATCAAGTAATGTATCCAAATTTTGGTCAACATAATCCTCAAGCGTTTTCCTATCAAAACAACCCCTATCTGGGTTACCAGCAATAGATTCCTTATGTTGGTGCTCAAAGGCATGTTTCCCAAGCAATTCCATCATACCCTGGCTATGCTCAACCTGACCTCAATCGACAGTTTCCCTTTGTTACAACTTTAGAGTTACCAGATTTAAACCAGCTCACCAATGATCCAATCAACTATGCTCCTTGGTGGTCGGTGATACCTCATAAATTACCCTCGGCTATTCCTAAGTTCAATGGAAACCCTGGGGAAGACCCGTCAACTCATGTTATAACTTATCATTTGTGGTGTTCATCTAACTCCCTAAATGATGACTTTGTTCGACTACATCTTTTCCAGCGTACGCTCACTGGTCCGGCCGCAAAATGGTACATTGTGTTACCAAGAGCTTATTTTGATAATTTCACTTCCCTAGCTACTGTCTTTTTGATCCACTTCTAGTTACCCATATGATATGAAACTGGAACGGAACTCTTGACTAATTTTAAAAAAAAACTAATGATACTCACATTTTTTATCATATTCATGAGTGGCGTCGTCGTTGTATAATGGTTAAGACATTTGTTCCTGATCAGCTTCTTGCTGAGTGGTTCATTAAGTCCCTGTAACCATCTATAAATGAGGATGTGGCTAAGGGTGGCATCGTCACTGAAGATCAGGTCATTGCTCATGCCCAATATTTAGACTTGATTTATACTCATTCTAGTACGCTATACGAGAAAATTCATAACGCATCACGATCTAATTTTACTGTTCCTCCTCCATCAAAGGACTCTCATGCCAGAGACGGTATGATTGGTACTATAAGCACACCTCACTCTACTGCATATGATCTTGCGCCTTCTTCCAAAATTCATGTCATGTCATCTGAAAAGGGAAAAAGTGACAAGAAACTCAGAAGTAAGAACAAATGGAAATCAAATAAAAAGCAAACTTCTACCCCACAGGAAATATCATCTGATCAATCGTCTGGAAATTGGAAACCTCGTTACCCTTGCATAATCTGTAATGAGGAGCACTTTTTTCGGGACTGTACTCACCACGCTGAAGTCTCAAAAATGATTAATACCACACATGCGTCAGTTGTGTTGACATATCCATTTCTGAATCCGGGCACATATTTGGTTGCTACGAATCCAACTTCTAGTTCACAAGTGCTTATGTTGTCTGTCACGAAGCCATCGATTGATGTTTTGGTGTCAACGTGTAATAAATATTACAGTAGTAAGTCTACTGATCAACCTACTACCTCGACCACGAATCTGTTTATGGAATCAATACTGCCACCTTCTATTCCTGAATTGACAATCAAGCCACCGAAGGGAGTCGTTCATAAATCGACATTTAATCCTTGAGCCATAGCTGCTCAAAATTATAATATAGTTGAAGATTTGGCTCAATCCCCTTCATCTATATCCGCACTTGAGGTGCTACAAAATTTTCCCTCCTAGAAATAGGCTTTGTTTTTGGAAATTGTTAGAATTGATCCGACAGATTCCAATCTCATAGTCTTTAATCATACGAGATATGTGCCACATTTACCAACAGAATTGGCATTATCCATCTAATTAAATGTTCTCAATCACCTTGTTCATCGTACCATTATTGATGATGGATTATCTAAATGCAATATGTCTCTAAACTGTTGGAAGTCACTTAGCTCGTCGTGCCTGTCTCAATCACCAAGGACGTTGAAAGCTTTTGACGAACGTACATATAAGCCTTGCAGTATTCTCAATAACCTGCATATTGAACTAGGGGGGGAAATAGTGAATGTTGAAGTTGAGGTCATTAACGGACCCCTTTACTACAATATTTTACTCGGAAGGCCATGGGTATATGCTATGACTGTGATCATCTCTACATATTTTAGAATAATCGCCTTTCCACATAAAGGTGTTATCACAGTCATTAATCAGCTATCTTTCTTTGTCTCCATTTCCCATGTAACTATAAGTGTTCCATTAGTACACACACCCCAACTCGCACTTCAGAACATTGGTGTAGGAATCTTAAAGGATTCCACTCTCATGGGAACATTTGCATTACCGTCGCCTGCGATGTCAGTAGAAATTGCAAGCATAGAGACCTGTTACATGATCTCTTCCACTCCATCTGGCTTAAGGAAGAGTACGGGTGATTCTGAAGTTGTTACGTTGGATCAATTTCTACCACGTCCCAGCCCACTTGAGTTGGCATAACAATCAATATATCTGGCTTGGGCAGCGAATCCTAAATCATCGTTGTCGATCCTTTGGGTAGATCGTTCATTAGATTTTGGTACTCCATCTGATCCTTTTTCCTCGACTTTTTTAGCAAGTGAAAATATTCTGGAAACCATGATGTTAGAAGGAGAACCATGGGATGATCATCATCATTGTTCCCATCTTCCAAATTATGAAGATGACAATCTGAGTGAACTATATCACCCATCGATCAAAACATTCTTTCTAAATTCTTTTCCTATTAATGCAATCGATTCCGAGCGAAATTTGTCAAATATTGAAGAAACCATTTCTATCGATATTTTGACCAAACCCGACATTGTAGAAAACATTCATGTCGACGTGTCTTTTTCTCCATCAGAACTCGAAACATATTGCTCTCTCTTTTGTGAATTTCGTGATGTATTTTCTTTGTCTTACGAGGAAATGCTAGGCATAGATACTAGTGTCATTGAACACACTATTAATATGTACCCTGATGTCAAGCCGATACGTCAACGCCTTCATCCTATTCATCTGAAGAAGGTAATTGCCATTAAAGCAGAAGTTGAAAAACTTTTTTGTGTTGGTTTCATTTACCCTGTTCCGCTAACTGAGTGGGTTTCCAACATCTTTATTGTCATGAAAAAACAAGGAAACATTAGAGTCTGCGTCGATTATCAAGATGTCAATCTTGCTTGTCCAAAAGACAACTATCCTACTCCCTTTATCGACCAGATTATTGACGATTGTGCTGGATGCAAAATATTTTTGTTCATGGATGGATTTTTTGGCTACAATAAAATCAGTATCTACCTAGAGGACTAATATAAGGCAGCATTCACCTGTCCCTAGGGCACATTCGCTTATCGCAAACTCCCATTTGGTTTAAATAATGTTGGGGAAACTTTTCAGAGAGCAATGGATTATGATTTCAATGACATAATGCACATTGTTCAACCTTATCTGAACAACTTACCCGCACATTCACGAAATCGGGTTGATCACCCAATGTGTCTGAGAGCTATCTTTTAACGTTGTCGACACTATAAAATATGCCTCAATCCACGTAAATGTGTGTTTTGTGTTGGTTCTAGTCGTTTGCTAGGATTCTTCATCTCAAAAGAAGGAATTCGAATAGACCCACTGAAGGTCCAGGCCATTCTTGATTTTCTTGCGCCATCAAATTTGCTTCAGTTATAGCTACAGGGAAAGGCTAACTTCCTAAGGAGGTTCATACCCAACTACACCAAAATAGCAGTGGGATTTACTTGGCTCTTGAAAAATGGGATTCCCTTCCATTGGGACCAAGTTGTGCAAGCTTCTTTTTATGTTGTCAAGGATACTCTTGTCTAGGGGTCATTAATGTATCCCCCCAATTATCAGAGTGATTATTTCTTATATATCGTCGCGGCTGATATGACCATTGCTATGGTATAGGTCCAAGTAGAAAATGGGATAGAACATCTGGTCTATTATTTGAGTCGTAATATCAATGATACGGAAGTGAAGTATTCATACGTAGAAAATCTTTCCTTGGTGTTTGTTAAAGCTGTCCAAATATTTTTCCACTATATCATGTTCCAGAAGACCATTTTCATTTCAGATTGCAACCCCATGACTTATATTTTATCACGTCAATTGTTGGGGGGCAAGTATTCAAAACTGATTGTCAATTTGCAGGAATTTGATTTGGAATTCATCAAATCCAAGTCAAAGAAGTCTTTAGTTTTGGCTGAGATTCTCTGTGACCTTCCCTTTGATAGTACTGCCTCTACATCGGAACAATATATTCCTGATGAGTCTCTGTTTCTAATCGGATCATTTGATCCTTGGTATGGGTATTTTATCATTTATCTCCAGGCCCAGCCTTTTTGGCCTGATACCTCTCGCTCTAACTAGAACGTATTCGATACCAAGCCAAAGGTTACTAATCGTCAGCGATACACTTTATTGTCGTGGTGCCGATACAATTTTAAGAAGGTGTCTCACTCATGAGGAGGCCGAAAGGGTTTTAAATGATTGTCATGTTGGGGCTTGTGGTGGACATTTTTCTGGATATGCTACCGCATAGAAGGTACTCTGCGCCAGTTACTTTTGGCCTACCATATTTTGCGACTGCATTCTCGTGGTCATAAGTTGTCATATGTGCCAGATATTCGAACGTAAAATACGCAAACCGCCAGCGCCAATGCATCTTGTTGTCTTTGTGGGAACATTTTAAAAATGGGGCATTGACTTCATGACCTGCAACCCTCGTTCGTCCGGGGGGCATGGTTATATTATTGTCGCAGTAGACTACTTTACCAAAGTGGGCCGAAGAGATGCCTACATTCAACAACACAGGACAAAAAACTGCATTTTTTTTTAATCATGTCATTGAACGGTTTGGGGTCCCATAGGCTATAGTCATAGATCATGGTTCACATTTTCGCAACCATTTGATGAATGAGTTTACTGCCGAATTAGGACTGTCACATGATAGTTCTACTCCTTATTATCCACAATAAAATGGAAAATATGAGGATATTAACAATATTATTAAATGAATGCTTCAACGAATGATAGGAGTTCATAAATGAAATTGGAATTTAATCATGTACTCGTCCTTATGGGCATACCGAACCTCGATGAGAAACGCAACCAAATTTACCCCCTTTCAATTGGTGTATGGTCTAGAAGCTATCTTGCCAATCCAGTCTGAAATATCGTCATTAAAACTTGCAATCGACTTGTTACCTGACACCTCTGCTGAATAATCGCGTCTTTTTAACCTCATCCATCTTGATGAAACGTGTCGTGAAGCCCAATTTTCCAACAAAGTGCATAAGAGACGTATAAAGTTGCAATAAGACAAGCATGTACAGCCTCGCATTTTCTCAGAGAGCGAATTGGTTCTTCTTTATGATTAGGAAGCTGATGTAATAGGTATACGAAAATTTGAGCCATTATGGCATGGCCCCTATATTTTCAAAATAGTTCTTGTTAAGGGTGCCTACGAGTTGGTAGATTACGATGGAATTCCGTTGGCACAACCCCGAAATGGGTTGTATCTGAAACACTACTATGCTATCATGAGCGTAGTATTTTTTTGTATTATATTGTATATATATATATGTTGTTGATTTGAATTTACTTTCTTAATTTTCTTTTTAGAGTTTTCTTGACGTTATTAATCTGCTTTACATTTCATCACATTTTTCTGAATCTTTGGAACCATTTTTTGGGTATGCTAATGGTGCTAGTCATAGTACGCATAATCTATCCTATGTAGCGTGGGCCGTTTTCGCTCCAAACAACGAGTTAGTGATTTTTGTAGGGATTTGTATTGGTCGATCGACAAACAATATCGCTGAGTATAGCGCACTAATCAAACTTCTCTCTTATGCCATTTCATTTGGTATTAACCGCATCATCCTAAGGTTAGACTCACAACTTGTGGTATTACAACTTACTAGTGTTTATACAGTTAGAAATACAACACTGCATCGCATGTTCCTAAGAGTTTGACTTTTAGAAATAAATTTTGATTTTATTCACTATCAACGCATTTCCAGAAACTTGAACCCATTAATTGATTCTTTAGCGAATTATGTTATAAACAGACATTCGCAACACATGTAAAGATACATTCACATAATTGAATAGGATTGCGCAATAAACATAGGAAAAGACTGAAATAAAATAGATAGATAGTTATAGGTTTTTACAAAAATTTGTGCCCAAGACACATTGATCATTTGACCTCAAAATGTAAGCAACATGTCAAAAGTAAACTAGTGATGCTCATGGTAACATATTACTGATCTAGCTATCCTACGCAGTAACCACATCCAATGGTTAGGAACTCCAATAGTGTAGCGCTGCAGTCACATGGGTAACTCTTCGATCCATAAATATGGAATCCTGAAGGTCAACCCCTCTATGTGTTGCCAAAGCTCAGCAAGAGTCTCAACCATATCTAAATCCTGAAGGACTGCTCTCCCGACAGCCTCTCTGTTGGCTCATCCGCTCCATGCTCTGGCTCTCCCACTGGTTGAACTTGACCCACATCTGCATTACATTAAAACTTTAGTTTTGTCTTGGGAAAACATCAAATTACAAAAACATGTATAAACCTTAGAAAAATAAAAAAAACATGGTCAAAACATTCTTACCGATTGCACCCCACTCAGCGCCTTCTGGTAAAACTAAGTCTGGATCTCCTTGGAAATCAATGCCTGCATAAGCATAGTCATCGATGGCGACAATATGTCGCCTGAACCAGGAGAAGAATGCAGTCGAGAACAAAATGGACGATTGGCCTGCATGTCTAGCCATCAGTTCTACCCATCTCTACATCGTTGGATATCTAGGGTTAGATACACCTAGCGTCACATGCTGAGGTTGCATCAGTGGAATCCACTCTAAGGAAAAATAAATGAGGATCGAACCATAGTTGAAATTTTTATTCCTTCCTCCCTTTTCCTTGCTCAGTTGTTCTTTCATTTGAGAAAGTACAGCTTCAACCCAGTTGAAAATTATTGGCTCCATGCACTCTAGCGCATACTTCATATAAGATCTGTTCGCTACATGTAGTGTAGCAGTAAAAGCAAGCTTTGCAATCGTGAATAATATTATTCTCAATGGAAAATCACAAACGTCACGGATGTTTATTTTCCCATCCTTGCTAGGCTCTGCCCCTGGATAGAAATGCTGAAAAATATAGTCTCTCACCGTCTCTCCTCCGAGAGTAGACCCTGAGAGAGAAATGGGTAGGCCTCTCCTCGATAAGCCTATCATAAATTATATATCCTCTACTGAAATTGGGACCACTTTGTTCCCAATGTGAAATGCCTCAATTTTCAAATCCCATGCACGAACAAGGAACTCCAATAGTTCCATTTGTTGCCTCATACCTGATAAACGAAAGTACTTCAATAACCCACAATCCCTTAAGGCTCTTACAGTACCCGGATCATTAAGGGAAATCCTATTTTGTTCTTGTTTCTCTCTTTCTCTCTAAGTAATTGTCATTTTAGTCCAATGAATCCCTGAAACATAACCATAAGACTCATTAGGACCCTTTTCATGCAAAAATTAGACAAAATTTGGGTACAATGCAAGAATAAAAAATGTGAATTGCACCCAACACAGTCTTGCTCAATAGACAGTGCGTTGCATATGCACCTGAGCTTCATTTCAAGTGCATTCGAACACAGTTTTTGATGCCCAAGGGTGCGTTGCCCTCTTTTGAAAATGGATTTACCCTAAGGGGCCAAAATCCCTAAAAAATTGCAATGAAATGGAATAAAAAGACTACTAAAAGAAAAAGGAGGTTTATGGCACCAACCTGGATCAAACGGCGAGGACAGTTGTCCACAGAATCGATCGCAATCAACAACTGAAGTTTAGGGGAAAAAACAGGTTCAGAACTCCAAAATGCAAATCGTAACTTTCAAATGGTAAAAATGAATAGTAAAACTCTTTTAATTAGTCATTTGATTATTTTCAAATCATATTCATTATTGTGACTATGGTTTTATTCAATTTTTATCATGAAATAGTTATTTTTAATCCATTTGATGTTGTTCTGAACAGGTTTGCAACTTATATAGTAGATTAGTCGTGCACATTTATTCCAAGAATGATTTGACCACAAAGCACACTTTTATCTTTATTTTTGGAGCTTTGATAAAAACGAAAAAGGACTTGAAGTGCACTTTTATCTCTTTTTCGAGCTTTGATAACAACGAAAAAGGAACCCCTGCAGTCTTCTTTTAGCTTTTTTCAGACTCCGATAATGTGAAAATATTGCCGAGCACTTGTCTTTTCGAGCTCGTAAAAGTAAATGAACTGATATCTATTCAGTATAAGTTTAACCCTTTTCCGGACTGAGATAGATTATTTACGAAAAAGGAAAACCTTAGTCGAACATGGCTAGGAGGTTCTCTCAAATATCGTTTTACACTTTTTCGGATTTGAGCGACAACTTTACGAAAAAGTACTTATGGAGTTTTATTTTGTCCTCTTTTTCAAACTCTCTAAATATGAAAAAGGACCGGGTTGTCACTGTCGTTAGGCTCATTAAAACATAAAATAGCGATGGGCTTGTCGATCATGGCAAGAATCGAGTTTCATTCATCGCTAGACTCGTTAAATTATTAAATAGTCATATAATATTCGCCCGAAGGGTTGAATTTTTAGATCAAGCATATATTACCCTCCTCAAGCTTGTTAAACAATAAAGATGTACTAGTCAACAAATGATGGGGGGGAATTTGGGAAAGTGAACAAAACTTTTACGGTAGCAGGTCGCTCTTGAACATGACACTTTACTCCATCATCGTGATTTTTTGGGTTGGGTAATCTTCTTGACGGTTCATTCATACCTATGGTTCATCGTACCTTCACTTCAGTTTTGCGTCAATGCTGCCAACTCATCTCAGTGTCGCTGATATGTTCAAGAGAAGTCATCCAGTGAATACTCATCCTTCTGCAATACTCATAAACCTTCATTCTCATGACAATCATCCCTGAACATTGTTATATCAAGTCACATTTTTCCTTTGAAATCAGTCTGTCCCATTTAGCGATAAAGTGGCTTCCTGTCGAGATCAAATCATCATCTAGGAAGTTTACTTAGAAACATCATCTTCCAGTACCATGAGGCTTGTTACAATATCGACAAGATCCTCAATTCCAGACCTTTGACTGAAATAATTTTTTTGGCGTTCGACATCAAATCATCTATTCACACCTTACGAAATGTACTGCAGTACCTTGAGAGCCATTAACATCAATGGTAGTTCTATCACGTTTGTTAACAACTCACATCATTGGCTGGTAATGAAACAGTGTCTTACCATGTTCGACTACAAATCATATATTCGCATGGCTAGACTTGTACCTGAACTATTGAGTGAACGAGATAAGAAGACCCTGTATCTAGCTTCAGCCATCCGAGCTGCGATTTCAGGATTGTTGTACACATCATCTGCACGGTGACCTTACATACAGATCGTCATCCGAACATGGACCTATATCTGTAGGCATGTTTGTATTGGGCAACATTCCAATGTAGATGACTTTCTGCACTCTGTACATGTTATTAGATATTTTATATGCTGAGCATGGGAATGCCTTCCTCATCGATTCGTGATCAAGATGAAAATATCATGATGTAATGTATTGTAAGATTGATGCAGGTCGCCACTCCGCTTCAGTTCCAGCCCATCACGTCGTAAAGCATCTCATTCAAAAAATATTGTTATTATTCTGACTTCATGCTTTAGAGGCAGTTGTTATAGGTAAATTTTGGAATCATCCCCCATGACCTGGTAAAACTGGACATCATCCCCAGGACCAATGAAATAGGGTCTATCATCCCCTATAATTTCAGTTTCTACATTCCCTAAGAGAAGATAAATCATTCATGACTTCTATTGTGAGATTTCCAAGGTTTGAAGTATATGTTATATCACTTATGAGCTCACCAACGCTGCCTTTCAAGGGACTAATTGCGTTGCATATGCAGCTCCCTCCATTCAAGGGTGCACTGCAATGCACTTCCCGACATTCAAGGGTGTGTTGGTCAAATGAGAGCGAAATTCTCATTGTTCTGGAATCTAGTGCCTTCTAGAAGAGTCCATGTGTGTCAAAATTCAAATCTAAGTGTCCATATAACACCTCTGAGCTTGGGAACATGTCTTTCCTATTATTAGAAAGTCATTGATTGAGAAACTACCACCCGTTTCCCTTTAAATTGAGCATAGATCCTAGTGCTAGGAAAGGAAGAATTTTGGTAAAGAAATGTTGTTGGATTCTTAATTGAGAGAGTGAAAGAAGTGATATGCTGCTAGTGAGATGCTGATTGTGATGAGGTTGGGATGAAGCTGGAGCTGGTGACATCAAATCGATCATTGGTTGTAACCTCCCTCTTCTAGTCATTAATAAAGATTGTTGTTCATTTTACCATATATGTATATGTTTATGTTTCTATTTCTCATGTAATGGACTCCTGAATGATATATGTGTTTCATGTTTAATCGATTTAATTGATTAAGATAAATAAGCATCTGTATATTGAAATCTCTTTGTTGTTATTTGTTTATACTTGCCGGAATCAATCTGGCGATCTAAGTTGGATTGGAAGCTACAGCAAGAGCGACAGAAGGAGAATAGGAAGTGCTTGGATCACAAGTAAGTTCTTCTATCTTTATGTGTGTCTATTTACTCTTAGAGAAAGTGATAGCAAATTCTTTAATCTGTTGTTCTAAATGCATAGCACCACATTTAGGGAATTTGATTTATTCGTAGATCATAATTCTGCATAACAGATTTGGACACCTCCAAAATTATCTGTAACTTCCTCTTGATTTGTCTAAAATGAGAGAATGTTTATCCAATACAAATTCCCCTCATACATTGCTCTTAATGGAAATTTTATGATTCACATAATTTCATCATCAAGTTGATCTTTATATATCCAACCATGGATTTTGAATAAGACGAATGCCTATACATACATACTCGTACTTACCCTTCTAGAATGGACATTTCCTTCTTGAATCAAGGTGTTTGTTTCTTGTGAATGTTGCTTCATTATAGTTGTCAAATTCTTCACATAATTTACAAAAATTGACTTAACGACCTTTCTTCTAGTAACCATGGAAACCTCCTTCATATGGTGCTCATGGCTATTTAAGGTTTGAACCAATGAAGTCACAAAGTTTTCCTTAATATTGTACTTTATCATCAACTCATCTTCATTTCAAGGGTCAAACTTATTATTTTTAGAGATGAATTAACTCAATGATTATTTAAACATTCATCCAACAATAACTTAATACCTAACAACTTGACATTTTTACATCAGTAATTCTTATATTATAACACTTCTTCACTTAGACATACTATCATCTATCCATCTATTATGAAGTTCCAAGAGAAATAGAGTCCCCTTAATAAAGTCCCTTGAGGGTTTCGAGAATTTTAATTCAATTGTGATGACTTCTCAAATGGAAGGTACGAATTCAACCTCCACGCAATATTATAAAATATTTTTAACAATATTCATAAATCAAAGGTTGATATTTATGTCCAAATTAGTTATGGCATTTTTTTCTGTTTTAATAAATTGATTATATATATATATATATATATATATATGAACAAGTGTCATATAAAATGAGTTATGATTTTTCGGGCATGTGGTATTAATAAGCCATGGTATTGTAACAAAGTCTATTCACAAATTAAGAATCTTCATAGTAAAAGATAGATGAATATTCTTGGATAAAAATCTTGTTACATGTTCTTTTTAAATTTATATATGTTTAATTTATATATTAATTATTTTAAAAATAATAATAATAAGTTATATTTTAGTTAATTTTCATCATTATTTCAATTTTAGTAACCTGAGATGTATCATAAAGTGACACTTATCACGAATTGATTCCTATTAGTCTTTAATAATCATTTAATTTATATAGTTTCATTTGTTATATGAACATATTTACACCGAAGGTGTTATTCTATGAAGTTGGCTGGGCAAACAATGTTTGCCCCAGCCAATCCTGAAGCCTCACTATCGTCGTTCTGAAAAATTAAAAATTGACAAGTGGCTTCGTCAAGGACCCTGAGTCGTCGAGCCATAGCAGGTTCTTCGAGTCCTCTTCCAAATTGTGGAGTGGCATGGAAGGATTTGATAGGCAAACATGCATGCCCATAATCTGCACTAGCCTCGCAGAATTCATGGAAATTGATGTTGGCTTCGATTATCCTTATGTGAACTTCAAGAAGTGCTTACAAGTTGGGATGAAAATGGATGTTGCGGATTACTCAAGGTCTCTAGGTCTAACTGCTGCCGGTGGAGCGAACCCATTCGACTTCTCATCTCCATTAACAACCGAAGAACGAGCAGAAGCTGAAGTCTGAGCTGCTGAAGTTGGCCCTAGATCAGGTCATCTTGGGATACCCCTATTGTGCCCACAACGCCAGTCTCTTCCATATCTTCGTCTTTTACAAAAAATTCAAAGATCACGAACCGAACAGTCTTGTCACTGTGGCGTCCACATGCGGTGCAAAAGGGGGCAACCCTGTTGTAGGATCCTAGAGATAAGAATTCTAAGGATAAGCCCCGCATTGTTGTGTGGTTCCGGAGGGGAAGGCACTGATGCCCACATGGCAGAGAGGAGCAGTACTACAAATTCTTCATTGTCGCCCCTCACTCAATCTTAAATCAGGGCGACAGTGTGGCAGAGATGCAAAGCATTCCTCCATTCAGATGCAGATGTTATTTCTGCAACGTCAGAAAGAGCATTCCTTTGTTTCTCTATTGTCTCGAGGTCGTATTGTGGTTGACCATCTGATGTTCTCTTATTTCCAAGAGAGATTAGGGCTCTGGCATAAACTCCATCTCTGCCCCTTTGTCGATCGAAGATCTGAGGGCTCGACGTGGTAGAAGGCTGGAATAATTGGCGACCCTGACTCCAAAATCATTACGAGCTCATCTAGACACCATTTTGATTTTGCATATCCGAGGCAAAAAATTGCTACATGAACAGAGGTTGTTCGAATAGCCCCTTTGATTTGAGCAGTCATGTTGTCTCCTTGCAATTCTTGCGACGATAGACACGTCTGCCTAGTGGTTTTTTTACGTCAGGACCACGACAATTTAGAAAGGCATCATAGGCACGCCTGTTAGTTTGGTCGTGTGAGGGGGATGTGGGTGCGGATACCATTAGATCCAGAGAACAAAGAAGCAAAGATTGGTTTCCGTCTGAATGATCTCACGAATGCAAGAGTACCCGCAAGTTAGGCCTTCACTGCTCTTATCAAGACGAACGAAAACAAGATAGAACTGATATCTGGTTTTGCTTAATGTTCATATGTGAACTGTTTTGCTTAATGTTCATGCATCCATATTCGTTCGCATAATTATAATAATAATTACTGTCAAGGTTATGCTCAGGGAAATTTGGTGTATGTATGAGTAGCTTCTTTGGTTTATGTGTTAAGCGTCTACTTTGATGCAATGCTTTGATTATCAAAATCTTTGTTTTTAACCATATTCACAGTGACTAAATGATTATTAATTCTACTATAAAAAAACATTAACACACAAAACATTATCAAATCAGGATGATTTGATTATCAAAATATTTTTTTTTAACCATATTCATAGTGACTAAATGATTATTACTACTAGTATAAAAAAACATTACAAACATTACAAGTAACACACAGAACATTGTCAAATCAGGATGACTTAATTAACAAAATCTTTGTTTTTAACCATATTCACAATGACTAAATAATTATTACTACTAGTATTAAAAAAAAAATACAAACATTACAAGTAACACACATAACAATGTCAAATGAGGTGTGTTTATTATGAGGTTGTGCAATATTATCCATTAGATCCCAATGGCAACCAATCAGTCTCGCCATGGCCGTGTGAATGATAATAGCCTATGAGAACTTGATTCAGGGTTTGAAGCTTATGGCGTTGAGTTTGTGTATGAAGGTTCAAATATGTTTCATTTCACTGGACTATGTTTCTAAGGGTAAATGAATGGAATGCACCTAACAGGAAGTGAAGCTCAGGGTAATTGAATGCAGCCAAAAAAAGAAGTGAATGAACCCATGGCCAGTATGTGAAATGAGAAGTTTCTACCTTTTCCTTGTATATTTTTATATATAAAAAAACTCAAAATTATGTTGGAGTAGGATATTAGAAATATGTTTACTTTATTTTAAATGTATTTTATTGCATTCTGTAAGTTATATTTATAAAAATACCCTCTCATTTTATATATTTATAAAAATAAAATATAAATGTTATTGAAATATACATTTTTTTCAATTGGTTTTATGGATAAAATTGGTGTCTTCATCAAACTATAAAACACAATGAGTAACTTAAATTTATCATCAATAATTATTTAAACATACATTTTTCAAATTTTCAATTAGTAATATGGGTAAAATTGGTGACTTCATGAGAAGTGAAGTTCAGGTAACTGAACGCAGCTAGTAAGTGAATGAATCGAATGAATCCCTAGACAAGATGTGAAATGAAAGGTTTCGAGCTTTTCCTTCTCGAAGTAGGATATTAGAAATAGACTAAGTATGTTAAAGTAAGATATTAGAAATAGGCGTATTTCATTTTAAATGTATGAAAATGAAATGCATTTTATTAGATTCAGCTAGTTATATGGCTTTAGCTTTATGGTAAAATGAACCAGAAATATCTCATTTTATATATTTATAGAAATAAGATATAAATATTATTAAAATATATAATTTTTTATTTGGTTTTATGGGTTATGGGTAAAATTAGTGTTTTCATTTAAAAAAAAAAAATTGAAGAATGAAAGACAACCAATAATTCAAACTTGTCTTCAATAGTTATTAAAATATATATTTTTCAATGGGTTGTATAAGTAAAATTGATGAATTCATGAGAAGTGAAGCTCAGGCTAACTTACCAACTCAACCCAGCCAAAAAGTGAATGAACCCCTCGACACGATGTGAAATGAGAGGTTTCCAGCTTTTCCATGTATTATTTAAAAATAATAATAATAATAATAATAATAAATAATAAATAATAAATTAAAGTAGGATATTAGAAATAGGCTTACTTCATTTGAAATGTGTTTCATTGCATTTAGCATGTTATATTTGCTTTCGCTTTATGGTAAAAAAAATTAGAAGGTGATATTGCTTTCTTTTTATGTTTTGATTCATTTATTTATTTTAAATTTTCATAAAAAATTTAAATAGAAATTAATATATTAAAATTAATTTTATATAAATATTAAAAAAATAAATTAAATAATGTTATTAAAATATACATTTTTTCAATTGGTTTTATGGGTAAACTTGTTGTCTTCCTAAATAAAATAAAATGAAGAATGATGGGTAAGGAGTAACTTAAACTTGTCATTAATAGTTATTAAAACATATATTTTTCAATTGGTTGTATGGGTAATATTTGTGACTTCAAGAGAAATAAAAATATAAAATGAAAGGCTACATGAGTAGATTTTAAACTCAAACTTCCTAAATTTTACTATGTCAAAGAGTCTTATTGCTAATGCCAATTTTTGTGGCACATTGTGAATTTATTTACTTCATTACAACTCATCATACATCAGACGTCATTATTCATTTCAAATTATCTAAGTTTTAGATTGTACAATATCTACAACTAAAGAAAGGACTTCAACTCTACACTTCAACTCTGCACCCAACAATAAGCCAACGACATTGCACACAAAATTCACATATTTTGGTGATAATTCATTCAACATGTTGTATGCATAACCATAAGACAAACTTGTTACTTCAAGCAAAACTATGCACGCACAATTTACATATTTTGTTCATAACTCATTTAAGATGTTGTATGCATAACCACAACACAAACTTGCTACTTCAAGCACAACAATGAAAGACAAATCTTCCCAAATCTTGGCTAGATGATCTTCCCAATCTTCTGTACCTTCAGTGCAACTTTGCACCTTTAAGAGCAATTGCTAGTATATATATGTTCATTATACTAAGCTTTCATATAGTCTACTATATCCTTAGCACAACAAGATATTTTATAAATACATCACTTACAAATAGATACTATAAATTCTATGTTGTTAACACTATTACTCATACATGTATTACTTATATAAATTTATTCCACAATAAAATATATTAAGTCTTATTTATTATTTATTACATGAAATTCTATATCAACTATATTATTCATTGTTGCATTAATATCAATTTCTTAATATCAATTATATTAGGAAATTAAAAATAAATTCTATATATTCAAATCTACATTGGTTTTGAATACATAATTAATTTTAATACTTACTTTTGATGTAAATATTTTTTTAACATATAAAAATTATTTTATTATAATAAACATTTAATTTAATTTGATTAATTTATCTTATTTTAATATAATGATATTTATTTTTTATTTTATTTAATTATTATTTGTTTGACTTTAGCTATAATATTTAAATTAATAAAATAAAATTTTATTTTAAATTTTAAATTTATATTAATAAATTTAATTTAATTTTAAAATGTTCTCATTAAAAGTAATTTAAAGTTTAGATTATTTTTAGGGTTGCAAAATAGTGACCTTTAAATGTTTTAAAATATGTAACTTAAATAGTATTGGGGTTATAATTTGCTTGTTTATTAAAACAATGAAAGCAAATAAACTATATCATATAACAAACAATAAAAAAATCAATTTCATCATCTATTGAGTTGTTGTATTAGATGGTAAAAATTGACACATGGAAAATTAATTTCATTGTTCGTGAGAAAGTTGTTGAATCTCGCTATAAAAAGGGAACATATGGAAAATTAATTTCATTGCCATAAATTGAATATCACTCCTAATATTTTTGAAGTGTAGATCGTCTCAATGTCAAGATTGAAGAGAAAATATCCACGCAGACAATGTTAATAGAATATACCAACAAAACACATTATACATGGAAAATAGTACAATTTAAAATAACATTTTTAATTTATTTGACAAAAATTATCTTTTGTTATTATTTTAGTGTTGTTCAAAAAATGTTTTTGCATTGAATCAAGGATTTGTTATCTAGTACAAAAAGTTAATGATAAAGAAAATGTTGAATTATTTACCACTTAGGTACACCATATATATATATATATATATATATATATATATATATATATATATATATAATTTTAGCTATATAAGTAATAGTTTTTTTTTTATTTTGTAAGCTTAGGTGGTACCTTTGATTTTCTATTAATAAAGACTGGCAAAAGATACAAAACTAGACCTCAACCTGCCAGTAGGAAATCAGGTATTTTTGGCCATCTGAGTTCGAAATAAGTCAACCAGAACATAAAGAGTCTTAATAACAGAAACCAGATCTGTTTATTCTTAAGATCATATAGAAACCATATCATGTCCAAAACCATAACAGATATAAAAGAAAGGCATCATAAGAATCGACAACAGCAACTACAGCAAGAAATGAAAGAAACTAAATAAATTCAGTCCTCATAAAAGTCAACTGGTGCTGGAGCTATGGCGGTAACTCCAGGAAGCTCCACACGGACCTGTTGAAACACTTTAAGCTCCTTCTCCAATCTACCAAGTCGTGTATACTGATGCAATTGGCGCAAATTAATCTCCTGAACATTCCTGTTTATATCAGCCAGGGTTGCCTCCAACTTAGAATCCATCTTCGGTTCCGCAATAGACATAATTACTTTGGCAAGAAGACATTTAATTATCCAATACGTGCGAATAGATTGCTGATAGAGAGACGTGCGACCTAGGGTATGGCCAAGATCTGGGGCCACTAGCTGCATATCTGCAGAAGCCATATCATCCTGCGAGTCAATATTATCCAAGGTCTCAGACTCCCATCCATAAATGTGTTCGCGAACAGAATGAGGAATGTCATGCATAAAGGTGTGGACCAGAGGTTCAAGGTGCTCTTCAATCGTCTTGCGACCGCGTTTCCTATGCAGTGCCAAAGAGGCATGTTTACCCTTTCCCCCATTAGACTTACGGCCTCGCTTTGCCATAGCAGAGAGAACTAAACAATCTGTTAAAACTTCCACCCATAGAAGAAGAGAAGTCAGCCGCAAATAATCCATATAAAAAACAATAGAATGAATATCACCATCAGCTTCCAGGCCTGGTACTGAAATAACGCGTAGAGAGAATTGCGTCGCAAGGACAGAACACCAACATAACATAATCAAATAATGTTAGGAAGTAGGCCACAGAGAAGGATTACCAGCAGGACGAAGTAGGAGACATGTAAAAATAAACACCCAGATCAGAAACCCCATAGCAGAGGAAGGCCAATAATAGGGGCTGAGACAACCCAAACCAAACAGTAAACCAAGAGATTGACAAAGTCGACCATTCTGCTAGAAAATCAAATGCGACTGACCAGTTCCAGAGGTAGTACCGTAACTTGACTTACAAACACAATGCATGCGGCTAAAAGGGAAACCCCAAGAGCAAACTAGGCTCAAAAGAGAAAAACCATGGCAAATGCAAAACTTCGCTTCAACGATAGAGCAAGCAAGAAGAAGACCAGAAGAGTAGTGCAACCAACCCACTCTAAGAGAAAGAGCATATCCCAAAATACAAGAGATACCCGAGTCAGGGGGAAAAGCAGGAACAAAATAGGACTAAAAAACTGGAACAAGAACAGATGTGAGCTGAAGAAACTAGATACAGTGATGAAATGCAAAACCCTGCTGCATAAATTCAAACCAGAATCGACCATACCGCCATTCCCACAAATCTTGTAAAAACACCATATGATAAATCTGCAGACGAGAAGACAGCAGATTCGTGAACTGAAAGGTTAGAAGCTGATATACATACCACGGCTGAGAGAAGTCCGTCACCCTGAAACCCTGGCAATCAACACCGATGCATGCACGAGACCCGCAAGAACGAAAAACCAAACAAACCGAATAACAATGAGAAGGCAAACAACCTGGAAAACCTTAACCCCGCACCCTCGGCACAGTTTCCAAAACACAAATGACAATCAAGCTGGCCGATCCATCTGGAGGCTTCGGGAAACACAAATCATTTAAGATCAGGGGTGTCAGATGTCCCGTCGATGAACTCCTCATTTTAGCTGCATGTTCCCACCACGTGGTAGGCGAACAGATTCCGCAAACCCTCCACCACGTCGGCGTACAACATCCACGTTAACACGATCGACCAGAGCTCTCATGTGAGTCCTTGTGCGTTGTAAGGTGCTCTCGATTCGAGGTACATCACCTCCAAAACATGGAGTGCTCGAAGCCAGAGGATTACTACCCAAGTCCTGTGTTAGAATAGCATAAAGATCTGGCATAGACTGCAACAGGTCCCAGCACCATGGTCGATCCACAAAACCAGCAGCATGTCGACACGCCCAATTCGCAAGATAGTCAGCCGCCTAGTTACCTTGGTGTCACACATGCACAGGTATGACATACTCAACTTGCCGGATTTGCTGTTGAATGTCTTGTATTAGTCTTGTTGTGCGCCAGCTCTTAGAAATCGACTCCCAATTCAAGCCCTGTAGGAATTTTTTAAGAATGCCAATAACCATAGCAGAATCCCCTTCAATTTCAAGCCTGTTATAATGATCCCGCTGAGCAATAGCAAGTCCCATCTTGACAGCGGTAAGTTCCACTTCTTTATTTGTATAATTCCCTAGGTCAGTTGCAAAAATCCTGAAAGTTGTTCCTGAACAATCGCGAAACAATCCACCAGCACCTGCCTGTCCAGGGTTCCCTTTGGACGCACCATCATAATTCAATTTAAGAAAGCCAGGCTGAGGGCGTACAAAAATATGTCTTACCTGATAGGGTAGTGGCACTTGTTTCCAGCAGGAGGGTGCCACCATCTCTTTGGCCATATTCAACTGTTGTAGGATGCAGCTCTCCTGAGCAGAAACCATCCATTTGTCATGATGCCATTTTTCAACCAGAACGGTCTCGTGGATTCCTTGCTTGGTAAGGGTCCATATTTCGTCAAAATGAAGTTTACAGTCTTGAAAAATCCTGCGATTACGTTCTTTCCATTGGAACCAGAGGAGAAAACCAACTACCAGCACCCATGCTGTGTTCATGACGGGGTTGTTGTATCCCCCTTTCCGCCAATTTGCAATGGTCTAGGGTACACTACTAGCATGTCGATCAGTTTGCTGAAATAAGCGATGAAGGTTAAACCATAACCGTTCCATTTCAAGACAAGTATTCAACAAATGTTCCATCGTTTCATTAGACGATTCACACATAATGCACTTAGAGGGGCTATGCATGCCTTTCTTCTGAAGTTGATCCCATGTCAGAATCCGCCCATGCCCTACCAACCATAAGAAACGATTGATTTTAGGCCAAAGCTTAGTTGCCCAGATCTTGGTCCACAACCGATTAACTAGGAGATCCAAATGTCGCACTTACAGCTGATAGGCTTTCTGAATCGAAAACATGCCCCGCGGCCGATACCCCCAACGCAAAATATTAGAACCCTCCTGTATAGGTATCTTCCTAGTCCGAAGTTCACTGGAAAAATTGTTCCATTGCTGTGTGTCTAGAGCCTGTAGCCATTGCCCCTTATCTTTCCATTTCCTCCAGAATGCATCAGGTTGATCATCCCAATAATGGTGAACTGTCAAACAATTAGGGTTTCAAGTAAACAAAAATATTTCCGCCAAATCCAGTCGGGTGAACAAATTTTCCCTTTGCTGCCATGAGTCCTCCAAAAAGCCCGCGTGAGAACCATCTCGAACCTCCCAGAAACTATGCTGCCTGATCAGATGTCGATTGGCAGAGGCAAGATTCCATATCCCCGAGCCTTTTTCAATAGTAAGGCAATTTAAGCGCTCTTTAACCGTAGGAGCCATATGATACTTCCGAGTCCAAATGGTCTGCCATAACGCCACTCCACTTTGTAGCCACCTCCACCATAACTTAGCACCCATAACCTGATTAAGAATGAAAGGATCACGCAGACCAAGCCCCCTTTTGATTTAGGTAAAATAAGTTTATCCCAGGATAACAAGGCCTATTTCCGCTTCTCCTAGGCACCTTGCCATAGAAATTTCTTATACAGACTAACAAGATCAGCACAAGTCTTATTAAGACAAGCCATGCCCGAAAACTGGTAGATAGGGATGGCTTGGAGAACAACGCGAAGAAGAATAACCCAACTTGGAAAGTTTAAGGCACGAAAAGACCAGTTGAGCATACATTTGTAAATTCTGGTCAAAAGAGCATTCTAGCAACTGGTTCTGATGACATTTGCCGACAAAGGCATGCCAAGATATTTGGAAGAAAAGGCTCCCAAAGTAAAACCAAGGGTTCGGGTGAGAAAGCGCTGAGATTGAGGGGCCATATTGAAAAAGATAACATTGGACTTACCTTTGTTAACCAGCATCCCTGAAGCCTGCATAAAGGTGTTTAAAAGATCCAAAACCGCTTTGCATTCACGAAGAGTGGCTTGGAAAAATAACATAATATCATCAACAAATTGTTGATGCGACAAAGTCAAATGAGGACCCCACAAATTAAGCCCTTTAACCTCGCCAGATTGGACTTTATATTGAATAAGCTGGCCCAGACCCTCTGCTACTAGGATAAAAAGAAAGGGTGAGAGAGGATCCCCCTGTCAAAGACCCCTAGAAGCATGAAAGAAGCGCGAAGGAGAACCGTTTAATAAAATAGAGAAGTGGGCCGAGGAAATGGTAGACATCACCCACTGAACCCACTGAACATCAAAACCAAATGACAATAAAACATGTTGAAGATAAGTCCAATTAAGACTATCATAATCTTTGGCCAGGTCTAGCTTAATCAACATTCCTTTAGCCTTAAGCTGTCGAAGGGAATGGATAGCCTCTTGAGCAGTGATAATACCATCAAGAATTTGGCGCCCCTTGACAAACCCTATTTGTTTAGGTGAAATTAGAGCTAGAAAAATAGGCTTCAAGCGATTCACCATAATCGTAGACAGGATTTTATAGATGACGTTGCATAGGGAAATTGGGCGGAAACCTGAAGGGGTGTCACATTTCTCTGTTTTCAGAATCAAAGTGAGGAAGGTAGGATTTAAACCTGGGAATACCTGACGGAGTCGACGTGACTCCTCAGCAATATCAACAATTTCCCGACCCAAGAAGTTCCAGGTCGCTTGATAAAATTCAACAGTGAAACCGTCAGGTCCAGGTGCTTTATTGCGGGGCATTTCCTTAACAATATCTTCGACTTCAGCGAAATTAATTTCCCGAAGCAGGGCTAAGTTTTGATCACGATTCACCAACTTAGGAATTACAGCAGAAACCCGAGCAATAGCATCTGATCTATGTTGATTAGGTTCTGAAAGTATTTATGAGAAATGCGTAACAAGTTCATGTTCCATATCTTCATGCTCAACTAGTCGGTTCCCTTCCACCTTTTTGAGAGAAAAAATCCGATTATGTTGCCTACGTTGAATCATAGCTTTATGGAAAAAGCTCGTATTTCTCTCTCCTTCCCGGAGCCAACGGATCCGAGATTTCTATTTTCATAACATCTCCTCTTTCTTTCATCGTTCTTTCAGTTGACTGAGGATCCGCCCCTCTTCTCGGATGTGGTCCTCTGTGCGTCTTGTTAAAATCATTTGATGTTGAATTTGGTGCATATGCCCTTCAAGTTTATGCTTCTCTTTATGAATATTGCCAAATTCCGCTTGATTCCATTTCTTAATTTTCCACTTTAAATCCTTTAGCTTCAATTGAAAAGTGTGCATGCGGTTGCGGCCACTAAGCCGACTCCCCTCCCACTAGCCATGAACTTTCTGTATGAAAGAGGCATCACGTAGCCAAAAAATTTCAAAGCAGAAAGGTCGTTTCTTCTGTTTTTTTTACATCCACCTCCAAACAAATAGGCCAATGATCCGAACCAAGGCAGGGCACAATAGATGCTTCGTAAAAAATGTCCAAACTCACAAAATCTTCAGATACTAAAAAACGATCAAGGCGGGAAGCAATTTTATGTATGCCCCCTCAGCGATTATTCCAAGTAAATCTTCCATTAGTAGTTGGAACATTTACAAGAGTCGTATCCGTAATGAGGTCAGTAAAATCCTGCATCTCTTGAAAGTATCAACCAGTACCACCTTTTCGTTCATCAAAACTAGTTATCATATTATAATCACCTCCAACAATCCAATATTTATTAGGGTTTATAAGTTTAAGAGTTCTGAAGTTTCTAAAGAAACCAGGCTTCTCCCCTCGAACAGTAGGGCCATAAACGGAAGAAACAAAGAACCATTCTTTAGTACCAAGTTGCCTGAACCTACTAGTGAGCAGTCGAGGCAATCCAAACCAGCCAGTAGCTTCCAAATTTGAAGGGTTCCATAAAATGGAAATCCCCCCTGCAGTACCATTAGCATCAAGAGCCATAACTTCATAACGCGGTTTTAACCTTGCAGCAATATGCGTTAATCTCTCCCCAGATAGCTTAGTCTCCTGAAGGAGAATGATGTGGGGTTTTTCCTTAACAATCCTATCGTGAAGGTGTCTTTGTTTGCCTTTACTATGAAGGCCACGAATATTCCAGGAGAGTATAATCATGAGGAAGATTTATTAAGTTTCTGGAACATCGTGGATATGGGCACAATATGTCCAGAGTTAACCAAAATTTCTCCTACCAACTGAATAGATTCTTGTAGGGTTTTACGACCTCGTTTCTTACCGGATTTAGTCTTCTGAGGAGGCTCTTGGCTTGGCTTTGGCCCTTGCTGAGATAACGGTAAATTAGTTACTTCCACTGATTGTTGAGATAACTGTTGATTTGTTGCTTCTACCTCCTGACGTGCCTGTATCATAAGATATTGTTCAAAAGTCGCTTTATATAATTCTTTTTCATCATCAGGGATGAATCGATCATCCAGATTCTTCCATTCGTTGAGTAATTGTTTCATAAGTAACTCTTCTTTCGTAAGGTCATCCTTCGAAACATAAATTTCCATTTCAGCATGTTCCGGGTGTTCTTGTTTCTCCACATGATCCATGCTATCCAAATGGGCTTTTCGTTTAGCCATCGCCTGAGGGGACTACTGGGGAGGCCGAATTTCTTCAACCGGCAGCTCCATATCGTTGTCCCCTGATCCTGTTCCTGTAAAATCTCATACCGATTTGTCGGCTGTCGAGGTGGTCGCTCCTGCACCGGAGGACTGTTCTGAGCACGCCCCGATTGCTTTTTTTTTTGTTGAAACTGTCTGAAAACATTCCTCCTTGATCTTCTCAGACTCGGGCTTTGGTTGTTTAGGACTTGCATCCAACTCATTAAGAGGGCAGGTTTTATACAAGTGCCCATATTCATGGCAACGCCCGTAGCGAAAAGGTATATGCTCATAATCCAACGGTTTCTACCAAAGTTCCCCAACATATTCAAGTTCAATAGACTCCGGAAGAAGTTCATAAATATTCATATAAACACAAATTCGCTCAAAAGAAGTATAATGACCCCTTCAGGTCATCTCAGCAATCTTAACAAACCGGCCAAGCGAATTTCCTATGCCCTCTAAAATTTCTGGATCCCAGAAGTCCATAGGAAGAGCAAACAGCTGTACCCACACTGGGGTAGAAAGAAACTGTTCCTTGTCAGGGTTATAACATTCTTCCCAGTGACGCAAGAAAAGACCCGCATTCTGGTAAAAATACGGACCCCCTTCAAACACTCGTTCTTTATCAAGTAAGTTGGTAAAAATAACAATAAAAAAACCCCTGGCACAAAATTTGATATCAAGATGTCCTTTAGGTTGCCATTTGAGATGAATCCATTTAAGAAGATCCTTCTCAGTAGGCCAAAGTCCTATAAATTTGCAAATCAAGGCATGATCCTTCATATAACCCCGATACGGATCAAGTTTATTTGGGGGAATGATAAAACGGGGTTTCTTTGATGATTTAGGCAAACACTGCCCTCTTTGTTGTGCCTGCCATTGGGCCCCAAGTACTGGACCAACACCACTAGCTTGATGTTGACCACTAATTTCCCCCGTCATGATGTTTCTGTAGGAGGGGGTCTCCCCCCCCAAAAATCCGCTGCCATAATTGTACTCAGAATCTGCAATGCTAACCTTCGCTACTGCAACAGAGTAAAACCCTGCTGGAAAATGCAGAACCAAAACCCTACCATTTTCTTGCACCTCACAATTATAACTTACGGTTTTCAATGCATTTCAGCTATATAAGTAATAGTTAATGGATGTCATTATAGATATTATATTGCAAGAGGTCATGGTGAATCTGAATGAGATAAAATTTGATAGTATGAAAGATTAATTGTTCAATGGATATATAATCATTTGGATCATAATTGATCTGAAATTGTGTGAACAAAGTATTTCTTATACAGAGATTGACAGTAGGGGGCTTTTACTGGTTATTTCACCTTTACTAGAAAGGATGAAACTAGAAGCTTCTGGCCCACAAACTGGCTCTACCTAAAGAAATATAATGTAAACACTGAAATAGATCCGATCAATGAAAGTATTTGTTTATGTGCAAAGCATTCATTAATAATAATTTTATGTGTGAATAAGCAAGTTCAAATGTTCTGCACAGGAAGTAATGTGGTTTGAAGTGAAACTAATGAGTTTTGTTCACTGTATAAGTCTGATTGGGAAAAGTGTACTTATGAAAATTTATTGTTTAATGAAGCAAAATCTGAAATATAACAGCAAAAATGCACAGCATAACAATAAGCATTTGTTTAAGCAATTCACCCCTCTCTTGGGCTACCTCTGCTGGGTCCAAAAGCCTCTAATTAGGCTTTTCCCTCTTTCATTAATGCTCAAATTATGAATTACACTGTGTAGAAAGCCTCAAAAGGCTAAATAAGCTACAAATTCAGAGACAGAGGACTGAAATCAGTATAAATCGACTATTCATTCACCTCCAATGGATGAGTATAGTCCAACACAGCTGATCTTTCATTAGGCCCTGATGGCTCCACAACCAAAATCGCTGGTAAAATCACCAATAGATCACCCTGATGGCTCTGAAACCTCTCCCAACAGCTCCAGAATGCTTCAATACCCCAAAAATTAAAAAAAAATTCATCCCAAATGGACTTTCCTAGCCAAAGTTATGGCTCATTTACTCAGATTACCAGTTTGCCTAGAATAACTCCAGCTAAGTCTGGCTAACTGCCAGATAGCGCCGACAAAATTGGAGTCCGGTGCTAAATATGGGGAACCGCCGAATTCACCTCCAGTTCGTTGAGGGCTCAAGAGATAGGGCCACGTGACCGCACCCTCCGGAGTTCAGTTTAGGAACTTTGAGTTATATGCGGTATAATATAAAGTTTCAACCATATAATAAATGGTGTATTAACTAAACTCCTCGCTCCACGTGACTGACCGACACATAACGTGCAAATGAGTTTGTCGTGGTTCCGAGCTGTGGGTTCTATGCGGAGGGGGCTGGCCCCCTTTCGGGCCCCGCCCAAACAAACTTGCAAGTTCAAATGGTAGTTCGAATGTATAAATATTAAATACCACTGCTATGGCCCAATGGTCGGACCGTTGCGTTGTTATCCGCCCGACCCGGTTTCAAATCTTGTCGCGTGCAAACAAAAAAAAATTTAAACACCATTTGGTTTGGACCTTAGGGCCACGTGGCGGCCTCCGGGCTGGCCATGTGGCGCCCTGTGATTAGCTGCCTGCGAAATATTCCACAAAATATTCTGTGGAATATTCCACAGAATATTCCTAGAATATTTTGTGGAATATTCTTTTTTTAATAAAAATATTTTTTATAAAGTCAAATTTGGCCATCCTTTTACTGAAATTGGAAAACTTCAAAGTTGAATATCTTCCTCATAAGGCGTCGGTTTTCAGTGTCGTTCACGTCTACAGGATCGTTTTTTCGAGCTCTTTCCAATCAATCTGGTTCGGACCAATTCTGAGCAACTTCATTTTTGAGCATTTTTCTACAAGCAACTTGATCAGCTGATCACACCTCCCAAATGGGAAGCTTTTGGACCCTCAAAAGATTTCAATTACCTGTTAAGAAGGTGAGGATACATCCTCCTCACCTGTTCCAACTCCATCCACTTTGCTTTGCTTGGTTTACTGCCTTTCAAACCAACCCTTAGATAATAAACATCTCCCCTCCTTGAAGTGTGTGTCCTTCTGTCAAGGATTGCATCTTCATTCAACTCATCCAAAAATTCTGGCGAGAAATCTTCTATGGATGGTAGCTGAACATGATTTTCAGAATCATCAATAAGAGGAGGTTCATACAAACGTAAATTTTCCACATTAACAATGGAATACATTTGCATGTATGAAGGCAAATCTAGTTGAAAGGCATTATTTCCAACTTGTTTAAGGATTTTGAATGGACCATAACGAATAGGCTTCAGATTTTTACCTTCTCCTTGCATTCTATCCTTACTTATATGCAACCATACCTCATCTCCTTCCTGAAACTTGTGATCAATTCTATGTTTGTCATGTCTTTCTTTGTACTTGCCTTGACTCTTTTCAAGTTGTTCTTGAACTTGCTGATGAATGAGCTGAATTATTTCAATGAACATGTGAGCTTTGTCAATGTCACTATGCCCATCAATGGCAATATCCTTCTCAAGAATGAAGTCTAATGGTGACTTAGGCAAATATCCGAAACAATCTTCAAATGGCGAAGTATTTGTAGAAGAGTGCTTGGCCCGGTTGTAAGCATGCTGAATGTAATGTAAATGCTCATCCCAAAGCTTGGGATGCTTGCTGCAATACCCTCTCAAAATATGCACAGTGGTTCTATTCACTACCTCTATTTGGCCATCTGTTTGCGGATGGAAAGCAGTACTCTTCTTCAACTTGGTGTCCATCATCTTCCATAGATTGGACCAAAAATTCCCAACAAATATGGAATCCCTGTCACTAACAATAGAAGTAGGCAAGCCATAATGAACCCATACATGTTGAAAATATAAATCAGCATTTTGTTCAGTAGTTATATTTTTCTTACTTGGCATAAGAATACACATCTTGCTGAAACGATCAACTACTACAAAAAGATAATCATGCTGCTTTCTAGATAATGGTAATCCCCCAACAAAATCCATAGAAACACTTTCCCATGGTCTAGAAGGTACCGGCAATGGCGTATACAATCCAAGCTTCCTATTGCTAGGCTTTCTTGTAGCACATAATGAACAACCTCTAATGAAACGTGTAACACTATCTACCATGCGAGGCCAATAACAATACCTCTGCAGATGTGCCACCGTTTTGCTTACACCGAAATGACTAGCAATAAGAGAAGAATGAGCTTCTCTCATCATGCTTAATCTCTCTCCCTGTGGTATACATAATTTTCCAAAGTGAAACAACAAATTTTTATGCAAATGATAATCATTCTCCTCAACATGATTCCCTTTACTCAAGTTAGCATACACCTCTTTAAAATCTTCATTTGATGCATACTGTTCTATGTAGCTTTCATGCACAATAGAATCATTCTTAAGCAAAATACTAGCACTAATAATAGGCCTTGAAAGCATATTAGCAACTTTATTGAGAATACCTTTCTTGTACCTTATTACCAAGTGAAATTGTTGTAGGAAACCCATCCATCTGAAATGTCGTGACTGCTGCAATTTACTTTGCGACTGCAAATATTGTAAAGGCTGATGGTCGGTATGCACAATTGTTTCTTTGCCCATCAAATAGTGCTTCCACTTTTTGACGCTTTGTACCAACGCATACAATTCCTTATCATATGTAGGATAATTCACAACAGCACCATTAAATGTCTCAGAATGAAAAGCGATAGGCTTACCATGTTGTAAGAGAACTGCACCCATGGCATAATCACTAGCATCTGTCTGAATCTCGAATGGCTGTCTCAAATCTGGTAATGCAAGAACCGGAGCTGAACTGATATTTTCTTTCAAAGATTCGAAAGCTTTTTGTTGCTTACTTCCCCATTGGAAAGCACGCTTCACACTTGTCACTGCATGCATAGGAGCTTCTATGGCAGAAAAGTTAGCAATAAACTTTCTCCAATACTGAGCTGCACCCAAAAAACTTCTTACCTCTGTAATGGACTTGGGAGTAGGCCAATTCACAATAGCTTCTACTTTTGAAGGATCAATTCTCAAAGCGCCTCCACCTACTATGTGTCCCAAATAAACCAAAGAATTCTTTCCAAATTCACACTTTGACATCTTAAGAAATAACTGATTTTTCTTCAAAACATCAAGTACTTTACTGACATGCATGACATGATCTTCTCTTGTCTTGCTAAAAATCAAGATGTCATCTAAGTAGACAATAACAAAATCATCAAGAAAAAGACGTAAGACATCATCCATTACCCGCATGAAAGTTGCAAGTGCATTGCATAAACCAAACGACATCACAAGCCACTCAAAGAGTCCTTGTTTGGTTTTGAAAGTTGTCTTCCAAATGTCGCTTTCTTCAATTCTTACTTGATGATAACCACTTCTTAAGTCTAACTTGGTGAAATATCTTGCATCTTTCAGCTGATCTAACAAATCATCTATTCTTGGAAGTAGGTAACGATTCTTTACCGTTATCTTGTTTAAAGCTCTGAAGTCAACACACATACGCCAAGTTCCATATTTCTTTGGAATCAACACTATCGGTGACCCACATGGCGAAGTGCTTGGCCTTATGAAACCCTTGTCCAACAACTCTTTAATATGCTTCTTTATTTCAGCATTCTCCATAATAGACATGCGATACATGCCTATGTTAGGAATAGGACAATCTGGATGTAAATGGATTTCATGTTGAATCTCCCTTTTAGGAGGAAAACCTGTTGGTTCCTGAAACATCTCATGATGTGAATCAACTACATCATATAAATCATATTTAAGCTTTGCATCACAATTTTCAAATGACTCATGATTCACATCCACCTTTGGCTTAACCATAAGAAGTACAAAACTCTTGCTTGAATTGACTAGCCTTTTTACCTGTCCTGCATTTACCATTGCTACATTTTTCTTCTTGCAATGAGCTCTGACAATAAAGTCCTATCCATCTTTGAAAAGATGATATTTGTTTTCATGGCGATAGAAGATCACTTTCCTGTCAAATAATTAAGGACTTCCCAAAACAATACCAGATATATCAAGCAACACCGCATCAAGTTCAACTGTGTCAATAAAGTGTTCAGATATTGCAAAGCGCAATATGCACTTCCTTGAGACTTGCAAGTTGGCATCCTTGCATATCCACCCAAGTGGATAAGGCTACAGATGTGGAATGGTCTCAAGTTTAAACTGCTTGACCAAGTCTTCAGATATGAGGTTAGCTTGTAACCCACTATCAAACAGTGTGTCAATTTTGGTATGTTTTGAAACTACCCTCACATGGAACAGTTCAATTCTTTCTTCCTCATTAGGAGCTTGTGTATGACAGTTTGAAGAACTAGCACTTGCTTGAGTTTCAATTTCCTTCCCTTTCAAACTTTTCAAACCCATGGCTGCAATTTTTGTTTCGTCACCTGAATCATCACCTAAATCTTGTGGTGTAGTTGTAGTAGCTGCATGTTTCTTCTTTCCCTTGTTTTTCTTAAATTGGTTTCTTTTTTCAGGATGAAGTTTCCAACAGTGTTTCTCTTCATGGCCACTCTTTGAACAATGTTTGCAAATGACCTTTTCACCCTCTTGTTTGATAGATGCATTTTTCTTGCCTTTTCCTTCGTTTTTCTCTTTGTTTTTTCCTTTGAAAGTCTTGTTTCTACCCTCATCAAAAGTATTCTTTCCTCTAGCTTCTAAATGTGTAGCCTGCACACAGACTTCATCTAAGCTGGTAGGATTGAACATTAGGATAGTATGTTTAAGGTAACTGTGCAAACCTCCTATGTACTTCAACAAGGTGTCTTGACTTTGTAAGTCTACTCCAAGTAGAAGTGCTCTCCTTCTAAACTCTTGGGTATATCTTGCACATTTTGACCCTTAAGTTGTCTAAAATTTTGCCAATTCATGATTGCTTTCTGAATATGAGCAAGAGGATAAAATTGTTTCTTAATAGCTGTAATAAACTCATTCCAAGTTAGATTTATCTCACCATGCTTTTTAATTTCCTCCTTGGTCTTGGCTTCCCACCAAACCAAAGCTGCTCCATCCATTCTCAAAGAGGCTAATTGGATTTTTGTCTCATCATCATGCAAATTCTGAATTTTTAGATAGACTTCCAGCTGTCTAATCCAGTTATCCAATTTTTCTGCATTCACATCACCATTAAACATTGGCAACTCAAACTTCACATCAACCTTTAACAAAGGATTTTTAAGAGATTTATTTGTTTTATGTGACTGATTATCAGAAGTTGAAGAGGATGATGTGGAGGAAGAGGATGACGATGGAGATGGTGGATCACCATTTCCTCCATTCCCTTTCTTAGACTCATCTTTGTCTTTCTTTCCTCCTAAAGAATCTCCTTCTTCTTTTTGGTTTCTAGACCCTTCTCCAACAATCCTATCATTTCTCTCCTGGTATAGGATCCTAACCATCTCAGTCATGTCCAAGAAAGCTTTTCTAAAGACTCTTTCTTCTTCCTTGGGATCCATTTCCTCATGTACTTCTCCTTCTCTGGCAGACATGTTTTTGGCTGATTCTAAGGCTATGAGGATGAAATGGAAGGTGGATATAATGGCACTCTAGCCCTCCTTTGTTGAGGATTAACTTGTTCTCTAACCAATTGACCTCCCCCTCTTTTCAATTTCAGCCTAGTAAGCATCAAATTTTGCAGAATAACACAATCTTCTTGCACAAATTTCACAAACTCTTAAGCAAAACCTAGAGCTCTGATACCAATCTGATCTGAAATTGTGTGAACAAAGTATTTCTTATACAGAGATTGACAGTAGGGGGCTTTTACTGGTTATTTCACCTTTACTAGAAAGGATGAAACCAGAAGCTTCTGGCCCACAAACTGGCTCTGCCTAAAGAAATATAATGTAAAGACTGAAATAGATCCGATCAATGAAAGTATTTGTTTATGTGCAAAGTATTCATTAATCAAAATTTTATGTGTGAATAAGCAAGTTCAAGTATTCAACAAAGGAAGTAATGTGGTTTGAAGTGAAACTAATGAGTTTTTTTCACTGTATAAGTCTAATTGGGAAAAGTGTACTTATGAAAAGTTACTGTTTAGTGAAGCAAAATCAGAAATATAACAGCAAAAATGCACAGCATAAAAGTAAGCATTTGTTTAAGCAGTTCACCCCTCTCTTGGGCTACCTCTGTCGGGTCCAAAAGCCTCTAATTATGCTTTTCCCTCTTTCATTAATGCTCAAATTATGAATTACACTGTGTATAAAGCCTCAAAAGGCAAAATAAGCTGCAAATTCAGAAGCAAAGGACTAAAATCAGTATAAATCGACTATTCATTCACCTCCAATGGATGAGTATAGTCCAACACAGTTGATCTTTCATTAGGCCCTGGTGGCTCCACAACCAAAATTGCTGGTAAAATCACTGATAGAGCGCCCTGATGGCTCTGAAACCTCTCCCAACAGCTCTATAATGCTTCAATACCCCAAAAATAAATAAATAAATCGTCCCAAATGGACTTTCCTAGCCAAAGTTATGGCTCATTTACTCAGACTGCTAGTTTGCCTAGAATAACTCCAGCTAAGTCTGGCTAACTGCCAGATAGCGCCGACAAAATTGGAGTCCGGTGCTAAATTTGGGGAACCACTGAATTCACCGCTAGTTTGTTGAGGGCTCAAGAGATAGGGCCACGTGACCGCACCCTCCGGCGTTCAGTTTAGGAACTTTGAGTTATATGCGGCATAATATAAAGTTTCAACCATATGATAAATGGTGTATTAACTAAACTCCCCGCTCCACGTGACCGACCCACACATAACACGCCAATGAGTTTGTCGTGGTTCCGAGCTGTGGGTTCTATGCGGAGGGGGCTGGCCCCCTTTCGGGCCCTGCCCAAACAAACTTGCAAGTTCAAATGGTAGTTCGAACGTATAAATATTAAAGACCACTGTTATGGCCCAACGGTCGGACCGTTGCGTTGTTATCCGCCTGACCCGATTTCAAATCCTGTCGCGTGCAAACAAAAAAAAATTTAAACGCCATTTGGTTTGGACCTTGGGGCCACGTGGCGGCCTACGGGTTGGCCACGTGGTGCCCTGTGATTGGCTGCCTGGAGAATATTCTGCAGAATATTCCATAGAATATTCTGCATAATATTCTTTGGAATATTCCACATAATATTTTATGGAATATTCCTAGAATATTTTGTGGAATATTCTTTTTTTAATAAAAATATTTTTTATATTTTTTATAATTTCAAATTTGGCCATCCTTTTACTGAAATTGGAAAACTTCAAAGCTGAATATCTTCCTCATATGGCGTCGGTTTTCAGTGCCGTTCATGTCTACAGGATCGTTTTTCCGAGCTCTTTCCAGTCGATCTAGTTCGGACCAATTCTGAGCAACTTCATTTTTGAGCATTTTTCTACAAGGGACTTGATCTCCTGATCAATAATCTATGAGGTTTTTTCATTGTGTAGTGACTTTTAGTTTTAAATGTTGTTAAGACATTGTTTAGCTTTAATTTTTTTACCATTTCCTCAATTTTGTTAAAAACTATTTACCATTATATTATTTTCTTATTTAACCCCCACAATAGTTAATATAATAGATATGATGTAGTTTACTTCTTTGAATTTCTCATAAACTTATGGACATTTTATGTGGCTTATTTAGAATAAAAAGCATACACTCTTAAGAGTAAATAATTGTTTCTCTATAACTTGATATTAAGTGTTTTAAAATTAAATATGATCTGTATATATTAAAAAACTAAATCTGTATGAAAAATATCACATTCAAAGTATCATTTTATACATTATGTATAAGTGCATAATCATTTAAAAAGATTGCATGTGCCAATGTGACGACTACGAAAAAGGTACACCTGAACTCAAGCTCATAGGACAAAGAGAATAAAGCACATGATCATCTTAGGTCGATATCCAAGGAGGGGGAGATATAAAACATATGGCTATAATTGTGTCAACACATGTATTGATATATTGTTACTAGGTAAAATAGATGAATCAATTACCAATATAGAGCTGAAAATATTGGACAAGGCTTAGCTCGATGTTCTTCACGACATTCGCATTACACAAATTGTTTAATGTATAATCCCATACTTAACTAAAATGCAATGAAAAAAAAAAACATGATTTTATATGCTATTAATGATATGAGATCTTAAATTTCTCAACGATCCCATAAAGACAAATTTTGTAACCTAAAATAACAAATAGAAAATGAAGTCACTGAAAATAGAATTTTAGCTAAATAGTTGCAACACCTCTATTCTTGCAACCATTGATCTTATCAAATACCATGAGATGGATTGTGTGATTTCTTGGAATCGTAGTCGGGTTCTTCTTTAACTGTTTCTCTAAGCTTATAAGTAGAGAGCATGTCATTTGTTCATAATTTATGTAACCGAATTCAATTCAAGCCCATCATGGACTAGCCATTGGTAATGGGACTACATAATTATTATGCATGAAAGTCCTTAATTTAAAGTCAGTTGTGTTTTCACAATTTTGAGGTTTTAAGGGAAAATTATCATCCATTTTATACGCTATCATTATCTTTTCTTTATATATATATATATATTTTTTTTAATTTTTTTTTTATCTGGATTAGTATGACGATTAAATATGTCTCTGGAATAGATGAGCCATCCCAACTAAATTTAGTGTAAAGGATTTTGATGCCAGTCTCTCACAAAATGGATGATAGGTGTTGGACTTCTCTTCATATAGAAACTCTTATAGGAAATTTAAAGTAGGTGAGACAACTTTTCAATATGGGTGTTGACTTGAATGTACCTACATTCTACCTAAAATCTCTTGGGTGGCTCCTCTATATCATATGGGCATTGGAAGTTGACGAATGAATTACTTGAAAGTGGAGCTCACATTGATAAATGGACTAAGGGTGGTTATGGATGGACTCAATTTCACAATTTAGAAAAGGAGTGAAATATTTATAACTAATTTGGCTTCAAAATTTTATTAATAACAATGATCAAAATAAAATGAAGGGAAACAATGTATAACTAATTAGCCTCCAAAATTTATTAATTAAATGAACTAAATTTAAAGTTATTGAACTTTTTCAGCAAATATAGATGACAAAAACACTTTTTATTAGAATGTTCAAGACTTCACATATTCAAAGGAGACATACTATTAATAGCTCATGTGGAGCAAAAAAAAAAAAAAATATATATATATATATATATATATATATATATATATATATATATATATATTTTTTTTTTTTTTTCTAAATTAGTTTAAATCTATTAAAAAAGAGAAAATATATTACATCTTGGCCGAAGCCGTGTCTTTGCCCTGAAGAGTGGCATATTCAGCATAAGAAATAGAAAAAAGACCGCCCACTTGTGGAAACCAGTCCCGAACAATCCTCATTCTACTATGTTGCCCACGTAGGGGTAACAGCCATGGATTCCACTGAATTTTACACCTATGATAGACTGAAAGACAAAAATTACTGGATGACATATCTAAAGATTCAAATTCAATCCCTGCATGTTGGGACTCGTAGCACAAAAACCAGACATACTTGGAGTAATTAAACATCATGAGGATGAGGAGGTTCTTCAATTATGTGGCACCTGTAATCCTCCATGTTGTCGTCCTCCCTTGGCTTGTCCGTAGTGGAGACAGTGCTTTGCTTGTAAAGCACACGCCCGCAGCGTACCTTCTCCTTCTCACGCCCATAGTGAACCTTCTCCTCCTCACCTGGAGCCTTTCCTGAGTCCTTGTTCACCGAATGCTGCTGATTGTCCATGTCCTGAGCTGCCACAGAGGTTGGCCCTTCCTGACACATGTTGGTCTCGCCCCCCTGGGATTCCTGCTTGAAAACCACTAAAATGGAGGCAATTATGGGGGGTCGATTCAGGGAACAGTTGAAAAAGAATTGGGCCGTCTGGGGTGAGTATGTAGCTTGAGTGATGGGGTTGGCGGGTGCTGGAGATCCCCTACAGAGACTGGTATCCTGGAGTCTTCCCCTCCCACTTCGAGTATTCGGGTATCTACCAGAGAAATATTCAGAGGATTGAGAAGAGGACTCAGAGTTGGAGGTGGAGGGGGATCGTTGGGGATGTTTTCTAGTGCTACCCCTGCGACATCTCATGCGCTGATGTAGCCGCGGCATGGTGATGGGCTCAGCGGAAGGCAAAAGAGG
Organism: Pinus albicaulis; assembly: GCA_034641835.2. Classification (NCBI taxonomy): domain Eukaryota; kingdom Viridiplantae; phylum Streptophyta; class Pinopsida; order Pinales; family Pinaceae; genus Pinus; species Pinus albicaulis. Next base: position 215,712,981 of record CM076584.1, on the reverse strand, counting down.
AGTCGGTGGAACAGAGTTGGGAGTGAGCGGATTGATGAGGAATTCCAGAGTGACAGAGGTTGAAATGCAGAGGCCAGAGCGAGAAAGGTGCAGACCCTCTCCAAATTCAATAAAGCAATTCAGATCGCTTCTTCTGCCAGTGGAAGTGAGGTAACCAGGGAGCCCAGCATATGGAGAGCATAGACTATGCAGCGGAGGAGGAGCGCCCGAGTTTCCTGTGCCTTCCTCCATCTTAAAAACCCAAACAGTGAAACCTCGAAGCTCACCCTACGTTAAATTCTCATAAATGAGAGCAGAAGGCGGGTGCGGTAAGAGCCATACGGAGGCGCGAGCAGGGATTATGGTCGGATCTCGACCTCCGCTAAGATTTAATGCTTCAGTTATGAAGGCGTACCGAAAAGGGAGATCCCGCCTGGCTATGACTTGGGTGGGCAAGTGTCTCCTCCACTTGCCAAACCCAAGTCCCATCACTGTGTTACTCCGCCAATACACCCGCATCCGGGACATGTGGAGCAATTTTAGTTAGAGGGACAAAAAGAATTATTTGAATGCTCAAGGAATTTTCAAGGTTTCACATATTCAAAGGCTACGTACTATTGGCAGCTCATATGCTCCAGTGAAGCAAATTTTATTTAGACACTTGGTTTAAAATATTGTATGTTTCTCTTTAAGGTTTTGCACTAGAAATGGTTGTAGAAGTCAAGATTGCCTAGGATGATAAAATTATTGACTTCTTCAATGACATTTTAGAAGGTAAAATGCTTTATATTGATGGGACATTGCATAAGATGATAACAATATTTTCCAATCCTAAGTTTAGATCATTGAGGGAAACCATATGGAGATTCTGAGGGAGTTTGTGTAAGCGTTGGCTAAACAAGGTATGTAGATCTCGGGATGGTTGGAGGAAGGGATAGTGGGTCCCTTAAATGATCAAATGAAGGACCATATATACAAATGCAATTCACTCCATGCTAGTAATGACCTAAATATTTCATATGCTTGGACTAAGTAGTTATTTTGGATATATAAAAAGATGGTGTGGTGCCTACTATTTATATAAAGTTTTATAATAAGAAAAAATCATAACAATTTAGCTCAAAATATTTTTTCACGGGGTAAAATTTTAATAATCACATTCATTCTTCATTTGAAAAGGAACAAGGATGTGGGTGCTTACCAAATGAAATTTTATAAATTTTTAGAATAAGAAAAAATCATAACAATTTAGCTTAAAATATTTTTTCACGAGGCAAAATTTTAATAATCACATTCATTCTTCATTTGAAAAAGAACAAGGATGTGGGTGCTTACCAAATGAAATTCAGAAGGTTGAATAGTCATGTGTTAGCTAGATGATGAATAGCCCATAAATAATTGAAAAACTTATCTACTTTTTGGCTCAACTTTCTTTGCCATGGTCCTTTAAATAGGGATGAAACTTCTCTCCTATAAAGCCTAGATTCCATGAAGTGGGCTAAATTCTACCATAAAAAAATACATTTATACAAATTTTGAGCATGGAAAAATAGAATAGAGTGAAATTAATTCTATAAAGTGAAATAATTTGAAATAGTCTATATTCTCATAAAATTAAGCTAAAGCCTTGGCTAAATTTTATCATAAATAACTACATTTAAACAAATGTGGGGCATGAAAAAAAATAGAGTGAAAATGAATTATATAATGTGAAATAAGTCGAAATAATATGTATTCTCGTAAAATTCGGGTGAGCTATTCTAAACTTTATCATAAATAACTACATTTAAACAAATGTAGGGCATGAAAAATAATAGTCTTTAAGTGCGACTTTTTGGAGTTTTCAATGGATTTTTGGCCCATATCCAATGAAAAAATTTGTGGCCAAATCTTGAATTGTGTTGTTTAAATTGGTTTTCTGACTACATATATGGATTCATCACCCTCAAAAATCCATGGGGGAACTTCGAATGTGAAGAGTTCACTAGCCAAATTTGTGATTTCAATTAATCCCTACCAGATTCTAGACAAATTAGATCAGAAAATAAACGAGAAAAATTTCCAAAAAGTCACACTTAAAGATAACTCGATAAAAAAGGAGAGTGAAAATGAATTCCATAATGTGAAATAGCTCTTAGTAATCTATATTCTCATAAAACTAGGGCGAAATATATGATGATAATTTCCATTACCAAAAAATAGGGCGAATGGGGGTATTTACTTTGAATTTTGCATGGCGAATTGAAATTTTCAACTCTCCCCTATCAAATTTCCATTTTCTATTTATTTTAAAACTAATTTTTATCTAAATAAATATTGGGCGATCCATAGTCGAACCTCTCTTTTCAAAATATTCGCCCAACCAAAATAAAAAACACCCTAATTTCGCCCTTCAAATTTTCTATGGAGTTTGGGTTGGAACTTGCAATTACTATAAGTTGGTGCTTACCGATGATTGATGTCCTCATCTTCTTGATAGGTTGGAGCTGCAATTTTTGTAAGTTGGTACTTATAGAGGATTGGTGTCCTCAAAAGAGTTTGTAATAAATGAAAGATTGTTTTCAAGTATCTCTTATTCAAATTTTGATTTGCACTTTAATTTATGTGTTCATACGTTGTGGATGATTGATTTATGTGTGCATGATGGAGTAAAATACCCTTGTAATAATTTATTTTATAAAGAAGTGAAATTACATTATTCCACATATATTATGGGAATGTAATTTCTCAATATCTCTTGGTATATAGTAGGGGTTAGGGAGTCTCATAAAGCACAATAAAATATATGATAGTCTTATCATTGTAAAGTTGTGAAGCATTTGTAGTGGTCTTCTTTGTAATATTGGAGATAATTGGAGATAGTAGAGACATTATTACCTTCTTGTGGATGTTTCCCCTATTAGAGTTTTACTACGTAAATATGATGTGTCATTTGCTTTTTCTCTCATTTCTTTAGTTGATTAAATATTGTTATGATGGATAAGACGTTGTATTAGTAAAGTTCTGATTTATTTATATTGTTATATGTTGATGCATATTTTCAATATTCTAATATTAGGTCTAATAAAGAAGAGTTTATTCCTCCCCCAACATATCTATGCTTCAAAGAGTAATTAATCATTTTGCATAAATATGCTTTAATGGTTCCGCAACATTTTTGGTAAAAATGTACCAAAAAGTAGTCCAGCCACACAGCTTTGTCTAGATTGAAAGAAGATAAAACGTTCCAAATTTCTTCTTCTATTATTAGTTTGAGGATTGCTTCATTGTCTTCATTGGTGATTTGTTTTGAGATGTGCATATAATGTACCTTTGTTGAATTTTTATTTTTAGATTTTGCATATATATCTTTGAAATGGTTAAAGGCAACCTCCTAGATTTTGGGAAAATCCATAAGTTTTCCTCCATTCACTTTTATGGATTTGATATTATTTTTGTATTGTCTCATTTTTCCTTGATTATGAAAGAATTTTGTATTCCTATATCCTACTTTGAGCCATAAGGTCCTTGAATTGATTCTCCAGATTTCTTCATCCTCTTTTATTGCTACATAGTATTAATCAAATTCTTTTCTCTCTTCTTGCTAAATTTCAATTGATATATTTTTCAATTTCCATCATTTTTTGAATATTTTCGAGATTGTCTTTGTGAAACTAAATTTCTTGTCCCCAAATTTTATTTATGTTGAGATTGCAACAAGATGATGAGCTTAGTGAAAAGAGTCACCTTCACTAAGTGAGCCCGCGGGCTATTTTTGGCGCAAGTCTATTTTTAGACTGTGTCTATTTGTAGACATGTCGATCATATTCTATGAGTTGCAGGATGCTATTTGTGGATGGTTGGTCAAGTTGGAAAAATAGATGGAATTATATTTTTAGACATACTGGGTGGAATCTATTTTTAGATTGCCAGTCTAAAAATAGATATGTCGAATATTATTAGCTCTTAATAATATTTGGACTATAAACATTATCTTATTCTCTTGGAGCACTTCAGTTAAGTGCACAGATGTGGCACAGGAGCTGACAGAAGGAATTACGCTATTCCTGAGGGTTAAATAGAGCTATTTCATGGAGGAGTTTAGTTATAACTCATGTGATAGAGTTTGGTGGAGTTGTAGAAGTAGTTGGTGGAGTTGTGTTCAGTTTAACTCAGTTAGACATAGTTGAGCTAGTTGTATCTAGTCTAGCTGATTGATACACTAGTGAGAGTGGTGTGAATTAATTAATAATTAATTCACTAAATATTAACTCATTAATCAACTAAAGAATACATCAGTTAACTATAGTGCATGGACAGTTTCAGTGGAGACCAGTGGAGAGATAGGTGAAAGGCGAGGTTGACTATCGATTGTGACTATAGTGTTGCATGAGTTTGCACCGCACATTGATGGAGATGCATAAATAGAAGGGATTGCATGAGCAAGGAATTTGTGGATAATCCCGAGTTCATTCGAGAGCCCATATTAGGCGGTTGCGCGGTAGAGAGCGGGCTAGTAGATGGCAAAGATCGGTGCATGGTTGCAGGTCTCAGCACAGTTAGTGTGTAGCGATTGGATTATGCGAGAGATTGTGGCTTTTGTATGAGGATTATTTACATGATCTCTATGACATATATACTCATACTATAGTTGGGTTTTCGGCTTCGAGGCTTTCTCGTAAATCCTTTGTGTTAATGTGTGTGAATTTTTATGGTTTTAATGTGTGCATTATGATGATTGTTCCGCTATGATACTTGCTGTAATTTGAAATAGATTCTATATTGTATGAAGTCAAACAATGTATGATCGGGGAAATCTTAGAAAATGTAACATGTAGGCTATATAATTTCTACATGGTATCAGAGCGATAGTTGATCATTGGAGCAATTGCAAAGCATTGAAGCGGTTGAGTTTTGTGCTGGTGGAATTCGAATTTGCAATAGTGTTTTCTTGGTGTCGAAGTTGAGATGTCTTTCAACGAATTGCGATTGGAGTATGCCCTTGAGGGCAACTCGAATTATATTGCATGGAAGGATAGGATGGAGGCAGTGCTATAGGCTAATGGCTTGAAGGAGTTCATAGATGCAGAAATTCCAAAACCTGCTTCTAGCGATGCTGCCGCACTTGACGCATGGCAAAAGAAGACAGCAAAATGTTGAAGGATTTTGTTGGAAGGTGTGAAGGGTCACATATTGTCCAACCTTCATGGTAAATATTCTCCATTACTGATGTGGAAATCTTTGACAGACTTGTTCCAAAGCAAGAGCAACCAGAGGAAGTTGGTGCTCAAAGATAAACTCAGGAAAATAAAAGTGGAGAAGGGGGAGAGTATACCTAAGTACCTCACGAAGTTTTTCCAGTGCAGGGATGAGCTGGGAAGTGTGGGGGTTACTTTAGATGAGGAGGACTTGGTGAGCTTGGCTCTCCTTAGGCTTCAAAATAGTTGGCATTCCTATGAGGACTCTATCAATGGTCGGGAGAAACTGCGAGGATGGGAGCGACTTTGGTCAGATCTTGTGCAGGAGGAGTTAAGGCGAAGTACCAGGGATGGATCTTCATTGAAGAATGAAGATGAAGAAAATTGCGCTTTGGCTGCCAAAGCAAGGAAGGGGAAGGGAAAGAAAAATCCTTCTCAATCTGGTGCGAAAGGCAAGAAGCATGACATGTCCAAGGTGAAGTGCTTTCACTGTCACCAACACGGACATTACGCCACTAATTGTCCATAGAAGGAGAAAAACCAGCAGTACAACGGATCTCTGTTGGAGAGACACTTCGCCTCGCGTTTTAATTTGGACACTGGGTGATTGCATGCTTGGTTTCAAGTGTGATGGGATCGGTGTGGTTTCTTGACAGTGGTGCATCTTTCCATATGACCGGAGAAAAAGATTTGTTTTGTGATCTGGATGAAAAGGATCTTGGAGTGCACATTGATATGGGCGATGATGGTAGATACAGTACGACTGGTATCGGGACCATTTCCTTTGAGAGAAAGACTGTTAAACCTTTCATCTTGAAGGATGTCATGCATGTTTCAGGATTGAAGAAGAATCTCATCTCTGTGAAGATGTTGGAAGACAAGGGTTATGATGTTGTTTTTAGCGAGGGAAAAGCCTTCCTGCACAGTAAAACAACTGGTCAAACTAGGAGGATAGGGATTCGAGTTAAGAATCTTTATCGATTTGGAGACAGATGGTTGCGCGGCGATGGCGAAGACGAAAGCGAAGGATTGGTGAGCTGGGATGAGGGCGAATTGTGGCATAGGAGATTGGGCCATCTTCACCATGGCGCTTTGAAAATTTTGCAGCAGATTTCTACCGGGCTTCCTAAAGGTACACTTGCGCAGTCAGATCAGTGCAAGGGATGTACTTTGGGAAAATTTGTGAAGACCACTTTTCATGAGAAGGATAGTCGTGCCACGACGATCCTTGAGATAATTCACACAGACGTGTGTGGACCTTTCTCAGTAGCTTCGACAGCAAATCACAGGTATTATGTTATGTTTGTTGATGACTTTTCTCGTAAGTGTTGAATCTTCTTCATGCAGAAGAAGAGCGAGACATTCTAAAAGTTCTGTGAGTTCAAGGCACTAGTGGAGAAAGAGTCGGCGAAGCAGGTGAAGGCTCTTAGGAGCGATAATGGTGGCGAATTCATCTCTGGTGAATTCAAAGACTTTTGCAGTGCAGAAGGAATTCGAAGAGAGTTCATAGCGCCTCATAACCCACCGCAGAATGGGGTCGCGAGGCGAAAGAACAGAATGATCGTGGGTGCTGCAGGGGCGATGTTGCATGATCAGGGCCTTCCCATACACTTGTGGGCCGAAGCTTGCAACACTGTGGTTTATGTGCAAAACCGTTGTCCTCATAGAGTACCTGGCATGAGTACACCCGAGCATTTTCTAGTAAGAAACGATGGCGCCTCATTTGAAGATTTTTGGCTCACCTATTTACATTCATGTGACGAAGGATGCCAGGAAGAAGCTGGAGCCGACTGCAGAGGTTGGGATATTTGTGGGGTACACAGAAACACCCCACAGCTATCGTGTGTATTTTCCAGACAGTCGGAAGACTGTTGTGTGACAGGATATCAAATTTCATGAGGAGAAAGCCATGAAGTGTTCACTTGAGAGGGAGCCACACTTGCATGCAAATGAGGAGCTATTAGTTCCTAAGGATGAGCCTCAGTATGTGGATCAGCCACAAGAGGAGGTTCATGGAGTGGAGGAAACCACTCATGCAATGCCAACCATTAGAGGGCGGAAGCGCACTACAGAAGCTGAGCGACTGAATCTTGATGCAGAGAAGATTGTAGGAGCACTTACATCACAGTGCAGACAGAGACAGTCACCTGACCGATATACTGGATACATGGCTCTGATGAGCAAGTGTATCGTGACAGAACCATCCTCTTTCGAGGAAGCTCTGGAGGACCCTGCATGGGTAGATGCCATGGTGGAAGAGTATGATTCGAATGTTAGAAACATTGCATGGGAGATTGTCCCAAGGCCGAAAGGGAAATCAGTGGTAGGTTCGAGATGGATCTACAAAGTGAAGCAAGCTACTGACGGGAGCGTCGAGAAGTACAAGGCAAGATTTTTTGCCCGGGGCTTCTCACAGATTGAGGGGATCAACTATGAGGAAACCTTTGCACCTGTCGCAAGGTATTCTTCCATACAGAGCATCCTAGCTCTCTCAGCGCAGATGGGATGGCACATTCATCAGATGGATGTGAAGACTACGTTCCTCAACGGAGTCATTGAGGAGGAGGTGTACATAGAGCAGCCCGAAGGTTTCGAGATCTTCAGCAGTGATTCACTTGTGTGCAGGCTCAAAAGAGTGCTATATGGGTTGAAACAAGCACCTCGTGCTTGGTACACACAGATAGATAGTTATTTCATTGGTCTTGGATTCACCAAGAGTGAGGCGGATCCGAACCTATACCAGATTGTGGTGGAGGGTAAGTTGTTGATCATTGTACTTTATGTAGATGATTTGATTTTGATGGATGATGAACAGTTGATACTCTCATGCAAGGCTGATCTTGCAAAAGAGTTTGAGATGAAGGACTTGGACCTCCTTCATTATTTCCTGGGATTGGAAATTTGGCAGTGCAGTGATGGATTGTTTGTGTCTCAAGGTAAGTATGCCCGGGAGATACTGGAGAAGTTCAACATGCATGGCTGCAAGCCTATCTACACTCCTCTTCCTAGTGGTTGGAGGAAAGAGGATGCTACATCGGCAGAGGTAGTGGATTCCATTGTTTATCGACAGTTGGTTGGTTCGCTCATGTATCTAGTCAATACACGACCGAACATATGCTATGTTGTTAACCAACTTTCACAAGTTATGGTTAAGCCTACCAAGCTCTTTTGGAAGGTGGGGAAGCATGTATTGAGATATCTCAGAGGCACATCGGAATATGGATTATGGTACAGACAGTCGGATGAGGTGAAGCTACATGGCTTCACAGATGCAGATTGGGCAGGGAGCCCAACGGACAGAAAGAGCACATCTGGAGGGATTTTCAGTATCGGGTCTACAACAGTTTCTTGGTACAGCAAGAAGCAGAGATCCGTGGCACTCATTTCAGCGGAGGCCGAGTACATGGCAGCAATTTTGGTTGCATGCGAGGCTATATGGATGAGGAAGATCCTGGTTGGGTTGTTCGGTTCACACTTAGATCCTACTATGATATATTGTGATAATCAGAGTTGCATTAAACTCTCGGTTAATCCAATATTTCATGATAGATCTAAACAAATTGACATCCAGTATCATCATATCAGAGATTGTGTGCAGCGGAAGATCATGTTACTTTCTTACATTCCTATGGAGGATCGGGATGCTGATATCTTGACGAAGGCGCTCACCAGGAGCAAATTCGAATACCATAGAGGCAGGATCGGGGTGGTAGATAATCCCTATCTTGTTGAGAGGGAGTGTTGATATTGCAACAAGATGATGAGCTTAGTGAAAAGAGTCACCTTCACTAAGTGGGCCCGCAGGCTATTTTTGGCGCAAGTCTATTTTTAGACATGTCGATCATATTCTATGAGTTGCAGGATGCTATTTGTGGATGGTTGGTCAAGTTGGAAGAAATACACTGGACTTATATTTTTAGAACTATCTTTAAAGGTGGAAGTCCTATTTTTAGATTACCGGTCTAAATAGATATGTTGAATATTATTAGCTCTTAATAATATTTGGACTATAAACATTATCTTATTCTCTTGGAGCACTTCAATTAAGTGTACCAGATGTAAACGACGTAGTCGACGAAGGAATTACGCTATTCCTGAGGGTTAAGTGGAGCTCTTGCATGGAGACTTCAGTTAGAACTCATGTGACAGAGTTTGGTGGAGTTGTAGAAGTAGTTGGTGGAGTTGTGTTCAGTTTAACTCAGTTAGACACAGTTGAGCTAGTTGTATCTAGTCTAACTGGTTGATACACTAGTGAGAGTGGTGTGAATTAATTAATAATTAATTCACTAAATATTAACTCATTAATCAACTGAAGAATACATCAGTTAACTACAGTGCATGGACAGTTTCAGTGGAGACAAGTGGAGAGGTAGGTGAAAGAGCAGGTTGACTATCAGTTGTGACTATAGTGTTGCATGAGTTTGCACCACACATTGATGGAGATGCCAATGAGGATTGCGTGAGCAAGGCTGGACCAATTTGAGTTCATTCAGAGCCCATATTCAGTAGGGATTGCGCAGTAGAGGCAGGCTAGCAGGTGGCAAAGATCGGTGCATGGATTTGCAAGATCTAGCCTGATTAGTGTGTAGCGATTGGATTGTACTGAGAGCTTGTGAGAAGCTTTGTATGAGGATTGTTACATGATCTCTATGACATATATTATATACAGATTGTTGGGGTTTTTAGCTTCAGGCTTTCCCGTAAATCACTGTGTTAGATTTTTTATGGTTTTAATGTGTACATGCAATTGATTTAATTTCCGCATATGATGATCAATGGTGGAATAGATTCTGTATTGTGCATGAAGTAAAATAGTGTATGCTCAGGAGAATCTTAGACATATAACATATCAGTTATATAATTTCTACAATTTATTTATTTTCCTTGGTTCATTTCTTGAGGGCTAGGTTTAAATTTTTAATTTTGCACCCCTATATTTATATAGGGGAGCCCATGATCCATTTGCTCCATAGTAATGTGATGATTTCTATTACTTCTTGTTAATTGAGCGAAAATGGGTTTAATAGAAATAACAATAGTCCATAATTAGTCTCTTAGAACATTGATAGGGAAATTGGGTTATGATTCAATCCTCCCCAAGTAAGGATATTGGTAGAAAATGTAATTGTTTGATTTAAAAGATCACTATTTATTAGAAATCTACTTCCTTTTGGTTATACAATATTAATAACTAATATATGGGATATTATGGATCAATCTAATTATTATAGCGATGTCAATGCATAATTTACAATTGATAACTATTCTCATTAACTTGTTTCTCATGAGGTTTAAATCTCCTTCTTCTTTAATTATGAGTAAATAATCATATTTTCACAAAAATTACTTAGTCATATTAAATATAACTATTCAATAATTATATTAAGTTTGAGTATTCATTATATTTTTCTAACTTTTATATAGAGACTAAACTACCATCCACACACACACATACATATATTAAGTAAAATGACTAACACACTTAATCTATGACATGAGTAGTTGTGACTCAAGGATATCTAATTTGTCAAAATCACTCAGGGATCATACTTCGCCTCGGCCACACTAACTCTTAGTATGACTTGATTTTTGCCCACAAAATTTTGAACCAATAACCGTTTCACCATAAAGTGCCTTAACAAAACACATACCATCTACTTCATACCCCATAAACTTTTATTATATATATTTTAAAAGCCACTATTATTAAATAAAGCATTTAAAAAAAAAATCAATTATTAAAAAAAGGTGCATGCCATGAAACTAGTTGTACAACATAAATACTTCTATGGAGCGGGATAGGAGAAAATTTGTAATCACAAGATACAAATTCTTCACATCTCACTTCATTTTATAATATTAATATGACATTTCTCGGGGAGGCCCTTGTCATGGGTTATATTTTAGTGGATATTCAATTGTTTAGGGTAAGTTTTTGGGTTAAAGGAGATACATCATTTTATTGTATGGATGTTAATTTATTATTAAATTTTTATTTTATATTTTAATATAAATTTAAAATTACAATTTTTCAGATTTCATTCCTTTTATAATATCAATTTCTATGGCATTTCTCTAAGGTCTCATCATGATAATAGTTTAGTTGATATTAAATTGTTTAAGATAAGTTTTTTTTTGGGTTAGGGAGCATGCAACCCAGAGTTTGTCAAGGTGGGAAACAGACGAAGGCGAGCACGCGCAGGAGGCGACATCTGAGGGTTCAACTGCATCTCAGGGCAACGATGACACTCAGACACCGGTATGTAGCCTAGACCCTTCGCGTGCATGATACCAGAAAGAGGAAAATGAATTCATGTTGGGTTTTGATGAATGGGGTGGTGGGGTGGGTTTAATTTTTATTGTGCTCGAACCTTTGCTACATGAACTTCTACACTCCTCGATTTTTGTGAGCAAACCTCTCTGTTGCACCTCAATGTCTTCTCCTGAGATTTGGCTTGTTGTCTTCTGAGACCTAAGGGGGCCTCAGTTTGGAAGGTCTGGTGAGGTGGAATGGGATGGTTTGGGGGGGAGAGTGTCCGCATCGTTAATGTTGGGGGAAGGCAGGATAGGGAAATTTCATAGCGGGTCAGGGAGTTGGTTATGTAAGACTGGGGTGCAAAGGGAGAGAGGGGTGGTCATTGGGCTGGGTTGGGAGGGTGGCAGGGCTGAATAAGACCTTTGTGAATCATAATGAAAGGGGAAGTACCTATTTTCTAAACCTTGCCTTTATTCGAGGAATGGGGAGTAATGTTGCCCAATTTGAAGTCCAGTTAAGGTCTCGGGCGTAGTGTAGAGAGTTCAGTCAAGGGGGCAAGGGAGGAATTAGGATGAAGAATAGGTATGGAGGGGAACCCGCTCTGTCTGCACATAATGTAATCATAGAGGAGCCATTGGAATTGGGGAATTGGAGAATTGAAACAGGAAATAAGACCACCATTAATTTATTCATGGGATTTGCTTGTTCTGTAGGCCTAAGTAACATCCACGAGGTTGTGACCATTGCTCCGCTCGAGAGGCTATCGATGTGGGCGGTCATGGTTGCGATGTGGGTTGCAAGGGTAGAGGGCAGGAAAATGAAGAAAGAAGAGGTGATAGGGAAGAAGGGTTGGGAAGGCCGCAAGGAATTTGGCAGAGGGAAAAGGCCAGCAACAGCCTCCACGAGCCAGGCTTCTCGGAAAAGAGGAAGGAGGTCTGGGGCTGAGACAATGTAGAACTCACTACATGCGTACAATGAAAGCAAAGATATCCAGGTGGGAGACAGAAGTGAGAGGAAGAGTTGCAAGGGAACGGGTGCAAGAAGAGGAATGGATCCACTGGTTGTGGACCTGGGCAACACTAGAGGCATGATGACTTTGTTCCGCCAAGTCATCCAAACCTTACTGGATCATGTAGGATTTATTGGCGAAAGCCATGTCTGAAAACCACCAGTAGAGAGAGGAGCCAGTCCAGTAGGGACAAACTCAAAACAAGGAAAATGAACCATGCTCATTGGTGCTCCAAAGGGAAATTCAATCAGTGCAGGTTCAATTGTTCCACCAAAACATCAAGCTAGGATGAATGGAGAAGTTGTTGGAGAGCATGCAGCAGCAAGAAATTCTAGGCTCAAGTGCGAAGGATTTGAATCCAATGGATTCTTCAGATGACTAGTTGTTAGCAGTTTTCTATGGTTTTCTTGTCAATTTTGTTCTAATGATGTCGGCTAGATTTTACATTGCCAATTGTTTATCTTTCTATAGTATGATATTAGATAGTAGAGGATCAAAAACTAGGTCTAAAATCCTCAAAACATTTAAATTTGGATGGCATATAATGTAGACTGGTGGCCAACAGACTTGGTTTCCTTCGGGAAGGTTGAGGTCGCCGAGAACACATATTTTGTAATCTGCTTTATATATAATGAATAAAGAAGTACTGCCAAGTTATATATATATGTATATGTATATGTATATGTATATGTATATGTATATCTATATCTATATCTATATCTATATCTATATCTATATCTATATCTATATCTATATCTATATATATATATATATATATATATATATATATATATATATATATATATATATATATATATATATATATATTATTGTGTTTAGATTGAAGTTAGCTCCAATTTTGGATGAAAGAATGATATATTTAATAGTGAGGTGTTGTCACTAGAGGAAAATGATTATATCATCACTCCTAACCATATTGTGTGATAACTCTCCCACAACTTTTGGTTTCATCTTGGACAACTTAAAATATTGTAGAATGCAGATTTTCACAGTTCGAATTCATGTTGGAGACAATTTTTTTTCTAGAAAGTGTTATATGTGGAGAAGCTACAATGTCCAACATTTTAGATGAACACTTCACCCATATTCAGGGGTTGTTGCTTGAAAATTAATGACATTGTAGTTTATCCAGACACATGCATTTTTTTTCCCCGAAATTTTTTGTCTCCAGTTTAAAATATATTCTCACGAAGTAAGAATAACAACCAATCACGACATGCCTTGTATTTGATGTATATGTAAGCTACGTAACATGGAATCTGAATAAGAATATCATTTCATTTTCTCATATGTAATGTATTTGTGAGATCTATTAAACACATCATTCACTTATTTAGATATCTTCACAGTTTAAGTTAATAAATATATGAAGACCATAATTACAATCTAATTTTTGAGGAGGTTGGAGCGGGAGGGGTGATTTTAAACCTCGAAGAAAATTCTGAAATAAAGTTCGGTTGGGGTCTCAGGAAAGCCACGAACAATCAAGTCAAAGCACTCTCTCTCTCTGGCAAGGCATGAAGATCAACATCTCCAAGGGAATCAAGAATCAGTGGTGATTCAATGGTGGTTATCCAAAAATGTATGAGCCTTTCCAAAAATTAAGACGTTATTGATTCTGAAACCTCTCCATTATACATAAGGATAATGTTTATTCTTAGAAAAATAGAAGAGTTCAAAATTTTCCATGTTAAAAGAGATAATAATCAATTGGCACATGTCCAAGCCATTATTGGATGGAATTAGAGCAAGGATCCTTACTTATAAACCATCATAGTGATATATTTCATATCCCTTAAATAATTAATTTACTGTACTTTTGGATTATAGCTGGAGTACGGGACTTACTAAGGAAATGCAGGCAATTAAGTATGATAGAATATCGAGGATTCGATGGAGCGCCTCGAGAGATGGAAATGTTAGATGGAATTTAAAGCACATGTGGGCATGCGATAAAAGGGTGTCCATGACTCATGATAAGTGGGGACTCTACTCTTGGCTATTCATTTGGTTAATAAATAAGAGATTAGGCGATTGCAGGCACTGTACCATCGCGGTTCAAGTCAAGCAGAAATCGACGGTGATGGAGAGTGAGGAAAGTGGCTTAGTAATGTTGTAAAAAAGAAATGCATTTATGTTTGACAATATGGGAAGGAATGTTGGAAAGTATCAAGTGCTTATTTATAGTTTCTGGTTGAAGCAGATCAATCATCGGGTTTCTCTGGTGTAGGGGACAAAATCAATGAAAACAACTTCTGTGGGTAATGGAAGCGGTAATGACGCTGAGGAGACTGGTGAAGCGGGAGTCTAGGGGAAATTGTTGACAACTCTTGTAACCATGTTGTAAAATAAAATGTCAAGGAGATCAATGAAAATATGGTTGTTGTGTTTGCTCAGGTATCTGGACTCAGGAAGGACATGGAGGTGATCCAAAAATGAATGAAACATATAAATACTGGTGTTATGAATCTGAGACATAAAGTGGAGAATATCGAATTGCAGGTGGAGATGACCACTATGGGCGTTCTAAAGGAGGTCTTCGGGATCTGTGATGGCTCTGTTCCTTCAACACAGGGAAACGTCAGCACTGCAAACCAAGAACTGGATCTCGGTGCAGGTTGGAGTGAGGAACTAGGTATACCTATCGAAGAGGCACATGAAGAACCCAATCCTGGAAGTCGCAGGTAACAACTGCTTTTTATTATCATAATCTTATGTTTTGTTGAATACTAGTGTATTGTGGAGTTTTTTGGAAGATATATAGTCTGAAAGATGTAAAGAGCATATATATGAATAAGAAAGGTAGCAATAGGGTCTCTTTGCTTGTATATATGCACAATTATGAGACTAACCTCTCCATGACTATAAGGAACCTCGCCCGTTTCCAACTTTATTAATGAACATTGCTACTTGTTTCATTGAAAAATAAAAAATAAAAAAATCTACTCTTTGTTAGAAAGCTTACCCAGTTTTAAACATAATTGTTATATATCTTCATATTTAAGTGAGTTTGAGACATTTTGTCTCACTATCTCATTTTCCATGTCGATACGAGGAGACACATAAATCTTAATGTAATTTAGAAAAACACCTCACATCATATCACTTCATACATTGCTTTCTTTTTTTATTCTTATTTTGAAAAGCATATATATTTATAGTTCCTTTTTGGACTAATAAAAGTAAAAAATATGATGTATAAAATGAAGTAGATCCGTCCCTTTCATGTTGATAATTGATACAAGGAGAAGATATGTAAAAGGAAATCTAAACTGTGGGTTCCTTATTTTTTTGTCATTGTGTCTTTCCATTCTATGCTCAAGTTGACTAGGTGCGCTCAAAACTTATGGAATTCCCCAGGAATCTACAAATTGTATTTTTGTTATCTATATAATGAAATTTAGGGTTCTTTTCTTTGGAAAAAGAAAATATCTTCTTTTCTATAATTCTATTTTTTTCCTCATATTTATCTTATAAACACTTTAATGAATTTACTCATATATATGTATATTTATTTTTCTTTTTGGTTATATATATATATATATGAAACCACAATTAGGTAGACCTTGTACTTGCTTAAGAGTGTCATTTCCCATCGACCTTCATTGTTTGTCATAAAAAATCTGAGGATGACATGTATCATCAAATATGACTCACTTACTTCACTTATATACAATAATATGTCCTTACAATAATACATCACATCGTCCTTGTCCACCTTCATCTACAGTCAATAGTTTGACACGTAATCCATGATTGTTGCCACATTTGAGAGTCTATGTCACATAAAACAACTCTTATTAGCTCACACTTATACCAACCAAGATTTCACAACCCCACACTCATTGACTTCATCTCCTCCATCCCTTCATGAAAAGCCATTGTTTCATTCTTGTCACCTAGAAAACCAACTTGCATGTGTGACAAATTTTTTATAAATATCATGTATAAGTGACATCCATATTATTTGAAATGGAATGTAAAATATGCACAAAGAAGCAAACTTTAAATATGAGTGCTATGGTACCTAGCATACGAAAGGCAAAGTTTTTGCATAGTTAAGTAGATATTCCAACTTTTTCACTGTGAAATTATATATCGCAATTTCTCAAACCTTTTTTACGGTTACCAGTTTTTCCATTTCCCTCCATACACCCTCCATGTCTAAATCTAACACATTTCCAACTTTGGGAGGTGTTCTTTCCCCTTCTCTCAAGTGAAATGACTAATGGATCTACAAAAGAAGATGATAAACGAAATAATTAATTCAAGACAACCTATCTTGGATTGTAGCCTATGAAATTTCTACAAAGATAAAATCAAATCGATCATTTTAATTGGTTCAAAGGAATCTTGATTAAAGTTGTTTTCTCATTTGATTTTGATTTTGTTGGTTCGAGAATCCGGATTACATTAGATTTCTCAATTTATTTTGATTTTGTTTCTATCAAACAAATATAGAAAGATTTTACACCATAAGTTTTTAATTAATATTTTTGTATAAGCCATGTGTGTCAAACACACCAAGTAAATGAGAGATGAGAAATCTATGGGGTGAAAACATATTACTACACCTTAAGCATGAAGGATACATAATACGTAAAGATCAAGATAGTTAAGTTGTAGGTCATTAAGATACTTGTCAACCCTATCTTTGTTCAAAGACATATTAGTGCACTTGCCCAACTTCCGAACAAGAAAGAGAATGAAAAGCCCATTGGATGCAGGTGAGCAATGTTGAATTTGTTCAGAGACATATTAGTGCACTTTCCCAACTCCCAAATAAGAAAGAGAATGAAAAACCCATTGAATACAGGTGAAGGTTGTTGGTTTAAAAACAAGCTAGTTAATAATAGTTTGAAAATGTCCTATATGATAACTAAGAGATCAATCTACAATGTGAAGTAGAAAAGATATAAAATGTTAAAATGTAATACCTACCAATGCTTTGATACCAAAAACAAATCCTTCCTATCAATGCCTGCATCCATGGAAACTCTCAATCCATGGCCAACGTGTAAAACATAGCCAAGCAATCAACCATGAAAGCCCATTGAAGCAATTAAATGTCCTAAAAAATTAAACGAACCCACAATTTTAATCAATGATCTCAAAAGCCTAAAGAAAAATCACCGCCTCCTCCTTAAGGCCATATTGTGTGGCAGTATCAAGATGGTGGTAACCATATTGCAATGCCCAATTATACAATAGCATAATATTCTAATAAATTTTGCACTTTAGGTAAAGTTCCAAGGTCCATTACTTGCAATATGGCATTGAAGACAACATTCGTAGTAGGTCTGTTTGCTTTTTAGGTGCCAAGGCCCACAACAGGGATTTCATTCCCACTTATCAACTTGTATTTACCTTCATATTGCATTTCCTATGGGTAATCGTGTGGAGCAACTCTGCTTTCTTGTGCCATCTTAGGATTCTTGAAGTACCGTTGTGAGTGTATAGTCCTCAAAAACTTATAAACAACTTAAAAAATTCATTTACACCTAAATTGTTTGAAGCGATGACCTATGAAAATACAAATGCACAAAATGCAGACTAGTGAGTAACAATATTTGAGCATCATTGATACCGACTTTCTTAGATCTACCAAGGAGTTTAGACATAACATAGTTTGACTGCCTCAATCGTTCAACACTTCTATTAAGGTTCTTGCTCTTAGTACCTATACTGGACTTTTTTCAAGCACATGCACCATCATATTCAAACCTGGCTTAACCACATCCCAACAATGTCGCTTTCACCAACTTTTGCGCGATGAATCACAAACGAAGTGGAATTTTCTCAACTACCCTTATCCTTACCACATTCCAATAAGTAATAAGGCTAATCTTCAACTCAATTGTCACCTCAAGGTTTCCATTGCTGATCTTTGACACTTTGTCCAATTTGATTTCTCTGATTCCTTCAATACAAATGGTTGCTAAGTTGATCCACTTAAACATTAACTGAGGTAGTGCCATCAAAGGGGAAGGAGGGTAGTTATGGGAATTTTTAAGAAATTTTAAGGAAATTTTGATGAGCGAGGGGTGCATGTGGACCTAGGAAAGATCTAGGTCATTCGGGATTGGCCAACCCCAACCACTCTAATAGAGTTCCACAACTTTTTGTGTCTTACAAATTTCTACCTTCGGTTCGTGTTGGGTTTCTCTCATATAACTTGGCCTTTGAGTTAAGTCACCAAGGGAGGAGAAAAAGCAAAATTCTTTTGGTCTAAACCACAACAGAAAGCGCTTGTAGATTTGAAGCATCACCTATGATCTGCACCAGTGCTCACATTACCAGAATTGTGGCAACCATTTGAGATCAAGACAGATGCCTCTGACTATGCTATTGGAAAATTCTTACTCAATAGGGGCATCTAGTGGCATATCACAGTGAGACACTTTCATAAACAGTCCAGAAGTATCCCACCTATGACAAAGAGATGTATTCCATTGTGCAGGCCTGCCGACAATGGAAGCATTACATTTTGGGGAAGGAAACGATCATCCGCACAAATCACCAACCCCTGCAGTTCATACAGACACAAGGGAAGTTGTAGAACGATTGCCATAAAAAATGGTCCACATACCTACAACAATTCCATTTGAAGATCAAGTACAAGAAGGGAAACACCAATAATGTTGCAGACTGCCTCAGTCGATCGCCGATCATGGCACTAACCACTGTGCTCAAATCTTATGGGCACGAGACTTCGAGTTGGCTGCATCTCTACAAAAGAGATCTAGAATTCATAAACACGTACCAGACTCTCCTGGAAGGGAAGTAAGTTCTAGATTTTCACCTCCAGGATGCACTATTATGCCACCTAGGACACCTTTGTGTTCCTTCAAGCGAGCGTGCTAAGATGATTTGGGAAGTGTGCTACAGTTGGGTCGCTGGACATTTCGGGGTTGAGAAAATAGTGGTAGTACTGCAAAAGTATTTCTATTGGCCAAATCTTCGACATGATGTCGGGAAGTACATCAGATCCTACACTTCCCGTGACATTGCCAAACCGACCATCAAGAAGCAAGGCCTATATACTCCGTTGCCTATCCCTAGTCGACCTTGGGAATCCATCTCGATGGATTACATGTCGAGCCTTTTTTCTACCAAGCATGTCAGTGACTGCATTTTTGTGGTCGTCGACAAATTCTCTAATATGGCCATTATGGAGGCTCCATCTCACAGCAGAAGCCACTGCTAAAATATTCTTTGAACGAGTGTGGGTACACTTTGGGATCCCACAGTCCATTATCTCAGACCGAGACAACAGGTTCCTCAGTGCATTTTGGTGAAGTCTCTGGCTGATGTTGGACACCAAGCTCACTAAGTCCACAACTTTCCACCCCCAAACTGATGGCCAAACAGTGGTTGTCAACATGATGATTGTACACATTTTGTGCATGTACCACTCAAAGCATCCACACAGATGGGATGAAAGCCTCCTCTATGTCTAACACTTCTATAACCGGGATCTCCATAACTCAATTAGTGACAACCCCTTTCAGGTGGGATTCCATCCACTATTTCCCATTGATGTGGCCATACCATTTGTAGATACTCAAGCAGATTCAACTCATGCCCAGTCTGAAGCTGACAAAGCAAACAATTTCATTGAGCACATTCAACTCATCTGCCAACAGGTCCATGACATATTGGATAGAGAAAATGCTAAGTACAAACAAAAACATGATCAACATTAGGTGCCACACAAGTTCCAGGTGGGCGACAAAGTTTGGATTCATTTGTAGAAGGAGCGCTTCACTGGACCCCACCACAAGCTTCACCCGCTCCGATATGGGCCATACACCATCACCAAGGCTATCGGGGACAATGCCTTCGAGCTCAGTATTCCACCATTCCTTGGTATGCACCCAATGTTCAATGCGAACTGCCTTCAACCCTACTTTCCATCATTACTAGACACATCATATATTGCAGGACAACTCACACCAACAGAGCTAAACCCCGACTGCATGGAACAAGCCACAACTGATTGGATCATGGACACACAGATCAAGAACACCCATACGCAGAATATCTAGCTATATCGGGTTGTCAAAGTTGGCTAACTCCTACACCAAGGCAAGTGGTTCACCAAGGACCAAGTTCAATAGAAGTTTCCTCATCTCATGGAGGATCTCAACGCAATGGGGGCCATTGTTTCCTAAGGGAGGAGGATTGATCCAGGTGGATATTGGTGGCCACGAGCCTATTCCACTTGGACCCCCACCATTGTTTCTTTCAGTTTCCTTAATTGTAGCACAATTTACTATTTTTGGCAGTTTTTCAGGTCCTAAACTTTCGGAGCCATTTTGAGGCTCTAAATGATGTTTTTTGGGAAAAGTAGGGCCAACAACCTCAGGAAGTTGATGCACCAATTTACCCAAACGAGGCCCATAGTTTTGGTCCTTCATCTCACAGGGTTAGGTTTTTGGATGTTTAGGGTTTTCCATTATTTCTCAATAATAAATAGGCCTTTGAGACTCATTGTAACACCGTTTTGAGGCATGTAGTCACCACATCTCTTCTCAAAGATAAGCAACCATTGCCTGAGCTAGTTTATTTCCATTTTGTCTGTAAGCATATTTCAGTTATTTGATATTAACGAAATGGAGTTTTATTTCTACTACATCTCTGCATTTATGTGTATTTATGTATTTTATTGTGTTCCTTCATTAGTCTGGATCACTTGTTGCAAAAGGTTTTGCATAGAAATAAGGGGTCGATTATGAAGAGACTTTTTCCCCCACAGCAAAATGGGCTACCATCCAGACACTCATTGCCTTGGCAACTCATAACGGTTGGAAATTCCCTAAATTGGATGTAAAAACTACTTTCTTGAATGGATATATGAAAGAAAATGTTTTTATGTCCCAACCAGAAAGATTTTTTGTGAAGGTCTAAGAATACAAAGTATGAAAACTTGTAAAATCCTTGTATGGCCTCAAGCAAGCACCACGAGCATGGTATGAAAAGTTAACTGAGCATCTTCTAAAACTCAAATTTAAACATTATGATCTTGATGATGCAACTTTATTTATCAAGAAAGTTGGAAAGACAATTGCATATCTTGTGGTGTATGTAGATGATCTTTTGATGTCAGGGAACAATGAAAGCTACATTGCATCCATAAATAATGAATTGAGGAAATGTTTTGAAATGCCTGACTTGGGCTATGTTCACTACTATCTTGGTATTGAAGTAACTCAACATCCGAAGTTTATATTCCTCTCTCAGAAGAAGTACATTGGAGATTTGTTGAACAAGTTTGGCATGGCTGAGCGCAATCCTTTGACTACTCCAATGAAACAAAACTTGAAGCTCACATCCATTGAAGGAAAATAATTTGATGATGCAACAAAGTATAGACAACTTGTAGGAGGTCTCGACTACCTAAATACTACCAGAATGGACATTTCATTTGTTGTTGGAATCCTCTCCAAGTTTATGCAAAAGCTTTATGAGGGATATTGGTTTGCTGCAAAAAGAGTTCTAAAGTGCTCGAAGGGGACTCAAGACTTTAGACTCAAGTATACACAGGTGGGTGACTTCAACTTACTTGGATACTCTGATTCAGACTTCGATGGAGACAAAGAAACATGGGTATCTACTTCAGGTTATGCTATAAGTCTTGGATCAGGAGTTGTCTCTTGGAGATCACACAAACAATCAGTTCCAACATATTCCACAACTGAGGTAGAATATGTGGCAGCAGCTGAAGCAACAAAGGAAATTATGTGGCCCAAGAAAATTTTGGAAGATTTGTAGGAGAAACAAGTGCATTCAACTCCACTCATGATTTACAACACTTCTACGATAAATTTGGCCCAAAACACAAAGTTCCATGATCGAACGAAGCACATCAATACAAAATACCATATGATTCGACATCATGTTGAGGCCAAGACAATCCATCTATGCCATTGTTCCACAAATGAGTAGATTGCAGACATCTTCACCAAAGCGCTTGGAAGAGAAAAGTTTGAAAGATTCAAAACGATGCTTGGACTCACCAATATCCTTTCAAATTAGGGGGGGGGTGGAGGGGGGGAATGTTGACACCTAATCCTTGGAATTGGGTGAAAATGTAAAATAATGTAAATAGTAAATAAGGAGAGCTGGAATATGAAGAGACACTGGGAGATGAATCCCAAGAGTCTCTCCCTCCATGTATATATTTATGTTCACCCTTAATGCAAAAAGATAATTCATCTTGTGGAGTTACCTCTTGGCCTGACATTTTCAATGATTTCATATAATAACTATAATTGTTTTGCGTATTTTAAGGTAATTTTTTATGCTATAAAATTTGGGCAAATCATTTTAAGAAAAAATGGAAATTCAATATATATATATATATATATATATATATATATATAAACATGGAAAATTAGCCCACCTACGAATACTAGCCCCTAAAACTTTCCCTACTAGGTGTGAAGGTTTAGTAGAGACGCCAGATGAGCCTCATGAAAAAAAAACGCTTACTTGAGTTCCAAATGCATGTTATTTATTTATTATTATTATTATTTTTAATTTCTTATTTTAATGGATTATATTTATAAACTTATGACACTATTTTGTGTAGATTTATCACGAAATGTGTTTAATTTTGAACCACGAATCTTTATGCTTTAAACTTTCAATGGTATTTAATCTCCCTTCAACGTGGACCTGATAATTACTGTTCATTGGATTAGTCGCATGGACATGCAAAATACCATAAATTCTTAGATAAATATTTGTAGATTAAATTTTGTTGCATAGATTTGTTAATTGCATCTTTAAGCACTTTTATGTATCACATAGTTTCACATTTACTAGAGAAATATATACTTTACGTAGCTTAACATTCGAAGAGAAATATTCGCTGTTTTAATTTTGTTATACAGTGTTGTTAATTGCTTCTTTAATCACATTCAATTATAGATAAAGCCCCACAATTCTTTGAGAGAATTATGTGAATTAGGTAATTTATCAGAGAAATATTTGTAGTTTGTATTTTGATTTTGGGTTTATTTTTTAAAGATATTTAAAAGCCATGACGCTCTTAAATGTGAGAATTACAAAAACAATGTCTGTTTCACTGTATTTTAAAGTATTTCAAGACTTCTAGATAAACACATCAACATTTTATTCTTTTGAATTTTTATGTAATTATCACTAAAATTTAATTACAATTATATAATTCTATGAAAATGCAATTTTATATTGTTTTAAATTATATTTTTAAATCGAGTTGTCTATAATGTGATATTTTGAAAAGTTTTCTGATATAATTTCTCTAAAATCTGGACGGAATTAATTAAAATACAAGTTTGATGGGTACACAATCAAAGTGCCCTAGAGGTTTTCAGGGTGCTGAATCCATATATGCAGTAAAAAAACCAGTTTAAATAACAAAAATCAAGATTTCACCTCAAATTTTTCCTTCGGATTCTCGCCAAAAAAATCCACCAAAAACTCCAAAAAGTCCCATTAAAAACGACTCCTTTTCAAAAACATATAAATCAATCCATCACTTTGAAGACCTTAAAACTCTCACATTATACCATCTCAAAAAAAACCTTATAGAGTCCCAACTATTTTTTATTATGCTATGCATTTATTTATTTTATTAGAAATCGGAAATCACGGTGTATACATGTGAGAATTGCAGTAACAACGCCCTTTTCACTATATTGTGAGAATCACAGTAACAACGCCCTTTTCACTATATTTTCCAGATTACATTGTTCTCAAAGTATTTCAAATGTTAACAATGAGATTTCAACCCTTATTTATTTAGAAATTAATTTTATTGAATTTAGATCGACATATTTATTTATAAATTAATTTTATTGAATTTAGATCGACATATTTATTTAAAAATTAATTTTATTGCATTTAGATCGACATTGCGTGTTGTATTCATGCTTAGAAAACATCTTATTGAAAATATAAACTTCTGCGATTCAAATTCATTTTCAAATAAATTCTTCCGATTGTATCAAAGATCATAGAAAAACACGTCCACTTTATGATCTTTGATGTGATTTCCCAAATAAAAATTTATTTAAAAAAAAAAAATATCTTATTACACCAGGGAAATGAATAAAAAACACTAACTATTTACTTATTGTCAGTGAGTTACTTAATTATTGTATTTTTTTTGTCTATGGATTATAAGAATCCAACTAAATATGAAATTAAAATTTCTATCATTTTGAAATTTTAATAAATTTTTTATATTTTAAAATTTAAATTATAATAATAATTCAAATCTAAAATTTCTTTCGTCTAACTTTTTTAACATAACTTAACTAATAAATCACATTTTAACACATAACTTTCTTATTAAATATAATAAGATTTACCTAAAACTATTAGTTTAATATCATTCAATGCATATTACAATATTTTATGCATTTTTTTCTAAAACATAAATTCTAACTTAAATGAAACCTCTTCCTATATGTCGTCTTCCCATTATGTAATATTTCCCATAAAGATAAAACTTAACACTTATAAAAAGGTGGGACATAAAATTATCCCCGAATAAGTGAAGAAATAATCCCCGAATAAAATTATCACCGAGCCTTCTTAACCCCATAAGTGAACCCGGGCAATCAGGTGTCATGGTGTCATTGTCAAGAATATTAAGTATATTAAACAAGAATATTAAATTAAATTATCAATCTCCATCTTGAATACCACGTCTGATAGGAATAAGTGGTGCGATGCCTGTGATGGTTGTAATGTGGATGCTATGGTGTCTTCTTGGTGCAGACCAACGCTACTCTATTCCATAATTTCGGCTCCGCCACTTTGTCCTCGTCTTTGTCAGTTGTCAACCCAATTTAAATTCTGCTGCAGAGAAAGCAATAACAACAACAATGTGCTGAAGCATCTGAGAAAATTTGGAGGTTTAAGTAGGGGTTTTGGAGTGACGAAATTAAAGGACGATCCTTATCTTGAAGGTTACAGTGTCAAGGCCACTGCTACCTCCATGGACGGCCCTCCTCCTGGCTACAGATCCAATGTAGGGATTTGCCTCCTCAATTCTAATAACGAGGTATTCACTTTTCTGGACCTTCAGTTTTTCTCGTCCATTACAATACTGGAAGATCCTGCATTTATTTGTTGGATTTATGGGATTTGCAGGTATTTGTGGCGTCAAGATTGGACGTGCCAGGGGCATGGCAGATGCCGCAGGTACTATTATTATTATTGCCATTTCTTTTGTTAGTTTTCTTCTCAGGAGAGTTTTCTGTGAACATAAATTTTATTTCAAACTTATTGGTTTTGGGATTATGTGGCCTTCGTTGGGATAATATGAGATGTTGAGGGTTTGAGTTGCGGTGGCAGGGTGGTGTGGACGAACGGGAGGATCCGAGAGCTGCAGCCATTAGAGAATTGCGGGAAGAAACTGGAGTGACGTCGGCTGAGATTCTTGCAGAGGTATATTCAGGACCTCAAAATTAAAATCAGCATACATCTGCTATCAGCTCGGATCTATTATAACAGAGATCCGAAAACTCTGGCGCAAGCCTTTCCGTGCTTAAAAAATCAGAGGTTAATGTCAATCTATGCTATGAATGCTGGGCTCTTTTTATTTTCATTTGATTTGATTAGTAATTCTTTCTCATTTGATTTAATCAATGACACTTTCACCCAAAATATCCCCATCACATGATTCTTATACTTCTTATTTATAAGAAGGCTGTCAAAAAAAAATATAAGAAATTAGGAAAAATGTACTGTCCATAGATAGTTGTTATGTATCCTATTCGAAGAAAAAGCATGAGAAAGTATAGGAAATATTAGATACAGAGATCAGTGGAACAAAAAATAAAATTTGTAAACAAACAAATTTAACGTATCTCTTTATAAATAGTCGTTTAAGTTATAGTTCTGGGTATTATTCAGTGTTCCCCAGGGTGGGGGATGCGCTTCCCCGCTCCCCTACGCTCTCAAGATGGGGAAATTCCTGGGGAAACTTTCCTCACGTTTTCTTTTTTGGAAAACTTGGGGAAACACTAGAGGGGAATTTTTTTGGTTACGAAATGCATCTCTCTTGTGGGGGGATGAAGGGATGTGGGGTGGATGCAAGAGGGACACGTCTCCCGAATTTTTTCACTAATAACATTAAAAAAAACTATTTTTGTATTTCACTGCTTTTTATGTTTACTTTTAGTTCAGTTTTCTATGGCTATTTTAGACTTCAAATGTCATTGTCATCTGATGAATTTAATTTTGATGTGCATTGCGTAGTTTCAATTGTCAAATGATGAATTTAATTTAGATGTACCTTGCATAATATTAATGCCCATTGCCAAATGATGAATTTAGATGGAACATTGCATAATGTCAAATGAGAGATTCAATTTAGTAATTTATTTTTAGATTTACATTGATGATTGCAAAAATGTCAAACGATAATTTTACTTCACAATAGTCTAATACGAGATGATGATCATATTTAGATGCGCATTTTATAATTAATAAGATTTACTATCTCGTAATTAAGTTATTAACATATTGTTGGGATTTTATTTTATTTTTTTATTTTTATATATTAAATTTTTAATAATTTTATAATTTTTATGGCTCTGACGTCCCTTGTTTCCCCGGAATTTTTCTAAAATTTGGGGTTGCTTATATACGTCCCCCTTGTGCGTGTCCCCGCTCCCAGAAACTCAGTGGAACATTGGTATTATTATGGGATTGAATACAATTTTTTGTAAGTAATGAAGGGATTTTATATTCTGATCCTTGTATTAGATGCACTATATAGCAATATGGGAGGGAGAATATCATGGAAGGAAAATATAGTTTTCAGGATTTGATGCAACCAACCTGACTCTGGAATGTACTTCAAGATATTTTTTTAAAGTTCAATCTTTCCATCACAAACTATGATTTTCTTGTGAGAATTTAATAGAGAAATTAGGACAATGTGAAGATAATGACGCATACCTTTCCATCTCAAACATTTTTATGGTACAATTGTTATAGGAAACAAAAGACTTCAAAATTTACTAAAAAAATTTAATAGATGAGAAAGATCACGAGAACACCATAATAAATTTTGTAAGAAGACAAAAAAATCAAATAGATGAGAAAGATCACGAGAACACCAAAATAAATTTTGTAAGAAGACAAATTCAGCGCGTCTTTTTCTAAATTTACAGATCTTCACACATAGAACTACAATTCCATCAGTTGAAAAATGGGGAAAATATGACTATAACGAGGTAAATGTATTTTATGGGACAATTATTATATGAAACAAAAGGATTTAAAACTAACTAAAAAGTCAAAAAGTGATCTTTGATGAGTTGCAAAATGTTAACTTTTAGGGTTACTACAAAACATTGTTTTAAAACTCGATCAACTCAGACTTGAACTTGAACTTGACTGAGTTGATCCCCCCATGTTTGAGCTCAGCAATATAAACAATATGGGAACTAGTTTGTACCTAACAGGTTTGACTTGGACGAATTTGTACCTACTCGATTGAGTTGTACTTGGACCCTAAAGGTTTGTGGTGCATATAAGGGTAAACTTATTTTTATTATTATTATTTAAATTACACTTAATTTCACTCACCATAAACCATAAAACATCGCTACAAAGAGTTCCTCCCCACCTCTCATTTGCTTCACACCTCTCTTATTAACATTGTTGAGCATTTGGAGTTTTTGGAGCAATATTAAAGTTTGCGATTCAGGGTGAACTTGGAGGTTTTTTGGTAATCCTTGTGGGCTGTTTGTTGTGGATTTGGCATTTAGGTTAGGATGCTACAGTGCATCTATGGGCCACTAGCTTGTAGCATGTTGTTTTTGGACTCCAGAGGCCGTTTCTAGCATCGTTGAATATGTATTTTGTTTTAGATATGCCTCGCACTTGGTGCCTCTTGCTGCAAAATCTAGCAAGTGTAGTGCAAAGCCCCACTAGGTAGATCCAGACCTTAGGGCAACCAGAGATCGGCTACCATCATCACCTCGACAACCTTTGTTAAATTTAGATAACCATGGTGTTCTATGCTTGATGCAATTTTACTTAAATCTTTCTTAGGCCCAATACAAAATAGCAATCACATAAACATGAAAGTAAAATGCTGATAGAACACAATAATAGATCAACAGAAGACAAGCCAAATAATATAGATCAGATTACAATTCTTCTTGTCATACAAAGATATGAGATATTGTGCGTTACGACAGTCAACAGGATGCTTCAGCCAACAAAGAATTTCTCGGTCAGCCAATCCTCCAAGTGTCACACCCACAACCCTCAAATACAGCTCATCACAAGTCAACGTTGGTCAACCCAAAGTCAATGCAAGACAACAAAAAGGTCAACGCTGCAGATTAGGGCTTCGATCAAACATCTCCAATTTCCTCGATTTTAGTGCCCAACAGTACAACCTCTCAAAATCGGAATTTTGGCAGAGATTTAAGGTCAAACGACCAAGGGTTGACCATGGTAAACGCTGCAGCAACAAGCCCTAAACAAATCTGCAAAAAACAACTCCTCTAGCTTTGCACGTGTGAAGGGAAGAGGCCTCCAAAGGCAAACAACATATCAGATCACAATGAGAGATGTGTGATGAGTTGATGATGAAAATAACCTCGAAGTCTCTCCAATTTATATCCATCAATGAGGGTGTGTGATACATCTATTAGGCATGTGAGCCTACATTACAAATCTGGCCGACCTTGCACATATGTGGAAATAAATTCAAAATATATGTTCTGCTTATCCAAACAAGATGATCTTTAGATCAATCTTGCATATCTCCGAAAGAGGAATCCAACAAAAATATGTCTATTGTCATATGAGCAGTGCAACATGGAGTTTGGACCTAGTTGCCCAAAATTAACACTCCCTCTCAACTAGGGAAAACTCCATCTATCCACAAGTGCCATCCATCAGTACCATCGTGTACTTTTACCAAACATCGCGTGTGATCCTGTCGTAACTTGCTTTGCTGGCTCTCGTTCTCGAATAGAACAAAAAGGTGAGTCACAAAGACATCACACTCAGCTGACCCGAAGTCAGCTTAGAGGTTAAAACCTCTCTTAGACTAAAAAAGAGTCTCATACTAACCCGAAGTTAGTTTATTGACCCGAAGTCAGTTTAGATGTAAGAACCTCTTCATACTTGATCCCAGATCAAGGTGTTGGACACGTGCCATCCTAGACATAGACAGTACGACAATCTCCGATGCGTCCATTAGTCTTGCTATTGGTCTCTATCCACATTTCCCACCTCATTGGCCAAATGAGAGGTACTTCCCATGAGTCTGAAACTCCATGGGTAGGATGCAAAGAGAGGTGAACCAACTCAATATCATAACGGTGGGGCAAAAGCACAACAAGGTTCGGCAAGCCTAGCTCCGTTTGTGCTTATAGCTCCAAGAAGCTATCCCCAAGCCCCCTCGAGCTCCCAAAGCTCATAGTCCAACTCAAGCAGGACCCTCAAAATAGGGTCTTTCCACGATTCCAAGCTTCTCACGGAAGGTTAGGAACTTGACCTTCCCTAGGGGCTTCGTGAGAATATCCGCGACCTGCTCATCAGTTCCTATATGATCGAGCCTTATGACGCCTCGCTGTACCATATCCCAGATAAAGTGGTACCTGATATCAAAATGCTTGGATCGATCGTGGAACACGGGATTCTCAGAAAGACGAATCCCACTCTGGTTATCACAAAAGATAGCAGTGGTATCTAGCACATGCCCAAACAACTCACTGAAGAGCTTTCGTGTAAATTTATGTAGATGTTCTATGCTTGATGCAACTTTACTTTTTATTACAACAATCACATAAACAATCAAGTAAAATGCTGATAGAACATACCAGTGGATCTATAGAAGACAAACCAGAAACAGAAGAATGTGGTGGTGCGTTACGGCGGTCAACAGGATGCTTCAACCAGCAAAGTCTCCTTGGTCAGCCAACCCAGCATGTGTCACAACAGCCCTCAAATCAGTCATCCAGTCAACTCAAAGTCAACCCTAGAAAAGTCAACGCTGTCCAAAAAAGTCAATGAAGGGCAGCAGCAATAAAGTCAACGCAGCTTAGTCTTCGGTCAACCTTTGACCTCGATTTTTGTGCCAATGAGTACGGCCTTCCAAAATCGAACTCTCCACCAAATTTCAGCCCTTTTGGACCATGCGTTGACCAAAGTCAACGTTGGTCAAACTAGCGTGGAAACCCTAGCTGCGGTGAGCTGCAGTAAATTTCGGTCAACCCTTGCTGCAGCAAATCGTCCTCTTTCCCACGTGTGAACCGAATTTGCCTCCAAGGAGCTCATACTAAATCAGAAGAGAAGATGTGTGTGATGAGAGTGAGTGAAATGATCTCCAACGTTGACTGTATATATATCCATCATTGAGGTGTGTGACACATCTGTTGGGGGTGTAAAACCTTAAGGCCGACCTGCACATATTTGAAATTATTAAAAATAAATTCAAAATAAATGTTCCGCTCATCAGATTAAGATCAATTTTATATTGATCTTACACCTCTCCGAAAGAGGAACCCAATAAAAATATTGGTATCTTCATATGAGCATCACAACATGGAGTTTGGACCTAGTTGTCCAATTTTAACATTTCGCAACCAAACAGCTTCACAACAAGCCATATTCGATGTAATGTATTCGGCCTCAGCTGTGCTCAAAGCCACCGACTTTTGCTTCCTGCTCATCCAAGATGTCGAAGCAGAACCCAAGGTGAAGCAACATCCAGATGTGCTCTTGCGATCCACCACACTGCCAGCCCAATCGACATCATTATATCCATGGAGTCTCAAACTCCCGACAATGTATCTCAGCCCATGGTTGATTGTGCCCCGAAGATATCTCAATAGATTCTTGGCACCAATCTAGTGAATGTGATGAGGATCAACCATATGTTGACTTAGTGTTCACTGCAAAACATACATCCAGACGAGAGTTCACTAGGAACATCAGGGCCCCCACGAGTTGTCGATACTCGGTAGGATTTGCTAGCACGGGCCTAGCAGCGTTTCCACACAACTTCTTGAAGTTGAGTTCCATCGGTGTTGACACAGACTTACAACCCACAATACCAAATCTCTCCAGCAGCTTTATGACATATTTTCCTTGAGAAAGGAAAATCTCGCCTAGCCTCTGCCAGACCTCCAAGCCTAGGAAGTAGTGCATCAGTCCTAGGTCTTTCATCTTAGACTCAGAAGCTAGCTCCCTCTTACACTGATGAATGAGAGGGTCAGCACCTGTCAGGAAGAGATCATCCACATAGAGAACCAGAATGAGAGGCCTTTCTCTATCAACCTTAAAATAAAGGTTTGGATCAACATTACTTCGAGTGAAGCCCAACTTCATCAAGTAGCTATCTATCCTCTCGTACCAAGCCCTTGGGGCTTGCTTCAACCCATAGAGGGTTTTCTTCCACTTGCATACATGGGTGTCTCTATTTCGAACTTCGAACCCAGAAGGTTGCTCCACATACACCTCTTCCTTTATAGAACCATGCAGAAAAGCGGTCTTCACATCCATTTGATGGAGACTCCATCCTTGCGTTGCAACAAGGGCAATAATAGATTGGATGGTGGTATAGTGGGCCACAGGTGCAAATATTTTATCATAATCTATGCCTTCTTTTTGAGAGAAGCCTTGGGCAACAAATCTGGCCTTGTACTTTTCAGCGCTTCCATGAAATCCATGCTTGATCTTGTAGAGCCATTTCGAGGTGACAACAGATTTGTCTTCCGGTCTCGGGACCACTTCCCAGACATCATTTTTCATAATGGAATCATATTCTTCGTGCATAGCATCCTTCCAAACTTGATGCTTTACGGCTTCTTCAAATGATCCAGGCTCAGATTGTACTATCGTACTCATGGCTACTAGATACCCTTGGTATCTCTTCGACTTCTTGCTTTCACGAAATGACCCCCTTGGGGAAATATGTCTTTCGGCATCTGCAAGAGTATCCCTGAACCACGAGGGTCTTCTCTTATTTGAAGGAGGTGGATCAATAGGATCCATAGATCCTTCAACATCGGGCATCAGGTCATCCTTCTGCTCTTCCTGCTTCCCTGCTTCTTCATCTTCTTTGTCTTCCTTGGAGCTAGGAAGATTTCTCACTTTCTTGAGGGCAACATCTTCATTGAAGGCGACGTCGTGGCATATCTGCACTTATTTTTGACCAGGCACATAGATTCTATATGCCTTCGAAGTTTCACTGTAGCCCACAAACATTCCCTTCTTTCCAGAAGCATCCAACTTGCTTCTCTTTTCTTTCGGTACATGAAAGAAAACAGGATAGCCAAAAAATCTAAAATGAGAAACATCAGGTTTCTTACCAGAGAAGACTTCTTCGGGAGTTTTGGAGTCCAGAGCAGAATGCGGGCATCTATTTTGAACGTACACAGCAGTGTTCGCAGCTTCTCCCCATAGAAGCTTCGAAAGACATTGGTCACGTAGCATGGCGCGGGCAGCTTCCACAGTGGTCCTGTTCTTTCTTTCAACAACACCTTTTTGCTCAGGAGTGTACGCAGTTGTGGTCTCCCTCTTAATGCCAGCTTCTTTACAAAAGTCATTAAACTCATTTGACTCATGCTAGGTCCCATTGTTGGTCCTCAAAACTTTGATTTTCTTCTCGGTTTGATTTTCCACCAAGGTCTTGAAGGTACGTAACCATTTGAATGCTTTGTCCTCTTCTTCAAAAAATATATCCAGGTTTTGCGGGAGAAGTCATCTGTAAAAGTCATGTAATAGGAACATCCTCCCAAGGATGTCACAGGCAGCATACTAGATAAGTCAGAATGTATCAACTGCAAGATATCAGTTGTCTTTGTGACACTTGAGGGGAATGGTCCCCTTGTATGCTTCCCTTCGGCACAACCTTGACATGTACCTTCATGATCATCTCTAAATTCGAGCATCCCTGCCACCACCTTCTTTGCTTCGGGAAGGGCTTTGTAATGAAGGTGTGCAAACCTCCGGTGCCATAACTCCATTTGAAGAGTTGTATCA
Source organism: Pinus albicaulis (assembly GCA_034641835.2). NCBI lineage: Eukaryota > Viridiplantae > Streptophyta > Pinopsida > Pinales > Pinaceae > Pinus > Pinus albicaulis. The sequence goes on along the minus strand of CM076584.1, from coordinate 215,679,521 downwards.
CATGACATAGCCTGCAATGGACTTCCTCCAATCTGGTAGAGTGTATAAACTCTAAAACCAATAGAAAGAGCTTCCTTGAACTTCTTCTTCCAGATAAGTACCTTTCCATCAACAAATGCCACCTTGAACCCTTTGTCTTCCATTGCCGAAATGGACACAAGGTTCTTCTTCAAATCAGGTACGTACAACACATCTTGTAATCGGAGGACTTGACCTTGAGATAGATGGAGCGTCATATTCCCTGTCCCTTTCACGGGATAGGTGGCATTATCTCCAAGGATAATTTCCAGATTAATATCCTTCTCAATCAAATCAGAGAGGGCTTCTTTATAACTAGTGAGGTGCCTTGAAGCACCAATATTCAACCAGACATCCAGGGTGTCGGGTGGAGATGCAGGAGAGAGGCTAAATACAAGAATAAATTCATTTCCCTTATTATAACATTAGAGTCATCATACCTAGAATTTCTTGACCTCTTGAAAGGTTTCCCATTTCCACTACGATTAGAGGGAGCCGTCCTTTTTCCTTTGAACCTGTTGTTCCTGCCATTCCCTCTCGAATTGTTGTTGTCATCATCCATGGGAGAGTCCCTTCTATTAGGGCACTCTTTTGCATAGTGACCAGTCTTGTTATAGGTGTAACATCTTCCCTTCCTTCTTTTGGGCCCCGCTCTACCATGGTTTTGATTTCTCGAGCCACCATGGTTCTTCTTCTTTGCATGAGCGACGAAGGCAGCAAGGTCACTTCCATTTCCATTAGAGGCATATTCCATCATTCTTGTTTCCTCTTGAGTGCATCTCGTCAATATTTCATCAAAATCAGGAATCACATTATTATTAAGAATAGTGGTATTGAATACATACCAATCACGGGGGAGACCTCCAAGTGCAATAAGAACCATCTCTCGATCAGATATTGCTTCCCCAATAGCTAGGAGGTTATTCCTGATTTCAGTGAGCCTCATAAAATAGGATTGAATAGATTCATCCTTTCCCTTATTGATATTCTTCAATTAATTCTTGAAGAAAATGATTTGATTAGCATTGCTAGCCCTGAACATGCTCACTAGCTTATCATACATCTGTTAAGATGTGTTTAGCTCAGAAATATAAGCAACCAAGTGCTTATGAATAGAATCCCGGATAATCATCTTTGCTTTGATTTCCCCCTTTCTATACTTCGTCTTCGCGGCAGCAACTGCATTTGATGGAGGCTCTTGAATCTTCCCCTGCACATAGTCCATGACATCTTGATCTTCTAGTACCAAATCCAAGGACATCTTCCATGCATGATAATCAAACTTATCAATCAATTTATCATCAGCCTTGAAACCCTTGTAGGTTGAGGAGGCCATTTGTCCTTGATAGGATTCCTTCCTACAGTGGTTGCTTCTAAGTTCTAACACTAGCTTGGAATTTGTCTTCACCTCAGCTCTGATACCATGTTGAATTTAGATAACCATGGTGTTCTATGCTTGATGCAATTTTAATTCAATCTTTCTTAGGCCCGATACAAAATAGCAATCACATAAACATGAAAGTAAAATGCTGATAGAACACAATAATAGATCAACAGAAGACAAGCCAAATAATATAGATCAGATTTACAATTCCTTTTGTCCAGCAAAGATATGAGATATTGTGCGTTATGACAGTCAACAGGATGCTTCAGCTGCCCAAAATTAACAACCTTTCTCCAACAATTTAGTGGTATTTAAACCACGAGGTAGGCTTCCCTTTAGATCACCTAAAATATGTTCAATAAGCAAGATTCAAGGTGATGGATACAGTCTAATGATTGAGATAAAGTATCGACAAAGCCTAGAGGGTTAATGTAATCTTTACCAAAGTTTAACCACTCTATCCTTAGACCAATTAAGTAAATTACAGGGCTGTTATAAGTTAAGGTTTTGCAGATTTTCAATACAGGGCATGCGATATATAATAACCAGAAGAAATAGTCTTAGAATGATAAACGAATAAAGGACTGAGACTACCCATTAGCTATACAAATTTTAGGGTAGTCAATGGAGTTTTTATGGCTGGAACATGCATAAAACAACAATAAGATGATGACATCAACCCTAGAAATAGGTTTTGAATGCTACAAATGCTAGATTTTTCCTTTTGACAATTATTTAATGCAATTCCTACTTTAAGGGCCACAACACATCAAATAAAATTGCTTTTTTATCAATATTTCATAGAATCTCTAACCTTAGATATCTAAAATCAAAGAAAGAAGAGAGAAATTAATAGAAGTAGAGGGTTTGATCACAACCACCTAGATTATTGCCTTAATCTAAATAGGCAATGGATTCACCTGGGGCTAATTCAATGAGGTCGACCTGGTTGAAGAGGGTGAGATGACAAGGGAATCTACTTACAAACACTAGCAACTTCTATTTTGAGGGAGATTTTAAATTTAGGAAATGCACACTCATAGTTCTCTTAAAGGATTCGAGGAAAACAATTTTGCATACCATAAAGGAGCAAGATTTCTAGATAAATTTAGCAATTTTAACCATGGCATATGTAGAAACCCTACTTTCAACAATATAACATGCAAAATATAGAAGATATGCATTAAACTTACAAATTTGCACAATAATCTCTTCAATCATTCCCAAGAAACCAACTTCAAGCAAAAATTCCACCTCCAAGAGAAAATCGCCCCATAGAGATCACATTGTCGCCAAGCAGAATAGACAAGGAGCTAATGCACCCTTCCAAAAAGAGAGGAATGTTATGAATGAATGATGATCCCAGAGAAATGAGACCTCCCTCTGTTTATATGAGGGTAACCAAGTCTCTTTTTCTCAATTTTAAAAGAAAAGCCCCTAAAAAGTGAACTTGAGCTTTCAACATGCTCAAAAGGTCGCAAGTTGACCTTAAAATAGCTTAAAAAGTTAAAACATAACAAAATGCCAAAAATATCCCACATGTGTGGGAAATAAATGTCTCCACCACGATGTCATCCTCTATAAATGATCAATATCCATCAAGCAAGTGATGAATATGTCCATGAGTGCTACTCACTCAAATAAATACTCAAAAGCATATGGGTATATCTCCAAACAATGCCTCCTCAACTATTTTGTCATCCATAAAGAAGCCTACATCACACTTCTAGGGTTTGTTAGGTGACGTGGCATCATGCAAGGCAAACATTGGGGTCCAAGGATAATGTGCAGGCCCTCCCAAATCAAATCATCCTCATCTGGACTTCAAAACAAGCATCATCCATTAAACAGGGTCAAGGCCATCTTGGGGGCGTCTTGGATCCATCTGGGCACATCATTAAGGAGTTCAATGCCCAAGCATTATGGCTTATTGTTTAACAATTGGGGGTACCTAAGGGATGTAGTACCATGGGGAGTCATCTTAAAGCCCAATGCTCATCTTTGGAGGGGCAACACTGAAGCATAAAGGTCATATCTATGCTCAAACTAGGGCAGAATGTCCTTTGGAGTAGTGCTAAAGAGGGTCAAGTGCATCCCTAAAGGGATTTTTGCTGCTATGATAACACCGCTTGACACAAGCCCCTCAAGATTAAGTGAGATCAACATCATCAAGGACAAAAGCCATTAAAGCATCATAATGGACCATATTTAGTGCTAGGGGCACAAGGATACTTCACACAAAACTCACCTTCAAATTTCGGTCCAGATCATGACCTCTAAACAAGTTACCTCACTTACATTAAGGATGATTAGGCCAACAACCCTATTAGGTGTTTCTAGTCCCCAAATGGAGTGACATGTCCTGGGTCAACCCATCAATCAATAGGTGTGTGAGATAATGGTTGTCATGGGGAGGGAAAGACTTCAAGGAAGGTGCCACAATCACGAGAGTAGCGAATGGGGATCCAACATCTTGAGTGTATAGATGTAAGGAGGGAGAAATTGTGGTGGCATGGGTTACCTCTTTCCTTGGCTTGCTTTTTCCACCCCTCCGATGCGCCTTTTACTTTAATGATTTATCTTTATTTGGTGCATAGCTTAGGAGTCTAAGCTTGCTTTTATATTTTTTCCAATACGCCTTTATAATGTTGTAGTTTCTCGCTTATCAAGGCTGGGACTTTCAAGAGTTCCTTTCTTTAGATGAAGCATTAAATGCTTGAGGAACTGGGTGATGGATAATGAGGGGGGTAGAGCTCATGCTAAGCTTTTATCGACGTGCTAAATAATGTACCAACTATCTTTTGCATTTTACATTTTCTTTCATCGTGGATTTATATGCTTTTATCTTTCTTTTAGTTGCATTAACCTTCAAGACCAAGCTTTTGGGCTCTGACTCAAGGATGTGGATGAAGGATGCCAATCCCAATGACCAATGACTTGTTCAAAGAATGGAGATGGATAATTGGGAAGATGGAAAGTAGTATGGATTACCTTGGACACGCTATATCGATCAATTCCTTTCAGTGGTGCCCTTCCTGAACTCTAAGGCCTCTAATTTTCCCTGTGATCCATATTAGCATGCCCATAACATCAAATGAAAGCACATGATTGCAAGAATGGTTAATGTACTTACTGATAGATGACCCACCTTCCTTCAAGAAGAAATGCCAAATGAGAGAGAGATTTGACATGAGTGATAGGTGGAGAATCCTGGAATGGTGTTTTGTGCTGACCATCATGGGCATATTGGCTAGTTGACTGTCAAATGAGGAGAACAATTTTCTCTTAGTGTTTACCCATTTTTTGGTGGGTAACATTTGGCTCCAACTTGGGGACATGTGCTCACTGTAGAGCGCATGGTCCATGTGCTTGAACAAGGAGTGCATGAGAATCTCAACAATCCTTGCTGCTCATAGACCTATTACTTGTACACTTATAGCAAATTGTTGATAGAGACTGAGCAGTGTGCTTATCGTCACCCTTACGATATAGGATAAAAGATTAGTTAGAATATTAGCTAAAAACAAACATGATATCAAATTATTATGTAGAAACGTCAACATGAACAACATCAAAAGAAGGATGCACACACAAGAATGGAATTCACACAATGTTATGCAAACTATTTTCAAATGAATGCATCATTTTCCATCGAAAGTTGCGAGGTGCTTGCCATCCACTGGTGGTGACAAAGGCTACCCATCTAGGTTTGCTATGGAAAAATAGTTAACCATTGCCTTTCCGTGGATCTTATATGGATGGGGTTCATTATCAACAAGGATTGGATCCCCAACTTGGAAATCTTTCCCTTGTTTCTCAACCCGTTGTTTTTTTTTTTATGTCTTCGTCTTTTGTTTTTGGAGGAAGGCAATTGATTCACTTGGCATACATTTCTTCCACTTTCCTTAATTACCCTTGGTCTCTCGAGGATACTAGGCTCAAAGTGTTTCCATGCTACTTACAGGTTTAAAGGGTTAGGGTTCCCTTCCATCTTGCTATGCCTTTTAGGGACAATGGGTAAAGGGAAAGGATCAATGTCTTCAACATGCTTAGCCATATGCGGCTCTCGATACAAGATAAGTGGTTTTCCATCGGTTGGTATAGTAGCATGGGATAGGTCCATCTACAAATGCCCACCAATAGAGGCAAACCATTTTCTTGATAAGAGCATGCCCCGAGCATTAGGGACATTAGTGACTACTATATCCATTAACACAACTATTTCTTTGTTAGCAACCAAAGTAACCTTAACATATTTGATTAATCCATGCACGGGGCTAGACATTGAGTCAAAGCCCCACACATTTTTGTAGGGTCTAGTAATTTGCAGCTCCAATTGGTTCATGACTCTTAAAGGCATCACATTAGCAAAGGCTCCAGAGTCAAGCATACAATTGTACAATATCAAGTTATTTATTACTAGAGACAACAGAAAAGGTGCATGCCCTCCATTTGTCCAATCATAATACATATCCTGTAATCCCACAGAAGGGTCCTTAGGTCTCCTATCTAGGTTGAGGGTTTTCCTGACTTGGCCCTTTTGAGGTTCAAGCTTCGCTAGCTCCAAGAGTGAGATAGGAAATTTACCTTAAGCGTTAGGACATTTCCCAAATCTACATCTAATGGTACCCCATTATTGACATTAGCAGGAGCAGTCTTGGGAATGCTCTTACTAGAGGGATGATGTGCATTGGTCACATTTCTTTGGGGAGAAATAGTACTACTTGCTTTAGTGTGGCTTGGCTCATTATTCTTAATGGTATAATGCAACCCTTTGAACCTGTCTTTGGCTTCAACAACATTAATATGCCCATGACATTCTTTATTGGGTTCTTCGGTTTGTACTTCATGCTATTGTTGAGGAAGGGATGAAGTATTACTAAGCAAGGTAGTGAAAGGACCAGAGTCATTGATCAAGTTCAAATGCTTTGGGCTATCCTCCTCTTCAGGTTGATTATATGGGCACTCCTTTTCATTATGGAACTAATTACTGTTGAAATTTCCATGCACCCTAGGTGTAGTCTATGCCCTAGCTAGAAACACAAACACTCAAACCAAAAACAACTTTGCACAATGGAATATAACAACAATGAGATTGATAACAATACACAATATTTTAGTCTAAACACATTCCCTATTTGTCCATTAATAAGAGAATGTTAGGGTTCCCGTACCAGGGATTATGTTCCTTTACAAACCCTAATACAACGCTAATATACATAGTCAGTCATTTGACGGATAACTTAGGGCTGAGGCCGATTCCTTTAGGTCCTCATCTGCCCACATACAAATACAATCAGCTGTCCTTTGCTTACAAAATCACAATCAACAACTACTTGACTTAGTTGGGTTGTTCCTTTAGCCCTCAGTCCTCATACAACCTTGCTGTAGCCTCTTTCTTTGCTACTACAAGCTTCTTTTTTGCTAAGCCAACCTCTTTCTGCTCAGTCAACAATACCTGATGCCCTCGACCTCCTTCTTGGTTGCGGTTTGGTTCTTCAAACCCTCGTACACCTTCTTCTGCTACTAATACAAACTTCTACCAGCTAAACAAACCTATGTCCAACCCTTGTCTAAGCCGTGGCCCGTGACCACCTTTGTTCTACTCTCCGCTGGCCTTAACCCTAGTCCTAAGGGTCTTGGCCTCGATGTAGCACTTTCTGTAGCCTTTATTGGTCTACGATAGGCCCTAATAAGCTTCTCTTTACCCTCAGCCAATTGTCTTTTAGACTCTGTCCAACCTTGGCCTGCTTTAGCTAGGCCTTGGCTCGACTAACTTTACAAGGGTACTCGACCCTTCCTAGAGCCTCCTCTCCATAGAATCAGGCCCTTAGATCTAGGTCTGCTACTATAGAACCTCTTCGGCCAATCCTCTTCCATAGCTTGACCTCTCTTAGACTTCTGCCTTCCTCATATCTGCTCTACCAACCCTCAAACTAGGTCTTGGTCCTTCCGATCGAGCTAAAATAGACCTGAACTCTCTTGTTGGACTGATCCTCGACCTCCTTGGACAAAACCTTCAACTCGACCTTCCAGACAGTCTTTAGATAGACCCAACTCAACTCCTTCCTTGGCTTAGAACCCTTGACCTTCTCTAGTAGACTTGCTTCCTTAGCTGTGGTTCTCCTTGAGCTGCGAATCTCCTTCTAAGGTTTGCGAATCTCCTTGAAGGCTCTCACCTCACCCATGAAGTCACTTCTCACTCGTGCTCTTGGCCTATCCTTTGGCCTATATTTATAGTTTTTGTTTAAGTGTCTCGGGGTTCTTCTTTTTCCTTCAAGAAACCCCACTTCACCACTCAATAACAAATTAGAATATAATATTCACTTACTTGGCTTCCAAGCCCACTACTTCGGGTCAAAACCCCCAAACCTGGGTACTTTGCCCACAAGCTCACTTTTTGTGTGTTTTCTCCACTAGGAAATACCTTCCGAGTTACCTAAATTTCAACACTCCCTCTTAGTGAGGAAGGTATTTCCACCACTACTTGGAAGTGGCCCTGCCTTCGAATTTGATTCACAGCCACATCCTTCTGGAATACTTGGATATTCAAAGATACCATGCTTGTAGAAATCTCTAGCTCCATGACTTTCCTTGCATGGCCATGACTGTCCTCGCATGTGCCACATCTTCCCTTTGCATGATCATGACTTTCCTTGCATGGTTCATAACTATCCGTGCATGTCCCATGACTTTCCTTGCATGCACCATAACTGTCCTTGCATGGGTACGACTTTCCTTGCACCACCACGATTTTCCTGGCATGGTTTGTGGCTTTCCTTGCATGGGTCGAAAGATTCCACTCTCTTGCTTGAACCCTGAAGGTTAGACTTCCACTGGGCGGGTGACTCTCCTTCGCAGTCTCCCTCTGAAGCCAGAATCCCTTTAAGCCTACACAACCTCCTCTTGGCTCATTCTGCTTTCCCTCCTGGAAAGTGTTGCAATTGAACTTGTCTCCTTTCAAGGTCAGTCCCAAGCTGCGGTTTAAGTTTTTAACATTGGGCCTAGTCCACTATAGACCACCGCAACTCAACTTTGCAAGTGTCCTCATCCTCCTGGGTCAAATACCTTATGTGCACATGACTGCACTTCCGGATGTGCATCATCTATGCAACCCAATGAAGATACTAATTCGCGATCAACCTGCCAATGACACAAAGCTACCTCATCCATGCTAAAGCATTCCTTGCCAAAGCACCTGAACTGACTTTGACAAGTAAAAAAAAGTCCATCATCAACAACCTGCCATACAACATACCGTTGTGCACCAAGTTCTCCACCAATCCACCAAAACTCCCATCTTGCCTCTTCACCAAACCAGTCAGGACCATATCTCCATGTTCTCAGCTAAACCTTTTGCTCCGTGTCTAGGCAACACTGCTGCTTCCTGCAACAATTTCACAACTCCCTCTTAGAGCTAATCCCTGTGCACACTTTGATCTAATTGCCCTTCAAAGTAGCTCTGATACCATGTTGAAATTTCCATGCACGCTATTTTCGGTCTATGCCCTAGCTAGGAACACAAACACGCTAGAGATGCGTAACCAAAAACAACTTTGCACAACGAAAAATAACAACAGTGAAATCATTAACAATATACAGTATGTTGGCCCAAACACGTTCCTTATTTGTCCATTAATAAGAAAACCTTAGGGCTCCCATACCAGGGATCATGGCCCTTTACAAACCCTGATACAATGCTAATATACTCAGTCAGTCCTTTGACTGATAACTTAGGGCTGACGCCGGTTCCTTTAGGTCCTCATCTGCCCACATACAAATCAACTTTTCTTTGCTTACAAAATCACAATCAACAAGTACTTTACTATCCTGGGTTGTTCCTTGAACCCTTAGTCCTCATACAACCTTGCTGTACCTTGTTGTAACCTCTTCCTTTGTTACTACATACTTCTTTTCTGCTTAGCCAATCTCTGTCTACTCAGTGAACAATCCTTGAGTCCCTTAGCCTTCTTCTTGGCTGCGGTCTAGTTCTTCAAACCCTCGACCACCTTCCACTGCTGCTAATACAGACTTTTGCCAGCTAAACAAACCTCTGTCCAAGCCTTGTCCATGCTACGACCAACTCTGTTCTGCTCTCGGCTGGCCTTAACCCTAGCCCTAAGGGTCTTGGCTCTAATGTAGCCCTTTCTATAGCCTTTATTGGTTTTTAGTAGGCCCTTACAGGCCTCTCTTTACCCTCATCCAGTTGTCTTTAGATTCTGTCCAGCCTCGGTCTGCCTTAGCTAGGCCTCGACCCTTCTCTTGCTAGCTCAATTGACTTTACAAGGGTACTCGGCCCTTCTTAGAGCCTCCTCTCTTCAAACTTAGGCCCTCAGATCTAGGTTTGCTACTATAGAACCTCTGCATCCAGTCCTCTTCCATAGTTCAACCTCTCTTAGACTTCAACCTTCCTCAAATCTTTTCTACCAACTCTCAAACTAGGGCTTGGTTCTTTTGATCGAGCTAGAATAAACCTTAACTCTGTTAGGAAATTATATATTACAGAGAAATGGAACACATAAAAACATGCGGAAATACAAACACAGAAAACATATAAAACAAGAGAGACACAGATATATATGGTTCACCCAGCTTGGGCTACGTCCACGGAAACAACCAATCCTTCCTTTCTATTCTAGCAAAATGAAGAGACACAACCTACAACAGATCCGCTGTAATATCATCTACTCTCTCACAGAGTCCCCCTTTCTATTTCTCGCTTAGAATATTCACACAATACAGAGCCACAATACAATTCCCTCATACAAAAGAGGGGTTTCCTTCTAGGGAAAAAAACCCTAAATTAAACATTACTTCTACCGTCAGATCATCCGCCTAATGAACGGCCCAAATTGACTACGAAATTACAATAGTTTACAAGGCAATTTTACCTCTGTTTTTAGCTTCGGGGGCAACCCCTGGACCCCCTTGACGGCGATCAAATGACGGGCGGCAACAGGGGTCCAACGCGGTGATACATCTAAATAAAGAAGATAATCAGGCTCCACACCCAACAAACTCTCTTGCTAGATTGATCCTCGACCTCCTTGAACAAAACCTTCAACTCGACCTTCTAGACAAACTTTAGACAGACCTAACTCGATTCCTTCCTTAGCTCAAAACCCTCAATATTCTATGGCAGACTTGCTTCCTTAGTTGCTGTTCTCCTTGAGTTGCGACTCTCCTTCTAAGGTCCATGGCCTTCTTGAAGGCTCTCACCTCATAAATGAAGTCACTTCTCACTTGTGCTCTTGGCCTATCCTTTGGCCTATATTTATAACTCTTGTTTAAGTGTCTTGGCGGTCTTCTTTAACCTTCAAGAAACCCCACTTGCCACTCAATAACAAATTAGAATATAATATTCACTTACTTGAGTTCCAAGCCCACTACTTTGGGTCAAAACCCCCAAACCTGGGTACTTTTCCCACAAGCTCAATTTTTGTGGGTTTTCTCCACTCGGAAATACCTTCCGTGTTGAAAATGTAGCGAGCAAGGTCTTCTGGCTTGTGCCTTAGCTAGTGAAGACCTTGAACTGTCCTCAGGAGATAAAATTCAGTTGTGGTGAGTTAATTTCCAGTTTATGGGAATAATCATCACGAGTTCATGTGTAGACTCTAGCGTTGGAGTTCCAATTAAAGATGAGTCTTCTTCGATTCACTACAGTTTATATGGCAGTTCAAATTTAGAAAAGGGCGAGTTGGGAACTTCAGTCTTTGATTGAAGTAGGACGAGTTATAACTCCAACTGATGATTGGAGAAGAGAACTAGTTTAACTCAGTTAACTAGTCAGTCACAAATCAACTTCCAAATTTGTAACTTGCCTATTATAACATGGATAAAAATTATAAAGGAAGGACGAAAGGCACAAGTTATTCAATTGTTTTGTGCACAAAGGACTGTGACAAGACACAACTCACGAGATTGTGAGAGAGAGCACGAAGGTTTGTGTGAGAGTTCTTTGCTTGTGGTGTGTTTGGGCATGAGGAGCAAGAACGCATAGGTTATTGAGCTGATTTTCACATTGAAATAGAAGTTGCATCCTAAATAATAGGAGCCCAAATGCGCATAGAAATAGGAGGTCCTAGTTCGCTAGGAAATAGGGAAACAAGTGCGCAAGGGAAGGAGTAGGGATCAACGTGATTGCAGGGTGGCTCAGCCTAGTATAGCAGAGAATAAGTGTATTCTTAGTTGAGCAATTTTCCTTGTAATTGATTCAATTTCTTAGTCAATAAAAGACCACATCAAAGAAGAGGGTTTTCCCAAGAAAAATTGTTGTGTCTCTTGTGTGACTGTGTTTTTATCTCTGTGATTATTCCGCTGCTTATCTATTGTTGAGAAATTTTATGCCTTGGTGAAGAGAAACTAGTTTCAAATTGTTCATCATAGCAGTTGCAGAATTTCGTGGAAAATCAACATGGTATCAAAGCAGAGATCTGCATAAAGACCAACATACAAAGATCAATTTGTTTGTGTGTGTGTGTGATTTTTTTTAAGCAGGCAGTTTCTTTAAAGGAAGATACCACTGTTCTACAGTCAAGGACGCGGCCTAGGAGAGGCCTGCAACACCTCAGATCCGAGACGAGTATAGGGCCAAGAATCTTTGTTGTAGGAAGAGGGCTGAGGGTCCTGGTCTGCAGGTACAAGAAGGGTTGAAAGTCCTGTTTAGGTGCAAAAAGGAGGCCTGAGTAGTCTCAGGTGATAGTCAGTAGGAGAGGGGTCTCTTAAGGTGTAATAAAGGACTGCTTCAAGTGAAGAGATATAGGCCGCATGTTAAAATTGGACAACTAGGTCCAAACTCCGGGTTGTGCTGCTCAGATGAAGATCACAATATTTTTATTGGATTCCTCTTTCGGAGAGGTGCAAGATTGATCTAAAGATCATCTCGATCGGATGAGCAGAACATGTACTTTGAATTTATTTCACTTATGTGCTAGGTCGACCTGGAATAAAATATAGACTTAAATGTCTTAAAGGACGTGTCACACACCTTCAAAGATTCCTATATATTGGAGAGACTTAGAGTTCATTTGACACCTCTCTCTTGTTGGTGTTGGAGCTGCGTATTCTTTGTTTGGGTTGTTCTAGGGTTATGTGTGACACGCTTGGCTGAATGACCTATTGGAGACTTTGCTGGTAGAAGCATCCTGCTGATCGCCGTAACGCCACCATTCTTCATCTCTGTTTTGGCTTGTCTTCCATCGATCTATTAGAATGTTCTATCTCCTTCAGTGTTGTGTGCTCTAATCTGAAATGGCATAGAACATGTTCTAAAACTAACATGGTATCAGAGCCTGACATGAAGAAAAAGCCCTAAAAGCAAATAAGGGTGACGTAAGGCTGTGTGGTAGCCGCAAGCCATACCACCACAGCAGGTGATTGTGCCCTAACTTTCAGTTGAAGAAAAAATCTTCTCAAATCAACGTCGGAGAGGAGGCCGAGGAGCTGTGAGTGACAACGGATCTGTTGAACAACTGTTTTAGGGTCAAAATAGATCTATGAAGGCTGTCTCAAGTAACTGAGATTGTTGGGCATATAGGCCAAGGAGAAAGGAAGCTCTTCAGCTATGTATGACTTTGTCAATTAAGGCTGCGTATTAGGCCGTCTTAATCAGTTTGATAGATCTGCAACCTAAATCAGTCATCCTTTGATTTGATTTGAGGTAAAAAGGGGAACACAACATAATTCTAGCAATTATGGTCTTACCGCTGGCAAGTGCGGCGTAGAAGAAGGCGAGGAGCATTCCATTGTTCCATCTGCTTTCGCGCTGGAAAATACCGCACGATTGTGGCCAAGTAGATCTCTAAAATTTCAACTTGATGATCTGTCTGCTGTGGGCAATAATGTTTTTTTTGGTTTGGGCACAGATGTACCATTTGAAAGACAGCGAGACCCTTTGTGGCTATCACTCATGATCTGGGGTTCAAAAAGGAACAACGAGGAGGATACCCGAAATTCGATGGCACTTCATCAAAATTCCAAGCAAAATCTCTCAAGCAACAACGTATGAACCTGCTGCCTCTATCCAAGCACTAGCGACTAAATCGGAAGTCTGAGGAGTATTCCAAAATAGAACATACGCTGTGTAAATCGAGAATCTTTCTGTGGAACAGGTATTCTCTTGTACAACATCCGAGTGAAATGGAAATCAAGGAAGAATCTAGCCGACTGTACGAATAGTTTTCTATGCAGGCCGAACACTATCTGTGGAAGAAAGCATCCTCTGTGCAAGATAGTGATATACGCGAGAAGTGTCTTTGTGAATAAAATTTTCTGAAGCTCGGGACCTGTCACCAAAAAGAATGACGAATATTAAATCATCGTTGTTGGTTGAGTATCGGCATTTTTTTTTTGCCTTAAGTTTTCTGGTCCAGGTCAGCGGCACCTGATGGACAAGTTCAAGTCGATTCAGGCACTCCAGATCCACGACGGGCATGTGATTCTATTTGGTGACCGGGCATGTGCAGTCAGGCATGACGACGATGGGGAAAAGGAGACGGCAGGGGTGGTTCTGACGATCACGATGCCGTGATTGTTGAGCCACATCTCCACAACGGAAGCTTGGATAGAAGCCGAGAAAGGCATATCAAAGAGCTATTACGCCGTAGTTCTGTCACCACTGTTGTTTTTTTAGAGCCGCCGAGTTTGCAGAGCCGCTGTTTTTTTTAGGTTGCCGATTTGTCCGAGCCGGGTAGATAAAATGGTGCTGTACCATGCCCCCCTACAGCCACCGGCTCCCTCAGGCTGACGTCAATGACATTTCCTCTCCCACTCATAACGACTTCTCCTACATCGGAACTACGCATGAACGATTCTAGAATATCTGTGATGTTGAAGCCAGTGGGGACCTCCTGTACACAATTTTTCGCCACTTCTGAGGCATCAGCAGTTCCAAAAGTCACTTTGTCCATTTGGTTGAGCATCTGCTGGTTAAGCAAATTCGTTTTGAATAGAAAGAATTTGGCATTTGTCCCATAGTCCCATAGGCTATCTTTAGCCTGGCCAAAATAATCTCACGCAGGAAAAACAGATGCATTTGAAATATGGTTGTAGTTACCGAAACATGAGAGCAAGGTTCTTTTGACCAGGTTCACAGCAAATAAACAAAACAAACTGATAGAACATTGCATATACGGAGTCCACAACAGGTCACGACGTTTGTTACAGGCACTGCAGTAGCAATTTCAAGTAATCAGTGAATGGTAAATGTATTGGAGGATATGCTACATTTACTGCATTTGTGGCTAAGCTGTTGCAGGGTTATTCATCTCGCTATGTTGTTCGCTCAGTTATTGGACAATGTATTTACTGCAAATCTACTCAGAACCTTTAGAAATAATGCATGGCATATCATAGCTCCAGGTGAATTATGCAAAGGCAGACTTGTTGAATTGATATTTGAGAATTAAGTACAGTGATTTGGAAATCTACTGTATGAAGACAGATGTATTGAAGTTGAAGTGTGCAAGGATTTTTGTTTTGGAGAAGTAGAACTTTTGCGAGCAACTGGGTATGCCGCAACACTAATCTCAAAATCAAGACCTTGATCACAACCTTGTATTTTTCAAAGCAGAGACAGAGTGCCATTTATAACAACAAAGGAAGGAGGATCTTGTGGAAGTGAAGCCGCAATCGTCTAGGTAGCTGTTGGAGCGTTTAGGGCAGAAAAATATGTGGGTGCCCTAACCTGAACAATGACATATGGCAGAATATGTATGACCATGAAATTTGAAATTTTCAATACTATATGGCAGTATGACCATGATGAAGAAGATAGTGATGGGTACGATAAAATTATGGCATCATCGAAATGACAGTGATGACAATTCAGAAGGTATCTCTGTAACCGAAAATTTGAGGAACAAATCTGTGTCACTGTCATTATGACAGTAACAGACACCCATGTTTATAAGATTCATAGTAGCAGTAAGCTTGTGACTGCAACTAGTCTTTCAGTAGAGCGTAATGATAAACTTGGAAGTGTGATCTGAGAAGTTTCTGCAGCCTTCAGTCACGTTGTTGGAGTCTTCAGCAAAAGCTTGTGGTCTTGAATGGCTTTGACTGTGGGAGAATAAGAGTCCTTTTCCAAGTTGGTGTCTGGGATGCCCTCATTTGATATAGATGTCTTCTCTCACAAGAGAAGCTGGCATTAAGAGGGAGAATATATCTGTATATGCTTTTGAGTGGATACCATTGCTGAACGAAATAAGATCCTCATGGCTCAAAGACATATGGCTTCAGAGGGGGAAATTCCGGAGGAAAACCAAGAAGCCATATAAATACCAAGGGTATCTAGCAACCATAAGTACAATATCAGCCTGGATCATTTGAAGAAGCTACAAGGCATCAAGTCTGGAAGGATGCGAGGATGATGTCTGGGATGCGGTTCCAAGACCGAAGGACAAAGCAGTTGTCACCTCGAAATGGTTCTACAAGATCAAGCATGGATCTGATGGAAGTGCTGAAAAATTCAAGGCAAGATTCGTTGCCCGTGGCTTCTCTTAAAAGGAAGGCATAGATTATGATGACATATTTGCACCTGTGGCCTGATACACCACCATTCGATCTATTATTACCCTTGCTGCTATGCAAGGATGGAAGCAACCTCCAGATGGATGTGAAGACCACCTTTTGGCATAGAGCGATAAAGGAAGAGGTGTATGAAGAACAACCTCTGGGGTTTGAAGTCCAGGATCGAGAGACTCATGTTTGTTGGTTGAATAAAGCCCTCTATGGGCTAAAGCAAGCACCCAAAGCTTGGTACGAAAGGATAGATAGCTACCTGATGAAGCTGGGCTTCACTCGTAGTAATGTTGATCCAAACCTTTACTTCAAGGTTGATAGAGAGAAGCCTCTCATTCTGGTGCTGTATGTGGACGATCTCTTCCTAACAGGTGCTGACCCTCTCATTCATCAGTGTAAGAGGGAGCTTGCTGCTGAGTTCGAGATGAAGGACCTAGGACTGATGCCTAGGCCTGGAGGTCTAGCGGAGACTTGGCGAGATTTTCTTTTGTCAAGGAAAATACATTATGAAGCTTCTGGTATGATGGACTGTAAGTCCATGTCGACACCGATGGAACTCAACTTTAAGAAGTTGAGCGGCAGCACTGTTGGGGCCGTGTTAGCAAATCCTACTGAGTATCATCAACTCGTAGGGATGCTGATGTTCTTAGTGAACACCCGTCCGGACGTATGTTGTGCAGTGAACACTTTGAGTCAACACATGGTTGATCATAACATTCACTGGGTTGGTGCCAAGAAACTCTTGAGATATCTCTGAGGCACGATAGACCATGGGCTGAGATACACTGTCGGGAGTATGACACTCCATGGATATATTGATGCCGATTGGGTTGGCAGTGTGGTGGATCGCAAGAGCACATCTGGATGCTACTTCACATATAGATCTGCTTCGGGTAGGAAACTAAAGTCGGTAGCCTTGAGCACCGCTAAGGTCAAATACATTGCAACATGTATGACCCGTTGTGAAGTCACTTGGTTGCGAAAGCTCTTCAGTGAGCTGTTCGAGCATGTGCTAGATGCCACCGTTATCCTTTGTGATAACCAGAGGGGGATTCATTTGTCATAGAATCCCGTGTTCCACGAACGATCCAAGCATGTTGATGGCTGGTACCACTTTATCCGGGATATGGTACAACGAGGCGCTGTAAGGCTCGATCATATAGAAACTGATGAGCAGGTCGCGGATATTCTCACATTGCCCTTGGGGAAGGTCATGTTCCTAACCTTCCGTGAGAATCTTGGTATCGTGGAGCGACCCTATTCTGAGGGTCTTGTTGGACGATGAGCTCTGGGAGCTCTAGGGGGCTTTAGGGACAGCTTCTCGAAGCTATGAGCAACCACAAGGCTAGGCTTGCCAAACCTTGTTGGTGTGCTTGGACCCCACCGTTGTGATTATTGAGTTGGTTCACCTCTCATTATCTGTGCCCCGTATGCATCCTACCCATTGAGTTCAGGGCTCATGGGAAGTACCTCTCATTTGGCCAATGAGGTGGGAAAAGCTAGAGACTAGTAACAAAGACTGATGGACGCATCAGAGATTTCCGTACTCTCTATCTAGGATGGCACGGTCCAACCACTTGATCTGGGATCAAGTCTTGTGAGGTCTCGGACCTCCGCCTGACTTTGGGTCAGATGAACCAACGTCGGGTTGGTTAGAGACTCTTTGTGAATCCGATAGAGGTTTTGACCTCTGGGCTAAATCTGTCAGCCGGGTATGATGTCTTTGCGATTGACCCACTTCTGTTTTGAAATAAAGAGGCCAGCAAAGCAAGTTACGGCGGGATGACGTACGATGTTTGGATTGCACTTATGGACGGAGTTCTCCCTAGTTGAGAGGGAGTGTTAAAATTGGACAACTAGGTCCAAACTCCGGGTTGTGCTGCTTAGATGACGATCGCAATATTTTTATTGGATTCCTCTTTCGGAGATGTGTAAGATTAATCTAAAGATCATCTCGATCGGATGAGCAGAACATGTACTTTGAATTTATTCCACTTATGTGCTAGGTCGGCCTGGAATAAAATATAGACTTAAATGTCTTAAAGGACGTGTCACACACCCCCAAAGATTCCTATATATTGGAGAGACTTAGAGTTCATTTGACACACATTGGTGTGGAGGAATTCTCTCTCTTGTTGGTGTTGGAGCTGCGTATTCTTTGTTTGGGTTGTTCTGGGGTTATGTGTGACACGCTTGGCTGAATGACCTATTGGAGACTTTGCTGGTAGAAGCATCCTGCTGATCGCCGTAACGCCACCATTCTTCATCTCTGTTTTGGCTTGTCTTCCATCGATCTATTAGAATGTTCTATCTCCTTCAGTATTGTGTGCCCTAATCTGAAATGGCATAGAACATGTTCTAAAACTAACACCGCAGGCCTGAAGGTGATGACTGGAAGGTGTCTAGACAGGTGGTTGGGTCAAGAAGGCATGTGACAACTAATGTTTTGTGTGCCCTAGATCAATCTTCCTTAGTGGTGTTAAGGAGCCGTGAGTGGGTTGATTAGAAAGCCCTAAGTAAGGTGACAAAGGAGCACACTTGTCACTGTGTAAGGGTAGCTTGATTTAGCCCTAAGTTAGGTTATCTCTTTGCATGAGAATTTTGAAGGCACGAAACAAAGTTTGAAGAGCAGAGTAGAACAATTCCTTGGATAAGTAGTATGACATTCCTAGGGCTAAGGTCAGATCGCAGTTTAGAGGGAGCCTCAAATTTCTATGCATGGAAGGGGCGAATCACAATAGTGTTGGAAGATTATGAGGTGGGAGAGTTTATCAAGTAGGCTATACCACCACCTCAAGATCCCCAACAATTGGCCTAGCATCTAAGAATGACACCAAGGCGAAGAGGATTATTTTAGAGGGGGTCAAAGATCATATTATTCCTCATATCTATGAGAAGAAGACAACATATGAGATGTTCAAAGCCATCTTGGATTTGTTTCAGGGTACCAATGATGTCAGGAAGCTTGCTATCAAGGAGAAGGTAAGAAGTATTCAGATGAGCAAAGATGAGCCCATTGTTACATATCTTTCAAAGTTCACTCAGGATCGAGATGAGCTAGGTGGTGTGGGCGAGACAGTAGCAGAAAAAGAGTTGGTGAGTCTTGCGCTTCTAGGACTCTATAAGTCTTGGTATGGCTTCCAGGATGCAGTAAGTGGCCGAGAAAATTTTCCTAGTTGGGAAATGTGATGGAGTGATTGCGTTCAAGAGGAAATCTCGAGAAGGATGAGAGATAGTAGATCGATGAAGACAGAGGACATGGAGAACTTTGCCCTAGTAGGCAAAAGTAAAGCCAAGGGAAAGAAGGGCCTAGAAGAGGCTGAGTCCAGTCAGAAGGGTGAGAAGAAGAAGAAGGATCTAAGTAAGATCAAGTGCTTCCATTGCCATGAGTTTGGGCACTATGCCACTAAGTGTCCTAATTGGTAGGAGTCCAGTAAGGATCATGTAGTTGCATCAACGGAGGTAGATGCATTTTCTGCTCAGTTCGAGAAAGATTTCTCATTGATTGCTTGCATGGCAGGCTCAAGAGGCAACAATGTATGGTATATTAATTCAGGAGCATCCTTCCACATGACTGGGAACAAGAAGTATTTTAGCCACCTTAAGGGGAAGGACATGCAATTTTAGATCAAGCTAGGAGATGATGGTATGTATGTAGCTAGGGGCGTTGGTACTGTTAGTTTTCAGAGGGAGTCAGGTAATCTTCTTCATCTCAGAGATGTCCTCTACGTTCTAGGCCTAAAGTAGAACCCTGTTTCAGTAACTACCCTTGGGGACAAGGGTTATGACGTTATTTTCAACACATGTAATGCTTATGGATGTAAATAGCAGATAGGTGTAAGGAAGAAGAATCTCTACTTACTACACGTTGAGACAGGAGCAACTTTGAGCAACAAGGCAGGAAGCTCTTAGAGTAGAGAAGTGATGGATGAGCGAGAGCAGGATATAGCTCTCAAGATGGAGCCTCGACCAATATCTCAGTTTTAGCCTCGACTAGTTGGCAGTTGGGTCGACCAGCAGGATGAAGAGGAGTAGAGCCCAGGGCGAGTGGAGGCAACCACTCAGTCAATGACTCCCACTATAGGGAAAGTTTGAGCCAAGTGGGCAGATGAGTTGTTTAAGGGAGATAAGGAGAGAGTTGGATCTTCCAGTGTCACCTTCAGCTATAGGAAGCAGCCACAAAGGTACACGGGGTACTTGACACTCATGACTGAGGTGATAGACTCGCATAGCATGGTTGGAAGGAACAAGTCTTCAGAGAAGATTCCACAACAGGAAACAGGGAAGTCTTCTAGTTCAAAGGGAGTAGCTGCAGCAATAGAGAATGTGGTAGTGTTGAAGGCAGATCCAGGTGGATGAGGTTCTTCTAGAAGCATCTTCCTCGCTAAAAGGGAGTGTTGCAAATGTAGCGAGCAAGGTCTTCTGGCTTGTGCCGTAGTTAGTGAAGACCTCGAATTGTCCTCAGGAGATAGACTTCAATTGTGGTGAGTTAATTTCTAGTTTATGGGAATAATCATTATGAGTTCATGTGTAGAGTTGGAGTTCTAGTTAAAGAGGAGCCTTCATTAGTTAACTACAGGATAGATGGTAGTTCAAATTTAGAAAAGGACGAGTTGGGAACTTCAGTCTTTGATTGAAGGATGATGGCTCATAACTCCGAGTGATGATTAGAGAAGAGAACTAGTTCGACTCAGTTAACTAGTTAGTCACAACTCAACTTCCAAATTTGTAACTTGCCTATTGGAAAAAAACTATAAAGGACGAAAGGCACAAGTTATTCAGTTGTTTTGTGCACGAAGGACTGCGACAAGACACAACTCAGGAGATTGTGAGAGATAGCACAAAGGTTTGTGTTAGAGTTCTTTGCTTATGGTGTGCATGGGCTTGAGGACCAAGAATGCACAGGGTATTGAGCTGATTTGCACACAGAAATAGGAGCTGCGTCCTAAATAGTAGGAACCCAAGTGCGCATAGAATTAGGAGGTCCTAGTGCGCTAGGAAATAGGGAAACAAGTGTGCAAGGAAAGGAGCAAGGAACAATGTGATTGCAGGGTGGATCGGGCTATTATAGCAAAGAATAAGTGTATTCTCAGTTGAACAATTTTCCTTGTAATTGATTCAATTGCTTTGTCAATAAAAGACCACATCAAAGAAGAGGGTTTTCCTAGTTGGGGTTCCCAAGAAAATATATTGTGTCTCTTGCGTGATTGTGTTTTTATCTCTGTGATTATTCCGCTGCTTATCTATTGTTGAGAAATTTTGTGTCTTCGTGAAAATAAATTAGTTTCAGATTGTTCATCATAATAGTTGCAAAATTTCCTAGAAAATCAACATTCTGAGCTACCCAGATTTCAACAATTACACTTTTGACACCAACGAAAACCTTCTTGATTAATCATGTTGTTAGGGGAAAAGGTATTAGGCACTGCTTGCTAGGGAGTATTCTTGCCACTGTCAGAATTCCTTCTAGGGTCTCTATCATTATTGAATTGAGCCTTAGGAGGATAGTTCTGACGAGATCATCTTTCTCTATCCAAGATGGTCAATTTATCCATCATAGCCATTTGGCCTTGCACTAGTTCATTAATAATCTTGTCAAACTTTTGGGAAAAGGCATGCAAGGTGGGGTCAACTTGGATAGCTTTTAGGCTTGACCTCCACTTTGGCTTAGAGATTTGAAAGCAAGTCAATTTTAGATGTTGTCAGATTATGCTCTATGGTTATAGCAAAGGTCGTGGCTTATTCAAGGCTCTAAGGATCTTTGTCCTTCAAGGCATAAGATGTGTGTCTTAGGACAACATCAACATATAATGCAAGGATGGTCTGCTCAGTAGGTTTGTACAACTTGGGTATTTCTTTGAGCAACTTGTCAAACCTTTGAGTGAAATCCTCTACACTCTCGTTGTCAGTTTTTTTGGCATCCTAGAAGTTGGCTAAAAGTTGAATGCCCTCATTGACAGTGGCCCATCTTTTGTTAAATGCTTCAAGGAGTTGGTCCCAATTTTTAAGTCCTCCTATAGGAAAATCTAGGTACTAATCTCTAGCATTTCCTTCATTGAGAGGGCAAATACTATCATGACCACATCTTTCTCTTCAGTCATCCTTCCACCATCACACTAGTAAAACTCATCCATGTGTTTTTCCGCTGTGATTACATCAATCCCATTGAACTTGGGCAACCATTCTTCATACTTCTCAGGAAGTTTGTGGGGCATACCTTGGAATGGCACTCATATCAAGGGGCTTGTATGTAGCGTTGAGCCATGGCTTGGCCATTGTGGTTGAGGTAGGAGTACCGAAGAGATTCTTGATTACAGGGGATGGAAAAATTATAGGGGAAGAAGAAGAGGTAGTTGTCTTATGAGTTGTCTTGTTTCTTGGAGGAATGGTTCCTTTTGACCAACTACCAGAGGCTTGAGTGCGGGAACTAGTTTTAGGAGTCGCCAAATGAGAAATTCTAACTTAGGCTTTGGGATGTTCTCATCAATAAATCTTGAAGCATAGACTTTGGATCATAACGAGGTGGACTCAACACCTCCCCGACAACGACTCCAAAAATGTTGGTGCAAAATCTAGAAGACTTATTGCAAAACCCTATTAGGCAGAGACCTCAAAGAAACAAGAGATCGACTACCATTTTCACCTCAATATGCTTTTTCAAGCTATTTAGTGGTATTTAAACAACAAGGGAGACTTCCCTATAGATCACCAAAAAGATGTTCAATAAGTAGGGTTCAAGGTAAAGGATAAGGTCTAATTATTGGGAAAAGGTACCAGTAGAGCCTAGAGGTCTGATGTAATGTTCACCAAAGTTCAAACACTCTATCCTTAGACCAATTAAGTAAATTATAGGGTTGTTATAAGTTAGGGTTTTGTAGATTTGCAATAATAGTGCATGTGATGCCATATAATAGCCAAAAGAAATAACCTTACAATGATAAACCAATAAAAGGTCAAGACTATGAATTAGATATACAAAGTTTAGGGTATTCAATGGAGTTTTTATGGCTGAAACATGCATGAAACAACAATAAGATGATGAAATTGGCCCTGGAAGTAAGAATAAGAAATCGACATTCCAAAACAAAATGAAGCAATGGGTTCAGAGACAAGACAAAGGTTTTTCATGTTAGTGATTTAGTCCTTGTCGACAATATTCCTCTTCCATTTAGGGTCCATGACAAAGTAGTGATTGGATATTTCTATATTGAAAAACTTGATGGTGAACTCTTACCTCTTCCTCGGTAGGAGGTAGTCACTTTACTTTGTTCAATGGAACCTGATGCATTTTAGTTAAGTAGTTGCATTGCATTTGAATGTTGTGTTATTGTGTGTGCATCCTACTTATTCATTTTTCATGGTGATGTGTTGCATTCTAGATTAGATTGCATTTAGCTAACCTTTTGTTTTTCAATATGGTGTTATATATATCATATAAACACAAGGGTGATGATTAGCACCCCGTAGACATGTTGGAAAACAAGTTGATTTGAGTGTGCAGGTAACAGGTCTATGAGCCGAGGGATTGATGGGGTTCTCATGAACTCCCTGTTCGAGCATATCGATCACGCACTCTATGATGAGCACATGTCCTTGAGTTGGAGCCAAAGGCTACACACCAAAAGTGGGTAGCCCCATAAGAGAAAATTTTCTCCTATCTTGGATAACTAGCCAACCATCAGCCCTATACATTGCTTAGTTATGATGATATGTTGCATTCCTTCGATATTTGCACTAGTTATACACCTATCACCATCTAGCATTCCTCTCGAAGAAAGGCGGGTCACCACTCGACAAATACTTTAACCATTTTTCAATCAAGTGCTTTTACTTAATGTTTTGGGGATTCTAACATGGATAAAGGGGTGATCTGGATGATTGACCGATCTTGACTGTAAACTTGTTCTCTCACCTTCGTAGGGGGTTAGTTTTTAGCCCTAGTCTAGTGGGACTTCCTCTAAGCCCTTAGGGTCATAGGAGGAGCACTACTTGGGAAACTTGGATTGAAGTAGCATGTCCATAACCATCCCATACTTAACACCTTTCATCATTCCTTTGATTTCACATCCATCCTTCGGGTTTGCTGCCATTGGTTCATTGGGATTTGGCACCCTCACATCCACATCCTTGAGTCAAGGCCGAAATTTTTTTCCTTGGAGGTTGATGCAGCAAAAACAAAGATAAAAGCATAAGATGGCGACAACGAAAGAAAAAGAAAGGTTGAAATGCAAAAGATTGCTGGGACATTGATTAGTGTGTGTGAAGAAGCCTAGCACGAGCTCGACACTCCTCATTAGCCATCATCTGGTTCCTGAGCACTAGATGCTCCATCATATAATAAAGGAACCCTTTTCATGCCCCAACCTCAATGACGATGAGTGAGAAACAAACTCATATTTAAGGGGTAAATAAATGCTACATCACTGAATGAAAGCTTGGACCCTTAAGCTATGCTTCTTATCAAAGGATTATAAAAAAGAAAAGGTGCAACAGAGGGGTGAAAACAACAGGCCAAGGAAAGGGATAAATCATGCCTCCATGATTGCTCCTTCCATACATTTACACACTCAGGATGATGGACCTCCATCAGTTGGTCCCATGGCCATGACACCTAGTCATAAAGGTTCCTCCTTTGTTGCCACCACTATCACAAACACCTATTAATTGAAGGGTTGACCTTGGACATGTCACCTTTGTTTAGAGGCTGGAAGGCTGAAGCACCTAATAGGGTTGATTATCTAGCCACCTCTAACAAGGTAGGGAACACTTTTATGGGACTTGATCTAGTTAGATATTTGAAGGTGATCCCAATTTGATGTCTTATTATGCCCTTAACAATTAAGTATGGTCCACTATGATGCATTTATGGTCATCGCTTCTAATGAGTGGTTTTCACTCGAGTTTGAGATGGTTTTGCTAGGTGGTACTTCATAGAGCAGTAGAGGCCTTGTGGGCACACTCACGCTTTGCTACTCCACATGATGCCCATGCCATATTACAATTCCAGAGAGCAGGAATGGCCTTGTAGGTGCAACGCTACCCCTCCAGAGTAGAGTGTTGGGCACTTTGATGATTCCATTAGTTGATTGACACCTCAGAGCACCCCCATATTCTAAAGCGCTGAGATCACTTGTAATGTTCTCGAGAAATTAATTGTCCAAGAGACGAAGTAGCCTATCAATCCCCATAGGCTATAGTCATAGGTAAAGGAGAAAACCCCAAAATACCCAATGTCTGGGCAAGTTTTGGGGCAGCTGCGCAAAGAAACCCAAAGTTGGGGTTTGGTGTGAATTTTACTCAATTAATTAAGGAGAGAATCCCCTCAAAGAAATCCATAAATACAAGAGGGTTGAATTCATTTGGATCATTATGGAATTGAATTATTTGTCTCTGCTTTTCTTTAGCCTAAATCTCTGAGGGTTATAAGACCCCTTTTTTCCCCTATCAATTTCGATGGTGATAGATTCCACCCTAGTTGGTAAAATTATTCTATCTTTTGTCTCTGTTCTGGCTCATCAAGGAGAAAAATGTCTTGGGGAATTTAAATTATAATTGAAGTCTGAGGCACTGAAGCAAGGTTAGCAGGAAGCCCCCCCCCGATCCCGCTCCCAAAATGCGCTCCATTCAGGAGCTCTTTGGGAGTGCTCGGGAGCGCGCTTCCGAAAAACGCTCCCTGTTTTTTCGGGAGCGTTTCAAGGAGAGCTCGGGAGTGAATGCTCCCTGAGCGCTTCCCCCATTAAAAATACAATTCGGGAGCGTTTTTTTAATGCAGGGAGTGGTCGGGGAGCGTTCG
Organism: Pinus albicaulis; assembly: GCA_034641835.2. Taxonomy (NCBI): domain Eukaryota; kingdom Viridiplantae; phylum Streptophyta; class Pinopsida; order Pinales; family Pinaceae; genus Pinus; species Pinus albicaulis. The sequence continues at coordinate 215,653,806 of CM076584.1, read as the reverse complement.
CTCCTGAACGCTCCCCGATGCGTAAAAAAAAATTTGGACGTCAAATTCCGATTTTTTTTGGGAGGGAGGGAGGGGGGGTTGGGTAAATAAAAGCCCACCCTCCTCATTTGGTTTTTATTGTTTTAGTTTGAGAGTGAGAGCAAGAGCTTGCGAGTTGGAGAGCAATTTGGAGAGCAAGAGAGCTTGAGAGTTTGGAGAGCGGAAGTGCCAAGGAGAGAGCAAGGAGCAAGCTGCAAGAGAGCAAGAGGAGGATTGCAAGAAAGAGGTAGGTCTTCTAATCTAGTTTTTTATTTTCTAGGAATCATTTTTAAGTTGTTCAAAAATGAAAATTTGATTTTTTCTCAATGTTGCATTTTAGTGTGTTGAAAAGTTGAAAAATTGAATTGTTTTTTTCCTATGTTGCATTTCCTATTCCCATTTGGCATTTCTCCATTGTTTTTGCAGGCTAGAAACTTGAAACATCATGGCTATATGGCTAGGGATTTTCTTCATGTTGGTTCCTTTATTTGTAATAATGGTGTTGGAGAGTAGAAGAAAGAGGCCCATTAGAGAAGAGGAGGATGAAAAAGTGGGTTATAGTGGATTTGATGAAAATCATGAAGAGGAGGAGTATGTTGAGGAGAAAGGGGAGAGTGGAGAACATAAGGCCATAGAGACCCCAACTAGACAAGACCAAAGTCAAACTCCTTTGTGGAAATATGTTCAGAGGCAGGAAGGAGGGAAAGGTGGTGGAACCACTAAATTTCTTTGCCCCCATTGCAATAAAGAATACATAGGTTCATACACCCGTGCCAGAAGGCACCTTTGTGGGAAAATGCCAGGGGATGGAGAGAAAAATCTAGGAATCAAAATTTGTGTAAGTGTGCCAACAACAGAGATAGAGAAATATAGAAAGGAAGAGGAGGCTGCCCTGCAGAGATCTAAAAGATCTAGGGGTTTCATTGATTGTTATACACCATCAGGTCCATCATATCATGGACAAAGAAGTCCATCAATTTCCACCCATGGCAGTGGATATGGAGGCACACCTGGACCAAACATCTCCTTAAGGCGTAGAACCATATCTGATTTCCTTGACGAAGGGTGTAGGAATGATGTGGATTCAAAATTTTTCCGGTTTCTATATGCATGTGGGGTGCCATTCAATGTTCTTCACTCACCTTATTGGCATGAAATGGTTTTTGCCATTAATGATGCCCCCAAAGGATATAGGAGCCCTGGGTATGACAAGGCCAGAACTGTGGGACTTGATCATGAAAAAGCTAAAATAAACAATTCTTTGGTTAGAATGACAAATTCTTGGAATGAGCATGGGGTGTCCATTGTATTTGATGGATGGACCAATGTAAAAGGAAAGCCATTGATAAGTGTTTTGGCTATGTTGGTTAGTGGTGCAATATTCCTTTCAGCATATGATTATTCAGACAAATTCAAGACTGACATTAACATTGTAGAACCATTACTTGAAATAATTGAAAATACTGGGCCACACAATGTCATCCAAATCATCACTGATAATGCTGCTAACTATAAGGCAACAGGAGCAATTATTGAGGATAAATACCCCAACATATTTTGGTCTGGGTGTTTGGTTCACACAATGAACCTTTTGATGCATGATATCATTAAAAACAAACAACCTCAATTCAAATGGCTTGGTGATTTGTACAAGAGAGATAAAAGATAAGATTTATTACAAATCATAGCAATACCCATGGGATTTTCCGTACTGACTCCAAATTGGAGTTGTTGAAGATAGCAAAGACTAGATTTGCTAGCTATTACCTCACCTTCAGGCGCCTTTTGAAGGTAAGAGGGTCATTGGCTGCAATGGTATCAAGCCCACACTGGCAGGTATTAAAGGATAGGGCAGCGACAATTGTTGACAGGCAAGGTTTTGAACATGTGGAGGAGACTGCCTTGACCCTTTGTTTTGGGCATGTGTGAGGGAAATTTTGAATTTCACCAAGCCCATTTATCACATGATTCGTTTTTCAGATACAGATAAACCAGTGATTGGGGAGGTTTATGAGCAGATGGATAGCATGTTGGGCCAAATAAAAGATGTTGTTAAGGATAATGATCCCAACTTGTATGCAATGATTCACGACTGTGTGTGTGCACGGTGGAATAAACTCAATGTTCCACTACATGCCTTGGCATATATCCTCAGCCAAAATACTACTCTCCATCTTGGTTGGGCCAACCTGCACCTGGAGGTGGGGTTAGGATCAAACCTCACACAGATCCAGAGGTACAAGAGGGGTACATGAAGGCATTAGACAAGTTGGTCCCTAACAAGGAGGAGTGTGCTAGATTGCGCTTTGAATTAGGCAGATACTTCAGTTGCACTGGTAACTTTGGTTCTTTCCATGCAATGGAAGACAGAGACAAATTTGATGCTCTCACATGGTGGGAAGCATCTGGCGGCATGGGACTTTTGCCAAAGTTGGCAAAAAAATTTCTCTCACAAGTTGTGAATACTTCTTCTACAGAGAGGTGTTGGAGCACCTACAACGTCATACATAATGTGAGAAGAAACAAGCTGAATGAAAACCGAGCTGAAAGCTTGGTTTATGTGCATTACAACTTGAGGTTGTTGAGTCATTACTGTGATTGGGCATATGAGGATCAATCATATAAAGTCTGGGACAACAACCCAGACTTTGATAATTTGGAGGACGGCACTGTACATATGGAAGAATTGGAAGCAGAACTTTTGAGGGATGATGATGAAGCATCAGCAACACCGCCACACACAGGGCTAGTCCCACCATCTAGTAGCAGTGCGGGTGCCAGTGCCAGTGCTCGATATCCAACTATTGTTCCTTTGCAGATTCAGCCTCCACCTACATCCTCACGTTGCCCTCTGCCTTCTAGGCATGGTCGTGGACATGGTACTCCTGAGAGTACTAGAAGACCACCATTGCCTCGTGGTTCTCACAAATTAGACATTTCTCGTGGGCGTGGCAAGGGGCCAGCCAATAGATAAAATAGATTTGTTGTTTACTTGTCTTTTCTATTTCTAGTAGTTTTTATCTTTTATAACTCTTGAACAGTTGAAACTTGACTCTTTCATATTTAATGGAAATTTAAGTTTGAAGTTTGAATTTGAAAGGTGAAACTTTGAAGTTGGCATTTATAAGTTTATAAGTCATTATGAATTATGAATATGATGCTTCATGAAAGTTATATGGTGATCAATGAGTCAATGATGATAAATGTTATATATTGAATTTTGAAATCAATGAATCAATGATGATAAATGTTATATATTGAATTTTGAAATCAATGAATCAATGATGATAAATGAATTATGATATATATCAATGATGATAAATGTTATATATTGAAATTTGAAATCAGTGATGATAAATGTTATATATCAATGATGATAAATGTTATATATTGAATTTTGAAATCTTGAAACCTTCAGATTGATGATTCGCGAGACTCAAGAGTCAATATGTTGTATGTTTCCAACTTGTGGGCATGGTTGATGAAGATTATAACTTCTAGATGATTGATGTTATATGATTCAATCTATGTTTTTATGTTTTTTATGTCTAATTCATCATTCTACATGCTTTTGTTGACATATATGCATCAAAATATAAAAAATATAAAAAAAAATATATATTTAAAAAAAAACACTCCCTGAAACGCTCCGGACCGGGAGCTTTTGAAAATGGCGCTCCCGCTCCTGCTCCCGCTCGCAAGCAACCATGCACTGAAGTATTCCTAAGAGAATCAAACTATCTATGGGTCAGCTGAGGTTATCTGTGGACGGAGAACGAAGTTCTGAGAACAGTTACGCATCGTTCTAGGGTAGACATCTTCCTTTTTTAAAGTAAGAATCTTCTATGCATGATTATGACTTTTCTGGTGCTCCGGTGATCAAATTCTATGACATTCTGAGCAGATATCTTCCTTTCTTGCAGAGTGAGAGTCCTCTTGTACGTGATGCAAATTATCCCTGTGCTCTAGTGATCAAACTCTGTGATATTCTGAGCAGACTTCTTCATTTCCTGTGGACCAAGGGTCTTATTGTGCGTAATACGAAATTTTCCTGTGCTCCAGACATCAAATACCGTAACTTTTTGAACAAATGCCTACCTTTCCTAGATTCGCATTACTGTAGCTCAGATCCTTTTCCAATAGCAGATCAGTGTACACACACAAATTGTCCCTCCTGAGATAACACGCATTTTCTGGAGCCAGTCCCACAGGGCTAAGATCCTGGAGTATTCACGGATACTATGGCAGAATAGACGGGTGCCTATCACTGGGGTAATCTGAGGCAGAAACTGGGTGTGGACCTAAGCAAAAACCCGGGTAATTTGAGTAGACATAAGTTCATGTAGGGTTCAGTAGTTGATAGAAATTCGATTCCGGGTCAGGGCATCATTACACTATCAAATCTGGTTCTTGTCTATCATTAATTGTGGTTCATATCATATGTGTATTAGTGACATTGTGCCATATTATTGAGTGGATTTGGTGAATAATCCACTGTGCTGTTGGGTTACTATATTGTTGATCAGATGTTTGAAAACATTGTATGCTACATTGCTCTGTTCAGTATATTACATCACTAAGAAAGCTAACTCTATTCTTTGGAGAATACTTTAATTGTATCAAAATTTCCGTTGTATTGGAATAGAAAATGCTATTGAAATTTTCATATCTTAAGAAACCCTAGCCCAAAATTACCCTAGTTCATGACAGTAGTATGAGAGCTGGAATCCTGCTAGCCTGAAGGATGTGTGAAGATGGATCAACTGGAAGCGATTTTTGGTAAGGAGTATGTTGAATCTTGGAGGAAGCTGTAAAAACAACAAGAGGAAACTATAAAGAATTTGCAATACTGGAACAAAGTGGCTCTTACAAAAGGAAAATGAAAGGGATCGAATAAGGAAATGGAACGACTTCTGGAATAGTGGCAAGAAAATCGATTCAAGCGTCACTGATGATAAGTCCAAAACTGCTAAACAAAGTATAAGGAAAGCTGAAGCAAAGGCAACAACATGGACATGGCTGTATCCCCCTAAAAGGGAGGAAAATCCTAAAGAAGACACCATAGCTAGCGGTAACAATGCTGAAGGTGAAAGAAGTCGGTTGAATCTGAAAGAACATGATGGACTTCTCAAGGAAAGGGACACCTGTACTAATAACAACATCATTCAAATTTCAGATATGATGAATGCTGAAAGAGAGAATGAAAGTATTAGTACCTCCTCTGATAATGTGATGACAAATATTCCATCTATAGGGGTTCACAACTCAACAACAAAGGAATGCTCCAATGATTGGTCATGGCTATACAAGAAGCAGAGAAGTGGCCGTGAGGATCTAGTAAAAGAAAAAGGGAAACATGATGATGATTTGCAGACATTTGCTTTGAACACTGAATATGGAGAAGGTACGGGACATGGTAAGCAACCCTCTAGTCTACCTGTTGGAGTTGGTGGACAGCTTCCATCTGCACCATATATGCATCCAGGGAATCAATTTGTGTCTGGTGTGCCTCCACCACAACCAACCAATATTGCTAGATCTGTATCACAAACCACAGGATCACTAATTCAAGGGATTTCACCCAATCAAATTTACATGACCTCCCCTGTTCAGCCTGCCACACCTTTAGGTACGTCTGCAGGATTTCTAGGACGAGTTTACTTGTCAGTTCTACCGTACTCTTAACTCCACCAGAAGCAAACTTAAAAAAATTCATCAGAAGCAAACCAAATATATCAGTCCATCAATATTCTTAACTCCAACTTCAAGACCTTTGGCTGCTCTTGGGTCAAGTAATGCATATAAACCATCCTTAGGAAATAAAGATGAAGAGGCACCCAGAGATGCCATTTCAAACCCTTCAAAACAAAGGGGAAGCAGTAGGGTAGGAAGATTGAGTTTGGTAGCGTTTGTCAATGTGTCAATGTTGTCACGACCATTAATTTGATGAACCTCAGATCTCCTTCCAAACAATTTGGGGAGGATGACAAGGTAGAAATGGCGATCCCTGGAAGGAGCACTCCAGTGAGCAGTAGTGGACAAACTGACTGCAATGCAGTTGGATCAGAACATCCTGTGAACGATGTTCCTACTACCTAGTTCTGCATTAAGGAAGCAAATTGAAGGATCTTCTGTAGCATTTCTTAAAAAGAATACCAAAAAGATTAAAAGACAATCCAAGAATAATGTAACTACAAGTAATTATGATATTCACGAGGGAGATCAAATTGTATCCAAGGGAATTGAAGATAACAAAAAGAGCAAGAAAAAATCTGAATATCAACACTGACAAAGTCTTGCAAGAGAACTCTATGGAAAAGCGGGGTAAGGCGGAGTACAAGAATAAGATCAAGACCTTTGGAGTGTTGGAGAGGTGAAGGTTTTGTTGAGAAATGTAACTAGTATCGGTCTTCATAATTGTATTTGGGTCATGATGTAATGTACTTGTCATAAGAAAGAAAAAGAGAATTTTTTATTAAAAGAAAAATTATTTATTAGCATGGGTTTCATGCTTTATTTAGGTCATAGCCTCTATTGAATGCTTCTAGGGTTGAGTCATGAGTCTATGTACTTTTCATTATGGTCTAGACCCTTAGTGGGCATTTTGTATCAAAGAAATTAAATTATTTTGATGTAATTGGGTCATCTACTCCTCCACCATAAAGTCGGCCTACCCACTGTTCATGTCAGCCTGGATTAAAGATGATTCGATCTTTAAGAGACTATATAAAGGAGCTTTTGAGCTATTGTAAAGATCATCTATCCATCCATTTGATCTTCAGTTTCTAAGGGAGACAAGAAGTGCGAACTATCTAGAGATGAGGGCCTTACACTTGCAAGAGCAATTGAATACAAACAAAGAAGAAAGAGATTATAATTCTGTTCCTTTCTGTCACACGTACGAATAATTCTGAACCAGAGGAGCAAGGGTGCAGGACTAGATTTCAGGATGGCAGAGAGGGCTGAGACCCCTTGGTTAAGTGGACTTATGTTGACTTGTGTGGGATTCCCCTGGTGTGGGATTCCCCTTATCTGGCTGCCCCTATGCCCTGATATGTGGCCCAGGGTTGCCCCTCTCATTCCCTACTCCGTTTCACTTATTTGTCACTTGACACCCCCATTCAAAGGATGTACCTTGGACCTACTATCCCCTTTAAGGGCTGAAACCATTTAATAAGTTACATGGCTAACCCCCTTTGGAGTATGGAGACAATAGCACATGCCAAAGCCCACTACGGAAAGGCATGCCATTGTGAAGTGTCCACTTTGTTATCCATGATTTGTAAACTCTTTTACACGATTATACTAATGACTGGTTATACTGGAAGCCTAGGGGACACATTGGATTTTATACAAGATTGCAAATGGTTTCCATTTGGGTTTGGTCTCCCTATAGGGGATCCTAACCCCCAGAGAGCTACATTGGCACACATAGGGTATGCATAGAGAGCCATGGGCCTCCACAACAGCCTATGGCACTCCACGGATCCTCATTGATGTTTAGGGACTACTAGCGATCCACTTTTGGGATGATGGTGATGTGCTTGGTACATTATGCCCAACATACCCCACATGAGCCCTACACTCTTAGCAGGTGTCCTAGGACATGTACGATGTCATGGCAACGTTCATTCCATCACTCTAGCCCTTGCAGAGGATCTACAGGCATCTTTGATTCATATGGAGACCCATGGGGTCATTTGTGTGCCCCCACACCCACTGGGAACACCACAGGTTTACTACTTGGAGAACAAGGGGCCACCCCCTTTTCCATCATATTCCGAGGGATTTATTCCTCATTATGGCACTTCAGGGTGTTACTAGGTCTCTTGGAGGGCCCTAGGACATGTATACATCATTATTTGGCCCTTGTGTGGCTTATTTTTACACCTATTAGCTAAATTGGTGGGCTTGTCACCAATAGGGGTGCTATTTTCACATTATTTTATTATTAGAGCTATTAGGGGCTTTAGGCTAATTCGAGTTCCTTAGGAGCCTATATATTGATGTTGGCTCCATTCATTTTCATCATCACACTTTGGATTGGATATCTCTCATAGAGAATTTTGTACTTTTTCCTTGGAGGAGTTTTTTTGGAGATGGATGAATTTTGATGTATGGATTTGGGCTATTTCTCTTCTTTTGGAGCTTTCTTATTGCAAACAAGTTGCTGGTTGGATATACTCTATGGCATTGTAATGATTACACTATAACTAGGGCTAGTTGCTGCATGAATATAATGTGGGATTGAGCATGTTTTAACAAATTTTAATGTATGGGCCAATGCCATATGAACGAAATGTCCTAGAGATATATTTTCTCGACAAGCTTGCACTATTTGCTGGAAGTATAAATGTTTGAAAGTCTCTTATTCTTTTCTCTGCACCAATATTGGACGAAGTTGATTTTTCAAGCCTCTTTGAACAAGAAACCAAGTTCTTACTCATTTATCATCCTTGACTCCATCTTCCCAAGTGAACTAAGGCACTGATCCATAGAAGGGTGATAGTTTTATCCATAATTATGCCTCGTTTTCACTTTTTCCAAGGTCTAGTCCTCAAGGGTTACCTAGGGCATCAATTTCCCAAGAATTGAGCCAGGGAAAAATTTTGATCTCCTAGGAGGCACTGCGCTGGTGGGACCCCTCCCTCTCCACAAAATTTCAAGCAATTCCGACGGTGGGATCTCCGGGAATCCTAAGGATTGAAATCTGCTTAGGCATCCCCAAGGGTAGACCTCAATAGGATCAATTTAACCTTTTGAAGTGAATATTCTTGTTTGGTCCTTTACCCTCACCTCGTCTAGGATAGGAGCATCATTGGTTGCTATATTCCACCCCCGAACCTGGACTGGGTCCACTTGGCCTCGTGTGGTCTCGCTTCTCATCGAGGACTATTTGTCAAAGGCCATTTGGGAATGCAAGTTTCCCAAGGATTATAGGGATTGAGAATCTCGTTTGTGAACCTCCTCCTTCCACCTCAACCCTCCAATCCTCATCCCTTCCCCCTAGTGGAGCAAGCCCCTTGCTTGAAGAGCAAGCAAGTTCCATTCTTCAATCCATCTTAGGGAAAGGGTTTTCAAGGTCACTTTCCACCCATCCATTGACATATATACTTTACAAGTGATTCCTACACTTCTGGGACTCCTCCCATTGGTGAAAGTCCATAAAGGGCAGGGAGTTTTAGTCGTGGTGACAGTGGCCTAAGCCTCCACCGTTTCCCTTGGTCTAGCAGTTGCCCTATTAGGAACCCCTTTAGGTCCCTTGCTAGTTTGAGTGGTAACAAGGCAATCAGACCCTACCCAAGGACGAACAGAGGATTCCGTGGGTTACAATCCCAAGGGTAACATTACGACACTGTCATGAGTTGAGCGTCCAACAGTCTGAGCCAATAATCAACCTTTTAAGGCTGCAACTAACCCTGAACAAAGTGACCAAACCTTCTGCAACTTCAACCACCAGTCTGTAAGCTTTCTTGAGTCAAACTGTTACATCTTCAGGTCTGCAGGTATCTTGAGGACAATTTTGGACCTTGATGCAGAAAAAATACAATAGAAGGTACAGTAGTAACACTTAGATTGGACAATATAACATAGTACAGTTGAATATTGATTTATTAGATTGTGACATTGTAAATGGTACTGGTGGAATTGTTGGTTGGATACAATCTTTGTTTCATTGGGCAGTCAACCCTAGTTCAATGTGATTCCATTGAAGAACTATATATATGTTGAAGATAGTACTTGTTGTTGGAAACATTCATGTTCTTCAATGATGTCTATTGTTAAATAAATGAATGTGCACTGCTAACGTATAATCTTGTCTGATTGATTAGAAACCCTAGTTGAACAAAGAAACCCTAGGACAAAAAAATCCACTTGAGATATTACAATGGTATCAGAGCTATGTATCTTGCGATCTTGTGAGTATATGAGCCTTGAAGATACAAGTTACGTTATAGTCAAAAGAAAAGGATTGTCCCTAGTACAACCATGGAGGATAGGGAGGTCAAGGAGAACAAGATCCTAGTGATCTCTTGAAAGTGCTAATCCATGGACAGTAGGAAATGACCAATTTGCTATCGAAAAGGAAGCAACAGATAGCCCAAGGACAGTAGAAAATGACGCAACTCATCCAAGTCATAAACAAACTAGGTAACAATGTTGCTAATGGTTTGAATGTTGGTAACATGAATAGGGTTGAAGGGAGCAACAACCTTAATCCTGGTTCTTTTAATACTTTTGCGAAATCTAATGCTAGGGCAATACCTCAAATATCTTTTGGTCAAAGAGGGGAGTCGTCTCCTTTTGTTCAATGTGGAGTATCTAGTTTGGATGTTAATAAAAACACTATGCAAGGGAAACATCTTCGTTGACTCCAAAGGCAAATGTTATTAGTGGGGCATCATCATTGGAACAGACAGTTACGCGAGACGCTGGAGACAAATTTTTTTATTTAGATAATGACAAACAATCTGTTAGCTTTGATAAATTGTATGGTTCAAGAGGGGACAATGTCGATAGGATGTTTGGGCCAATTCCTAGTGCTTCCTAGCATGCAAGTAAGATATATTGTTACATGGTGGATGGGGTCCATGTCCACACACAAGTAGAGTAAGATACTTTAAGAGGCCAAATAGGCTATACATGCAATTATAAAAAAACAAAATCCGACATGGCTAAAGAAATTGTTGATGTTGCAATCGGTTTTGAAGACACTAATATGTTCACTAGTTTGGAAGTAGAAACGACTTCGATCAATTTTGATGACATAGATGAAAATGGAGTGACCTTGGGACCAAATGTCCTTGCTAACAGTGAAATCGACATTGGCATGAAAAAACCATCTATGGTTTTTTAAAGCCACCCCTAATGATGAGGTATCAATTGCTCAAGAGGAAGTTACCAATACAAAATTTAATGATGCCAATACTGTTATCAAAATAGAGTCCTAGTGAAGCGGAGACACTCAAGTAGATGAATGAGAAGTGTATCAATGATAAGTATGATGGTGATGCAACAACTGATTCCAACAAAGAGAGAAACACAAGAATTAGAAGGGACAACTTTGCTAACCCCACAAAATTGAAGCTTTATCAAGAATTGAAAGGAGGACAATGTGACAACAAATTTGAGAATATTTAACACCAATTATGTATTCAAAAGTAAATTTAGAGAGAAACCCTCCTCCCATAACTATGGGACATGACAATTGGAATGGTGACAGCAACAACCCTGACATACATAGCAATTTTAATTTGTTTTTTAGACAAAAAGAGGAACCAATTGAACAATTTGCCAAGAGTGAAAATCAGGATGTTCAAGAAATTGTATCACCTAAGAACTACAATGATAAATCTCAAGAGGCTATGAAGGATGAAGCTCATGAAGTCGAGTTCAATTTTTTAGATGACAACAAAGAATGTTTTGGCCTTAATTAATTGAATGGTCCTCAAATAGAGGAAGATGGCAGCCAATAGAGTTATGAGAATGAAGATCAGGAAGGTGGAGAAACCAAAGTCCTGGAAAAGAGTTTGAGCCCACTGGTTGTGGACAATAACGTTGATATTTATTCCTTGCCCAATGTTTGGGACCCTCAGTTCTCTTCCTGTTCTAAGGAGTTTGAGAAGTCATCATCATGCAATTCAATGCCGACTCTTGTTCAGAGCCCTAGTGCGTTAAGTGGGATTCAGTCTACTCATTCCAACCCTTCTACACGTTCATTATCTGTTAAATTGACATGTGATATTGAGTGACCACCTCCGACCCTTGCATCGGCAACACCCATGCTTTATAGAGGTTCCTCATCAGCTTTTACTAAATCAGGGAGTTGGTAATCTAGACATCAAAGTCTTTGGAAGGCAACAGTCAATAAATTGATGCCTAATGGTCTTGCTAATGAATTTGTTGGACAAACCTCCAACATTGATGGCCACCAACGTTAGTCTGAAATACATGACCCAACTGTAGAGGAACATAGGTTGGTCCTGGTATATTCTTCTGCAACTTCGACTTGCCAACAGATTCTTCTACAACTTCGACCTGCCCAGCAAAATCTTCTGCAACTTCGACCTGCCCAACAAAATCTTTTGCAACTTCGACTTGCCTAGTAAATTCTTCTGCAACTTCGACTTACCCAGTAAATTCTTCTGCAACTTCGACTTGCCCAACAAATTCTTCTGCAGAAACCCTAGCCTGTGCAAGTGTGGAAACTAATGGTAAATTCTTTCTCCTTTCCTCTTCGCTTGAGTTGATTCTCTCTCCTAGAGAACTTGACTTGCAAAGTGACCTTGATGATGCCCTAATTTGACTTCTGCAACTTGACCTTTTTCTGCTGCAATAAATGCCCTAGTTCTTTAGCACGCGTTGAGAGAAGTAGCCCAAAAACAATCCAATAATCTTGTCTTTTTCTTATTCCTTCGTCCTTCATTTCTTTGCACCTTTTACTCTCTTGTGATCGAACTTGTGTGAGTGAGTTGAGTGCCCAATGTGAGGTCGAAGTCTCTCTTATATATAGGCATTCTGCTAGGTTGAATTGCACCCTTTAGGCCGACTTGATCTTTGCAACATGATGAAGTCTTGGAGGGTCGTTTGACTCAAATAAATTTTTCTTTACAGTATGTAACTTGCCCAAATAGGTCTTCCATACATGACAATGACTCTCTTGACTTGTAGACTCAATGATAAGCCTTAGAAGCTCTCAATGGGAGCTTGACCTAAAAATAAATTTCCGTTGAGCATGAAACCCATGTCTTAAGAATAACAATAATAATTTTTTTTTCTCTTTTTATTAAATAAAATCATGATTACATATGCCATTATGAAGACTGAACCTGGTTACATATTTCAACACTCCCTCTTAACTAGGGAGGTATTCATAATCCATACAAGGTACTTGGACATTCTCAATCTGAAGAATTCTCATAAGAAGAGTCAGATTTGTAAGCCATCTATTTGCATTATACCAACCAACATTGTCACATAGCAAGGCCTTGACTAACAACTCTAACTCTCTGCAAGAACAGAGCACAATGCTGGCGAGACCAATGACTGACAGACACCATCATCATTGTCTCTAAAGGCACATACCCCACCTGGGTGTTCACAGGGTATGTCCTTCCAGAACTATTCCTATCTTGGATTCCCAATCCTCAAAGAATATCGATCCTCTTCAACTACTCTTATCTTGGATGCCCTACCACATCCTCAAAGAATATCGGATGCGAGATGCTTACCCAATCCTCCATTCTTTCTTCACAATATGAAGACAAGAATGATGTGTGTGTCTCTCCCTCTCAACTAGGGAAGATATACCCATTCCTATAAAAGGAATGTACCCAAGCTCCCTCTTATCCAAGGACTTGTCCAAGCTCTTTCTTATCTCGGGACTTGTCCAAGCTCCCTCTTAACTAGGGACTTGCTTCCAACAACTTTCTTCCCTTGGTGGAGATCATGGTACTATTACCTGCTTGGGGGGCTCCTCCTTTCGATGTTATGCAATTCATCCTTTTTCATTATGGAGCCTTCATCAAACATAGGGCATCGACCATCCATCACTTTTCCTTCACGAACCATATCAGTCATGTCATCCTTCTCTTCATCGGAAAGTGATCTAGTCCACATCTGACTTTTCTTCATACTGCTACCTTTTCCAAGTCATGTTTCCTTTAGGATTTTCCATCCAACCACATGAGTGCTAGTTGTAGGTGACATCTACAACCCTCTTTTGATAACCCTGTATCAACCCATCCAAATGTTGTTCAAAAATAAAAAATGTACATCAAATCAAAATTTTGTGATGGCCTTTTATCATGACATCTTGCTTGCCTGCAACATCTTGCACATTCAAAAACACATCTCCAAGACTTCGTATGTCAAGGGTCTTATTTCTTTATGGACCTTATCATGGTCTTCTTCTTGTGGAGATTTCATGATCAATTCTTCTAATCATTAGATGTTGACTTCTTGTCACCGTAGTTGCATCTTTCACGATCTCTTCTTTCTTTCTTCACATATTTCTTCCCAAGCACTTTCCATTCATAGTTTCTTCATCTTTGTCAACTATCTCATATTGCATATGAGACATATTATGTTGATTTCATCTTATCAATATGTGAGCCATGCCTTCATGCATCTTTTCAAAAGAAGAGATTCTTGATCATGCTCACGAGGTAGAGCATTTACCCGTGCTATCTGCAACCATATGATGAAATGACTTAATCTATCAAATATATACATACCTCTTTTCTCCTATTCGTCATTTAGACTTCCTTTCCTTGATTGAGGGTATTTCAATCTTCTTGACCAGCTGCACTCCATTGTCATCATACCATCATCCTTCTAAACAATGTATCCCACACAGGGTGGAATGATCAATGAGGCACTTGCTTCTTCCAAGTAGAGGTGAACCTTCTAATGAAGACTCCAACGAAGGATCTTGATTATCGTCATCCTGCAAATGCTCCTTCCAAATGGTGATGATGTATGATCAAGTCTTTCTATCCTTCATCCTGTTAGATGACTTTCTTCTAATCATATGTACTATTTATGCTTTCAATGAGGTTATCAAGAGCTACTTCCTTTATATGATGACTGCTAGATCCATGTAGACTTCTACTTCAACTTATTATTTCAAGCTTCTGTCATGATGTCATGAGCTCTTGCTTCCATGGTATGCTTCTAATACGATGCCATATTCTACAATGATGCATCCTATCATACCTACAATGCTTCTTGCCATGATAGCTATTATTTACAAAACTAAAAAGAACTAAGTGAAGGAGATTATCTTCGTCACAGTAGAGATCTTTCACTTCCTCCTCCTTTGATTTCTTCTTCTCAAGTTCTTCCACTTCTTCGGTGACATGGGCTTCATAACATTTCTTGTTGACCTTCTTGAGCTTCGGACAATTTCTCTTATAGTACCCATATTCCCGAAAGCCATAGCATTGGAATTTTGACATATTCTTCTTCTTTTTATGAGAACCAAACTTCCCAAACTTTCCTTTCCTCTTAGCCTTGGCAGCAAACGCTTGAACTTGTTCACTTGGTCCCACATCACTTTTTGCCTTCAAACTAGTTTCTTCAATCTTACATAATGACCAAAGTTCACTGAATGGGGTGGCTTCCTTTTTCTCCATAGATGCTTGATACAAAGTTGCCCCATTCATCAAGTAGTGCATTGAGCACCACGGTGGTCATTTCTTTATCGAGCATTATTTCCCCCAACTCTTGCAATTGGTCTCGTATTTATGACACCTCATAAAGTATGAGGCTAGTCCTTCTTCCTTTGATATCTTCATCTTGTATAGCTCGGTCCTTAATGATATTACTTCTCCTGCAGTACTTATGGAGAATAATTCAACCAGTTTGTCATAGATATCTTTTGACTTTTCCAATTTAGCTGCATATGGAATGAGAGAATCCTTGATTGATTCTATAAGGATTCTTTGAGCCCTTATTTCCCCCTTCATATATTTTTCTAGAGCTTGAGATTCTTCTTTTGGTGGTTTGAAAATTAAACCTGTAACATGACCAATGACTTCGTTTTCAATGAGGATAAAATCTGTCCTCTTTTTCCATGCAAGATAGTTTGTTGACCCAACCAATTTGTTGCTTTCCTTACAAAATGAAGTCATTTTGATAGTAGATTTAGACATAAATATAGAGATACTTACTTGTCAAGTGAAGATGCTTCTTGATGGTGATACCTTCAACTTGATGCCTTTCTTGATGATGTGAATGATAGAAGATGTCTTCCTTCAAAAGCGATCCTTCAAAGAGAGGGAGATCACCTTGATTCTTTGATGATGATGATAACACCTTTTCTTGCTTCCCTTGAATGTAGAGACTTCGAGATGCTTCAATTTGTTGTCCTTCTTTGAGTGGGGGTAGGGGGTCGTTGAGATCTTCTTTGTGTGAGCACTCTTAAGAATGCTTCAAGTGTAGAACCTTTCTTCGGATGAGCCAGGATTTTGAGGTCTTCTTTGATGATCCTTAGATTGATTTGGCCCTTAAGTATCGCTTCTTGATGGTTCAATGTCCTTTTTGATACCTTGACCTTTCTTGATACTCCTTTTGATGGTCCTTCTTCAAGTTGCCTTTCCTTGATATAGTCACTTTAGCTCCGATTCCATGTTGAGAAATCTAGGGGTAGCTAGATTAGGTGATTTCTCTTTCTTTGATAACTGTTTGTGATATATTTTTACTTAACTTGATTAGCTTCTTCTTTCGCTTGTTTATTATTACTGTTCTCTTCATCAGACAACTACTAAACCATAAAGAACAATAAGACAAGAGGACACAATATATAGGTTGTCAGCCAAGGCCAAAATCTCTCCAACCGAGAGGAAAACCACAAGAATTCTTCTCTTCTTATAGCCCTTCAATTGACGAATTCCAAGACTTATGACCCTTGACCAAGACCCTCCAAGAGCAAGTCAAATCTTTCCTTCTTTCCAACAACTTTTGCAATTTCAAACCCTAGTAGATTCTTCTGCAACTTTGACTTCCTAGCAGATTCTTCTGCAACTTTGACTCGCCAAGCAAAATCTTTTGCAGCTTCGACCTGCCCAATAAAACCTTATGCAACTTCGACTTGCCCAGTAAATTCTTCTGCAACTTCGACTTGCTTAGTAAATTCTTTTGCAACTTCAACTTGCCCAACAAATTCTTCTAAAAAACCCTAGCCTTTGCACGTGCGGAAGATAATGGTAAATTCTTCCTCCTTTCCTCTTTACTTGAGTTGATTATCTCTCTTAGAGAACTTGGCTTGCAAAGTGACCTTGATGATGCTCTAATTTGACTTCTGCAACTCGACCTTTTTCTGCTGCAATAAGTTCCCTAACACTTTCACACTTGTGGAGAGAAGTAGCCCAAAGACAATCCAAAAATCTCGTCTCTTTCTTCTTCCTTCGTCCTTCTTTTCTTTGCAACTTTTACTCTTTTGTGATCGGACTTGTGTGAGTGAGTTGAGTTCCCAAAGTGAGGTCGAAGTCTCTCTTATATATAGGCCTTCTGCTAGGTTGAATTGCACCCTTTAGGGTAACCTATCCACTTGAGTAGGCCAACTTGATCTTTGCAACATGACGAGGTCTTGGAGGGTCTTTTGACTCAAATAATTTTTTCTTTACAATATGTAACATGCCCAAATGGGTCTTCCGTACATGACAATGACTCTCTTAACTTGTGGACTCAATGACAAGCCCTAGAAGCTCTCAACGGGAGTTTGACCTAAAAATAAATTTCCCTTGAGCATGAAACCCATGCCTCAAAAGTAATAATAATAATTTATCTCTCTTTTTATTAAATAAAATCATGATTACATATTACATATTTCAACACCACCCAAGCATACAAAGCTAGGAGACGATACCCATTTCACTTTTTCCCCAACTGCAAGTGCGAATTCAATTAGATATTCTAAGGGCAAGTTTGGTAGTACTCCTTCTAGGGTTGTTTTCCACTTTATATGCAATGAGAGAGCTGAGAAATGTAAAGAGTTTTTTTCAAAATTGTTGGAATAAGGAATCACTGACAGGGGGGGTGAATCAGTAATGGATGTAAATGTTAACTTTTAATCTCTTTTAAATTACAATCATCAATATGAGCAATTGTAATTAAATGCATAGACAACAAAGTAAATGGACACAAAGATTTAACGTGGAAACCCAAATGGGAAAAACTACCAAGCTGTTTGTTATTGTTGTTTGTGAGCACCCACTCACAGGAGGCCCCAATCCCTTTAAAAATGGCAAGCCACCACTTAGCAAGAGGCACCAACCTCTTAAAGATGCAAGCCCCAACTTGCTTCAGCCGACTATCCTATTTGTCATACAATTTTCATATTGAGAAAAAAAGGCTTACTACAATTATACGGAAATATAAAGACATGATCTATTGTTACAAATAAATACTTCCACTCTTCTTTGTGGCCCTTCTCTACATTGTGCACTTCACTGCTCCATTGATTTGCTATCGACCCTCAATTAATCTGAGCAAAATATCAGTTGTCATCCACACTTCACCTTAAGCACACACAGAGTTACAACAATCCACACTCTCACAGCTTACAACAATGATCCCCCACGTTCTACTCAGTGTTTCCTGAGCCTTTTTTTCAGCAACAACACAAGGATCGTTGCAACCTCTCCGTTCATTGACCAACACATTCAATCTGCAATATGTCATATTGGTCTTCAAGTACAGGCCAATGTATGGGCCAAGGTTACTTGGGAGCGGGAGCGACATTTTCAGAAGCTCCTGGTTCGAGAGTGAATCGGTGAGCGAATTTTTATATAATATATATATTTTTATATTTTGATGCATATATGCCAACAAAAGCATGTAGAATGATAAATTAGATATAAAAAAGCATAAAAACATAGATTGAACCATATAACATCAATCATCTAAAAGTTTCTAATCTTCATCAACCACGTCCACAAGTTAGTAACATACAACATATTGAGTTTAATGATTCATCAATCTTAAAGTTTCAAGCTTTCAAAATTCAATATATAACATTTATCATCATTGATCACCAAAGCTGTACTTGTAGGCTAAGTGTAACCATTACAACAAAGAATATCTAACATGAAATGAAACAACTTTCAACTTTCACGAAGCAACACATTCATAATTCATTACCAATGAGTTATAATTGTCAACTTCAAACTTCAAACTTAAATTGCCATATATTTTTTACAAAAAATATCATTATAAATATGAAAGAATCAACAGTTATAAAAACTACTAGAAACTAGAAAAGACAAGTAAATCTATTATCTATGGCTAATGCTTGGGCGTCTTGCCACCACGAGAAATGTCTAATTTTTTAGTCTTATTGGAAAATTAGGATCTTTGTCATTAATATCACCCTCTAATCCTTAATATCCAGAGGTATCTTTGTCATTACCTTTGGATCTGTATAGGGATCTTTGTCATTAATATCACCCTCCAAGCATTAACATAAGATAGAAAAAACATAGCATGTCAAGTCAAGGTTTTGTTTGAGTGATGGGTACATTTTTAGTAGGGTCATGATAGAGGAGTTCGACAATCAATATCCCTAACATCAAGGTACATAGAAGGATTGGTGCTCTTGAGTAAATATGAGTTCCATACCCTAATACGTGACAAAATCCAATGGAAACATTGCAATCCCCCCAATCTTGAAATCCTGAAAAACTGATAAGTCTTCTAGATTTTGAATGAGATCTAAAATTCTACTTTCTCCATATGAAATCCAATGAGGTCGGAACCACTCTTAAACATCCCGAGTCATTTCATGGTAATGTTAAAAATTTAAGTAAAAGGATGAAAATGAAGATTAAGGAGAATGTCAATTCTACCATGAATCACATATCAATACTAGGGCCATAGGCTTGATCATTAGGCTGCCCCACTAAAAAAATATTGTTTCTTTGAAAAAAATTGCATTTGGATTTTTTTTGCAAAAAATGTTAGGGAGAGAAAATTTTGCTCCCTGGTTCACTCTCGAAAATCGCTCCCCGCGGGAGCGATTACGGGAGCGTGCTTCAGGAGCGAGCTCGAAGGGGGGGGGGGTGGGGAGCCACTCCCCCACAACCCTGGTATGGGCTCAATTTTATTTCAGTCAATTGGTACAATCATGATCTTAATTGTAGCATAGTAAGGTTCTACTATCAGTGATTTACTTATGCAGTAATTACATCACTTTCTTCGGCCATTGCAGCAACAATTAAATCAGAGAATTGGCTCCTGAAAGTTTCCTATACGAAGAATTAATTCTCAGTACATCTGCATATACAAGAAGTTCCTCTATTGAATTCTGTTTGTACAAAAGGCATGGCTCTCTAGCACTCTGTTGCAGGTCGTGGTCCTTACCTCCTTGTTGATTGATCTCTCAATTCTTTTCTGTCACCAGTAGTGCCAGGGATGACACCCTTTAATGCAGACGATGTTTCATTAATGCCTCTGGTACCCTACTTGGTGTAGTTATCAAAGGCTGCTGACTTGTTCAATGCCAATTCTTCCAACAAAGGAAGCACCCAAATATGGCTTTAGTGCTAGGTTTATCATACAGTGTCGATGAGCTGCCGACTCATCCATGCTCTGTTATCCAGAAATGTGGCCTAATGCCACATATGGCACACCTGCTAAATTTGGAGACTCTGTTAGAAAGTTGCCAGCTCGTCAACCTCGTTAAACACATGTCCACAAGAGCTTTAGCTCTCAGCCCGCAATGCTTTTTATTGATAACAACCTGAACAACCACAACCAAAAACCGTGTCCTGACGCACTCTTCATTACATGACTGAACAATAGTTATCGACGATCTTTCCATCTCTCGGGCCTACCTTCTCGACAAATATCCTTTTTGCGCCTTTGTTTTTGTTCCGGCATTTCCTTTTGGGAAAACCCTTCATACATTTGCGACTGCCCAACTTTCCGGTTTCACTGCTCCTCTGCTCCCGACTTTAACACTAGTGTGCACTTCTCTGTTTCTTTTGGTTCTCGGCTCCCCGGATTTAATGCCCGCACACACTTCTCTGTTTCTTCTAGTTCCGTACTCCCGACTCCCCGACACCCCGGTTCCTCGACTCTTAATTGCCCGGGCCATTATCAATTGCTCTGAACCTTTGCTCTCCAGGGAAGAATTCTCAGCATTACGTGTTCCATGTGGGACCTCTGCTGTCTTGCTCCGCTTATCAACGCACTTGTTCGCCTGCCGACTTGGTCAATACTTTGAACCCACACATATTTAGCTCCGCAACATTGACTTAGGGGGTGCTAACCTTTTACTGGAAATAAATCTTGATCCAAGAGGCCATTTATGAGCTTCAATATACTGTTGGAAAGCCCTTTCTGAGCACTATCCAATTATGCCACTTGCAGACACATTCGAGCTGATCAGCTGAGGCAAAAGTTCCTTCTAAGCTTGGGACTCCCATTGATCTGCCATCTTTGCCCATTTTACATCAATGCCGACATTCTGCTCAACAAAAATTAGAGGCAAAATTGAATGCAAAGGAAGCAGAGAAAAATGAGTTGCAAGTCAAAACAAGGGAGCTGCAAGAAGCTGAGATAAAGATGCTTGGGAAAAGTTTGGCATTCAAAGGATCTCCCCTGCCCTCATTCTATCATGAAGTAGCTCCATCAAAGGTTGAGCTGAAGAAGATAGCTCTTACCTGCCCAAAATCTGTCAAGTTGGGGTGGAGAAGGAGGCTGGAGCCATGCTGGTGTAGAAATTGAAAATGACTAGAAAGAAGGATGAAAAAAAAGTGAGTAGTTTTCATTCTTGAACACAAGGGGACAACTTTTGTAGCAGCCAGACGTGCAATTGCTTGAGGACAAGAAATGTCGGGAAGGGGGGACTGTAATGTCCCCTATTGATTAATTGCCCACGGAAGGACGAAGTAGCTTATCCAACCCCTTGGCTATAGTCATTGATAAAGGGAAAACCCAATTATCCTATGCTTGGGGCAACATAGGGTAAATTTTGGGGTAGGTAGGGAAAAATGCCCAAATTGGGGGTTGCACTTGCAACCCTCCACATTTGAGGAACCCCATGAGGAAATCTATAAATAAAAGAGAATTGGAATCACATTTTCATCATCGATTTGGATTGAATATCTCTGTTTTCTTGAGCCTGAGGCTCTTGAGGGTTTTAAGACTCCTTCTTGATTAGTTTCGGTGGAGGTGATTCCACCCTACCGAGAAACCTCTTTTTGACTGTTCTGGCACAACATTCTCTCCTAAGCAGCTCGGATCTGTCTGGTTAGCAAGGAAAATCTACACTGTGGTCTATTATAGAGCAGTGGAGTGTTGGTCAATAATTGTCATTGATGAAATATAAGATCTCTTGATGAGCTCTCTTAATGGAAGATTGATAGATGCTGCACTATGACATATGATGACATGGAAGACACACCATGATGAAGAAGCTCTAATGATCTCTTACTATCCCAATCACCTTCTGCACTAAAATTTTATGAACAGTCATAAAGAAAAATAAATTTAGACACCTTGGAGGCATCCTTTCACAATGAATCCTAGACCATATTAAAGAGGATTTTTCCCTCTTTCCAACAAGCTCTTACTTTCCCTGAAACTCCCAATAGAGAAATTGAATTTTTAAGATAAAAATATATATATTTACAGTCAAGCCAACTTATGCAGTCATATAATGTCGGCCTTTTTTTCCAATGGTTGTGTCTCTTCATAGGGACAAACAACTATATATATAAATCTGTGTTTCATTCATTTCTGGCCAGCAATTTGGTGAAGAACATCTGAGAAACACAGAACATTGAGGAGAGTTCACATCTTGTGAACTAAGGTCGAGGAGGACTTAAAAATCATATTGATTGGGTTATCCTTCCATTTAGATTTCGAACAGTGTACAGTAATCTCTGAAGGATCAGACTTGTACAAAATTTTGGACCTTAACCTCAATTCCTGTGATCAGTTTGAAGAGCTCGGATCTACTGTGAATACCAGAGAAACTTGGATCTGTAGCTTAGCCTGTGGAGAATCAAAGTAGGGCTCGGACAGTCACCAATAAGAAAATCAGACCAGAAATAAACCTTGAAGAACAGTCACCTCTAGAAGCCTCAGATCAGTAAATATAGGGCTCCGATCTGTGGATAAAAGTGCACCTGTGACAGCCACCTGTGGGAGACAGGACTGGTGGACAGGCCTCTGTTGAAGACTCCTCCAAGCTCGAACTTGCAGCAGTCTTCGAACCTGTGATCTAAGTTTTTGAGGAGCTCAGACAGTTTGTCTTATGCTTGGATTATAGTCCTTTCTGAGTAATTTGTGGCTCATTTCAAAAACACGATCTAATCACCTAAGGAGGGACAGTCACCTATAATATATTGGATTGACGGCTAGGAAAAGAAGGATTGCAGTCCAGTGGTATACCTCAAGACCAGTTCCGTGGATAGTCACTCGGACTTATGTGAGGACTATTGAAGTCACATGATGGACAAAGTACAATGAAGAATCTTGTTGATGATAGTCAAGTAAGTACATCACACATTTTCTATTAAAAAGAAGACTGAGGGATTGGTGTCCTTGGGGTAGGGGCCCCTGAACACAAGGTTGGTGCCTTGAGAAGAAAGGGTCAAAGCCCTAGAGGTCGGAGCCTCATCAAAGTCCAATTTGGTGCTTGGAAAATAGGTTGGTTCCTGTTTCATTAAAATGGTTTGTGGCATTCTCTCATCTATTGTATACTATTATTAAAAATGGATTGAAGTTCTCTTCAATTCTTAATATCATTATTATATATATCTCTCTGTCTTTAATTGTGAAGAATCTAACTGGAAATAATTAAAATTTTAAAATAAATAATGATTCACCCCCCTCTCAGTATTTCCAACAATTGGAATCAGAGCCAGCTTCTTCATTATCAGCCTAACAGCTGGAAGAAGGATTCTTAGGCACAATGAAGAACATGGAAGCAACAGGGAAACTCCCTATCTTTGATTGAAAAAAATTTAGTTTCTGGAAAAAGAGGATGTCCTACTATCTAATGTCTCTTGGCCCTGAAGTATGGCACTTTGTTTTGGACAGATACAAAGCTCCCACCGGTCTTCCAAATGATGCAGATGAAAGAAAAGCCTACATTGCTAATGCCAAAGCTTTAAATTCCATCACTAGTGGAATCACCAATTCTGAATCTACGAAAGTCATGAACTGTGACTCAGCCAAAGAAGTATGGGATAAATTGGTTTCGCTATATGATGGGGACTCCAAATTTAAGAAGGCAAAGCTTCAAACCTATAGAAGACAATTCGAGAGTCTGAAAATGGATGATGAAGAAGATATTGCATCATACTTCCTCAGAGTAGCTGAAGTGGTTAACTCTCTTAAAGGACTAGGGGAAAATATTGAAGAAAGCACCATAGTTCAAAAAATCCTAAGATCACTTCCTGACAGATTCGACTCCAAAGTAAGTGCCATAGAAGAAATGAAGGACCTAGATACTCTCAAGATGGATGAACTTCATGGAATCCTTATTGCCTATGAGATGAGGAAAGGGATCCCAAATTTCAAAGAAGCAGCTTTCAAAGCCTCAAAGTTTACAAAAGAAGGAAAAGGATGGAATTACAACAACGATGAATCAGATACTGAAAACGAGTTAGCTCAATTTGTACGAAGACTAATGTAATATCCCCAAAGGGAAAATAACCAGTAATACACAGAAATATGCCAGACAGATATAGATAATATAATGCTGGAACCAGATCATGGAACAAGTACACATAGAATGCCAGAAAACTAAGCCATTTTATTAATCTGAGAATACATATAGAGGAGTACAAGATAATCGGGATGAGTGCACCTATCCTTGCCCTGGGCAAGTGGAGACCCTCTCAGAACAAATAATGGCTGCAAATAAGGACAGCGTCCTAGCTGGCTGAAGATCTGCTATGAAGAGCTGCTGCTGGAATGCAATGGAACTATGAACTGAAGACTAAAAAGATGGCTGATCTCAATCCTCCAGCTATACGATAAAAACGACGCTCTGCTTGGTGACGGCGCGAGCTGATGGAAATGCGGCCACACAACCTCCGGATAAGAATGATCGGCTCCTCAGAGGTACAGGCTCTTGGAAAGCGGCTGCAAAAGCCCACACACAAGACCACATGCTCCTCAAATCGGCGTCTCCACCCCCGGTGGATGCGTCCTCTGCCGCCCCCGGTCCGCGGATGCGAGATGTCCCTATCCGGATACGCGTCCTGCTCCGGATCTGCGTCCACACAAGGCTAGATGCGCTATCCTCCTCGAATGTTTGGTCTGCCAATATCTCCTCAGATCTGCATCCTCCAAGGCTGGATCTGAAGGTATCTCTTCAGATCTGCACCTTCCAAAGCTAGATCTGCCAATATCTCCTCAGATCTGCGTCCACCAAGGCTGGATCTGCTGCTATATCCTCAGATCTAGGCTGGATCTGCCAATATCTCCTCAGATCTGCATCCTCCAAGGCTGGATCTGAAGGTATCTCTCCAGATCTGCACCTTCCAAGGCTAGATCTGCCAATATCTCCTCAGATCTGCAACCCCTAAGGCTGGATTTGCTGCTAGTTCTCCAGATCTGCGTCCTCCAAGACTGGATCTGCCAATACCTCTTCAGATCTGCGTCCTCTCTGCCTTGGACAGCTGGATCAGCGTCCTCACTATTCAGATCTGCGTCCTCCTCCTGCTTGATCTGCGTCCTTCCCTCTCTGGATCAACGTCCTACCTCCTGGATCTGCGCAGTCCAAAGTAGGGGCTTCCTTCTCTCCAATTCTCCACCAGGAACTGCTGCTAATTCCACTGAAACTGAAGGATGTTACTCAGAAAATAACCTTACTAGGGCAGGCACTCGAAGTCCCCCGAAGCTAAGGGTGATACCAGAAAATAACCTTACCAGGGCAGGCACTCGAAGTCCCCTGAGGCTAAGGGTGAGATCTCCGAACGGAGACACTCGGTTGCACTAAACAGTGCTGCAGACCGACTAAACAACCGGCGTGCTGAAGCAGACAGAAGTCTAGCTCTCAATATCAATATCAAATCATGCATGCCAAAATGAGGTGAGAGCTCCACCTTTTATAGTGGTAAACTCCCTCCAAAACCTTGACTGCGTCCTTCACTCTCCTTGGCCTGCGCAGTTAACCTTGGGTCAGCCTGAGGCCTCCCCTCATACACATGTGGACCCCCAAGGCCCCCTCTCTAAGTCATAACGTCAATCTACTAGGAAAAAACACTTTATTTTATAAAGTGAGGTGACTAAAGTGAGGTGACCCCTCTTATTTCTCACTTTATTTATTATTTCTAGCTAAAGCGGCAAAATAAAACAAAATTGAAATATTCCAATTAGCAAAGCTAATTGGGAATATTACAGTCTCCCTCGGCAAAACGTTGCTTGTCCTCAAGCAACTAAAGTGATGGATGCTGTAAGATCCTCTCATCCTCCCAAGTGGCATCCTCATCCGGCAAATTCTTCCATCTCACCAAGAATTCTCTGATCTTCCTGCTCCGCAGCTGTCTCTCCCTAGTGTCGATAATAGTCTCCGGCTGTAACACCAGATGCCCCTCATCATCTGTAGGCGGTAGCTCCTCGGTGACCCTCACATGCTGGCCCAGTGCCTTTTTCAGGCATGATACATGAAAGATGTTATGAATCCGGCTGCCTTGGGGCAGCTCCAACTCATACGCAACCTGCCCGATCCTGCGTATCACCCTGTATGGTCCATAAAACCGAGGCTTTAGCTTCTCCGCCCCCTTCTGCTTGAGTGAAGACTGTCGGTATGGCTGTAGCCGTAGGTAGACCAGGTCCCCTACCTCAAAGTGTCTCTCCACCCGACCCTTATCAGCATACAACTTCTGCTGATTCTGTGCTGTGGCTATGTTGTCCTTGAGAGCCCGAAGGATGTCTTGGCTCTCCTGGATCCATAACTTGGCTCGCGGAGCCCTGCTAACACCAAACATCATATCCACAAAAGATAGGGAATGATATCCATACAAAGCATAGAAAGGTGTCATACCGATGGACATATGGTGGGTTGTGTTGTAGCAGTACTCGCCCAAATGTAGCCATTTCAGCCATGCTCTCTGCTGCCCATTGACGTAGTTACGCAAGTAGCCCTCCAGCCACTTGTTAACTATCTCCGTCTGCCCGTCCGTCTGTGGATGATAACTAGTGCTCGGTGTCAATTCTGTCCCCACTAGTCGGAAGAGCTCTTGCCAGAATCCGCCCATAAAACGGCTGTCCCTGTCGCTGACGATGGTCTTGGGTAGACCATGCAATCTGAAAACCTCCCTGAAAAACAACTCTGCCACCTGTGCCGCTGTGTGATGTGCTGAAATGGCGAAAAAGTGAGCATACTTCGTCAGCCTGTCAACCACCACGAAGATGCAATCTTTGCCCTGCACTGTGGGCAACCCTGTGATGAAGTCCATCGAAATGCTCTCCCACTTCCCCTCCGGAATGGGAAGAGGTTGCAACAACCCCGCGGGATGACTCATCCCCCCTTGTTCCGCTGGCAAACCTCGCACTCCCTGACATGCTGGAGTACGTCCTCCTTGAGGCCCTTCCATGCAAATCTCTCCCTGATGGCCCTGTATGTCTTGGTGAACCCCTGATGGCCTGCCAATGGTGAATCATGTGAAGCCTGGAGTATCTTCTTCTTGAGCTGAGATCCCTCAGTCAAGAAGATCCTGTCCCTGTAATAGATGACCTCATCGGCCACCCTGTATCTGCTATCCGCTACCTGCCCATCCAGAACCCCGCATGCAAATCTATCTTTGGAGTACTCAACCAGTAGTCGAGCCTTCCAGTCAGCGTCCAGGCTCATGAGCGATAACGTGGCCGGTCTACGAGAAAGGGCATCAGCTACCACGTTATTTTTCCCCTTGACATACTCTATGTCAAAGTCGTAAGCCTGGATCTTGCTGATCCACTTCTGCTGTCTCTCCTGCAACTGCTTCTGCTCCAGAAAGTACCTCAGGCTGTTATGATCTGTCCTCACCCTGAATCTGCCACCCACCAAGTACTGTCGGAATTTGGCCAATGCATGCATGATGGCCAGCATCTCCTTGTCGTATATGGGATATAGCCTCTCGTGTGGAAGAGCTTCCGGCTCTCGAAAGCAATCGGATGACCGTCCTGCATTAAAACTGCACCAATCCCCTCTCCTGATGCATCGCACTCTAGGACAAAGGGCTGCGTAAAATCTGGGAACGCTAATACGGGACAACTGCTCATCACCTCCTTGAGCTTGTCAAAAGCTCGCTGTGCTGTGTCCGACCAACTGAATGCCCCCTTCCTTGTCAGATCCGTGAGGGGTGCAGCAAGCTGAGAGAAGCCCTTGACGAACTTCCTGTAGTAGGTGCAGATACCAATAAACCCTCGAAGTTCTGTCACATTCCGTGGCTCTGGCCAGTCCCTGATAGCCCTGATCTTCTCCTCGTGGACTCTCACCCCGTCCACTCCTATAATGTGTCCCAGATACAGCATCTCCGTCAACCCAAACTCACACTTGGAGAGCTTGGCAAAGAACTGCTGCTCCTCCAAAATGTGCAAGACCGTTTCAATGTGCTGGAGATGCTCCTCCCAAGTCCTGCTGTATATAAGGATATCATCAAAGAAAACCAGCACAAACTTCCTCAGATGATCCCTGAAAATGTGGTTCATACAAGACTGGAATGTAGCAGGTGCATTGGTCAACCCAAATGGCATGACCAGAAACTCAAAGTGCCCATAATGACACCTGAAAGCAGTCTTGGGAATATCCTGTTCCCTCATGCGTATCTGATGGTATCCGGATCTCAAATCAATCTTTGAGAAGAACCGTGCTCCTCTCAACTCATCCATCGGCTCGTCGATCCTGGGAATGGGGTACCTGTTCTTCAGGGTCTTCTTGTTCAGAGCCCTATAGTCAATGCACATGCGTAATGTGCCGTCCTTCTTCTTCACCAGCACTACTGAAGAAGCAAAAGGACTGGTGTTGGGTCGAATGTGACCAAGGGCCAGCAACTCCTGAATGGCCCGTTCTATCTCATCCCGATAGGCCTTGGGATGCCTATACGGTGTGGTAATCACAGCCTGTATCCCCTGCTCAAGCTCGATCGTGTGCTCAAACCCCCGATCCGGTGGCTGTCCCGGCGGAATGTCCCCAAAAACTACTGCATATCTGTCGAGAATAGACTGTAGATCAGGGTGCACCGTCCGCCCTGTATCCACTGCCTCTGAAGCCCGCAACTCTACTGCCCACTCTATATCTCCCTTGCGGAAAGTCGCCTCCATGCTGTGTGCCGATACTGTCTGGGGTGGATATGTGTTCTGCCCTCGTATCTTCTCATGCTTCCTCGTCTTGGGATCATCCCACTCCATCTCTAAGGCCTTCCAATCCGTTGTGACCTTCCCCAGAGTAATAAGCCACTGAACCCCCAATATCACATTGGTGTCCGGGATGTCCACCACAAAGAAGTGATCGGTCAAGGTATAGGTGCCCATCGTCACTGATAATTCTGGTACATATCGAGCACATGCCATGGTCTGATCTCCTGGTACCAAAACAGGAAACCCATCAAAGCCCTCTGTCGGTATGCCTCTCCGCTCAACCATCTGGGCATCAATGAAGTTGTGGGTGGCCCCACTATCGACTAAGACCGAAACCCGCTGTCCGCGCACTGTCCCCCGTACGCGCAATGTCAAATACTTGGGGACTCCTCGCAATGCTGCTAGAGCTCCCCCAGTAGGTGCGAATGATGCCCCACCTGCATCGGGTGGTGGAGGTGGTAAGGTACTCTGCGCGGCATAACATCCTCCTGCCTCCTCATCATCCTCCTCATCCTCTTCCCCGCTGCTCTCGGAGAAGACCTCTATGAAATGTGCCTTCCCTGCCGCACATTTGTGTCCCGGTGCCCACGGCTCCTGGCAAGTGAAGCATAATCGCTTCCGCCTCAGCTCTCTCCTGGCCTCATCATCAATCTGCCCTCGTCCCGGATTCGCCTTGGGAGGCGGGGCCCTCGTGTCCTTACCCTTAGGCTGGAAAGCCTGTCTCTGGGGATAAGGTGGCCGAGTCCTGGGCAAGACATCCTGTAAGTCTCGAGTCCTACTGATAGCATCCTGCAGAGTAGCAGTTTTGTTCGACCGGACTAGGCCACGAAGTGGCTCTGACAGCCCCTCCACAAACATATAGACCATCCGAGCTGTCGATAAGTCAGGTACCATCACTGAAACCCTCAATAAATCCGAGATGTATGCCTTTGCACTCCCAGTCTGTTTGAGCTTGGTCAGCTCAACAAAATGCTGCTCCGGATCCCTCCTGTCAAAACGCTCTACCACCCTCCTGGTAAACTCGGCATATGTCGTCACTGTGGAATGCCCGAGTGTCGCCATCCCATGAAACCACCAATCCTGAGCCTCACCCTCTAAATGCAATGTAGCCATCTTAATGGCCTCCGTCTCCGACATTTGATTAAGCTGGAAATAGATGTCCAGCTTCTCCACCCAGGACTTTGCCGTAGTCTTTGATGAACCATCAAACATAGGCAAATGGAATCTACTAGCCGCACGGTGGTCATCACGGTGGTATCCGCGCCCCTTGTGCTGGTGCTGCTCATGCTTAGGGGGTTTGATGCCGCATCGATACTGGAGATAGCGCTCAAAGGGGAGAGTATCCATGAATGCCTGTCCTAAGCCCTGCCACTCTGCAAAAACGGCTGCCCATTGAGCTGGACTCACATCTCTCGGTGCTGTCGACCCCTCGTCCTCTACCAGGAAGGTAGGCATGGTGGGTCGCGTGGGTGCTGGATTGTCCCTCTGTGCACCTCCCCGCACTCCTGTCCCTGTGTCTTCTGGCAAGAATGTGGGCATAGTGGATCGCTGAGCTGTCACAATGGGGATAGCATCGTGCACTGGTATGTGGCGAGACATACCCGATCCTTCACCGACCTGAAGAATTCTAGGGGGTTCTCTCTGACTGATCTCTATGGCCGAGAGCCTCTGTGACGTCTCCTGTATGTGGCGGAGGACTGCCTCTTTAAATCTCACATCATCATCTGCCATTGGGTTACGCTGTTCCGGGCCCTTCTCAGGCTGCTCTGCCTCAGAATCTGTCTCAGGTGGTACCTGATCAGAATCACTTCCCCCGAAGGGAAACTTCCACCTATCCTCCGTTTCTCTGCGTCCCTTCCGATAGATGTAGGGGTTATCCCCGGGCGTCATAGACTGCTAGCACCACAGGCTGAGCCAGATCTATGCTCTGATACCTCTGTAATATCCCCAAAGGGAAAATAACCAGTAATACACAGAAATATGCCAGACAGATATAGATAATATAATGCTGGAACCAGATCATGGAACAAGTACACATAGAATGCCAGAAAACTAAGCCATTTTATTAATCTGAGAATACATATAGAGGAGTACAAGATAATCAGGATGAGTGCACCTATCCTTGCCCTAGGCAAGTGGAGACCCTCTCAGAACAAATAATGGCTGCAGATAAGGACAGCGTCCTAGCTGGCTGAAGATCTGCTATGAAGAGCTGCTGCTGGAATGCAATGGAACTATGAACTGAAGACTAAAAGATGGCTGATCTCAATCCTCCAAACCCTCACCAATAAAAACGCTGTCTCTGCTAGTGACAGCGCAGAAGACAGATGAAATGCTGGCCACACAACCTCCAGATGAAATGATCAGCTCCTCCAGGCTGGAAACACTGGAAAACGCTGCAAAAGCCCACACACAAGACCCTGCTCCTCAAATCAGCGTCCTCCCTGACTGGATCTGCGTCCTCTCTGCCCAGATCTACTGGATCTGAATCCCCCTATCCAGATCTGCGTCCTATCACTCCAGATCTGCGTCCACCAAGGCTAGATCTGCTGCTATATCCTCAGATCTAGGCTGGGTCTGCCAATATCTCCTCAGATCTGCATCCTCCAAGGCTGGATCTGAAGGTATCTCTTCAGATCTGCACCTTCCAAAGCTAGATCTGCCAATATCTCCTCAGATCTGCGTCCACCAAGGCTGGATCTGCTGCTATATCCTCAGATCTAGGCTGGATCTGCCAATATCTCCTCAGATCTGCATCCTCCAAGGCTGGATCTGAAGGTATCTCTCCAGATCTGCACCTTCCAAAGCTAGATCTGCCAATATCTCCTCAGATCTGCGTCCTCCAAGGCTGGATCTGCTACTAGTTCTCCAGATCTGCGTCCTCCAAGACTGGATCTGCCAATACCTCTTCAGATCTGCGTCCTCTCTGCCTTGGTCAGCTGGATCAGCGTCCTCACTGTTCAGATCTGAGTCCTCCTGCTGGATCTGCGTCCTTCCCTCTCTGGATCAGCGTCCTACCTCCTAGATCTGCGCAGTCACAAGAAGGGGGTTTCTCCTCTCCAAATCTCCACCAGAAAACTGCTGCTACTCACCACTGAAACTGAAGGATGATGCTCAGAAAATAACCTTACCAGGGCAGGCACTCGAAGTCCCCCGAGGCTAAGGGTGATACCAAGAAAATAACCTTACCAGGGCAGGCACTCGAAGTCCCCCGAGGCTAAGGGTGAGATCTTCGAACGGAGACACTCGGTTGCACTAAACAGTGCTGCAGACCGACTAAACAACCGGAGTGCTGAAGCAGACAGAAGTCTAGCTCTCAATATCAATATCAAATCATGCATGCCCAAATGAGGTGAGAACCCCACCTTTTATAGTGCTAAACTCCCTCCAAAACCTTGACTGCGTCCTTCACTCTCCTTGGCCTACGCAGTTAACCTTGGGTCAGCCTTATGCCTCCCCCTCATGCTCATGTGGACCCCCAAGGCCCCCTCTCTAAGTCATAACGTCAATCTACTAGGAAAAACACTTTATTTTATAAAGTGAGGTGACTAAAGTGAGGTGACCCCTCTTATTTCTCACTTTATTTATTATTTCTGACAAAAGCGGCAAAAATTAAACAAAAATGAAATATTCCAATTAGCAAAGCTAATTGGGAATATTACAACTAAAAAGGGGATCTAAGCTAAAAGGTAAGTACCCTCTTATTTGTTTCAATTGTGGAAGAATAGGTCATTACGCTGCAAAATGTCCTCATAAACATGATAGCGATGATGAAAAAAACTCTAAAAGAATGATGTACAAGAAGAAAGGGTTTAATAAGAAGAACTTCTTCTCTAAACAAGATGAGTCTGATGAAGATGAATTCGTAGTCATAAAGAGGAAATCAACTAGAAATGTGCATCAGTACAAAGAAAGTGATGATGAATCAGATGAGGAAAGTAATTATGTTGGAAGCAAAGAAACGTTATTCATGGCATTTACAAATGATGATGACTCAGAAATAGAAGATGAAAGAAACATGGATAGTTTGCTAATGAGTGCCATTGAAGAAAATGAGAATCTACAAAAGAAGATAATTTCCCTCAAAATAGAAAGAGAGGAAGCAAAAAGAAGGGAAGACTTCTTGAACATCAAGTTAAAAGAGAAGGATGATATCTATGAAAAACGTGAAGCTGAAATAGTGTCCCTAAGAAAGGAATTGGAGCAAATCAAAAGGAGTTGGCAAAGCTCTCTAGCTCTTGACAACATTCTTAACACTCAAAGACCTCAACATGACAAGTCTGGAATTGGTTGCAAAGGAGAATCATCAAGTCTGAAGAATAATGCCAGAAGTTATGCTGATGTACTCTCTTGCCATCCAAAAGAAGAAAAATCATCTCAAGAAAAGGTCACATCTCAAAAACAAGATTTGAAAGAGCAACTCCAAGGAAGAATGTTGATTCAAGCTATGGATACTACAACAGGTATCAAACTATTTTTCTTGGACATTGTTACAATTGTAAAAACTTTGGACATCAAGCTAAGCATTGCAAGGCTCATAAGAATGAAGCACCAAGATTGAATAATCAACCAAACCAACTGCGTGGGCCTAAAGAGCAAGAACAAATCAAAACTTACAATTCCTTTGATCCTTTGGCTAAGTTTGATCCGCTTGCTCATTATGTGATGATTATGATCATAATGAACAAAATTGCCCTCTCAAAAGGGAAAAAGCTAAAAACGTAAATCTCAAAACTGACAAATGTGTCCTAGCTCTATGTGCTCATAGTGAAGAAAATCATTGGTTCGTGGATAGTGGATGCTCGAGACATATGACAGGTGACCAAAAGAAGTTTATCTCATTGAACAAGAAAAATGGAAATGTATCCTTTGGAAGTGGATGTGCTAAAATCACTGGAAAAGGGACTGCTACCCTTCTCAATGGACTGGGAAAGGCTCAAAATACCTTGCTGGTAGAAGGGCTCAAACACAATCTCTTAAGTGTCAGCCAGATTTGTGACCAAGGACATAATGTTGTCTTTAGTACAAAAGATTGTGAAATAAGAGACTCGTCCTCAGGAGAGCTTGTGGCAAAAGGAGTAAGAACACCAGATAATGTTTACATTCTCAGTTGAATCCAAAAAGATAAATGTTACTTAAGTCAAACAGAAGAAAGTTGGTTATGGCACAAGCGATTGGGGCATACAAGTTTTGATAACCTAGTCAACATCAACAAAATTAATGCAGTAAGGGATATTCCAAAAATGTGCAAACCAAATCAAGTTGTATGTGGCCCATGCCAACATGGAAAGCAAACCAGAACTAGTCACAAAACTAAGGAGTTCTCAACAACAAAACCTTCGGAAATTATTCATGCAGATTTGTGTGGGCCAACTAGAACTCTAACTCTTCAGGGTGAAAGGTATTTTGCTCTATTTGTTGATGACCATACTAGAATGATGTGGATATATTTCATAAAATATAAATCCGAAGCGTTTGAATGTTTTAAAATCTTAAGGCTCTCATTGATAATGAGAAAGATTCTAAGATTAAATGTCTTAGAACGGATAGAGGAGGAGAATTCACCTCAAAAGAGTTCGATAAATTCTGTAAAGAGCATGGAATCGAAAGAGAACTCTCTACTGCTAGGACACCCCAGCAAAATGGAGCAGTTGAAAGAAGGAACCGAACCATTCAATAAATGGCAAGGACAATGCTACTAGCAGCCGATTTGCAACCAAAATTTTGGAGAGAAGTAGTTGGCACCGCAGTTTACACCTTAAATCGAACTCAACTAAGACCAAATAATGAAAAGACTCCTTATGAATTATGGAAACGAAGACCTACTTCAGTAAAATATTTCAAGGTTTTTGGAAGAAAATGTTTCATAAAAATAACTGATGACTCACCAGGTAAATTTGATTCAAGAGTTGACGAAGGAATATTTCTTGGATACTCCACTAGGAGCAAAGCTTACAAATGTTACAACTATCGTCTACGAAGAATAGTGGAAAGCATTGATGTAAAGATTGATGAAGGCCTTCCAGAAAAAGGAATTGAAGATCATGAAGTTGAGCCTTTCTTTGAACAAAGTGAAGAAGAAGAACCTAAAAAGGAAGAGGAGAATGAAGAACCTCAAAGAGAACCTCAAAATGAATCTTCACATACTCCCTCCAAGATCAAGTTTGTTCAAAGATATCATCCAGAAGAACAGGTCATCGGAAATATAGATGAAGGAATCCAAACTCGAAGAAGGATGATAAGCACCCCTAGAAAAGATGATGTGGCTCTATTATCTTTAATAGAACCTGAAATTTTTTCTTAAGCAAGCAAAGATCCTCATTGGATAAAGGCCATGGAAGAAGAAATGTCTCAAATTGAAAAAAATGAGACTTGGGAACTGGTACCTCGCCCAAAAGATAAAAATATAATTGGAACAAAATGGGTATTCAAAAACAAGATGAATGAAGATGGACAAATCATTAGAAATAAAGCCAGACTTGTCTGCAAAGGATACTCGCAAATCGAAGGAATCGACTTCGAAGAAACCTTTGCACCAGTAGCTCGAATGGAAGCCATAAGAATGTTTCTAGCATTTAATTACTCAAAAGGATTCAAGGTTTATCAAATGGATGTAAAATCAGCATTCCTGAATGGAGATCTCAAGGAGGAAGTTTACATGGAGCAACCAGAAGGATTTGATCTTGCTGAAAGAAAAGACCTTGTATGCAAACTAAAAAAAGGCCTTGTATGGATTAAAACAAGCCCCTAGCGCATGGTATGCAAAGTTGGATCACTATCTGCAACAAGAAGGTTTCAAAAAGGGAGTGGCAGGTAGCAATCTCTACATGAAGATGGACAAGGAAAAACTTTTGATCACTCTTGTTTACGTCGATGATCTAATCTTTGCTAGCAATGATGAAGAAATGAGCCATGAATTTGCTCTAAATATGTCAAAAAAATTCAAGATGTCAATGATTGGTGAGTTGTCGTACTTTCTTGGGCTACAAATATCTCAAACCTCTGCAGGCATGTTTATATCTCAAGCAAAATATCTTAAAGACATGCTTAAAAGATATGGGATGGAAGATTGTGCACCTATGAGAACACCAATGACCACAGATTGTAAATTAAGCAAAGATGATGATACCCCCCAAATAGATGCAACTCTTTACAGGTCAATAATTGGAGCTCTCCTATACTTAACTGCTACAAGACCAGATATTATGCAAGCAGTAGGAATGGTAGCGAGATTTCAGTCAAGTCCTAAACAATCTC
This sequence comes from Pinus albicaulis, assembly GCA_034641835.2. Lineage (NCBI taxonomy): Eukaryota > Viridiplantae > Streptophyta > Pinopsida > Pinales > Pinaceae > Pinus > Pinus albicaulis. The sequence continues at coordinate 215,617,725 of CM076584.1, read as the reverse complement.
ATCTAGCAGCTGTGAAAAGAATTCTCAGATATCTGAAAGGAACGACTAATTTTGGTCTTTGGTATCCTAAGCGTTCAACTCTTATTGTGACAGCTTATTCTGAGGTTGATTGGGCCACAAGTGTGGATGATCGAAAAGTACCAGTGGAAATGCATTCTTTATGGGAGATTGTCTTGTATCTTGGCTCAGCAAAAAGCAATCATCTATATCCCTTTCTACAGCTGAAGCCGAATATATAGCTGCTGTTGATTGTTGTACACAAATTCTATGGATGAAGGAAGCCTTGAAGGATGTCAACATAGAAACTAAGCAACCAATTACTATTTTTTATGACAATACTAGCGCCATCAGTCTTTCAAAGAATCCGGTGATGCACTCAAGAACCAAACATATTCCAATCAAATACCACTTTCTCCATGAACAAGTTGCTGAACACAATATCAGGTTGGAATACGTCAATACAAAAGAGCAAATTGCGGATATCTTTACAAAACCCCTTCCACGAGAAGCATTTGAGTATCTTCGCCAAAAGATGGGGGTCATTGCTCTTGCATCACATTAAATCAAGCAGCATGTCAGGGGGAGCAGCATAACAGGGGGAGTACTTGGGCACCCCATTTGCCATTGATGTCAAAGGGGGAGAGAATTCTATAATATTTCCATCAATGACAAAGGGGGAGATTGTTGGTCAATAATTGTCATTGATGGAATATAAGCTCTCTTAATGGAAGATTGATAGATGTTGCACTATGACATATGATGACATGGAAGACACACCATGATGAAGAAGCTCTAATGATCTCTTACTGTCCCAATCACCTTCCGCACTAAAATTTTATGAACAGTCACAAAGAAAAAAAAAAAATTTAGACACCTTGGAGGCATCCTTTCACAATGAATCCTAGACCATATTAAAGAGGATTTTTCCCTCTTTCCAACAAGCTCTTACTTGCCTCGAAACTCCCATTAGATTGTGAGAAATTGAATTTTTAAGATAAAAAATATATTTACAGTCAAGCCGACCTATGCAGTCATATAATGTCGGCCCTTCTTCCAATGGATGTGTCTCTTCATAGGGACAAACTACTATATATATAAATCTGCGTTCATCCATTTCAAGAGTCAGAAATTCGGTGAAGAATATCCGAGAAGCACAGAACTTTAAGGAGAGTTCACATCTTGTGAACTAAGGCCGAGGAGGACTTAAAAAGCACATTTGTTTGGGTTATTCTTCCTAAAGCTCGGACAACAAATTACACAGTCACCTTTTATGAAGTTCGGATTTGTGACAGGTGTGTAAACAGTCTGCCTGTGGAGGAACAGTGGACAGTCACCTACTCGGTGCCTTAACCTCAGTACCTCAGACATGTAAGAAGGTTGAATTGTGGACATTAAGCTCAAATATACTTGTGGTAGCTCGGACACAGCTATGGAGAAACTGTAGCTCGGATAGACTTGTGGAATTACACCTTGGTTCTCTAGAGGACTCATAAATTTTGGACCTAAGGACAGTTATTTATGGAGGCTCAGAATTGCAAGCTAGTGAACCTGTGATACTTTGGATCTGAACTTGTAGAAGGATTGGACTTACCCTTGAAGGCTCAGGCTCAGAATTGCAAGCTAGTAAACCTGTGATACTTCGGATCTGAACTTGTAGAAGGCTTGAACTTACCCTTGAAGGCTCAAACTTAGAACTGCAAGCTAGTGAACCTGTGATACTTTGGATCTGAACTTGTAGAAGGCTAGGACTTACCCTTGAAGGCTCAGACTTATGTGAGGACTATTGAAGTCACATGATGGACAAAGTACAGTGAAGAAATAACAGTGAAGAATCTTGTTGATGACAGTCAAGTAAGTACATCACACAGTTTCTATTAAAAAGAAGACCAAGGGATTGGTGTCCTTGGGGTAGGTGCCCCTAAACACAAGGTTGGTGCCTTGAGAAGATAGGGTCGAAGCCCTAGAGGTCGGAGCCTCATCAAAGTCCAAGTTGGTGCTTGGCAAACAGGTTGGTGCCTGTTTCATTAAAAGGGTTGGTGCCCTTCTCTCATCTATTGTATACTATTATTAAAAGGAGACTGAAGTTCTCTTTAATTCTTAATATTATTATTATATATATCTCTCTGTCTTTAATTGTGAAGAATCTAACTGGTAATAATTAACAATTGAAAAGAAATACTGATTCACCCCCCTCTCAGTATTTCCAACAGTGGAGGTCTTCCTAGGGCTCCAATCACAGAGTCTCCTGTGCAGCGAATTTTCATGATCTTTTGGGAGCATTGAGGGCAAATTGAGGACAGCGATGCCCCTATTCCGGGAGCAGAACTTCCCCTTTTATTTGTCTGTACAGGCATCGAACAAGGATTCAATCTGTGGTTTGTTGCAGGGCATAAGGGATTTGACTGCAGCTTGATTAAACGACAGTCTGAGGTTGTTGGAGGACAGTGGAGGCTTAGTCGAGGCTCATCCCAGGCACCATCACAATCAGCAAAGTAGCTGAGTCAAACATGGCCTCTTCTGAAGATAGCGGGTTATACTCGTCCCTTCCAGTGCTGCTGACAGCCACAGTAGGGTAATCAGAACCTACCCAAGAACGAACAGGGGATTCTGGGGATTACAGTCCCCAGGGTAACATTGGGGCACCGTCAGGAGTTGAGCGTCCAACGGTCTGAGCCAGCGATCAGCCTTTTAAGGCTGCAACTAATCCTGAACAGAGTGACTGAACCTTATTGCAGCTTTGGGCACCAGTCTGTGAGGCTTTCCTGAGGCCAGCCATTATATCTTCAGGTCTGTGGGTATCTCCAGGACAATTTTGGAACTTGATGCAGAAAACGTACAGTAGCGAGTAACACTTAGATTGGACAATATAGCATAGTACAGTTGAATATTGATTTATTAGATTGTGACATTGCAAACAGTATTGGTGGAATTCTTGGTTGGATACAATCTCTGTTTCATTGGGCAGTCAGCTCTAGTTCAATGTGATTCCATTGAAGAACTAGTTTGCTGTTCGAAATAATTATGTATTTCAATAATGCCTACTGTTAAATAAATGAATGTGCACTGTTATTGTATAATCCTGTCTAATCCGCTGGAAATCCTAGCTGAACAAAGAAACCCTAGGACAAAAAATCCCCTTGGGATATTACAAATATAAGATGCATTTTTCCAAAACAAAGTTTCCTATACAGAAGGTATGTCAGAAACACCTGGTGATTAGTTGGATTTTATTGTAAAAATACCTGTTTGTACTTTTCATTTTGTTCTTTACATATTGACAAGGTTAATTCTCTTAAATCTTCTCAAAATATATTTATCTTTTATGTAGGAAAAATTAGATGATGCATATTTTAAGTTTCTAAAATGAGAAATAGATGTAACATGGAAATCTTCAGGGCAATTTATATACTTTACAACTAGCCTATGTAATGTTTGACAGATTGTGCATTTATATGTTAGAAGTTTGGTTAATGTTCTAGAGGAAGTCTGCTTCACAGCAATCTACTTTCTAGAAATTGGTTGAATAATCACATTTTTGTGATAAATAGCTTTTGAACTTTACCATGAGTGTGGTGTTGAAGTTACAGATTGCAAGAGAAATGCTGCTTATGCTTTCTTTGACACCTTTTTGTAGCTTTATTCATAAGTTAGGGCTCAGACCATGTGTTAGCTCCTTTTGCATCCAACTATGTGAATCTCTAAAACAGTTGATGAGTGGAGATAGTAAGTTAGATTTACATTGCATGTGTCATAGCAAGTTCAAACAGGCTAATTAGTAGTGTCCATATTTGCTTCTTCAGGTACCCGATTGGTTGACATATGACTTTCCTCCAGCTGTGAAAGAAAAGGTAGATCGTCTATGGGGAGGAGATTGGAAAGGTCAAGCTCAGAAATGGTGAGCTTTCAACTTGTTCCTAGTACCTACATATGCCCAAGTTATAATAAGCTAGATTTGAATTTGTTTCAAATGGATAACTTTTGATGTGCTTGTGCAACATTTTAGCATGTCATTTGCCAGAAATATAAGTACAATGTGATGAATTCTTTAAAAAGGGAACAAGTTAAAACACTGGCTAGGGAAGCGCAAAAATAGGTTTTATTTTGGACTTCAAGAAATCAAATGCCGTAGTAATAGAGTGCAGGGTAGATGTACTACTTTCAATTATGTTCTTAACCCTAAAATATAATCAAGTACAAATAACCATGAAATATGAGAGAATCACATTTCTGCATGATTAAAATTGATTAGCACCTAACAAAGCCTGTCTTTTTAAGAGGCCAGTTTCCAAGTAAGGGAGTTAAATCAAACAACATTCCATTTGCATCTGTTGGCTTTGGTTTAGGTCGTCCTTCCGATAGTTCTCTTGGTCCCAATTTTTCTAGTGATATTTTAGGAATATCACTCATAGATTGTTTCCTTTAGCGAAATAGTGGAAACACTACCTGCATTGACATGGTGCTAGCATACTGTAAAGCTCAAAATACTTTTCAGCTTAGCTTTCATGCCCAATGGGCATCTTTGCCATCAAAGTCAGCTAAGATTTTCACAATGGGGTTTCAAGTTTGAACCTAGGTCATCATCATGATATGCGCTTCACCTTTCTGCTAGACTATAGACCACTGAATGATCACTTGTAGATTGTTTCTTAAGATAATTCATGATCTTTTCTTAAGGTCTTACATGCATGTCATTAATATGGAATTATAAATAATTTGATAGTTAGATTTGAATGTATAGCATAGTGGGATAAATATCTGTTCTTTGATACGTAAAGAATGACAATTTCACTCCTCAAGTGCCCTGAATAGATATTTCAATCTTTGTATTTTCCACTTGTCAATGTTTCTTTTTTGGGGTTTGGATCGTTGTAGCATCCTTGTAATGCAAATGGACACTACTGATATACCAGAAATATGTAGATACTAGAAACATACCTCAAATATCAAGATAAGAGAGGAGTCATTCACATAAAATCCAGAAATATGATGAAATGATGAGATTTCTGTTGACATGTTTTGTCTAATCTTCACTTGTGGGCACATGCCAGTTTACTATGTTGGTAGTTGAGGCCCATTTTGGGCTTGCTACCCCCACTAGATTGAGGGTAATTCCCAGGGAAAATCCTCCCCCCCCCCCCAATACTTGATACAGTGTGCCAACTAGCAGCCACATATTGATCCACAGATAGCCACTCACAGTTGCCTCTCAGCTACTATCTGGTCATTGATTTTCTTTCATCTAGCTAGTTCGCCCGATGAAGGTGGGTCTTCAAATATGAGGTACGCTAACCATTTTTGTATCAAGTGCTTTCATTTAGTGGCTTGAGGCATTCTAGTGTGGATCATGGGTTAAATTGGATGATCGGCTACTTTTGAGTATATCCTTGTTCCCCTGCTTCACATTGTTGGTTATCTCCCGCCCCTAGTCCAGTGCGACCCTCCTTGAGGGCTTTTTCTTCCACAATATAGGATTGGCACAAATACGAGGCCTTGATTGATGACGTGTGCCCATGCTAATCCATAATTATCACCTTCCGCCCTTTTTCTTGCCCCATTTCCCCACTTTAGGTTGATTGCTTCCTACTCACGTTCTTTGCTTTCCCTTGTGTACTATGTTTTTGAGTAAGGGCCTAGAAACATGATCCTAAGAGGTTGATGCAGCTGAAAGAAAGTTGGAAGCTTGTGTAATCACACTGAAAGAAAAATGTTAGAAGGCAAAATATGGCTAAGACAAATGAAAGTGCATGGACAAAAACTTAACCTGAACTCTACCCCTTGCATTAGCCATCACCTAGTTCCTGGCATATCGTGATCTATCTAAATAAAATGAACTTTTGAATGTCCCAATTGCAATCAGCAATGGACCACTACATCTTTAAGGGGTGATTGATGCATCTATTGAAGCTTGTAATCAAGCTGCCTATGCAAAGAAAAAGAAACACTTGAGGGGTGGTAAAAATAGGCTGAAGAAAGGGGTAACTCAGGTCCCACTATTGCTCCATGTTCACATTGTATTACTCAAGGACATTGTTGGAAATTGGTTGTTATTGATGTCAACCCAAGCAGAAGCCAGAAGAAGCCCTGTTTTCCCTGCTCTTGTTTTGGCATATGACCGTTAGTTTGCAGGCAAGACCTTCATAGGTTGATTGTACTTGTAATGCTGTCCAACTGTAGGTTGTACACCGTGTGGCTCGTCATGATTGAGGAGATATGCTCTTTTAAAGTTTGAGCCCCAAAGTCATGGTGAAAGTGCCCCAAAATGAATGGTAAAGGCTGCACTATGGTTTGTTCCAAAATTTGGCACAAAGTTTAATGTTGCTTATGTTGGACGTTGGGTAAATTCATTGATTGAATCGGCCCTTAAATGAGGAATTTCATTTTGAAAATTATGGGGTTAGTTATTAAGTTGACATTTAATTTATTATAGATCCATGGTTGGCCCTTCATATCATTTGACCACATAATCGATATAAATATAGGAGCTTGTCTCCATTCAAAGACACAAGCTTTTCATATATATATGAAGGATGCGTAAGCATTAAGAGGCAACAAAAGGTTTTCTTTGGTATATCAGCCTGTCTTGATATATTTGTCTTGGTCTGTGTTTTCCCCTGCAACATCTGATCTGAGTTGGTCTCTGCAATATTTTTTTTATGCCTTGAGTTTTTGCTCTGAATCTTCATGACCCAATTTCATGGTGGCCGTTTAATCTCTTGACAGAGGAGTTTGTGATAATCAACGAGCACTATTGTATTTACGTGATCTGTGTTTAATGGTCTGCACTTTGGTCGATTCGAATGCTATTGCATCAATCCGAGAGAGTGTGCGAAATGTGTGCATAGATGGTGTGTCGTTGACACGGTGCAAGAAAAATTGCGTGAGTATTTGAGTGGTTTTGAAATATGTTTCATCTGATGCGCTGTGGGCATGTAAGTGTATCTCTGTTCCAATTCTTTTGTAAATACCAGTGTGGAAAAAGTCGGCAAAAAGTCCAGACTTTTTGAAAAAATCCCGAATTTTTCCCTAAGCTGATTTTATCGGCCGACTTTTTGCCGACTTTTTCATCCTTGAAAAAGTCGCGATTTTATCCTCGAAGTCCCGACTTTTTGCTGACTTTTTCCAAAAAATCGTGGGTGAGGTAGTTTCTTTAATAAATTTTTAATTTTTTTTTGAAAAAATTGGGATTTTTTCCAAAAAATCTGGATTTTTTCTAAAAGGTCGGGATTTTTTCCAAAAATGAATATTTTTGTATTTTTTTAGTTTTGCGGACTTTTGCCGATTTTTTCAAAAAACTCTCGACTTTATCGAGTTTTTCAACTTTTGGACCCTTGCCGATTTAATCCCGACTTCGACTTTTTCCACATTGGTAAATATGATTGATATGTGATCTTAATTGTCGACCAGTGTGTTCTGCTGTTTCATGGATCTGGAAGACCTATGCATTAACACTATATAAGGTGATATCTTTTGCAATGCAATTTGTTCTGGATCTTAAGCTTGAGCTTTCACTGCCTGTTTTTAGTTTTGATTCATTCATATCGAATGGAATAGCTGTTGGCAACAAAAACTTGATTACACACATTCAATCAACTGTAATACGAAGTTCGATTTTGAAAGTTTGGCATGGCTGGTTCAGTATTCTGTGGTTGATAACGATCGATGGTTCAGTGGGCTACATTGGTTTGAATCCATTGGCATTTTTTCTAATTTCTTTCATGAGGTTGAATGTCTGGTTTTTGGTCTGGTTGAGTATAATGTTTGGTTGTAGTGCAGATTGAAATTTGCATTGGTCAACATAAAGATGAAAAAATCGCGAATTTATCGCGAGTTTTTCGGGCTGCTGATTTTATCGGCGATAATTTCAACGATTTTTTGAAAAAATCGTTATCGCGATAATTACAAAAAAATCGCGAGTCGAAGGGAAATTATCGTGGCAGCCTCCAACAGCGAGTTTTTAATCTGATTTTTGGTTTTTTGTTTTTCATTTTTAGTTGGACAGACTTGCTTATGAGAGCCAAGGAGGGAAGGAGGAAAGCCAAGGAGGGAGATACGTGATTTACAAGCCCAAGATTGGACAAAAGTGAAGAATTTCTTGCAAGCCAAGCGAACAAAAATCGAATTTGGACCAAGTGTCTCCGGCAAAACGTTTTTCCAGGTATGGGCATCAAATTTGACCCATTTTTTTTTTTTTTTTCTTGTTCTTCCATGGGTTTTTATTACCCATGTATTTTTCATCATTTGTGATTGCATTTGGTTGTGTTTTTTTTTTTGTTTTTGTTTTATTGAGAGGAGAGGGTTTATTTTGGTCAAAAATGCAAAAAATTGTTTGTTAAATTTTGTTTTTTATATTTCTTCTTGTGCTCTTAGTTTCTTCCCATTATTTTTGCTTGTGTTTCAACATGTGTTTTTTCCCATTATTTTTGCATTGAGTTGATGGTTTTTTTTTGTGAAAAAAATGAAAAATGAAAATGTTGTATGTAAAATTGTAATTTTTTTATTTTATTTTTTAACTTGCAATTTTTCTTGTGCCCTAGGCTCAAATTTCAACATTCAAAGTTCAAAGTTTCCAACATGCCAAGGAAATTAGATCCTTTATGGGAATTTGGTGAACCTGATCACGGGTTTGACCGATTAAACTTGACTTGCAAATTATGTGGTCAACACATGGCAGGGGGGATATACAGGTTGAAATACCACCTGGCACAAATTCCTGGGCATGAAGAAGGCCCTTGCAAAAACACCAATGCAGAAATAATCAAAAGAGCCATGAACTCATTGGGAGAAATAGAAACCACTAAACTCAGCAAATCAGCTCTGAAAAGTCAAATATCAGGGTTTGGAGTTGACCGTGAGAGTGGTAGTGGCTCTTCAGCATCAACCTCTTCTACAGGCAGCCCCGTAGCTGCCTCCTCATTTTTTGTTCCTAGAACCACTCCCGGGGCACAACCATCTATCTCCTCCCTTATTAAAAGAAAGGAGAAGGAAGAAGCTGATAAGTTGTTGGGAAAACTGTTTCTTTGGAGTGATATTCCTTTTAATGTTGCCAGGAACAATCCATTTTATCAGGCTACGATTGATGCTATCGCTGTTGTTGGCCCAGGATACAAAGCCCCTACATATCATGACCTTAAAGGGCGCATTATGCAAAATGAGAAAGCTGACTGCACCAAGAGATTGGAAGAGTTAAGGGCATCATGGGAAGTCACAGGATGCACTGTGATGTCAGATGGTTGGACTGATCAAAGGGGTAGGACCCTTATTAACTTCTTGGTCAGTTGTCCCAAGGGGACAATGTTTATAAAATTTGTTGATGCATCTGCACATGTCAAAGATGCAAGATTATTATGTGATTTATTAGATGTGTTCATTATGGAGGGTGGGCCCCAAAATGTTGTCCAAATCATAACGGACAACGCTGCAAACTATGTTTCTGCTGGCAAGATGCTTATGGAGAGGTATTCGAGCATATTTTGGACACCTTGTGCTGCACATTGCCTTGATTTGATGTTGGAGGACATCGGAAAGCTTGATTTTGTCAAAGATATTGTAGAATCATCAAAGAGAATCACAAAATTTATATATAACCATGGATCTGTGCTTCATTTGATGAGGACATTCACCAACAAGAAGGAGTTGGTGCGGCCTGCTATTACACGATTTTCCACTACTTTCATCTCTCTTCAATCCCTCTTGAATTCTAAGTGGGATTTGAAGAGAATGTTTCTTTCAGATGAGTAGCGTGCTTTGACTATCGGCCGCAAATCAGAGGGACAGGCTATCTGCAGGTTGGTGTCATATCAGGAAGATTTCTGGGCTGGAGTGGAAGAGGTGTGCAGCATTAGTGAACCTTTGGTAAAGGTTCTTAGATTGGTGGATGGAGAGAAGCCCGCAATGGGCTACTTGTATGAGGCCATGGATAGGGCCAAAGAAGCTGTTCGCAGCTATTATGATGATAAGGGTGATGATGGGTTTCAGAGACAACTTCTTTTATGGGAAGTGATTGATGATTGATGGAACAACACACTCCATTGTCCCATTCATGTTGCAGGGCTCTTCCTGAACCCCGCATTTGCTTATTCATGTGGTTTTCTATTTGATGCTGAGGTCATGGATGGCTTTTTCACTTGTGTTCAGAAGATGGTGCCAAATCCATCAGAACGTGCAGAAATATCCAAAGAGATGGAGGTATACAGAATGGCAGGTGGCACCTTGAGCTTCGACATGGTTGTCCAGGATAGGACTGCTAAAATGCCAGGTAAGATTTTCACTATTTTTAAAATTTTCTTATGTTTGTAACTTTATAAGTTTATCTTATTTGTTGTAACTTGTAACATGTAGATGCATGGTGGAGGAGCTACGGTGGCAGATTACCAAAACTCCAAAAACTTGCCATTAGAATACTCAGCCAAACATGTAGCGCTTCAGGATGCGAGCGCAACTGGAGTGTATTTGAAAAAATACACACCAAAAAGCGCAACAAGTAAAAAACTTAACATATTCCAACTGATTTTTTGAATTCATTAAATATTTTTTTTTAAATATTTAATTTATTAATTTATGACCCTTGTACAGGTTGGAGAGTCAGCGGCTCAATGACATGGTTTACGTCTACTACAATCTTAGATTGTGGGTGAGACAACTTGAGAGGACCCCTGATATGGAGGCCATCTCTTTAGATGCGATTGACATCACTGCTGAATGGAGGGTTGAGGCTGAGAGGCCTGTCATGGAGTCAGCCCCTGATTGAATAGAGCAAGAGGTAGTGGAGGGGGAGGACTCGGAGGAGGAGGAGGAGGAGCAGCAGGAGGAGGAGGAGGAGGAGGAGCAGGAGGAGGAGGTGACACCACCTACCACTACTACCGGTAGAGGACGTGGTCTGCCTCCTTTAGCTCCTAGTGGTTCAGGTTCTCGTTCTGGTGCTTCATTTGTTACTTCTAGAGCACGACATAGCCCATTGCCAGTCCCGCCAGCTTCTTCATCTAGAGAGAAAGGCAAAGCTGTTGTATTTTCTCGCAAGAGGGGCAGAGGAAATCAATAGTATAGGACCATAGGTTATATGGTGCATTGACATTCCTTTGTATATGACTGCTGACATTATGACTCATGATATGAGATACATTATTATATTTTTTGTTGATATTTTGAGGCTGAGTTGACTCTTGAGACTCAGGACTTAGTATTCAGGACAGGATTCAGTTTTATGTGTGATGTAGCACTAGACATGATGTTACACATCTTATATATTAGTTTTTTTTCATATTTATGTGTCAATGCATTTATTTTATGCTGTAGATGCTTTAGATATTAAAAAAATTGAAAAAAAATGAATATTTTTGTATGTGCCGATTTTTTCCCGATTTTTACGATTTTTTCCTTATTTTTTCCCCTCGGCGATAATATCCCGATCGCGATTTTTTCATCTTTGAGTTACATGACACATCATATTTAAATATGGACTGATTGTAAAACAGTGATTGGCTGCCACATAATGCTTGAATATAGTCACGTTGTAATGCATGAAATAAACAGTATTTTGCCGCATATAGTGAAGTTGTAATACCAAAAAGCTGAGCCACGTAAAAACTCAGTTGTGAGAACTACTGAATCGGTTGCAGGGGTCCGAGGCTGACATAATTTGGTTTCACTGTTTGACAGTCCAAGATGAGTATAAGTTATTTTCAAGTTCGTGGTTGTGATTCTGTTTGTCTATGATATGTGGTATGGTGATTATAGTAACGCCATCTTGGTCCCATTGAAACCCATTTTTGAAGCCAAATTAATCATCAAGACAATTCCTGTGAATGCTATTGCTTCTAGTGCTCTGTATCAACGAATATCAGATTGCATTGGTCATATCTGAAGCAGGACAGTGATATGTATGAGCAAAGAGTGAGTTTGATGTGCTAGCAGAGTTTGCACCCATTAGGGTTTGATGTATATGTTGAGACAGAGGATAGAGATTGGTGTTGTTGCCAGTTGTATTGTTGAAGCATTTCAAAGGTTGTAATATATTGCTAGTATTCTACTGGTTAGCATAATATTGTGAGGACATTGCTCCTAGGGTTTGGCTTGATATACTGCTAGTGCATTGATGCAGAGGATGTAGAGAAATCCATCTAATGAGTGTCAGGTTTACAACAACATATCAGTAAGTGGCTATTGGACAGAAGTAGAGGCAGTGCAGTGACAGTGTGTGTGTGCCATTGACAACAGTGTTTAGGCGGTGATCGAAGTAGTGGTTATCAAATGCAATGGTTGAGCAACATATTCAGTTTGATCTATCTTATTCTGTTATCTTATTTTCAGGGTGGTAGGGTGGTGCAAAGCGGAGATTGAAGTCTCTTTTAGGTTGGAGCCCGAGAACAGATCAGGATGGCAGGGTGGTGCTAGGGAAAGTTGGAGCTTGCAGGGTGTTGGAGCATCCTTTCAGTTGGAGTTGATAAAAATAGGGTGTTGGAGCATCCTTCCAGTTGGTGTAGGTAATAGTAGGGTGTTGGGGCATCCTTTCATTTGGAGCTGATAAAGCCAGGGGGTTGGAGTCTTCTTCCAATCGTTGCTGGAGAATCTTGGAAGTTGGAGCTTTTTGTTGATGTAATTCTTCAAGACATATATTAAAAGTGTTCGGTGGTTTTTCTCTTGGAAGGGTTTCCACCTAAAAATATCTGTTACAAACGTGTATGCTTTTCATGGTGTTCTTGTATTGATGTTGCTACTTTCATGATATGTTGATGAATGGTATAATGGTTAAAATTGTTAATTTTCCATTGTTCTATGTTGCTACAATCACTTTAACCCAATTCTTTTCTTCTATTAGCAAGCAATCTAGTAACAAATAGCAATTGTAGATAGAACATTAAATGCAATGATAGTAAAAGATAATCAAGAGCAATAGGAGACACAAGATTTGGTCAAAGACCAGGGAAAAACCCGACAATGTGGAAAACCCTTTCAAATTCTTCTTATTAATTTGTCATAAGATATTCAGCAGAGAGAGTACAATGTTTCAATTCATCAATCAAGAGTCAAAGACAATCTTTTGACTATCCAACAAAATCAACCAACCAATATCCAATGATGAGCTAATAGTCCAAGTCAAATTTGGTGAAACTCAACAGCAATCAGCAGCAGAAAATGATTCCCTAACTAGTTCTTAAGTCAGCGGTCAACAACCCTCGAAAAGTCTTGGTCAAACTGCCAGTCAATGCGGCCTTCCAAGCTGGTAAAAGATCAGTTAAAACAGTCCCAAAATCCACGGTCAAAGGAGAGAAACATTGCAATGTGTAACTAGGTTCGGTCTTCATAATGACATATCTAATCATGATTTTATGTATTTGATGTAAAGAGAAAAATAAATTTATTATTGTCATTTTTGAGGCATAGGTTTCATGCGCAAGGAAAATTTATTTTTATAGGTCAAGCACCCATTGAGTGCGTCTAGGGCTTGTCATTGAGTCTACAAGTCAATTGAGTAATCGTCATGTATGGAAGACCCTTTTGGGCATGCTATATATTAAAGAAAAAATTAGAGTCAAAGACCCTCCAAGACCTTGTCATAGTGCTACAACAAGTTGACCTGCAAAGGATCACAAGTCAGCCTGCCAAGAGGAACAAGTCGGCCTATTAGGGTTCAAGCCTATAGATATAAGCACTCGACCTCATTCAAAAGATCATCCATGAAGAAACTAGAAGTTCGATTAAAGGAAGGAGAAGTGACCTAAAGCCAACTAGGAAAAGGAAGACTTCAAGGAAGAAGAATCCGAATTTTTTAAGGACTGTTTTAGGGCTAAAACTCCTCACATGTGTGAAAAATCTGGGTATCATTTAGTGCAACAGAGACCAAAATATGTAGTCACTACAGGAGGCTGAGAACAAGAGAAAGAGGACCATCTTGCAAGCCGAGTTGCTGGAGAAGAAGCCACTATCTAAGCGAAGGAGAAAAGAGAAGAAAAATACCATCTTTGTCTCTCACGTGCCATCTAGGGTTTCTGTAGTAAAGGCCAAAGACCTCAGTCCTAAAGCAACTAGATGAAATTTTGAGGAGAAGACGAAATCTGAAGTGTTGCAACAAGTTTGACCAGTGTGGACTTTGTGGAAGAAGAGCTGATCAAAGAAGTGACTTGACTTGGTCTTGGAGGGGTCTTGGTCAAGGGTATAGGTCTTAGAATTCGTCATTTGAAGTTCTATAAGAAGAGAAGAGTTCTTGTGGGTTTTTCCTCTCAAGAGGAAATGTTTTGGCCTTGGCTGATAGCCTACATCTTTGGTCCTCTTGTCTCATTGTTCTTTCATAGTTTAGTAGATGTTTGATGATAATAACATAATAATAATCAAGAAAGAAGAAGCTAATCAAGTTAAATACATCACAAGCTCTTATCAGAGTAAGAGAAATCGCCGAATCTAGCTGCCCCTAGATTTCTCAACATGGTATTAGAGCTAAGGTGACAAGACAAGAAAGATAACTTGAAGAAGGATCATCAAAAGGAGTATCAAGAAAGTCAAGACATCAAAGAGGACATCAAACCATCAATAAGGACCAGTCTACACATCATCTTGAAGAAAGGATCTAAGGAGCATTAATGAAGACTACCCATCTCATCAAGGATCATACCATTTAGAAGCAAGAAGAAGAAGAAGACCTCAAAGACTCTACTTTAAAAAGGGACTACTCATTTGAAGCATCGTGAAGTCTCCATATTCTACACTTCTACATCCCAAGGAAGCAAGTAGAAGCATTGCCATCATCATCAAGGAAATCAAGGTGATCTCCCTATCTCTGAAGAGAGGATCACATTTCAAGCATATTTGAAGAAAGACATCTAGAAGAAGTATTGTCATCTTCAAGGAAGGAAACATCATCAATCATAATCAAGAAAGGCATCAAGTTGAAGATATCATCATCAAAGGAGCATCTTCACTTGACAAGTAAGTATCTTTATATCTATGTTTGAATCTACTATCAAAATGACTTAATTCTACAAGGAAAGCAATAAATTGGTTGGGTCATCAAATTTCCTTGCATGGAGGAAGATGATAGATTTAATCCTCATAGAGAATGAAGTTATTGGATATGTTAAGGGTTCAATCTCCAAACCATCACAAGAGGAAGCTCAAGCACTATTGAAGTATATGAAAGGGGAAATAAGGGCTCAAAAAATCTTTATAGAACCTGTTGTCGCACAGAATGTCTAGGCACCGCGACAACAGCTCAAATCAGGGGCTGTCACCTTGATCCCCAATCTCTCTATTTAAGTTGTCTCTTTATAGCAGTCTAAGGGGGGTAGACCCTATGTAAATGGAATGAAGGAGAACTCGTTGGGAACCAACCAGTTCGGGAGACACAATTAAACGACCAAATACTTGTAAAAGATCTAGCAAGATTAAATGATTTGATTGAATTGGAAAGATTGATACCAATGCCTTATGGAGTCAACTATCCTGCTAAGGAAATTACAACCAAGTACTTGATGAGAAACTGCTGCTATGCAATGTTAATTTAGAATGCAGAATGCAAGGAAAACGATTTGAAGAAGGAGCGAGATGAAGCAAGCTTCGAAGATGAGAGTTAATGTTAAAAAGCCTAAAGCACTTAGATTATAAATAATCTGATCTAACCACTAAGTACTTAAGCGAGAGTGTCAATTATGAAGATGGGAAAATTACTCAATTAAAAAATATACGGATCCACAATAGAGCTCTGAAAATCATATATCAATCACACTTACTTGAAAAGATTTCCCAAACATTAGTATTCAATAAACATCCAATAATTCAAGTAAATGAAACAAAAGTTAATTAAACATTAGGCAATTTTAATTGATTGAACATGTTCCAAAACTCAGATGCCAATGATCATCAAACCCAACTGAAACATATGAAATTTACTAGCACTTAAATCTCAGTAATTATTCATCCAGATATACCATGAAAGTATAATGCTAATAAAACCACTTCATCAAGCAATTTATGGATTAAATGATGTTCTTAAAAATGCAAATCCAAAAAATTAAATTTTCTCCTATAGTAAAACTTAAGATATATTTTTCAGCAAGATTTCAAATCTGAAATATAAATTACAGCAGTAATTTAAACCATAGATATGCAAACAAACGATACCAACACCAATGCCCAAAATGACTAAAAATAGTAAAAATTGTTGAACTTGAAGAAAACTCAATTTTTAGGGCTTGATTAAGAGAAATTTCAGATCTGATATTTTTATTTCAGCAGTGAAACAGTGATAGATCAACAAGATAAAACTACCCAAAATAGTTGCCAAATATTTCCAGAAATAACAAAAATATATTAAAACTTGAAAATTTCAATTTTAAGGCTTTAAGAGAGTTTGATTCAGTAATTTTCAGAACTGATAAGTTTGTAACAGCAGTGAATTGATAACAGATCAGCACACTGAAAATACTGAAAATGATCCCCACTATGTCTAAAAATAGTAAGTTTTGCCGAAAAACTAAAAGTTCAATTTTTTTGGACCTTATTTAGGATATGCATAAAAACTGTTCAGATCTGATTTTTCACAGTTATGCAGTAATTTCCAGCAAGCTTTAAAATCAAATCTAGGCAAATTTAAAGATGCCCAAATGGTCAAAAATTCTGAAAATGAAGATTTTGCAATTCTAAACAATTTTGACCATATAAAATGTGTTTTTAGGGCCTAATTATTTGTGATTTGCTTGCTGTAATAAAATCTGCAGAAAATAGGGGTTTAGAGATCAAACTCTTAGCCCAAGGCTTTGAAAATCTCATCGTTGAAATTTTTTGAAATTTTGGGATAATGTTGCCGCTTGAAAATTAGAAATTTGGAGACCAAAATCCTGTAAAAATAGCCTCAAAAGCATATACGTCCTCAAGGGTCTAGATCTGAAGTTTTCCTTGGCTGATTTTTTCAGATCTATTCCTGCAAACAAATATTGAGCCCAGATCTTGCCCTCCAAGGTCTAGATCTGGCTCAGATCTGAAAATTTCCTTGGCTGATTTTTCAGATCTGAAGATTTCCTTGGCTGATTTTTCAGATCTGAAGATTTCCTTGGCTGATTTTTCAGATTTGAAGATTTCCTTAGCTGATTTTTCAGATCTAATCCTGCACAACTGAAAAAAAAAAAAACGCAATACCCAATATGTACAAAAGTAGCGAAAATCCTAAAAACCCAAGTGTTAGAATTCAAAATTATGTTACAAAACTTCAGATCTACATATGCAAATTACAGATCTATACAATATATTTACAGATCTATGCACAAAAGTTGCAGATCTATCAGATTTGAGGAGTATAAGTCTGACTTCACTCCCAGATCTGAAGATTTAAGACTCTTACTAGCCATATCTAACTTTAAATTAAAAAAAATTAAGATAAATTTTTTTATTTAGGCACAAGCTCTAGAAAGACCCTGCAAAAAATATTCCGTAAGATAACTTTAGAAATTAGGAAACAATGGGTTTTTTTCAAATTTTCTGAAATCTGAGAGTCGGCTGATCTAACTGAAGATTTTCCCAAACGCTCAAATCTTGAATAATGATCTATGCACACTTGGATCTGAATTTTAGATTGATAGAGATTAAAAAATAAACATAAGACATTTCAGAAAAACAGATAACTGATCTTTCCGTTAAATCAAAATGCAATTTTAGAAACCCATAAATCTACACAAGATACCTGTATGCAAATTAATCCATAGGGGCCACCAACCATAAAAAAAAAAAAACAATAAAAGTAGCAGAATTTAGAGACAACATCACCACATAGATCTGGAAAAGGAACATCAAAGTTTGTAACCCCAAAGTTTTTATGCTTTATTGATAAAAAAATTACAAGAGCTTTTGAGAACAATTGCACGATCCAAAGATCGGATGATTGAAAAACTGACAAAGACCTCTAATTTATAAGATAAAATTTCCAATGGCTAGTTCAGTTGATCCATGTAAAAATAATCTTGATCGTCGAAAAGATTTAATCATCTTTTAATCTGGATTATCGAAATTATAATTTTGAGGAAATTCGAATTTATCATTTAATTCCATTTTAATTAACTCAAAAATAATATTTTTGAGTTAATTACCTGAAAATTTTGACTTAGATTTAACCACCAAGGCCCAAGGGTCCAAAATTTCTTGAAATTCTCAATATTCCCTTGACCTGGGACCTTTAAAAATTTATTTTTTAAGGACCCACGAATTTTGCCTTTGAAGAATTTTAACTCACCTAGGACATAAAATTAATTAAATTTCTGGCTTAAGATTTTTAATTTAAATTGGCCAGAAAATTTAATTAATTGACTGAGAGGGGATTTAATTAATTTTTCCAACCCTTTTTACATAAGATAAATACATTTAGACACATAAATGGGGAATACCCATTCGCGATAGACCCTCAACTAGCTACCCAATTCTGCGACTCAAAACATGATCTAGTAGACCAGGTAGCTTGTATTAAAATAATCTAGCCAATTAGCTAGGATTATTCCCAAACTACTTTTACAAAGACTCGATAGAAAACACTAGTACTCACTTAGCATTTTGATGACAAAATCCATCCTAGCTTTGGGGTGAGGCAAGAGGGGAAACCTCTGCCGATCACTTGTGTCGAAAAACACAAGCAAATCAGTGAGACAAAAAACCTCCTAGGATAGAAATTGTCACCAACATACTAGGCTTACCTAGGTTGTTACATACATGGTGGTCTTACTTAGATCATTTACATCATAAACATGCAGAATGGGTTTACATCGTTTATAAAACTGTCGACTGATGATGGAATCTGAATGGTGCGAACAAGTTGAACATGATGAATCCCATTTGAAAAAATGGGGGTGTACTACTATGGGGTCGTTGACAAAGTGTGGTCAACATCTGGCTCTACTTGGGGACACGTTGCTTCACCGGAGGAATGTGAGAATCCAGAATCTGTATCCAAGCAACACACAAAATTACATAAGTAGCATCCATCAAAATATGATCATATAACATTAAGCACATGAAAAATAGAAGCTCTTCTATCATTTATTATTCTACTTAACATCAAAAGTAAATCTACTCTAACTACAAAAATGAAATGCTGAAATAACAAGGTGTAAGGTTAGAGATACAATACAAAGGATGCCCTGTGGCATCAGATGTGTTCAATATAGTGCATGTTGAGCATTTGCCTGCTTTCAAGCAAGTCTGTAGGCTGCTTTTCAGATGTGCCATGTCCAATCTTGCATATTGTAGGACTCTGTCTTATCCGAATGTCAAGCTGCTCTCGGTCATCAGACGAATCAAACCGCTTACTTCTTCTTTACTGCTTTTTTCTCTTCTTCTTAGTGGGTTGTGATGTCAGCAATGAGACCACTGTAGATTTCTTGTCCTCATCTTGAAAATGCTTGTACAAAACATCTGATGAACCTGGAGTGTGACCAATCTTATTCTGAATATACTCTGTCAATGGTGACACATAAGTTTGGTCTTTCTTAACGTCCTTTGTAACCATAGTTAATTTTTCCTTAATGGGAAAAGTGACCTCCGTGTGATGAGATGGAAATTGCTTCAGCAAACTGGGAGGCCTATGATCTGTTGACAATTCTGACTTGGGTTGGAAATTCTGCATGTGTGATCTTTCCATTTTTTCCAATTTATTCTGAATAATAGTCATTTGATTAGAATGCTTAATATTTATAGTACTGATTTCCTTCGCATGACTCTCTTCAATAGTCAAAAATTTGTGTTGAAGAGACATCTGACCAATTTCCATGTTTTTTATTGCTTCATCATTATCCGCTTTCATGGCCATGAAGAAATTTTGCATACAGTTCATCTCCTTCTCATGATTTGCTTCCATGATCGTCATTTCCTTGATATGTTTTTCTTCTAAGGCCAATAACCTACTCTGCATAGAACCAATTTCCCTGGCGTGATCCACTATTATTTTTTCTTGATTAAGTTCCATATTCTTAATGATTCGAATCAATTCGTTAATAAGATGTTTATCGTTGTCAACACTGTTTTGACAACTTGTTTCTGCTTCACCACTATCATGGATTTGTGCTGTCGTGGTACAAGTGGATTCATCCTGAGAATTGTCCTGGACTTTTCTGTTGATAGTTGAGTTCTCTACAAGATCACTTTTATTTCTTTGCATAGTACTGGGGGCACAAGGCGGGTCAACTTGTTTTATATATTCATCTTTAAAGGCATTGACGATACTTTGCAAAGAATCAATATAATCCTCAAGCCAATTACTCAACCATTTCATAACATCACCATCTAAGGAACAGACAAAGAGACGTATCTTGATATCTTCAAGATTATATTGTGAAGGAAGACAATATTTGTTTATTATATGAGTAACCATTAAGAGATGATTTCGAGCTGTGGCTGAATCACCACCCGAGAACATAGGCATTTTTCGAATGGCCTCTTTTGGCATGTCATGAAAAGGATCACCCATGATGACCTGCTTAAAGGCTAAGTGGATGCTAGAGAAAGAGATCCGTGTTCAAGAATAGTCAAGAGGTCCTCAAGAAGCGAGCTTCTTAGCAGGAACTCTTGTAAGAAATGAAAGAATTGGAGTCGCCACTTGAACATGAACCTAATTCTAAAACAGAAGAAATAGTCGAAAGAAGCAGATGGATATCATGGGGGGATTCTTGTCTGGGAGTAAATAGATGAATAAGTGGAGTCGCCACCCAAACAAGAAGCCAACCGAAATGTCCAGGTGCTAAATGTGTAAATGATGAAATGATTAGTGAGATGACGAAAGATAAGATGATGAAAAGATGAAGAGATGAAATGACGCCAAAAAATGTGATCCGTTGTGACAGGCTAATGAATGGCAAAAAAAAATATTAGAAGATTATAACATGTCGTTAAGACCAATGACAAAAAAACTCTATCCCCGGCAACGACGCCAAAAAATGTTGTCGCACAGAATGTCTAGGCACCGCGACAACGGCTCAAATCAGGGGCTGTCACCTTGATCCCCAATCTCTCTATTTAAGTTGTCTCCTTATAACAGTCTAAGGGGGGTAGACCCTATGTAAATGGAATGAAGGAGAACTCGTTGGGAACCAACCAGTTCGGGAGACACAATTAAACGACTAAATACTTGTAAAAGATCTAGCAAGATTAAATGATTCGATTGAATTGGAAAGATTGATACCACTGCCTTATGGAGTCAACTATCCTGCTAAGGAAATTACAACCAAGTATTTGATGAGAAACTGCTGCTATGCAATGTTAATTTAGAATGCAGAATGCAAGGAAAACGATTTGAAGAAGGAGCGAGATGAAGCAAGCTTCGAAGATGAGAGTTAATGTTAAAAAGTCTAAAGCATTTAGATTATAAATAATCTGATCTAGTACTTAAGCGAGAGTGTCAATTATGAAGATGCGAAGATTACTCGATTAAAAAATATACGGATCCACAATAGAGCTCTCAAAATCATATATCAATCACACTTACTGGAAAAGATTTCCCAAACATTAGTATTCAATAAACATCCAATAATTCAAGTAAATGAAACAAAAGCTAATTAAACATTTGACAATTTTGATTGATTGAACATGTTCCAAAACTCAGATGCAATGATCATCAAACCCAACTGAAACATATGAAATTTACTAGCACTTAAATCTCAGTAATTATTCATCCAGATATACCATGAAAGTATAATGCTAATAAAACCACTTCATCAAGCAATTTATGGATTAAATGATGTTTTTAAAAATGCAAATTCAAAAAATTAAATTTTCTCCTATAGTCAAACTTAGGATATATTTTTCAGTAAGATTTCAGATCTGAAATATAAATTACAGCAGTAATTTAAACCATAGATATGCAAACAAACGATAGCAACACCAATGCCCAAAATGACTAAAAATAGTAAAAATTGTTGAACTTGAAGAAAACTCAATTTTTAGGGCTTGATTAAGAGAAATTTCAGATCTGATATTTTTATTTCAGCAGTGAAACAGTGATAGATCAGCAAGATAAAACAGCCCAAAATAGTTGCCAAATACTTCCAGAAATAACAAAAATATATTAAAACTTGAAAATTTCAATTTTAAGGCTTTAAGAGAGTTTGATTCAGTAATTTTCAGAACTGATAAGTTTGTAACAACAGTAAATTGATAACAGATCAGCAAACTGAAAATAC
The DNA here is from genome assembly GCA_034641835.2 of Pinus albicaulis. Classification (NCBI taxonomy): domain Eukaryota; kingdom Viridiplantae; phylum Streptophyta; class Pinopsida; order Pinales; family Pinaceae; genus Pinus; species Pinus albicaulis. The sequence continues at coordinate 215,595,583 of CM076584.1, read as the reverse complement.
TGAAAATGATCCCCACTATGTCTAAAAATAGTAAGTTTTGCCGAAAAACTAAAAGTTCAAATTTTTTGGACCTTATTTAGGATATGCATAAAAAATGTTCAAATCTGATTTTTCACAGTTATGCAGTAATTTCCAGCAAGCTTTAAAATCAGATCTAGGCAAATTTAAAGATGCCCAAATGGTCAAAAATTCTGAAAATGAAGATTTTGCAATTCTAAACAATTTTGACCATATAAAATGTGTTTTTAGGGCCTAATTATTTGTGATTTTCTTGCTGTAATAAAATCTGCAAAAAATAAGGGTTTAGAGATCAAACTCTTAGCCCAAGGCTTTGAAGATCCCACCATTGAAAATTCTTGAAATTTTTGGATAATGTTGCCGCTTGAAAATTAGAAATTTGGAGACCAAAATCTTGTAAAAATAGCCTCAAAAGCCTATACGTTCTCAAAGGTCTAGATCTGACTCAGATCTAAAGTTTTCCTTGGCTGATTTTTTCAGATCTATTCCTGCAAACAAATATTGAGCCCAGATCTTGCCCTCCAGGGTCTAGATTTGGCTCAGATCTGAAGATTTCTTTGGTTGATTTTTCAGATTTGAAGATTTCCTTGGCTGATTTTTCAGATCTGAAGATTTCCTTAGTTGATTTTTCAGATCTAATTCTGCAGAAGTGAAAAAAAAAACGCAATACCTAATATGTACAAAAGTAGCGAAAATCCTAAAAACCCAAATGTTAGAATTCAAAATTATGTTACAAAACTTCAGATCTACATATGTAAATTATAGATCTATACAATATATTTACAGATCTATGCACAAGAGCTGCAGATCTATCAAATCTGAGGAGTATAAATCTGACTTCACTCTCAGATTTGAAGATCTAAGGCTCTTATTAGACAGATCTAACTTTAAATTCAAAAAAATTAAGATAATTTTTATTTTTATTTTTATTTAGGCACGAGCTCTAGAAAGACCCTGCAAAAAATATTCCATAAGATAACCTTAGAAATTAGGAAACAATGGGCTTTTTTCAGATTTTCTGAAATCTGAGAGTCGACTGATCTAACTGAAGATTTCCCCAAACGCTCAAATCTTGAATAATGATCTCTGCACACTTAGATCTGAATTTTAGATTGATAGAGATTAAAAAATAAACATAAAACCTTTCAGAAAAATAGATAACTAATCTTTTCGTTAAATCAAAATGCAATTTTAGAAACCCAGAAAACTGCACAAGATACCTGTATGCAGATTAATCCATAGAGGATACCAACCATAAAATAAAATAACAGAAGTAGCAGAGTTTAGAGACAACATCACCACATAGATCTGGAAAAGGAACACCAAAGTTTGTAACCCCAAAGTCTTTATGCATTATTGATCAAAAAATTACAAGAGTTTCTGAGAACAAGTGCACGATCCAAAGATCGGATGATTGAAAGACTGACAAAGACCTCTAATTTATAAGATAAAATCTCCAACGGCTAGTTCAGTTGATCCATGTAAAAATAATCTCGATCATCTAAAAGATTTAATCATCTTTTATTCTGGATCGTCGAAATTATAATTTTGAGGAAATTCGAATTTATCATTTAATTTCATTTTAATTAACTCAAAAATAATATTTTTGAGTTAATTACCTGAAAATTTTGACTTTAATTAACTCAAAAATAATATTTTTGAGTTAATTACCTGAAAATTTTGACTTTGATTTAACCACCAAGGCCCAAGGGTCCAAATTTTTTTGAAATTCTCAATATTCCCTTGGCCTGGGACCTTTAAAAATTTATTTTTTAAGGACCCACGAATTTTGCCTTTGAAGAATTTTAACTCACCTAGGACCTAAAATTAATTAAATTTCTGGCTTAGGATTTTTAATTTAAAATAGCCAAAAAATTTAATTAATTGACTGAGAAGGGATTTAATTATTTTTTCCAACCTCTCTACATAAGATAAATACATTTAGACACATAAATGGGGAATACCCATTCGCGATAGACCCTCAAATAGCTACTCAATTCTGCGACTCAAAACATGATCTGTAGACCAAGTAGCTTGTAATAAAATAATCTAGCCAATTAGCTAGGATTATTCCCAAACTACTTTTACAAAGACTCGATAGAAAACACTAGGACTCACTTAACATCTTGATGACAAAATCCATCCTAGCTTTGGGGTGAGGCTAGAGGGGAAACCTCTGCCGATCACTTGTGTCGAAAAACACAAGCAAATCAGTGAGACAAAAAACCTCCTAGGATAAGAATTGTCACCAACATACTAGTCTTACCTAGGTTGTTACATACATGGTGGTCTTACTTAGATCATTTACATCATAAACATGCAGAATGGGTTTACATCGTTTATAAAACTGTCGACTGATGATGGAATCTGAATGGCGCGAACACGTCGAACATGATGAATTCCATTTGAAAAAATGGGGGTGTACTGCTATGGGGTCGTTGACAAAGTGTGGTCAACATCTGGCTCTACTTGGGGACACGTTGCTTCACCGGAGGAATGTGAGAATCCAGAATCTGTATCCAAGCAACACACAAAATTACATAAGTAGCGTCCATCCAAATATCATCATATAACATTAAGCACATGAAAAAATAGAAGCTCTTATTTCATTTATTATTCTACTTAACATGAAAAATAAATCTACTCTAACTACAAAAAGAAATGGTTAAATAACAAGGTGTAAGGTTAGAGATACAATATAGAGGCTGCCCTGTGGCATTAGATGTGTTCAATATAGTGCATACTGAGCATTTGCCTGCTTTCAAGCAAGTCTGTAGGCTGCTTTTCAGATGTGCCATGTCCAACAGGGATGTAACTTTCGATGAAGATGTTGCCCTTGGAAAAGCAAGGGACTTTCCTCTGCCTTCTCTTGAGAAGAAAGATAATGACATTGATTTACTAGATGCTCCTTTTATGTTTGAGCTAGAGAAAGATATTGATGATGATCCCATGGAGCTTATGAACCCCTTGGATCGTCCTCCAAGTGATCCCCCTACCAGGAAGAGACCATTTTGGCTTCATGATACTTTACAGGATGCTGAGAGATATATTCCTTCCAAAAGGTCCTTTAGAGAAAGCAAGAAGCCATGTCAATACCAGGGATACATTGTAGTTATGAGTACTATCATTAAGGCTAAGCCTCCTACCTTTGAAGAAGCTGTGAAAGAACAGGTTTGGAAGGATGCCATGGTTGAAGAATATGAATCAATTATGAAGAATGATGTATGGGATGTGTTCCGAGACCTAAAGGAAAGGCTGCCATAACGTCAAAATGCCTATACAAGATAAAGCATGGAGCTGATGGAAGCATTGAAAAGTACAAAGTGAGGTTGGTGGCCCGAGGTTTCTCCCAAAAAGAGGGAGAAAACTATGACGATATATTTGCTCCTGTTGCATGCTACACTACCATTAGATCGATCATTGTCCTTACTTCTAGTCAAAGATGGTCCCTTCACCAGATGGATGTAAAGACGACATTTCTTCATAACATACTACAAGAAGAAGTATGTGTTGAGCAGCCTCAGGGATTTGAAGTGAAGGACAGGAAGACTCATGTTTGCAAGTTGAAGAAGGTACTTTATGGTTTGAAGCAAGCCCCCAGAGCCTGGTATGCCTGGATTAACACTTACTTGGTGAAGCTTGGATTCACGAGAAGTAGTGTTGACTCGAATCTCTACTTCAAAGTGGTCCAAGGTATGTCTTTGAATTTGGTTTTATATATTGACTGGGTTGGAAATGTTATTGATAGGAAGAGAACATCATGGTGTCGTTTTAGCTTGGGATCTGCGATGATATCTTGCATGAGCAGGAAGCAGAAATCCATAGCTTTGAGTACGGTTGAGGTATAGTACATTACTGCTAGCATGGCTAGCTGTGAGGTAGTCTGGTTGAGGAAGCTCTTTGGAGAGCTGTTTGAGCAGGTCTTGGATACGACCATGATATACTGTGACAACAAGAGTGGGATCCGATTGGCAGAGAATCTTGTATTTCATGACAAGTCCAAGCACGTTGAGATCAAGTATCAATATCACTATATTCGAGATATGGTGTAGAGAGGAGTAGTGAGACTCCATGACATTTCGACTGATGAACAGATAGTGGATATACTCAACAAAGCTTTGTCGAAAGGGAAGTTCTTGGTCTTTAGAGAGCAACTTCGATTGATGGATGTGACCCTCCCGGGTAAGGGTCCCAGCTGATCGAGGACACTGAGCTATGCTCTTCCCCCTCTGTCTGAGCTCCTTGGGCGAGGAATTGAGCCTTAGAGCTCTTGGGGTTGAGGGAAATATTGAAAATATGATAATCTGTGATCCTTACCTCTTGGTAAATCATATCCTGCCTATTGTCGAGCAATAGGATAGTATGTGACCCTTACCTCTTGGTGAGTTTTATCTTGCGTATTGTCTCTCTTTGGTGTTGACAAAGTATACCCCAGTTGGCATCCTACCCACAAGCTGTGCTTGTTGGGATTGTTTTCCCACCCATCTGGCCAATGGGTGCTAGTTACTTGAGTTAGGCGTGATCCTTGCCATTTATGGCAAGTAGTATCCTGCTCAAGTTATGGGATGCAGGTGTTCTACCACTTGACTTTTCAGGGTCCAGTTGGGAAGATCAACAGACAATAGGATAGTTTGTGATCCTTACCTCACAGTAAGTGGTATCCTTCCTATTGTCATAGGTCAATAGGATAGAGTGTGATCCTTACCTCACGACAACTGGTATCTTGTCTATTTTCCTTGGATAGAGGGTGGCAGCTTGAGCTCCCCTATGATGTCAAATTCTTTTTCTTTTAGATACGAGAGTGTTCAACATAGATGAGTAGAGACGAGCAAAGATGAGCAGTGGCGATATTTGATTTGATGATGATGAGATGTTTGAGATGGGACATATGTTGCAGTTTGTAATTTCTCCCTAGCTAAGAGAGAGTTTAATTTGTCATCTCTGGGACATATTCCCTCCTTTGGACAACCTTCCTCATCAAGAAAGACCTATCCTAGCCCTTGGAAGAATTTAATTTGGTCAAGGAAAATTTAATTTTTAATGTAAAAACCCAAAGTGCACAAAAGTTCAGGTCGGTCTAAAGGAGAAATTGGGTCTCCAAGGAAGCATATAAATACAGGTCAAGTCACCCTCATTTGGTATCACATCTCACACATCCATTCTTCTTCTCTTGGAGGTTCATTCTATCTGAAATTGCAGGTTTCATAGGAAGTGTGAAGTTGTCACAGGAAGTGCGAAGGTTTCGCAAGAAGTGCGACGCTGTCACAGGAACTGCAAAGGTTTCACAGGGAGCGCAAAGGTCTCACAGGAAGCGCAAAGGCTTCACAGGAAGTGCGAAGGTTTCACAGGAAGTGCGAAGGTTTCACAAGAAAGTGCGAAGCTGTCATAGGAAGTGTGAATATTTCACAGGAAGTCTGAAGCTGTCACAGGAAGTGTGAAGCTATAACATGAAGTGCACATGAGGAACAAGAAGTGCGCGAGTATCTTTGACTATGGCCAGAATTGTAGATTTGACAAGTTTGACCATATTTGACTTTTGGGCTCATCTATTGGACCTTGGATATTGGTTTTGTTGGATGGTCAAGGATTTTACTTTGACTTGTTGATGAATGGAATCATTGTATCTCTCTGCTGAACACTTTATGATCATCTAATAAGAAGAATTTGAAAGGATTTTCCCCATTGTGGGTTTTTCCCTAGTCTTTGACCAAATTTGGTGTCTTTTGTTATTGCTCTTTATTGTGTCTTATTGTTCATTGCATTTACTGTTCTATCTACAATTGCTATTGATAAATGTAAATTTAAATTGTTTTGGAAAGATTGCTAATTGAAGAAAATATTGGGCTAAAGTGATTGTAACAACATAGAACAGTGTAAAATTAACATAGTTTTCACTTAATAAACCCTAACTATCTTTTTCGGAGGGGAGAAATTAAGTAGAGGAAATCTCTTGAGGAAGTCCTCTATGGCATTCAAGCAAAACAAATTTAACATGCAATAATCAAGCAAGATTTTCCATAAAAGATACACGTTTAGACATGGAATAAGAAAAACCCTAGCATAAATTTGTCACATGAAAAATATTAAGATCTGCAATTACACTTATAATTATTCCATGAAATAACCTTCTTTCAATCCCAAAATGACATTTCTAAGACAAATCATTCTCCAATAGCAATATCTCCAAAAAATTCACATTTCCACTAGTAGTGAGTTACATCTAGGCTAAGTCGAGCTCTCTAAAAGAGGTTGAATTCCACAAGTGATGATAAGAAACAAGAATGGAGTGATCCTCTACTTATATGAGGTCAATCACTTCTATTAATTTGTCTAAAAGCCTTGTGACATATTTAATTTTGAATGAACATGAAGTAAATGGGTTACAAGCCAACTCAATAGCTCAATACAATAAAATAAGCCACTAATTGCCCACACGTGTGGGTCAAAACTCCTCCTAAGCATGATGTCATGCTCTTATAGGGCTAATAAAGCTCAAAAAGTGAAAGATAAGGGCTATATGCATATCCAATGATCATAATCAACCATGGATTGAGGAAGAGTCCTCAAATCAAGCCTCAATACATCTCCATGTGTCCAAAAGCTAGCTCTGGGTGCTCTGTGTCATCTTCATGGGTGTCATCAAGATAACATGGTGCAATCTCTCTCTAGCTTTGGGGATCCATAAAGTGTTACAAGCCCTCCCTAATCATCTTACGGGAGGTCATCATTATCTGAACTCTGGATCAAGGCATGCCCATCAAACATTGTCAAGGCCAGCATGGGGGCATTCTGGGTCTGTGTGTACATCATCAAGAATATTCATCACTAAGGCAAAGTGAGCTCAACGTTTCAACATATGGAGGTCCTTTGAGGTGTCAATCAACTGCAAGAATCATGAAAGTGCCCAATGCTTTGTTGTGGAGGGGCAATGTTGCATATGCAAGGTCATCATTGCTCTCTGGAAAGTGTAGTACAACCTGGGCATCATGTGGAATAAACATGGAATAGGTGTGCCCTTAAGGCCTTTGCTGCTTTGTTTAGAACCGCCTGGAAAAATCATCTTATACTCGAGTGAAAGCAACCACTCATTACAAATAATGACCATAAATGCATCATAGTGGACCATACTTAATTGTTAAAGGCGTAGTAAGACTTCAAACAGGGATCACCTTGAAATAGCTAACTAGAGCAAGTCCCATAAAAGTGTTCCCTACCTTGTTAGGGGTGGATAGGTAATCAACCTTATTAGGTGCTTCCACCCCAAAGGGGAGGTGACATGTCCAAGGTCAACTTTCAATTCATAGGTGTTTGTGATAATGATGGGAACAAAAGGGAAGGACTTCATGGCTAGGTTCCATGGCCATGGGACCAGCTGATGGAAGGTCCATCATCCTAAGTTTATAGATGTATGGAGGGAGCAATCGTGGAGGCATGAGTTACCCCTTTCCTCGGCTTGCTTTTTCCACCCCTTTGGTGTGCCTTTTACATCTTTTTGATAATGCTTTGATATGGAGCATAAATCAGGTGCCCAAGTTTGCTTTTAATGATATAGTATTTATTTACCCCTTTAAGGATGTGTTGGTTTCTCGTTCATTAGGGTTGGGACATGCAAGGGTTCCTTATGATGTGATGGAGCATCTAGTGCTTAGGAACCGAGTGATGGCTAATGAGGGGGGTGGAGTTCATGCTAGGATTTTGCCCACGCACTAATTTTGTCCCGACCATCTTTTGCATTTTAGCTTTTCTTTTGTTGCAACCATCTTATGCTTTTATCTTTCTTTTTGCTGCATCAATATTCGGGGCAAAGTTTTCCGACCCTGAGGATGTGGATGTGAAGGTGCCAAGTCCTAATGAACCAATGACAATTAAGTGAATGATGGATGTGATATGAAGGGAATGGTGAAAGGTGTTAAGTATGGGATGGTTATGGACATGCTACTTCAATCCAGGTTTTCCAAGTATTGCCCTTCCTATAACCTTAAGGCTTTAGAGGAGGTCCCACTAAACCCCTAAAGACTAATCCCCTGGTAAGGTGAGAGAACAAGCTTACAATCAAGGTCAGTGATCATCCATATCACCCCTTTATCCATGTTAGAATGCCGAAAACATTAACTAAAAGCACATTGCAAAATGATTAAAGTACCTTCTGAGTGGTAGCCCACTTTATTCAAGAGGAATTAGATGGTGAGAGGTGTATGACTCGGGAAAATGGCAGAGGAATGTGGTATATCATCATAGCTAAGCAAATGTAGGGTTGTTGGCTCGCTAGTTGTCCAATATAGGAGAAACGTTTTCTCCTATGGGTAACTTGGCCCACTTTGATACTCTTATTGTTCTTGCACCCATGATGTCGATCTCAGTGGATTCTATGAGTACGTGTTAGATATTTTCTCCCAAGTATAGTTACTAATGCCATCCCTTGAGGGATTATATGATGCTTCTATAGCACTTCAAAGAGGACATCCAACCCACTTGATGATCGCACCAGGCACTTTGATAGAGGATGTTGGACACCTATCAAGGAGCATTAACCTTAGGATGCTTGATCACATATGATGACACCCTCACTTATCTCTAGGACCTTGGATCCTGCCCTCTAGAGCCAGGACGTTGCCTTGAGAGCCAATGTACTCCAAAGTTGACAAGACACCCTTAGGCTGGCATTGCACCTCCTTGATATACATTTCCCTATTTTTGAGAATGATTGATGATGATGACATGAGACCCCTCTGGACGAGATGACACACTAATCTCCATGATGTCATCATGCCCTAACACTATGAAATTCCCTTCGTGATGCTTGAATTGATTACGTGGACACATTTGAGGATGGCGTTTGGGTGAGGGAGCCTTGCTTGATGATTAGACATCCATTTGGTGAGATGTGACCTTTGGTATCAGAGGAAGGTGTTGTAGCCATTCAATTCCATCAAATATACATCTTTTGGAGGATGACATCACCCTTGGAGGGGATTTAGCTCGCACACGTGGGTTAATAGAGGCATATTGATATTTTTTTTGTTTTATCGTTGAGTTAGTTATCTTTGGGGGTCAGATTGTGACCTATCCAACTTATAATCATAATTTGATATTATTTTAGGGATTTTAAGTGTAACTTAAGGAAATTTGACTTGGTTGCCTTCATATAAGTTGAGGGAAGTCAGATTCCTTTTATCCATTGTCACACTTGGAGAACACACACTAGCTACTTGTCTCTTCTCTCTTGAGCAAACTTCTTGTGGAGGATGTTGGTTGGATGGTTCTCTCTCTTGGATGATTATTGGTGATTCTTTGATGATATGTGGTAATTTATTGTAAGTTATCTTTATCCATCTTGTACTTGTTGATGAATTAGTGTTGAATGAAAATTTCACCAAAGTTTTGTTGATGTTTTATGTCTCTAAAATCTCCTTGCAAAAGATTTTTATCAAGTTTCTCTCGAGGAACCAAGGTTTAGCTTCCTTTGAATTTCCAACAAAGACAAAAGGATGCTAGGGTTAAAGGTGTGAGGAACACAAATTTGTATTCCTTGTTCTCTTTGAATTCACTTCCATCTTTATTCTTCCATAAATTTTTAATTAGACTCCATTCACCCTTGATTGAGAAAGACACTAGTCTTATCTCTTGTGCCAATCCCATAAATAAATAAAATAAAACCCTAAGTTTTTATATTTTATGTTTTCTATGGTGAATTAGAGTTTAGTTACAACAAAATCGTCATTTTTCAGCATTATTTGTGTTGGACTTTATTTGTCTCAGGGTTAGGACATGTATATATTTATTTGGAAAAATGAAAATATCATTTTACATGCATATTTTCAGCCATACATTAGGGCTGAAGTGTGAAAATTTCTGAATATTACTTATGCAGAAACCCTACTGTTAAATCTGGTTATACTTCTCCTACTTAATCAAGTTATTAATCTGAAATTTCAGCATTAACATCAAAGTAAACACATTAACAGTTCTTCACAGATACAGATTTAAAATTGAAGACATGCACATAGACAAAGTGACACACAAGATTTTCTGGACAACTATCCCCGGAAAATCCCAAAGCGGGAAAACTAGTCTTCTGGCTGCTGGAGGGTTTATATTATTAAGTAGATTCTAAGTACAACAAATCTAGGCACCTTACTGGTTAACCCGACAGAGAAAACAAAAATCTGCAGCAATACCTCAGTTCCGGAGATGAAAAACTGGACTGATTCACACCCTCAAATGGGATTTACAGAACTCAGCCCCTTTCTGCATTCAGAAACCCCAATGTTTCTTTGAAGCCCACCATGTCAACTCTGCTAGCTTGTTGGTGCCCCTGCGCTGCTCGGGAGAGGGTTGCGTAACTGGAGATTGGGTGACGTAGTCCCTGCACTGCCTCTGCTTGGCCTGTGTAAGCCCTGATGGCCTCCTGCTGCCTATGCGCTGCCCTTTGTGGGCCTGCGTAGCCCCTGAAGCCTCTGCGCTGCATAGCTGCTGCGTAGCCGCTGTCCCCTCTGCGCTGGTTTGACTGCTGCTTCTCTACCTCTTGCTGACTCTTGGCTCTGGGATCAGATCATCCCCTTAGCCAATACTACCCCTCGCTGCAGCAGAAACACTTCTGCAAATTCTTAGCAAACCACACCCTAGAATTTCAGCTTAGTCTCAATGCTCTGCCTCCATGTGTGTGTTCTCCAACTAACCCCAAGCCTTTCCTTTATACTTTTCTTGTTGGGAAACCAACGACCATGATCTAATCTTGATTTGACAGCTAAGATTAAAAGAAAGCTTGATTCGTGTGACTTAAGTCATTTCCATCACATGTTTGAATTCATTACCTTTAATATTTTAATTTTCCTAAGTTAGACTTAGGGTTAATTAATTTTCTCTTAAACCAGATAGAATTTCTCAAATCCCTTTCTGGGTCTTGGAGATCTCATGTACTCTAGTCCCTCCACAAAGTTTGGGAGCTAGAGCACATGCGAAGCTACCCCAACACCACAAAATCTCAACACTCCCTCTTAGCGAGGAAAGTGCTCTAGCACAACACTGCTTCACCTCGAAGCTCTGCACTGATCTCTGGTGTGGGTCTCTGCGCTGATGCTTGGCTTGCTGCCCTTCATCACTGCGCTGCTGTTGCTCTCCTGTACTGTTACCCATGACGCTGCCACCGCCACTGCTACATCTGTACCGCCACTCACTCTCAATCTGCTGCATCGTGTTGCCAACTGTTGCACTGCAACTTAGTTGTTGAGAGAAAAAACTGAAAACTCTTGCCCAATCTTTGATAGACAAGTCAGTTGGGCTGCATCCTCATCACTGAAACTCCATACGCTGCTGCTCTGTGTTGTCATCTGGAGGTTGCTGCACAGCTACAACTCTGCACTACGTAAGTAGACCTCCTCTACGCTGCTGAAGTCACATCAGCCCCTCTGCGCTGAAGTCCCCTACACTGTTGCTGTGCTGCACTGTCCTCTTGAAGCCTCTACGCTACTGTAGCTCTGCTCTGCGTAAGCCAACCTGCACTGCGCTGCTGAAGTCACATCAACCCCCTCTGCGCTGCGCTGTCACTCTACTGCTACATCTGCACTGCGCTGCTCCCTCTCAGCATCCAGCTCTGCCTCTGCTCTATTCGTGATCTTCTGCACCCATTGCTCCACTTGTCCCGCTACCGTCTTAAGGCTCCCGTAGCTCATATGTCATCCAAGAGTTGGGCTACTCAAGGATCCCGCCACCACTCTGTAGTTGCTTTACAAATCCATGTTGCCCCACTTTCGTGGTTCATGAGCGCTCATGGCTACGTCATCTTCGGAGCCATCGTCCGCCACAACAACCTTGGAGGTAGAAGCTTCCTTGTCCTTCTTTTGAGGACAATTTCTGGAGAAATGTCCTAGTTCGCTGCACTGGAAACACTTGATCTTTGATAGATCACGCTTCTTTCTCCCTTGCTGCCTCTTTGATGCCAAGGCTGCATCTTCTTCCTCTTCCTTCTTCACTTTACTTGATCTGGTGCTGTACTGTCTCTTGGTGAACCGACAAAGTTCTTCTTGATGGAGGATCGCCCACATACTGTACTAGTTGAGAAGGTCCGCTCTGCCCAAGATACTTTGGACAAAAGTTTCCCAGTCCTCTGTGACTGCATTGAGTGCAGTCCTCACCATCACATCATCCTCCACTTTCACTCCCATCGTAGTCAACTGATCCCTGATAGCCTGTAATCTGAAAAGAAAGGGTTCAATTTCTTCTCCCTTGGCCATCATGAGTAACCTCATCTGATTCTCCAGAAGCATTCTCCTCTAGATGAATCTTCCTTCATATAAGGCGCTTAAGGCTTTCGACATCTCATTAGCCGTCTCCTTATCGACTATATGTGGTACAACATGATCGTTAACCCCGTCCATTATGAAGCATTTGGCATGTGCCGCTGCTTCTTCATGCTTCCTTAGGAGATCCGCATCGGTCGGCGTGGCCAGGACTTTCTCTGCATGCTCCCTTAGACTGTATGCCTCCATGACTACCAGGATTCTTGCCTTCCAGACTGCAAAGTTGGACAGGTCGTCCAACCTATCCTGATCACGTACTCTTTGAGGTGCCATCTGCTCAGCAAATTTGTCGGAACTAACTGTTCTCTCTATGCTAGAGACTCGGATCTAGGGTCCTTAGCGAGAAAGGCACCCTCTGCTCCCTCTGACAACTGACTTCCTCTCTTGGAAGTCTGCCAAATCACAACTATTAGCTTTGTTAGATCCTCTGATCGATCTGCAGATTTCTTTGGCTGGAAATCCTCTGAGAAGTTGTTCTCCTCCCGCTCTTTGTCAACTAGTGCTTAGGCTAATTTCTGCACCTTTAGAAATTTAACACCACCAACAACTACTAAAGCTCTGCAGCACTGCTTCTGGCACTCTGAATCAACAACAACTTCAGGATTGCGTCACCCTGGCTGGCCGCTGCATGAACAGACAGTCCCAACACTGTCTCTGCGCAGCAAGTACGTGGGCCTGCGTGGAGACTGCGTCACTCTGGCCTTTGTGTGGCTCTGCTCCCCTCTGTTGCTACGTTGTCCTTTCTGGTCCGACTTTCTGTGGCTGATACTGCTTTCTTTGTTGCTTTCTGCAGCAAGGATTCTTCAGACTTCTTGCTGATGACTTAGCTAGATCTGCAATCCCTCTGATACCATGTGAAAATTTTTGAATATTACTTATGCAAAAACCCCACTATTAAATCTGATTATACTTCTCCTACTTAATCAAGTTATTAATCTGAAATTTCAGCATTAACATTGAAGTAAACACATTAACAGTTCTTCACAGATACAAATCTAAAACTGAATACATGCACATAGACAAAGTGACACAAGATTTTCTCGACAACTGTTCCCAGAAAAACCCAATGCGGGAAAACAGGTCTTTTGGCTGCTGGAGGGTTTATATTATTAAGTAGATTCTAAGTACAACAAATCTGGGCACCTTAATAGTTAACCCAACAGAGAAAATAAAAATCTGCAGCAATACCTCAGTTCCGGAGACGAAAAACTGGACTGATTCACACCTTCAAACGGGATTTACAGAACTCAACATCTTTCTGTCTTCAGAAACCCCAACGCTGCTCTGAAGCCCTCTGCGTCAGCTTTGCTAGCCTTGATGGTGCCCCTGTGCTGCTCAGGAGAGGCCTACGTAATCCGAGACTGGGTGACGCAGTCCCTGCACTGCCTTTGCTTGGCCTGCGTAAGCCCTGATGGCCTCTTGTTTCCTCTGCGCTACCCTTTCTGGGCTTGCGTAGCACTTGAAGCCTCTGCGCTGCGCAGCTGCTGCGTAGCCGCTGCCCCCTCTGCACTGGTCTGACTACTGCTTCTCTGCCTCTTGTTGACTCTTAGCTATGGGATCATATCATCCCCTTAACTAGTACTACCCCTCGCTGCAGCTGAAACACTTCTGGAAATTCTTAGCAAACCACGCCTTAGAATTCTAGCTTATTCTGAGTGCTCTGCCTCCATGTGTGTGTTCTCCAACTGACTCCAAGCCTTTCCTTTATACTTTTCTCGTTGGGAAACCGACGACCGTGATCTAATCTTGATTCGACGGCTAAGATTAAAAAAAAGCTTGATACGTGTGACTTAAGTCATTTCCATTACATGTTTGAATTAATTGCCTTTAATATTTTAATTTTCCTAAGTTAGACTCAGGGTCCTTATTCAAAAATATTAATTAATTAATTTTCTCATAAACCATATGGAATTTCTCAAATCCCTTTCTGGGTCTTGGAGATCTCATGTACTCTAGTCCCTCCACAAAGTTTGGGAGCTAGAGCACATCCGAAGCTACTCCAACACCACAAAATCTCAACATGAAGTCTATGGTTTATCTTGCTGTTATATGTGTTTTTATCCACTGAAAAGTGCTTTAATTTATTCTCTTGTTTACTCATTGATTGGCCTTAATTTTACACTTGTTTGTCCTAGATTCTGGGGCTGTTTTCTTATTACTGTTATAAAATGTTTTGATGCTGTAAATTGATGATTGAAATCCTAGTTTATAACAAAAAAGTATAATTTTCTTGTTTGTATGTGTTTGAGAACCTATGCGAGCCTCTTTTAGTCAAACTAAGCCCTCTAGATTAAGCGATAGGGATTCTTGAACTCACTCTCTTGAAATTGTACCTCAAATCACCCAAAACCTTGATCATTGCATACCTGTTCTTGGGTGATTCTTGTCGTAGAACCCTTAGGGGGCAGTTAACTATGTGTGTTACTTGATCCCTATGACCAACTGGGGAAGCCTCCCTTGTGGGGATTGTAGCCAACCACAGAAATGAGGGGAGTAATTGCAGAGGCGAGAGTAGATTGCTTAGTAAGGTTTTGCACTAAGGTGTGAGATTTTGCAGTAACAAGGCAACCTCATGTCTTCTAGGGAGCATGCAAGGTCACCAAGGGCCACTGTACACTAGCCAAAGGTCACCAAGGACAGGCCTTAATGATAAGATTGCTTGAGATCATATCTTTCAATACTAGCATAATGAAACCCTAGCACAGCTTAAGGCTGATGAAATTTTATTGTAATATAATTGAATGGAATTTAATTGATCTTTTATTTTTCTTTGAAAATGCTGTAGCATAATTAAATTGTGATAACCCTCCTTTGTATTGTGATGTCGTGATGCTTAAAAAGTTAAAAATATAATGCTTTCCTTTATAGAAATTGCAGTTGAGCTCGTCAAGTTGTACATTGTGGAATGGGTATGACTCTCTTCCTGTACTCAAAACTGACGTGATGGTTAAGTTTGGTAGTCAATGAGAATCCATAAGAAACATCCCGATTTTATAAAATTATAGTGAAGTACAATGTCCCTCTAAGTGTGGTCTGCAAATGTAATATAAGTACTTTGTTCAACTAGGCCAAGAGTGTTATAGAAACCAGGCTGTGTAAATTCCAAAACCCATTTTATTAAAGAAAAGTGTTGGTATTTCTCAAGGGCTAGGGAGCCTAATACATTGAGGTTGAAATCATGAAGGGATTAAGCTGAAAATTAAGATCATCGGTGGTGGGTCAAGCCAAGTTAAATAGATTGGAGTTTGAACCACTGACTTAAAGAGTAGGTGCATCTGCTAAGCATATCAGTGAAAGGTCAAGCAATACAACTCATTCTGCAGCTATGGCATTCCATTGATAAAGTATGGACACAAGAAGTTGGGTCAAGAAGACATTAAACCTCCTTTCCATTTACTTTATTAGCAGCTTGTACACATACCATCTATGTGTCTTCATTCTACCTTGCTTATTCTAGGAGCTTTTTCTTTCCCCTTGTAGTGTCTTCATGGTTGCTGTCTTTCAACATTTTTTCAAGTTTAAAATATAGACACTATATTTCTTCTATCGGACTGCTTTATCTACTAATCCATTAATATGAATATTCAACTAATTTATTCCAAATCTACTTGAGTTTGACCCCTCTGCTATTTTTATAAAGTTTTGACCGAGAAAACTAAGGCGCTGGAAAAGAAAAAGACAGCCTAGAACTAGCTTTTACTACTGCTCAAAGCTTTTTGGTGTGTCAAGTACTGCATTCTTGTAGCAACTAATTCTCTTATAAGAGATCGGCAGGTTCCTTCTTAAATTTACTGGAGATGAGAAAGAAATTAACCTATCAGGTGATGGGACTGAAGCAGCTGAATTCTCAGAATGGAAGTGGATGCCACCAGAACAAGTTGTGGAGCAGGTGAGCCTTAAATACATATTTGTTATGTTCGTGGACTACATATGGGACCTTTGCTTGGCAGATGAAACATCATTGGAAGGCATACTGATATATTGTGCTGAATTATTTGAAACAGGTTGTGGATTTCAAAAGACCAGTTTATGAGCACGTTTTTAGGTTCTTTGCTCCTCATTTGGGATTAGGATCGGCTATTCCATGAGAGTGGATATTCTATAATTGACTCTCATTGTGCAGTTATTTTTCATATGATGTCAGATGAGAGGTGCTTGTGATACTGCTTTGTAATTTAGTACATGTTTGTATACAAGTAATAAGTTGGAGTTTCAGCAAAATATTTAGGTGTTTCTTTTATACTGAATTCATGGCACAAGCTGTATAATATTTCTATCATAAGGGATGGTTCTTTATTATATCCCAACCATAGGAGAAATAAGAATTCTCAAAATGAGTCTTAGCTGGAAACTTTTTATTTTCAATATTTTTTCTCTTAACAGAGAATGGCTATTTAAGCCTGCAGCGAACCTCCACTGGAATAGTCGTATTGAACAATGTTCTAGATTGTGCATGAGCCTTCAATCAGTTTTGCTAAGACCAGTATTTATTTTCAATTTTCCAAGTTTGAATCTCCCATATAAAATGAGATACGATGAAGAGTGCTCGTGCATACAGAATTGGAACAGAAGATGCTAAACATAAAATCCTATCTTGTAATTGCCGGCAATAATGGGTTGTTATAGTAAAACCTCAGTACCAGAGAAAGAAACTAAAGACAAGTTTTTAGACAATCTGGTTCTTGTTAACACGAAGGAATTGTAATGAAACGTGGATTCTTGTGGACAATCAATGCATATTTTTATTAAGTTTTGAAGAAATATACATGTGCTTTAGTCTATTTTGGCAGTGTTACAACTATTGGTATCTGTAAACTATCAGAGGGTCGATAAACTAGGGGATTTTGGAAAAATCTGGAAAATATTGGCAAGCATTAAACTATATATATCGCAATATTCAGGAGAATATCACCATTTCTCAGAATTCCTATATTTACGCCGAAAGGCGTTATCTCTACGGACTTGGGGTGAGCAAACACTGTTCACCCTAGCCCCAATAGCAGCTTTTCAATTTCGTCGTCATCCACCCTTAAAATAAAATAAAAAAAATATACACGTGGAAAGGATTTTTGGAATGCGGAATTATTGCGATTGGCTGATGAGGCATGACGCGGATCAATGGAGGAATAATCGTGGCCGTTCATTGGCGGTGAAATTGAAACCGTCGGATAGATTCCCCGCGCCCACTTGTATTAAATTATAGCCTGCCTTACTACTATTTATGCTCTCTTCTTTTCAAACCAAACCAATTATACGGTATTCTGGTCTGCGTGGCTTATTTTCGTCTCTAGCATCAAACGGAGAAAAGAGTGGTATTGAAAAAATGGAGAGTTCAGGAAAGGGCAGTGGAAAGGGAGGGAGGAAAGGAGCAGGCTCCAGGAAGAAGTCGGTCAGCAGAACTGCGAAGGCCGGATTGCAGTTTCCGGTGGGGAGGATCGCCAGGTATCTGAAGAAGGGGCGCTATGCCAAGCGGGTTGGAGGCGGTGCGGCCGTCTACGTTGCCGCTGTATTGGAATATCTCGCCGCCGAGGTGTTGGAATTGGCCGGAAATGCTGCCCGGGACAACAAGAAGACCAGAATCATCCCCCGCCACATTCAGCTGGCCGTGAGAAACGACGACGAATTGGGAAAACTTTTGGGCAAAGTGACCATCGCTAGCGGTGGAGTGCTGCCAAACATTCACCAGGTTCTCCTCCCCAAGAAGACCGCCGAGAAAACGGAGAAGGCTTCTGCGCCAAAGTCTCCCAAGAAGTGAAAAATTCATCATCCCGCGGCTTCTTGCAACTAATTGGAAACAATGAATGGTGTTTTATTAACACCACCTCTTCTTGTCGGAAAGATTTGGTTTAATCATTAGCCGGGTGTTTGTCGATTTTAATTTAGTGTAAGGGTTTGCTCCTGATCCCTGGAATTGTGCGCCACAATTTTTGGAATAAACCCTAAATTTATATTATGGTTTACGGTATGTTGTATTATTCGTAAAATAGGTCTAAATTGCTTAATCTCAATAAATTAATGCGAGCGTTTTTAAATGTTCAGTCCGGTGGCCATAACCTTTGGCGTTCGGTGAAAATGCTAGTTATCCTAAGGGTAGAATTAATCAGAAATAGCTTGACATTTCCATTAGATCCTAGATATTTGCAACGCTGATTTTTATTTATTTATTTTTTAGAGACTTCCTAGTATAGTGATCGGCTACTTTTGCTATCCTTAAGCATAGTTCTTTTTGTCAGTAGCTTATCTATTTTCGTCGGCACTGTCCAATCTTGTAACGTGTGTATTTTATATATATGTCCATGGTTAATCCCACAGTTTTGAGAATTTTGCTATCCTTAAGCATAGTTCTTTTTGTCAGTAGCTTATCTATTTTCATCGGCACTGTCCAATCTTGTAATGTGCATATTTTATATATATGTCCATGGTTAATCCCGCAGTTTTGAGACTCCATTCTCTTATTCTCTTGGGAGACATCTCTCTTATTTTGCTTCCATTGTGTCCTCGTAAATTATTTTCAGAGCTTCTCCACCTGAATTAGTTTGATATCGGAGCTTTATTTCCAGTTCTCTCCTCGGTTCTTCAAAAATGGCCTCTGCAGCCAGGCTTATGCCACCACTCTGGTTATCTTCAAAGCTTCCTCTGGGCTGGATCTACGAGTGATATTTCGTGACTCCCTGATTTTTTAGGTTACATCTTAATTATCTATTCAATTGACATTTCTGTTTTGAACTTTTGGTTTGTATTTTATCCTCTACAAATACTACCTCTCTACGCCGTTGACAGACAAATTTTAGCACACTCCAATGTTGCGTGATCCCACTGACAACTCTATTCTGCTTAGTGCAAATTCCTGGCTCTTGTGTGTAGTGAAATCCCCCGGCTATTCCACATAAACACTATGTACTACATATTGCACTTTCCGGCTACTGCCATGTGCTACAAAGAATGATTGTCACCGGACTTCTGTGACTCCATCAGAACTCACACAGGTTATTGCAATTTTTGTTGTTGTTCACTGCTTTCCATCAAAGAATATTTTATCTTCTCGAGTTATCTTTCATCACTGTCACAAGACTTTCAAAAAATATTTTATAATTATTGTTATTGCAATTCCCGTCCAGTAGTATGGATAATAACTACGAGGACGAGCCGCCAGATGTTCAAGAAATTGGATTCAAGAAATTGCCGATCCAATTTCGCAATTTCGCTTCTCGCGCAAGAATTGCGGGAGCATTAGTAATCTACAAAATTTTGAGTCAATATAGTAAAGTAGAGAAAATAATTCCTTGCCAAACTAGTGAATGATATGATGAATCAATGCCAACGAGCATAGGAAATCCAGGCCAATATGATGAGTGAAATTGCAAATCAAGGTTAGGGGGGCTATGTCTCAATAACTAATGGGAAAGCACTATTAATTCCTCATCCAACAACTTAAGCAGATACCTCCATGATTGGAAGATAACCCACAGTTTCTACTTAATCAACTGATGCTCAAATTGGATACTTAATGCATGGCTTTGCAGCCTCGAGATCTATTTCCATACCCAGCAAAATTTCACAAGTGGGGAGAAGTTTGTGATAGTTGCAGTTTGGATGGAAAACTGGGCACACACATGATGGCAGCCTCATGTCTTGCATCTTGCAGCTATCAATAAACAGCCCACTAAGCAATATGACAATCTTAGGGTTGCTATTTGCAGTAGATTTTATCCTCTTGAGTACGAATGAGACATGATGACATAATAGCTACATGACAGGGAACCCAATGGACAAATTGTTCAAACAATATCAGCCAATTTAACAAATTGTCTATAAAATTAAAGTTTGAGATTCAGATGAGGCTCTTCAAGTGAAGCATAGTGATAGATTCTTTCCTGCTGTCCGGAAGGAAATGAAATTTTCTAAATATCACTTCATTGGAGTAAGCATTTTAGGTTGCAGTAAAAATCAAAGGATGATATCTAACAGAGAGCCTTCACGTTAACAACCACAAAAAATCAAGGCCTTAACTGTTGAATATTCATTTTCTCCTTTTTGTCGCTTGTCCAAAGACCGAAAAAACAAGTACAAGAATGTTTATTTCAAAGAAAAAGAAAATAGTTTACACTCATAGGATGCATGGATTGTTATACACTATGAATTTTTAATTTTCAAAAAACACTATGAACTATTATTTTAAATTAAGGCACTTGAATGGGTGGTAGACATTGTAATAATTATTGCAGACAACTTGATTTCAGTAATAATAAATAAATCGATACAGATTGATGGGTGACATAAATGAGTATCGATTGTGATTTTATGTAGGAGGACTCCACTAATGGTGAACTGTGAAAAACAAATGGCAAGTCCAAGAAATCCGATTCTGTGAAGGGAAATTCGTATGGGGACCAACAATAGATTTTAAGGGGCTACCTAGCACAGGGGGGATATGACTTGATGGTGGAATAAGTCCAAGGCAATAATTAACCGAGGGATCGGTTTTCTGCGTGCTATGAGGCTGGGAGGGGTCAAGGTTGAGTGCATAAATACTTGAAGAAGAGGAAGGAGTCTCAATCCGCGGAAGCACAAGAATCTGTTAGGATGAGGCTGTATCTGTGAATTCCACATTTAATACATGAGAGTGAAATCTGCAAAACTAATAACAAGCACGAGGAAATTGTATTTATAAAATCACAATCAAGGCTTGGGGTGTTTCAACAAAGAAATTTGGCTTACCGATTGACTATGGATGGGTGGAACGTCCGTCATCAATCTGTGTCACCCCATCTGGTTAAAGGTTCATTCGATCCTTAAGACGTCAAATGGACATGATTAATACAATTAATACTACATGTAAGATCTTTTAATTCGATTACCAATTCCTTGATTTATGTTGCAGAGATTGTTACAGTTATTTATTTATTTAGTCAAAGAATGTTAGAGATTCTTTGTGTTACAGTTATTTGTTTTTAGACCGAGAATGTTACAGTGCCTTATGTATCTAGATAAAGAATGTTGCAGTTCTTTATGTATTTAGATAGAATAGAAATCGTGTAGGTTTGACCGTCAATTTGTCAAAATTGTTCTGGGACTATTTTCAAATGAGGATCATACTTCACATAGGAATCACACAATAGTTGTATTGCCTACAAAACTCCAGAGTTAGATTAACAGGGAGAAATGCTAAAGCCCTTTTAATATATTATTTATTTTTATTAAATAACTGATGACTAGAATAATGGCCATCTAAATGAATTGACAAGAAGGGTTATAATAGAATGTATGTAGTTGAGAAATGATCTACCTATCTAGGGCGATCATATCAAACCTGAAATGTAGCAAGGAAAAACTACGTAACACAACAAGAAGCATTAAACTAACTAAAGAACAAACTTGGTGCGAGATACACTGCCATCATATATTGTGTTTTCTTGAATTTTCGGCAATGGAAAAATTTCCAATCGTAGTGGACAAGAATAGATTTAAACATAGATATAAAACTAGTGGTATAGGAGTGAATTAAATCAACACATACTGCATAAATCAGAATAAATGTGTGAGCCTACCCCTTGTGGGGCCATTATGACTTCAAGCTTGAGATTCCTAGGAAGGGCGAGCCCCCCTATGTGTTATTCCGAATTCTAATCTATGGATAAACTAGATTCCTTGAGTGTGGTGTTCCTTCACTCAGAACAACAGAAGAAAGACAAATATTCATTTCTCTAGGACAAATAGATAATCAAAAAGGAAAAGAAACCCACTTGTGATCCTTCACTCTCTTTCTCCTTCTTTCGTTGTAGTCATCGCTCTCAATCCAATTAAAGCCCCTAGATCGATACCTGCAATCAAAGATAGAGAACAACAAACAACAAACAACATACAAGTGCACAATATCTATATATCTTAACCAAATCGAACTGATTAGATCTGAGAATACATACACATGAGAATACAATTCACAAGATATAAGCATACACATGAGAAAATGAACATATATCTTTATTAAGAAAGTATGAGGACAAGATTACAACCAATAGATCGATTCATCGTCAACTTGCTCCAATTTCATTCCGTCTTCATCACACCAAGCATCATCTTAGCAGCATAACAGTACTCCAGCTCTCATCAATTGAGAATCCAACAGCATAACACTACACAAATTTCTCTCTTCCTAGCACTTATTAGATGAGTGCTCAATTTATAGGGAAATTGGAGGTAGTTTTTCAATAAATGGAATTGAATGGCTTTCTAATAATAGGTGAGACATGTTTCTAGGTTCAATGGTGATGGATGAACACATGTATTCAAAGTAAGACACTTACGAGTTCTTCTAAAAGGCATTGGACATGTGGAGATTTCTGGAACAATGATGATTTTGCTCTCAGGAGACCAACACACTCTTAAGTGTTGAGAAGTGCTTTGCAGAGGACCCTTGCATGGAGATAAGTGCTTTGCAATGCACTTAGGGCCATTCAGAGAAGCGTTGATGAGTCAATGGGTCATACAATCTATATTTCAAACATTGGAAATTTCATGAATTAAAACCATCAATGGAATGGTTTCTCTTAGGGCATGCAACTGAATTAGGGGATGATAGATCTTGTTAGTATTGAATTAGGGGACAATAGACCTTGTTCTTGGGGGATGATGCCCAAATTGACCTGTAACAGCTGCCCCCTAAAGCGTGAAGTCAAAATAATGATAATATTTGGATGAGATGCTTTACGATGTGATGAGTAGGATCTGAAGCGGACGATGACCTAAATCAATTTGCAATACATTACATCATGATATCTTACATCTTGGACATGAATTGTTGAGGGAGGCATACCCATGCTCAGCACATAAACTATCATAACACATACATAAATCAGAAAGTTGTCTACAAATATAATAGACATGCCTACAGATATAGGCCCATGTTCGGATGACCCTCTGTATGTAAAGCCATCGTATGGATGATGTGGTACAATTCCTGAAATCGCAGCCCGGATGGATGAAACTAGATCCAGGGTCTTCTTATCTCGTTCACTCGATCGTTCAAAGTACAAGTCTAACCATGCGAATATATGATTTGAAGTTGAACATGGGAAGACATTGTCTGACTACCAACCATTGATGTAAGTTGTTAACGAACATGAGAGAAATCACTATTGATGTTAATGGCTCTCAAGGTACTACAATACAATTTGCAAGGCGTGAATAGATGATTTGATGTCGAACGCTAAACAAAATCTCTGGACCGAAGGTTTAATGATGATGTCAACCTGTTGCCAGAAGCAAGAAACCTGCCAATGATGTAGCAAGCTCCAAGGCACTGGAAATATGTTTCTAAGTTAACTTCTTGGATGATGCGCTGATGTCGACAGTGAGCAACTTTATCGCGAAATAGGAATAATGATTTTGGAGACAAAATGTGATTTGATGTAGTAATGTTCAGGGATCGCGGTCATGAAAATGAAGGTTTATGAGTATTGCAGAAGATGAGGAATTACTAGATGACTTCTTTCAAACATATTGACGACACTGAAATGAATTGGCAGCATTGACCCAAACCAAAGTGATGGTATGATGGACCATAGGTATGATAGACCGTCAAGAAGATTACCCAACCCAAAGCCACAAAGATGAAGTGAAAGTGTCATGTTCAATAGCGACCTGCTACCATAAAGTGTTTTGTTCTTTTTTCCAAATTTCCCAGTCATTGCTAACCATAGCCTTTTTATTTTTTAACAAGGTTGAGGAGGGTAACATATGCTTGATCTATAATTCGACCCTTCAGGGGAATCTATCGGTATTTAATGATTTAACGAGTCTAGCGATAATGAAACTCGATCTTGCCATGAACGACAAGTTCGTCGCTATTTTATGTTTTAACGAGTCTAACGACAGTGAAACCCTGGTCTTTTTTCATGTTTAGAGAGTTTAAAAAATGGACAAAAAGAAAACTCCATGAGTCATTTTTTGTAAATTTGTCGCCCAGGTCCGAAAAAATGTAAAATGATACCTGAGAAAACCTCTTAGTCATGTTCGACTAAGGTGTTCATTTTTCGTAAATAATCTATCTTAGTCCGGCAAATGGTTAAACTTATACTGAGTAGATGTCATTTCATTTACTTTTACGAGCTCGAAAAGACAAGTGCTCGACAATCTTTCACATTATCGGAGTCTGAAAAGAGCTAAAATAAGACTCCAGGGGGTTTCTTTTTTGCATTTATCAAAGCTCGAAAAAGAGATAAAAGTGCGCTTTAAATTCCTTTTTCATTTTTATCAAAGCTTGAAAAGAGAGGATAAAAGTATGCTTTGTGGTCAAATCATTTTTGAATAGTTGTGCACTTTAAACTCAGTGTATCAGCTGTGAAACCTGTTCAGAGAACCATAACAGATTAAAATACCCATTTCATAGTAAAAGTGAGTAAAAACCATAGTCACATCATTAAATATGAATAAAATAATCAAAATGACTATTAAAATAAGTTTTTACCATTCCATAGTTACCATTTGAAATTTAGGAGCTCTGAAGCAGTTTTTCCCTCGAATTTCAACAATTGATTGCGACAGTTTTAGTAGATGATTTCTCATGCCGTTTGATCCAGGTTGGAGCTATGAACCTTCTCTTTCATTTAGTATAATTTATGTTTCATTTCATGGTAATTTTTTTAGGGTTTTGAGCCCCTTAGTGTAAATAGACAATGCTCTGAGGGAAACGCACCCTTGAATGTCAAAAGGTGTGTTGTTGAGCATTGGAATTGAAGTCCAGGGGCATTTGCAACGCTCTGTCCATTGACCTGGGGTGCGGTGGGCGCATTTCTCAAATTTGTTTCATGTTTTATGCTCAAAATTTCTTAATTTTTTTGCATGAAATGGATCCTAATGAAGCTTATGGTTGGCTTTTAGGTATTGATCAGAGCAAAATGACCATTACGTGGCGAAAAAGAGAACATGAAGAACAAGACATGATTGCCCTAAATGATCCGGGTACTGTAACAGCCCTCAGAGATTGTGGGTTGCTTAAATACTTCAGATTATCAGGGATGAGACAACATATGAAACTATTGGAGTTCCTAGTTCGTTCATGGGATCCAACATTGCAAGATTTTCACATTGGGGACAAAGTGTTCCTCATATTGGTTGAGGATGTTTACTTTCTCACTGGATTATCGGGGCATGGTTCTCCTATTTCCCTTACAGGATTTTCTCTTGGAGGAGAGACAGTGAAGGATTACATACGCCAGTATTGTCAGTCAGGTATTGAACCTAACAAAGATGGGAAAATAAGCATTCATGATGTATGTGATTTGCCTTGAGAACCATCCTTTTTACTATCGCAAAGCTTGCTAGTTTCGTGACACTACATGTCGCAAACCGATCATATATGCAATATGCTCGAGTGTCTAGAACTGACAGTGTTCAACTGGGCAGAAGCAATACTCTTTTAGATGAAAGAACAACTGACTAAAGTAAAGGGTGGCAGGATGATGAATTTCAATTATGACTCTATTCTGATTTCCTTCATTTTAGAGCGAGTTCCATTGATGCAGTCGCAACATGTTACACTGAGCATATCTGGTCCTAGAGATCCTCAGATGCAGAGATGGATTGAATGGATGGATAGACATGTTGGTCAATTGACCATCATATTTTCTACTGCATTCTTTGCCTGGTTCAGACGACAAATGATCACCATAGAGGAGTAGCCATATGCAGGCGTAGATTTCCGTGGAGATCCAAATTTGATTTTACCATATGGCGCTCAATGGGGTGCAATGTGTAAAAATGTTTTGACCATGTTTTTTATTTTTAAGGTTTTTACATGTTTTTTTGTTTTTGATGTTTTCCAAGACTAAACTAAAGTTTTGATGTACATAGATGTGGGTTGCGTTCGACCAGTTGGTCGACCAGAGTAGGCAGTAGATGAGCCAGCAGAGAGGACTATCGGGAAAGAAGTCCTTCGAGATTCAGATTTGACCGAGACTCTTGTTGAGTTGCAGCAATACGTTAAGGGATTGACTCTTGGGATACCAGATTGTTGAATCGAAGAGTTACCTATGAGACTACAACACCATACTATTGGTGTTCCTAGCCATTGGATGAGGCTATTGCGCAAGATAGCTAGAGCAATTGCTTGTTATCATGAGCATCACTAGTTTTACTTCGACATTTTTGCATACATTTTGAGGTCAGATGACCAATGAGTCTTGGGCACAAATTTTGTAAAAATCTAAACTATCTATCTATTTGTTTTCAGTGTTTTCCTATGTTTAATGTGCAATCCTATTCAATTGTGTGATGCTAATTGAAATGTGTGTTTACATGTTTTGCAAATGTCTGTTTAAAACATAATTCGCTAAGGAATCAATTAATGTGTTCAAATTTCTGGAAATTTGTTGATATTGAATGTAATCAAAATGTCTTTCCAAAAGTTGAACTCTAAGGAACATACGATGAAATGTTGGATTTCAGACAATATAGACGCTAGTAAGTTGTAGTACGACAAGTTGTGAGTCTAACTTAATGATGATGTGGTTAATGCCAAATGAAATGGCATTAGAGAGAAGTTCGATCAACGCGCTATACTCAACGATATGGTTTGTTAATCGACTGGTAAAAATTCCTTGAAAACTCACTAACTCGCCACCTGGAGTGAAAATGGCCCATGCTGCAGAGGATATGTTCTGCGTACTACAATTAGCACCATCGACATACCCAACGAATGGTTCCAAAGGTTCAGTCATCTGTGATGAAATAAAGTGGATTACTAACTTCAAGAAAACTCTAGAAAAACAAACTAAGACAGTAAATGCAAATCAAAGCATATATGCGATATGATATAAAAGTTTACTATGCTCAATTAAGCATAATAATCAACTAACTCGTAGGTGGCCTTAGCCAAAACTCTTTTGACAATGTAGGGGCCATGCCATAGTGGCTCAAATTTTCATGTTTCTATCAAATCAACTTCCTGATCATAAAGCAAGACCAGGTCTCCCTCTGAGAAGATGTGAGGCTTGACATGTTGGTCATATTGTGCCTTGATTCGTCTCTTATGCGCTTCGTTGGCAAATGCGGCTTCACGATGCGTTTCATCTAAATTGATGAGGTTAAAAAGACGCACTTCTTCATTAGAGGTGTCAATGAACAAGTCAATAACGAGTTTTAATGACAGAATTTCACATTGGATTGGTAAGATAGCTTTCAAACCATACACCAAATGAAAGGGAGTAAATCCGGTTGCATTTCTCACCGAGGTTCGATATGCCCACAGAGCCGAGTAAAAGATTAAATGCCAATTTCATTTGTGAACCCCTATCATTCGTTGAAGCATTCGCTTAAGGATCTTGTTAATAGCTTCAACTTGTCCATTGGATTGTGGATAATAAGGGGTAGAACTATCGTGCTACAATCCTAATTTGGTAGTCAAATCATTCATCATGTTATTGTGAAATGCTTACCATGATATGTAACTATAGCTTGTGGTACACCAAATCGTGAAACGACATGATTGAAAAAAAACAATGCAGTGGTTTCCTCTGTGTTATTGAATGTAGGCATCGCTTCGGTCCACTTGGTAAAGTAGTCGACTGCGACAATAATATAACCATGCCCCCCGATCGAATGAGGGTTGCAGGTCATGAAGTCAATGCCCTAGTTTGCAAATGGTTCCACAACGATGACATGATGCATTAGTGTTGGCAACATGCGGATTTTACGATAAAATATCTAGCACGCATAACAAATTCTGACCGCAAGAATGCAGTCGCGGAATATGGTTGGCCAAAAGTAACCAACGAGGAGAATCTTCTGCGCGATAGTGTAACCAAACAAATGTCCACCACAAGCACCAACATGGCGATTATTTTGAAATTTCTCGGACTCCTCATGAGTGAGGCACCTCCTTAAAATCGTATCGACACCACAACGATAAAGTGTATCGCCAACGATAAGATAATCTTTGGCTTGGTATCGAATACGTCGTTGTTGTGAGCGAGAGGTATTGGGCTAGAAAATTTGGGTTTGGAGATAAATGATAGAATATCCATAACAAGGGTCAGATGACCCAATTAGAAACAGAGACTCATATGGAATTGATGGTTCCGATGTAGTTTCAGTACTATCAGAGGGAAGGTCACAGAGAAGCTCAGCCAAAACTAAAGACTTCTTTGACTTGGATTTGATGAATTCCAAATCAAATTCCTGCAAAATGACGATCCATTTTGAATATTTCCTCCCCAGAAATTGACGTGACATAATGTATGTCATAGGGTTTCAATCCGAAATGACAATGGTCTTTCGGAACAGAATATAATGGCGAAATCTTTGGACATCTTGAACGGCCGCCAAGGCGAAATTTTTAACGTATGAATACTTAACTTTTGTATCATTGAGATTACGACTCAAATAATATATTAGATGTTCTATCCCATCTTCTTGTTGGACCAAAACCATAGCAATGGTCGTATTTGTCGCAATGATATATAGGAAATAATCACTCTGATAATTAGGAGGATACATTAATGACGCTCAGATTAGGGTATCTTTAAGAGCATCAAAAGAAGCTCGCGCAACCTTATCCCAATGGAAGAGAATCCCCTTTTTCAAGAGACGAGTAAATCCTTTAGCGATTTCGGCGTAGTTGGGTATGAACCTCCTTAGGAAGTTAGCTTTTCTTTGAAGTTTCTGTAACTGAAGTAAGTTTGATGGTGCAGGGAAATCAAGAATGCCCTGGACCTTCAGTGGGCTAATTCGAATTCCTTCTTTTGAGATGAAAAATCCAAGTAAACGGCCATAACCGACACAAAACACGCATTTGTGTGGATTGAGGCTTATTTTGTAGTGTCGGTAGTGTAAAAATATAGCTCTCAAATGCGCTGGGTGATCAATCCGTTTTCGTGAATGCGTGGGTAAATCGTATAGATAAGGTTGAACAATGTGCTTAATGTCATTGAAAGCATAATCCATCGCTCTTTGAAATGTTTCCCCAACGTTCTTTAAACCAAATGGGAGTTTACGATAAGCGAATGTGCCCTAGGGACAAATGAATGATGTCTTATATTGATCTTCTGTGCGAATATTGATTTGATTGTAACTGGAGAATCCATCCATGAACAAAATGATTTCGCAGCCAGCACATTCATCAATAATTTGGTCGATAAAGGGAGTATGATAGTTGTCTTTTGGACAAGTAAGATTGACATCTTGCTGATCGACGCACACTCTGATTGTCCCTTGTTTCTTCATGACAAGAACAATGTTGGAAACCCAATCAGTAAGCGGAACAAGGTAAATGAAACCAACACACAAAAAAAATTCAACTTCTGCTTTAATAGCAACAACGTTGAACAAGACGAAGGCGTTAACGTACTGGTTTGACATCAGAGTACATTTTAATTGTGTGTTCAATGATACTAGAATCTATGCCTGACATTTCCTCATTAGACCAAGCAAATATATCTCGGAATTCACAAAAAAAAGAGCGATAAGTGTCGAGTTCGGATGCAGAACAAGACACGTCGACATGAATGTTTTCTACAATGCCAGGTTTGGTTGAAATATCGATAGAAATGGTTTCTTCAATATTTGATAAGTTTCGCTTGGATTCGATGGCATTAATAGGAGCATAATTCGAAAAGAAATCAGAGATCGTAGGGCGATATAGTTCAATAAGATAATCTTCGTTGTAATCTGGAAGACGAGAATGATGATGATGATGATGATGATCCCATGGTTCTCCTTCTGGCTTCATGGCTTCCATAATGCTTTCATCTGTCAAGAATATGGATGAAAAATACTCAGATGGAGTACCAAAATCTAATGAATGATCGATCCAAACGATCGACAACAATGAGTCAGGATGCGCCGCCCAAGCTCAATTGGGCTTGGCGGCAGAAATTCACCCAGGGTATCAACTTAAGAATCATTGGTAATCTTCCTTAAGTCAGATGAAATGGAAGATATCATGCAACAAGTCTCTATTCTTGCAATCTCCGTCGACGTCGTAGGTGACGGTAATGAAAAGGTGCCCATTAGGGAATAATTCTTTAAGAGCCCTACACCAATGTTTTGAAGTGCTAGTTGGGGTGTGTGAACTAACAGAATGCTTCCAAATACCTGGGAACTAGAGGCAAAGGAGAGCTGATTGATGACTGTGATAATGCTTTTATGAGGAAAGATAATCATTCGAAACTAAGTAGAAACGATCGCAGTCATAACGTAAACCCATGGCCTTCCAAGTAAAACATTGTAGTCAAGGGGTCCCTCAACGACCTCAACTTCAACAACTACATTTTTGCCCCCTGGTTCAACACGCAGGTTATCGATGATACCACAAGGCTTATATGTACGACCGTCAAAATCTTTCAACGTCGTAGGCGATTGAGATAAGTGAGGTGAGCCAAGTGATTTCCAACAATTGAGTGACATAATACAAGTAGATGCTCCCTCATCAATAATAGTGCGATGAACGAGGTGATTTAGAACATTTACTTGGATTGAAAATCCTAATTCGGTTGGTAAGTGTGGCACATAGCCCGTGTGATTAAAGACTACAAGATTATACTCTGTTGGGTCAATTCCACCAATTGCCGACAATAAAGCCTGCCTCTGGGAGGGAAAATTTTGGAGTACCTCAAGTGTTGACATAACTGAAGGTGACTGAGCTAGATCTTCAACTATATTATAATTTTGAGCTGCGCGAGCTCGAGGATTGAACGTCGATTTGTGGACGACTCCCTTCAGTGGCTTTATTGTTAACTCTGGAATAACAGTGGGCAGAATTGATTCAGTGGACAGATTCGTGGTCGAGGTAGTAGGTTGATCAGTATCCCGACTACTGTAATTTTTATTTCCCATAGACACCAAAGCA
Organism: Pinus albicaulis; assembly: GCA_034641835.2. NCBI lineage: Eukaryota > Viridiplantae > Streptophyta > Pinopsida > Pinales > Pinaceae > Pinus > Pinus albicaulis. The sequence continues at coordinate 215,564,422 of CM076584.1, read as the reverse complement.
TCCGTTTTTGGATTTGTGACAGATAACATAAGCACTTGGGAACTAGAGGCAAGTTCAATAGCAACCATGTTTGTGTCTGGATTCGGAAAATTATTTGTCAACACTGTAGATGCAGTCGAGGTCTTAAGAAATTTGGAGACTTCTTCGCGGTGAGGAAAATCTCGAACAAAGTGTTCCTCATTACATATCAAGCAAGGGTAATGAGGTTTCCGAGAATTTCCATATTGTTGATCAGATGATCGTTCTTGCAAGGTTGAATTTTTCTTTTTCTTCGCTTTCCCCTTTTCCTTGCTTCCAGGGTGTTTGACACTTTTTCCTTTTTCAGATGACACAGCATGAATTTCAGAAGAAGTTGCAGGATCAGATGCAGTAGAGGTGCGAGTGTTTGCGGTACCGATCATACCATCGTCGGCATGAGAGTCCTTACCATATGGAGGAGGAACAATAAAATTTGGTCGCGACGCGTTTGAAATTTTCTCATAGAGCATGCCAGACTGAGCATAAATCAAATCTAAGTAGTGGGCACGAGCAATGACTTGCTCTACAGTGACGACACCACCTTTAGCTACATCCTCGGTGATAGATGGCAGCGATTTCTTAATAAATCACTCAGCCAAGCGCTGATCAGGAACAAATGTTTTGACCATAGACAATGACGACGCCACTCATGAATATGATCAGAAATGTGAGTAGTAGTTGTCTGTTTAAAATTGGTCAGCAGTTCCATTTCAGCGTCATATCGTATGGGTAACTGGAATTGGGTTAAAAAGATAGTGGCCAAGGCAGTGAAATGAAGCTCGTGGTAATTCAATATACCACTTCGTAGTCAGACCAGTAAGCATACGCTGGAAAAGACATAGTCGAACAGAGTCATCATTTAAGGAGTTTGATGAGCACCACAAATTATAAGTCATGACATGCGTTGATAGGTCTTCTCCAGGGTTTCCATTGAATTTAGGAATGTCGGAGGGTATATTATGTGGTATCAACGACCACCAAGGAGAATAACTGATTGGTTCATTGGTAAGCCGGTTTAAATCAGGTAATTCTAATGTTGCCACAAAGAGCAACTGTCGATTTAAGTCAGGTTGAGCATAACTAGGATATGATGGGATTTCTTGGGCAACAGAGCTTTGTGCACCAACATAAGGCATTTGCTACTGGTAACCCAGATAGAGGTTGTTTTGATGACCAAACGCTTGAGGGATCTGTTGAACAAGACCTAGGTAAGCTGGTTGTTGTTGGAATTGTTGTTGTGACATTTGAGGTTGTGGCTGCCAGGGTGACTGCCCACCAAGATTACAGCCCAAACCATAATAGCTTGGACCCGGTTATGAATAGGTAAGACTAGTAGGAGCCCGTGACATCCCATAAAAGGGTAATCCAGCCTGTGGTTGTAAGATTCTAGATACATATGGTTATTGTAAACCAATCGAAGGAGTTGGAGTCTGGAGGCCCAGAACTTGAGGGTAATGGGTTGAAGGACCCCCCTCAAACGATTGAGGTACAACCAACTGAGCCTATAAAAGGGGTAATGAAGTATTAACAGGTGGGGTAGATGTAAGCGCAACAAGTTGAACCAGTTGATATGAATGCACAACCGATTGTGGTTGAATGGGCAGGATAAGCTGCCACTGACAAACAATCATTCCAACATTTGGGTGACCATAAAACAACAGAGTAATGTCAAAATGGGTGACCATAGGTTGCCCCCCAGCATGAGGAGTATAATAAGATGGAATATATTGATATCCAAATGGTAGGAGTCCAATCGAGATTGAACTGGATGGAATGTTCCCAGATGGACCAGATTGATGTTGCACTGAAAATGTGTATAAAGGATCAAGCCATTCAGTACTCATTAGAGACGTACCAGATAAAATACCAGAAGATGACATGGGTTAAGTCCATGGATTTGAGGAGACACCAGAGTAGGTTCCAAATAATGATTGGTAACCCGGTGGGACGGACGAACCACCATAAAGATGTGACTCGGGTGACGTGGTAAACATCGACGAAGTAGCAACAATATATGCTATCACAACTGTAACAGATGGTACAATTGGAGATGTTGACTCAGCCATGGTCAAATGACCCAGTGTATACCCTATAGGATCTACGAGAACTTGAATTGAAACAGGATCAACAGAAGCAGTGTAAGTCAATCGAGGAATAGACTCCTAAAGATAAAGCCCCAACCCAAAACGAGTTGGAGTTGAGGGGCGTGTTTCTTGTTGAGGTTCTTCCTCGATTGAAATCAAACTAGGTGGAAGAATTTCGCCGGCAGGCCCGAGATATATTTCAGGTGGTTGACTGTGCGATGAAAGGGAAGACTCAATGGCTACGATCCACTGAGGAGCGACCGATACCGGAACAACTTCCAGTTGTTCGACTTCAGGATCTAGATGTTCTGGTAGAAGAACGATGGGATCTAGATCAACTTACAGTTGAACAACGTCGGGTTCTGGATGTATGGGCTCACTAATTGGATGTGCAGTGTCCACAGGTAGCTGTGAGGACTCTGTTTCGATGACAGTAAATAAACTAGGATGTGTAGAAACGACTCGATACGACTTTGGTAGATGTAATGAAGATGATGGACCAGAGGTACTGATGGTACTTGTTTCGGTAGAACAGGGTTGCCTTCGCCGACCATAAATGGCTTCCGGTGGTAAAGGTGGTTTAAGTGCTATTTTACGTGAACGACGAGGAAAGGGATGTTCTTCTTCCACGATCACTGATTAATTTTATTACAAAAACAAATAAACAAATAAAACGGTGATACTAGGCAAAATGTTTACCAAGTAATTGTGAACTGCAGAATACCTCCCGACGAACCAAGAAGTACAGGGAGGCAATCTCCCCAAATGATGTGTTCAGTGTATCACACACGGCAGCCGACTCGGTTACCTATGGATGGTAAGCAACCTAAAGTTGTCCTCCCAAATATACCCGAAGGTATGTGGAGGCCTAAGTCCGTATTAGCGTTGTCTAATGCAAAACCGCACAGTGAGAGCACCCCCTTATACTTTTCGTACTAGAACACCGCCCTATATACTCGAAGGTACATTGACGAGCTTCAATATACTTATGTACATGGAGTGGGATTTCACACTCAAAATGTATCACAGACAATTAGCGACAACTGCTATGTTTAACGACGCCAGAATACGTCTCTAGCCTAGACCTTCTAAGTGTTATTGTTAATGTTACAATGCTTTCTTAGGTTGATTGAGGTGAATTTTATGTTAATCTTGTTTAAAAGTGTATCTTTGAGGTTTACTGCGTTATGTAATGGGAAATTCCTAAAATGAAAACTAAATTAGAAGCAAAACCTTTCAATTCAATTTTTCAATGAAAATATTAGTTACTAAGGGGAAAGAGAAATCAAATTTTTGAGCATAGGACAAAGAGTAGAAACTAAATGCAGATTTTTCTAATCTGTTCCTATGCAACACACACAATCTCTAAATGCACATGCATGTTTTTCTTTTCAGTTTCCTTTAATGTGAATGAGTAAAAAGAAACTAAATGCACAAATCAATCAATCAAATGTTTTCATTTGAGAAATGACGAATGAAACAACAATTTCTCTTAAGAAAATGAAGAATGAAACGAAAATTTTCCTTTAGGAAATGAAGAATGAAACGAAAATTTCCTTTTTGAAAACAAAGAATTGGTCTAATGCAAAATTTACAACTTTGAATTTAATTTGCCAATGATAAAGAAAATAGCTAATGAAACGTTGAACAAACAACTTTCCAAAGGAGGAAGAACAAGTAATGTTTACTGGTCTATAAGAGCAATCAGACATTGAGAATACAATAGACAATTGGCTGAAATTGAATGCAAAGACAAATTTTGATGGAATTTCGCTGGTTGAGGGGGTAACACACCCTGTAAGGGCAGACGGTGCGTTACTGAGCACCCCTGAAAGGGAGACAGTGCTTTGCGGAGCACTGTACCCTGACCAACAGTGCGTTGGGCGCAGCTAAGTTTTGAAAACAAGCAGCTGAAACACACTTCTAAGGAAAAATGTTCATTCAGATGACTGATAAGATGAAGTAAAGTCTATTGATGATGGTAAATAGAGACAAAAACACCAGTATTGATGGATTTCTCCCGAGTGGAGTCGCCAATTTGTTATACGGAATTCTAATCCATGGATAAACTAGATTCCCCGAGTGTGGTGTTCCTTCACTCAGAACAACAAAAGAAAGAAAAATATTATTTTCTCTAAGATAAATAGATAATCATAAAGGAAAAGAAACCTACTTGTGATCCTTTCGCTCTCTTTATACTTCTTTCGTTGTTGTCGTCCCTCACAATCCAACTAAAGCCGCTAGATCGATACCTGCAATCAAAGATAGAGAACAAAAAACAACATACAAGTGCACAATATCTATCTATCTTAACCAAATCGAACCGATTAAATCTGAAAATACATACACATGAGAATACAATTCATAAGATATAAGCATACATATGAGAAAATGAACAAATATCTTTATTAAGAAAGTAGGAGGAGAAGATTACAACCAATAGATCGATTCATCGTCAACCTTCTCCAACTTCATTCCGTCCTCATCACACCAAGCATCATCTCAGCAGCATAACAATACTCCAGCTTTCATCAATTGAGAATCCAACAACATAACACTACACAAATTTCTCCCTCCCTAGCACTTAGATGAGTGCTCAATTTTGTAATATTCCCAATTAGCAAATAGCTAATTGGAATATCTAACCGGATCAATTTTGTCGCCTCAAGTGAATTGCCAACAACCGTGTGCGGGTCGTGGAATCACCCGGGCGCGCGAAGGCAAGTACGCAGGCTGAAGCTGGCAGTGTGGGGACCGAAGGGACTACGCGGGAAAGGAGGATGTTAGCTGCGCGGGAAAGGAGGAAGCTCGGTGCTCGAGAGGAGGGCCGAGTACAAAGGGGAGATATCTTCCTCATTTTTGGATCACTGTGAATTTTATGAAATTGAATCTGGTCGCTAAGACTTGAGCACGCCGGCTGTTTAGCAGGTCTGCAGCACTGTTCAGTGCGCCGAGTGTCTCCGAGCGGAGATCTCAACCTCAGCCCCGGGGGACTTCGAGTGCCTGCTCGGGTGAGGCCGTTCTACCATTGTATCGTCAGAGGATCGGGTTTGGAGCTTGTTACAAAGCCGCGTTGGGAGTGACAGCGCAGACAGTGTGGGAAGATCGCAGCTCATCTCGTGAGAACTCTGTGTTATTGCCATTTTGGAGGTTTCGGGTCTAAAGCAGAATCAAGAGCGTCTGGGTGGATCCCTTCCAGCCGCAGCATCTTAGCAGCACGCGGCAGTGCATTCCAGTCGCCTGTACGCGGAACGGTGCACCGCAGTACCCCTGTTATTTCTTGAATCCCTCTTGTTTTGCCGTGGGCAAGTTTCGGGTGCTTTCACCTGCATATGTATTGTATTTCTATGTAATTTCCCGGCATAATAAAATGGCTCAGATTTTCGCTGTTTAACGTATGTCTGTGCATGAGCAGTCCTATTATTTTATGTATATTTGAATGTTTGCTTATGAGTCATTCCATCGCTGTACCATTTGCTGTGTTTATTTAATTTCCTTAAAAAGGAATATTACAGTGGTATCAAAGCATGGTTCTGGCTCAGCCTGTGGAGTGAAGAGTCTATGTCATCTGAAAGACACCCCTACATCTGCTACAGAGGAAGGAACTACAGAGATATTGAGCGTAGGTTGGAAAACACCTACGGAGAAGGGGATTGTATTAGAGTAGTGGACACAGAACCGGGGGAGCCGGGGATAGGTGCGAGAGAGAGGGAGACGATGGCAGACGATAGCGAAGCAAAACAGTTTGGGGAAGCCCTCCTCAAATCCGTACAGGATCTGTCGCGACAGATTGAGATGATGGGGCAGAGGTTCACCGCTGTTGAAGCTAGACAACGTGAAACCCCGAGGGGTTTTCCGGGGGGTGAGGGGTCGGGTACATCCCACCATTTGCAGGAGCAGGCTACCACCCCGCACCAGGCATCACACGCCCCCACTCGTGCTACTATGCCCACTTTCCTAAGTGCAGACACTGGGACAGGAGCACAGGAGGAACCAGAGCCTGACCACATCAGTGATTACTTTGCTGAATACCAGACATATGGACAGGAGTTCAGGGAGGCACTTCTGTTTAGAGATTTTGTCCAGCTCAAACGGGACCACAGGCCCCGTGACCATTACAGAGGGCACCGGCATTATCATGATGGAGACACCCAGCGTTCAGCAAGCCGATATCATTTGCCTACGTTTGATGGTTCAACAAGCAGTTCGGCAAGGTCCTAGGTGGAGAAGCTGGACATATATCTCCAGCTTAACCAGATGGCGGAGGCGGAGGCCATCAAGGTGGCTACGCTGCATTTGGATGGCGAGGCTCAGAATTGGTGGTTCCATGGAATGGTGACACTTGGGCATTCCACTGTGACCACATATGCCGAGTTCACCCGAAGACTGATAGAGAGATTCGACCGGAAGGATCCGGAAGAACATTTCGTCGAGCTGACGAGGCTCAAGCAGACGGGAAGCCCGGAGACATATATTGCCGACTTCATGAGGCTTTCAGTAAGGGTGCCCGATTTATCCGCGGCACGGATGATATTCATGTTCATCGAAGGGCTGGCGGAGCCACTTCGAGGATTGGTCAGATCCGCGAGACCATCCACACTTCAGGACGCTATTGGCAGGACCCGGGATCTGCAAGATGCATTGCCTAGGACCAGAACACCTTACTCCCAAAAGCAGGTTTTTCCGCCAAGAGGGAAGGACATGAGGACCCGGCCTTCCAAGGGGAGTCCGGGTGGGGGACAAATAGATGACAATGCCAGGAGGGAATTGAGGAAGAAAAAGCTGTGCTTCACCTGTCGGGAGCCATGGGCGCCGAGGCACAGATGCACTGCCGGTAAGGCGCATTTTATAGAGGTCTTCTCCGAGAGTAGTGGGGAAGAAGAGGAGTATGAGGATGGAGAGGCAGGAGACAGGCAGGCCGTGCATGATCATGGGCCATCGACGGCGGGAGGTGCGGCTTTCGCACCGACGGGGGGAACCCTTGCAGCATTGCGAGGAGTACCTAAGTATCTAACGCTGCGCGTCCGAGGGACGGTGCGTGGGCAACGAGTTTCAGTTTTGGTGGACAATGGGGCAACCCACAACTTCATCGACGCACAGATGGTTGAGCGGAGGGGCATACTGACAGAAAGTTTCGATGGTTTCTCTGTACTGGTCCTAGGAGATCAGTCAATGCAGTGTGCGCGATACGTCCCGGAGCTGGCAGTAACCATGGGCACCTACACAGTGACCGAACATTTCTTTGTGGTCAACATACCCGACACCAATGTGGTTCTGGGCGTACAATGGCTGATCACTCTGGGGAAGGTCACCACGGATTGGGAGGCCTTGGAAATGGAGTGGGACGATAGGAAGATAGGGAAGCATGAGAAGATACGTGGGATGCACACTTACCCACCTCAGGTTGTTTCAGCTCACCGGATGGAGGCAACTTTCCGGAAGGGAAACATAGAATGGGCGGTAGAGCTCTGGGCATCAGAGACGGGAACTGCTGGGCGGGCAGTTCATTCTGACATCCAGGCTTTCCTCGACAGGCATGACGCAGTATTCAGGGATATACCACCAGGGCGGCCACCGGATCGGGGGTTTGAGCACACGATAGAGCTGGAGCAGGGCATCCAGGCCATTATTACCACGCCCTACAGGCACCCTAAGGCCTATCGGGACGAGATTGAGCGGGCTATCCAGGAGCTGCTGGCTCTTGGGCACATCCGACCGAGCACCAGCCCTTTTGCTTCCTCCGTGGTGCTAGTTAAGAAGAAAGACGGCACGTTGCGAATGTGCATCGATTACAGGGCTTTGAACAAAAAGACCCTGAAGAATCGGTACCCTATACCCAGGATCGATGAGCTAATGGATGAGTTGAGGGGAGCACAGTTTTTCTCAAAGATTGATTTGAGATCCGGGTACCACCAGATTAGAGTGAGGGAGAAGGACGTGCCCAAAACCGCTTTCAGGTGCCACTACGGCCACTTCGAGTTCTTGGTTATGCCTTTTGGGCTAACCAATGCCCCCGCCACCTTCCAGTCTTGCATGAACCACATCTTCCGCAGCCACCTGAGGAAGTTTGTATTAGTATTCTTCGATGATATATTGATATATAGCAGGACGTGGGAGGAGCATCTCTAGCATATTGAAGCCGTGTTGCATATCTTGGAAGAGCAACAGTTTTACGCCAAGCTCTCCAAGTGTGAGTTTGGGGTGACTGAGATGTTGTATTTGGGACACATCATAGGGGTGGACGGAGTGAGGGTCCACGAAGAAAAGATCAAGGCCATCCGAGATTGGCCAGAGCCGAAGAACGTGACAGAGCTTCGAGGATTTGTTGGCATCTGCACATATTACCGGAAGTTCGTCAAGAAATTCTCTCAGCTCGCAGCCCCGCTTACGGATTTGACAAAGAAGGGGGCCTTTAGTTGGTCCGAGACAGCGCAGCGAGCTTTTGACAGGCTCAAGGAGGTTATGAGCAGCTGCCCAGTGCTCGCGCTGCCGGATTTCACGCAGCCTTTCGTTTTGGAATGCGATGCGTCGGGAGAAGGGATCGGCGCAGTTTTGATGCAAGACGGCCACCCTATAGCCTATGAGAGCCGGAAGCTCCTTCCCCATGAGCGGATGTACCCTATATACGACAAGGAGATGCTAGCCGTGATGCACGCGTTAGCCAAATTCCGGCAGTACTTAGTGGGTAACAGGTTCAGCGTGAGGACGGATCACAACAGCCTCCGATTCTTTTTGGAGCAGAAGCAGCTTCGGGAGAGGCAGCAAAGGTGGATCAGCAAAATTCAGGCTTATGATTTCGACATCGAGTATGTTAGGGGGAAAAACAATGTGGTCGCTGATGCACTTTCACGTAGACCAGTGACTTTGTCCCCGATGAGTTGGGAGGCGGATTGGAGGGCCCAACTCTTGGTGGAGTACTCCAAGGACAAGTTCGCTTGTGAGATTTTGGATGGTCAGGTGGTGGACGATAAGTACAGGGTGATAGATGAGATTATCTATTACAAAGACAGGATCTTCCTGACTGTGGGCTCCCAGCTCAAGAAGAAAATACTTCAAGTGTCTCATAATTCACCGTTAGCCGGACATCAGGGGTTTTTCAAGACCTACAGGACAATCCGGGAGAGGTTCGCGTGGAAAGGCCTCAAAGGGGACGTACTCCAGCATGTTAGGGAGTGCGAAGTCTGCCAGCGCAACAAGGGGGAAACGAACCATCCAGCAGGACTGTTGCAGCCTCTTCCCATTCCCGAGGGGAAGTGGGAAAGTATTTCTATGGATTTCATCACAGGATTGCCCGTAGTGCAGGGCAAGGATAGCATATTTGTTGTCGTTGATCGGCTGACAAAGTACGCACATTTCTTTGCCATATCCGCACACTATACCGCCGCGCAGGTGGCAGAACTGTTCTTCAAGGACATCTTCATGTTGCACGGTCTTCCCAAGACCATTGTCAGTGACCGGGACAGCCGCTTCATGGGCGGGTTCTAGCAGGAACTCTTTCGGTTGGTGGGGACGGAATTGACGCCAAGCACCAGCTACCACCCCCAGACTGATGGGCAGACAGAGAGTGTTAACAAGTGGCTGGAAGGCTACTTGCGAAATTATGTCAGCGGGCAGCAAAGAGCATGGCTGAAGTGGCTGCACCTGGGGGAGTATTGCTATAACACCACATATCACATGTCCATCGGAATGTCCCCGTTTTATGCACTGTATGGCTATCATGCTATGTCTTTTGTTGATGTTGTGTTTGGTGCCTGCAAGGCTCCGAGAGCCAAGGATTGGATTCAGGAAAGTCAGGACATCCTCCGGGCTCTCAAGGATAATATTCCCACTGCGCAGAACCAACAGAAGTTGTATGCCGACAAGGGTCGGGTGGAGAGGCAGTTCGAAGTAGGGGATTTGGTCTACCTGCGCCTACAGCCATACCGCTAGTCTACTCTGAAGCGGAAGGGGGTGGAAAAGCTCAAGCCCCGCTTTTATGGACCCTACCGGGTGATATGCCGAGTGGGACAAGTTGCTTATGAGTTGGAGCTACCCCAAGACAGCAAAATTCATAACATTTTCCATGTGTCGTGCCTGAAGAAAGCTTTGGGATCACAGGTGACAGCGACGGAGGAGCTTCCGCCCACAGATGATGAAGGACATTTAGTGCTGCAGCCGGAAGCCATCATTGATGTCAGAGAGAAGCAGCTGCGGAATCGAACGGTCCGGGAGTTCTTGGTAAGGTGGAAGAACTTGCCGGATGAGGATGCTACGTGGGAGGGAGAAAAGATCTTACAGCACCCATCACTACAGTTGCTTGGGGTCAAGCAACATTTTGCCAGGGGAGACTGTAATATTCCCAATTAGCAAATAGCTAATTGGAATATCTAACTGGATCAATTTTGTCGCCTCAAGTGAATTGCCAACAACCGTGTGTGGGTCGTGGACTCACCCGGGGGCGCGAAGGCAAGTACGCAGGCTGAAGCTGGCAGTGTGGGGACCGAAGGGACTACGCGGGAAAGGAGGATGTTAGCTGCGCGGGAAAGGAGGAAGCTCGATGCTCGAGAGGAGGGCCGAGTACAAAGGGGAGATATCTTCCTCATTTTTGGATCACTGTGAATTTTATGAAATTGAATCTGGTCGCTAAGACTTGAGCACGCCGGCTGTTTAGCAGGTCTGCAGCACTGTTCAGTGCGCCGAGTGTCTTCGAGCGGAGATCTCAACCTCAGCCCCGGGGGACTTCGAGTGCCTGCTCGGGTGAGGCCGTTCTGCCATTGTATCGTCAGAGGATCGGGTTTGGAGCTTGTTACAGAGCCGCGTTGGGAGTGACGGCGCAGACAGTGTGGGAAGATCGCAGCTCATCTCGTGAGAACTCTGTGTTATTTCCATTTTGGAGGTTTCGGGTCTAAAGCAGAATCAAGAGCGTCTGGGTGGATCCCTTCCAGCCGCAGCATCTTAGTAGCACGCGGCAGTGCATTCCAGTCGCCTGTACGCGGAACGGTGCACCGCAGTACCCCTGTTATTTCTTGAATCCCTCTTGTTTTGCCGTGGGCAAGTTTCGGGTGCTTTCACTTGCATATGTATTGTATTTCCATGTAATTTCCCGGCATAATAAAATGGCTCAGATTTTCGCTGTTTAACGTATGTCTGTGCATGAGCAGTCCTATTATTTTATGTATATTTGAATGTTTGCTTATGAGTCATTCCATCGCTGTACCATTTGTTGTGTTTATTTAATTTCCTTAAAAAGGAATATTACAAATTTATTGGGAAATTGGAGGTAGTTTCTCAATACATGGAATTGAATGGATTTCTAATAATATGTGGGACATGTTTCTAGGTTCATTGGTGATGGATGAACAAATGCATTCGAAGTATGACACCTATGAGCTCTTTTAGAAGGCACTGGACATGTGGAAATCCTAGAACAATGATGATTTCGCTCTTAGGAGACCAACGCACCCTTAAGTGTCGGGAAGTGCTTTGCAAAGCACCCTTGCATGGAGATAAGTGCTTTGCAACACACTTAGGCCCATTTAGAGGAGCGTTGGTGAGTCAATGGGTCATATAATCTATACTTCAAACATTGGAAATCTCATGAATTAAAGCCATCAATGGAATGACTTCTCTTAGGGCATGTAGCAACTGAATTAAGAGATGATAGACCATGTTCATACTTGTCTTGGGGGATGATGTTAGGTCCCTATATTACTAGTATAGTCCCTTATTGTTGTTAGTGGAACCCCCTTATTGTTATTGTTGTACCCTTGTAACCCCAATATTGTTATTATTGTGCCCTTACATTATTATTGTTAGGTCGACTAGGATTATATTGTGACCCCATGGACTCCTATATATAGAAGGAGGTTTGGTCATTTGTATCATCGAAAAATTGTTTATTTATGTAATGTAAAGGAGGTTGCCTCCTCGAAGTGGCTTTTTTCTAAGGCGTTGATCTCTCTTTTCTTCTATTTTGGGAGCTGGTTTCGTAACATTTGGTATCATAGCTTTGGATTCTAGGGTTTCGCTGCTCCAAATAGGTCATCGTGGAATTTTCACTATAACGTTTTTTCTACGAAGGTTCAGAAGCCGAAATTTTTATCACGCGAAGTTGAAATCCTGAGGAACTTAGTGTAAAAAGTTTAGATCTTGGTTCACAATATTTTCGGAGATATTATCTGTGGAAGTTAGGGTTTTTCCAGGCTCCCGAATTTTATTTCAAAGAGGTGACCGTGGGAAAATCGTCATAACTCTCTCTCTGAGCATCAGATTGGAATTATGTAAAGAGTGGCTGCAAGTACAGGGACTGTAGTTTCCTATGTATCAATTTTAGAGCCGGAGGAAGAAACAGTGACACGTGGCACGCCATACAAGTTCGCTCTACTGAACCTATTCATAATTAGGTCATTGTGGGAGATTTGGCATAACTTTTCCTTCAATAATTCAAATCATGTCAGACCTATGACATTAGAAAGAATATTTAGAGGGCTACTACAGAGCCAAATTTCAAATATTGAAGGTCCGAAATCACAGAGATAATTCAATTTCAATATCAAGCTCCTCAAAAGCAATAAAATGTGTGTATTTGTTTTCGAATTGCATAAGTCTTGTGTGAAAACTCAGTTTGAATTGATTCTAAGGGCATATTGTAGAATAGATATCAGTATTGGGTTCTAAAATGCCCCCCTAAAAATAATTCAGCACCCATTAAGCCTTCAGAAGGCTCTACTATGAATCATGAAGACGAAGAAGTGCAACATGACATATCAAAATTACAAGAGCAAGTGCACCAAATTTCGCTCTCGCAAAGAGAAACAAAAAATGAAATGGAAGTTTTGAAGAAAGGCGTGGAAGCTAAGATGGATGGTTTGAAGAAATTCATGAAAGCTAAGATGGATGGAATGGAAGCTAAGATGGATGACATGGAGGAAAAAATGAAAGAAAACATGGAAAACATGAAGAATGATCTAAAAGCATACATGGAAGGTTTGACCAAGTTGATACAAGAAATGTTTCCTAATGGCGAAAAGATAGTAGAGGAAACTCATGATGAGAAAAAAATAAATGTTAATCGTGATATCATAAACTCTAATGTTGGATGGAATAACCACCATATTCCAAAGATGGATATGAGAAAGTTTGATGGCAAGGATCTCGTAACATGGATACTACAGATGGAGCAATATTTTGATCTCAATAATGTGCAAAACACAAAGAAGGTACACATTGCAACTTTACATTTAGAACAAAATACATTTGTATGGTATCGATGGCTTTGTTCCCATAAAAAAATTGTCACTTGGTCAATTTTTACGGAGAAAATGATAGCACATTATGAGGATACAAAGAGCAACACCTTCTTTAACCAGTTGATAAATCTCAAACAAAAGGGTTCAGTGGTGGAGAACATTGAGGACTTCCAAAAATTGAATATAAGGGTAACTGATATTCTAGAAGAACACATGCTTGATGTCTTCATAGGGAGTTTGAAGGATAACATCCAACATGACTTTATCTTTTGGAAACCTAATTCATTAGAGAAGGTATTCAGGTTGGAAAGAAAAAATGAATGTAAAATTATGACGATAGGGAAGCCTACCATTCACATCTATAAAGATGGAAGTGTTGCTACTCCTAAACTTCCACAACCTACAAGTTTGACACCACAACAATTGGAAGAAAAAAGAGCAAAAGGGATTTGCTATAGTTGTGATAGAAAATACACTAAAGGTCATAAGTGTGATGAAAAGAAATTATTTTACATAAATTGTGAAGAGGAGGAAGAAAATGAACAAGAAAATTCAAAAGAAGAGGATATACACCAGGAACCAACCCTAGAAGAAGAAGAAATGAGTCCGACCATATCATGTAATGTCCTTAAACTCTCAAGATAGAAGGACATATCAAAAAGAATTAGGTAATAGTGTTGATTGATTCAGGTAGTACCCATAATTTTATTCATTGTAAGGTGGCCAAGGAATTGAATTATTTCCTATACCCAGCACCAGAATTTCAAGTGATGGTTGCAAATGGAGGAACTATAAATTGCTTTGGAAAATGTCATAATGTCAAGTTAACCATGGGGAAATATATATTTAATAGTCTAATGCTTTCCATTCCAATGGGAGGTGCTGATGTTGTACTAGGAGTACAATGGTTACAATCTTTGGGGACGATAGTTTTTAATTTTCAAGGAATTTTCTTGAAATTTTTTTCAGAAGGAAAGGAAATCGAATTACGGGGTATCGCAGGGAAGCCGAGAAATATAATAAGCTCTAATGTCCTGACAAAGCTTCTAATGAAAGAACAATGAGGTGTAATTGCACAATTATGCTCACTAAAAGTTCCAACATCAAAATCATCTATTTCTCCAAATCTCCAAAACGTCTTTGACAATCATTCCAAGGTGTTTGAAACTCCCAAGGGAATCCCACCTATTCGTGATCATGATCATGCTATTCATTTGATTCCATGAAGTGTTCCTCCAAACATCAGGCCTTACAAATATCTTTATGTCCAAAAGAGCGAAATTGAATGTATGATTGCAGAAATGTTAGAGGTTGGTATAATTCAACCTAGTCAAAGTTATTTCTCTGCTTCAGTAGTATTGGTGCACAAGAAGAGTGGATCATGACACATGTGTTCGGATTATAGGGAGCTCAATAAGCTCACTATTAAAGATAAATTCCCCATTCATGTGATTTATGAATTATTGGATGAATTACATGGAGCAATTTATTTTACCAAGTTGGATCTTCGTTCATGATATCATCAAATTAGAATGAAAACTGAAGATATTCCGAAAACAACATTTCAAACTCATGAGGGTCATTATGAATTTTTGTTCATGCCTTTTGGCCTTACCAATGCACCTTCTACATTTCAAGGGTTGATAACTTCCATTTTCAAACCCTTAGAAAATTTGTGCTAGTATTTTTTGATGATATACTAATCTACAACAGGTCTTGGAAGGATCATGTTTAACATGTTGACAAGGTGCTCAAAATATTGTAGGAGAAACAATTATATGCAAAAACATCCAAAGTTTTCTTTGGAGTACAAGAGGTGGAATATCTGGGTCATATTGTATCTCACGAGGGTGTTAAAGTAGATCTTAACAAAATTAAAGCCATTAAGGAATGGAAAGTCCCCACAACCATAAAGCAGTTGCGAGGATTTCTCGGGTTAACAGGGTATTATCGCAATTTTGTTAAGAATTATGGGAGAATAGCAGCACCTATAACAACATTATTTAAGAAAGATGAATTTTCATGGACTCTTGAAGCAGCTAAGGCCTTTGAACATCTTAAAGAGGCAATGTGCCTAGCACCGGTCTTAGCCACGCTAGACTTCACAAAAACCTTTATTGAGGAATGTGATGCCTCAGGAAATTGAATTGGTGTTGTTTTAATGCAAGAAGGAAGACCCATTGCTTTTGAAAGTCGTCCAATCAAAGGAAATTATTTACAGAAAGATATTTATGAGAAGGAAATGTTGGCAATACTACATGCACTAAAGAAATGGCGACCTTATCAAATGGGAAGAAACTTCAAGGTAAAAACTGATCATGATAGTCTTAAACAATTTTTGGAACAAATACTATTAGAAGAGCAGTAAAAATGGGTCACAAAGATGTTGGGTTATGACTTTGAAATCATCTACAAAAAATGGAAGCTAAATGTTGTTGCAAATGCACTCTTAAGAAAGGATGAAGAGGTGGAAGCATTGATTTGTGCCATTTCTATGAATGGAAGAATGATGAAGAAGTGTGGACACTCATTCAAAAGTGGCAACAAGATCCTAGTACATATGATACATTTAGTTGGAAAAATTATTCCTTATGGTACAAATATCACTTATATATTTATAAGAATTCCCAACTAAAGCAAAAGTTTTTTCTTTTGGAATTACACACTTCTCGTTTAGGAGGACACTCATGATTTTTAAAAACTTACCACAAGGTGAAGAAATATTTTTTTTGGGATGGCCTTAAATATGATATTCAAAAGTTTGTGGCGGAATGTTTGGTTTTCCAGCAAAATAAAGTTGAGGCAATTAAGACCCCAAGTCTTCTACAACCTTTATCCATTCCAAGTCAAAGTTGGGAGGATATTTCAATGGATTTTATCACAGGTTTACCTACGTCCGAAGGAAAGAGTGTCATCATGGAGGTAGTTGATAGACTTACTGAGTATGCACACTTTTGTGCATTATCTCATCCATTTAAATCAAGTACAATTGCTACTGCATTTATGGAAACAATTCAAAACTTTACATGGAAACCCAAAGATTATTGTAAGTGACAGAGATCTCATTTTAACTGGAAATTTTTGGACGAAATTATTTTCTTGTTTGGGTACTCAACTATCTCATATCTCATCTTATAAAACCTCAATCTGATGGTCAAAATGAGACAGTGAATACATGTTTGGAAGGATATCTTCATTTTTTTGTATCTGATAAGCAAACACAATGGTTCATGTGGTTACCTATCGCTGAATGGTGGTATAACACTTCCTTCCATACTGCAGAAAAAATGACCCCATTTATGGCACTTTATGGATATCATCCACTGTCCATCACATCATCTTTAAGATAAAATTATAAGGTTCAATCAGTGGAAGATCACATCGAGCATCAACAAGAAGTTCTCCAACTCTTAAAGGATAACCTAAATTTGACACAAAATCGAATGAAACAAAAGGCATATCAACATCGCAGCGAGAGAAGTTTTGATGTAGGATATTGGGTATTTTAATGGTTGCAACCATAAAAACAAATGTCCCTCAATCAAGCTAAGAAGGATAATAAATTATCGCCAAAGTACTATGGTCCTTAGAAGGTGTTGCAAAAGATTGGTACTAAGGCATGCAAATTGGAGTTTCCTGTTTCTTCGTGAGTGCATCCAGTTTTCCATGTTTCATGCTTAAAGGAGATTATAGGTGAAAAAATTTCAGTTAAAACAATATTGCCGGAACTTGATGAGGAAGGAAAAATCATATTGGAATCTAAAGCAGTCACAAAAACAAGAACTCGACAACTACGAAATCAATCAATTTCAAAGTATCTCATCAAGTGGAAGAACTTACCTGCTGAAGATTCTACATGGGAAGATGAAAATTTTATATAGAAGCATCCGAAGCTACTCAAGTCTTTAGGACAACACTTTTTTGAAGGATAAAGGCATGTTAGGTCCCTATATTACTAGTATAGTCCCTTATTGTTGTTAGTGTAACCCCCATATTGTTATTGCTGTACCCCTATAACCCCAATATTGTTATTATTATGCCCTTACATTATTATTGTTAGGTTGACTAGGATTATATTGTGACCCCATGGACTCCTATATATATAAGGAGGTTTTTTCATTTGTATCATCGAAGAATTGTTCATTTATGTAATGTAAAGGAGGTTTCCCCCTCGAAGTGGCTTATTTCTAATGCATTGATATCTCTTTTCTTCTATTTTGGGAGCTAGTTTCATAAAATATGATGCCAAAATTGACTTGTAACACTATGAGTTATGTCGTGCCTAAACAAAAAGGGGAAAAAATGGCTACAAACCAACTATATAACCATTCATTCAAGAAACACATTTTATGCATATGAAGATGTCAACCATGTGGGACGATTTACCATTTTTGGAGTAAAAAAATAAAATAAATAAAAAAATAAAATTTTCAACTCGTATTTTCAACTTATCTCCCTACGATTTTACTCAAATTTTGATCGAGAACACTTGTTGGATGTGAAATTTAATTTTTCATCCAAGGAGTACCCATGTTGCATACTTTTGATGGACCCTACTACATGAAAAATATGAAATCACGTTTTTTCATGTATTTCACATTTTTTGTGTATTAAGGTCCATCTAAAGTATGCAACATGGGTACTCCTTAGATGCAAAATTAAATTTTGTATCCAACGAGTGTTCCTACTCAAAATTTGAGTAAAATCGTAGGGAGATAATTTTGAAATATGAGTTGAAAAAATAGTATTTTATTTTTTCCTTCCAAAACTAATGTAATATTATTTTATTATTTCTACTCTTATTTTATAATATTTTTTAGGAGGCCCATTTTAGACCTCAAAATTTCTCTAATTAATGTAGGAAAGACTTGTCGAAAGTTCGTTAAATTGTCTGGAGGGCCAAACCCCATATATGAATTCAAAGTCAAAGATATAGGTAATAACAACAAATATATATATATATATATATATATATATATTAGAAGCTCCATGCATTTAAGGCACTGTAAACATAGTTATATAGTGGCGGAACCACAGGGTTAGTGTATGATACCCTTACTGTTCAAAAGTGTAACTAGGTTTGATCTTCGTAATTACATGTAATTATGATTTTATGTAAAGAAGAGATGAAGGAAAATAAAATGTATTTATTGTATTACTTGCATCATGGATTTCATGAGCAAGGATTTTATTTATAGGTCAAAGACTTCTTCTTCATGTCTTTAGGATTTTGACATCTTGTCATAAAGATAATTAGAGTCATGTAAATGAAGTCTTGTTACCTTTATAAATGTCTAGACAACCATCCAAAATACAATCACTGCTCTCCTTTGATATCGGCCTAAAAATATATATATAAAATGGTCATGTCGGGTTACACACCTATTCAGACACTCAGGTTGGCTTTTTATATGGTCAAACAACTATAAATAGGAAGGTGCATACTCTGCATTTCTACAATGAAGTAGCTCGCATTCCTATGAGATTTTTGGTGAAATTTATGAGTTTTTCAGATGGGAAGCGAGTTTCGGATCTCCTTTGAGTTCGTGGATGGGTTGCAGTTCAGATAAGGTCACTGTTTGGTGACCACAGTTCAGGACGGTAACAGATTCAGGTTAATCACAATACTCTCATAGAAACAGTTCAAATTCCTCTAGACAATGTTGTCATGATATCAGTATGATAGTTGTATGGTCTCAGTGCTATCAAGAAGATCTCAGTCTTGGCGTTACCACAGTCCTTGTACTATACTTGGTGCTGCAGTGAGGATATGAAGATTTCAATGATAATGATCAGTGCAACAATGATGTTCGGTCGTATGTTGGTGATAAGAAAGGAGATCTCATCATAATGATAACTAGAAGATCTCGATGGTGACAAGTGTCATATTGAAGAGGAGAGAGAAGAAGAAAAGGAGACGTAGTGTCTTGGGCTTGGAGTGGCTTATAGGTAGGTCAAAGGTCATTGTATTGGTATTCGTCAATTGGAATCTCTATAAGAAGAATTGATGTGGGTTTTCCTCCCAAAGAGTGAGAGGTTTTGGCCCTAGCTCATAGCCTACATGCTGTGTCTCTTGTCTATTTTATGTTCAAGAATTGGTTAATGTTTAATGAAGAAGAACACTAATAACAAAGATGAAGAATATCATAATCTAAAGATGTAAAAAAACTCACAGATAATCACTAATAAAGAGAAATCATCTAATGCAAATTCCCTAGATTTCTCAACATGGTTTTAGAGCTAAGGTGACAGTCAAGGAAGGACATACAATCTAAGAGACACTCAAGGGAAATATCGGTGGAATCTAAAGATCACAGTACAGATTGAAGCATAGAACCTAGGCAAATTTTTTGATGACACCACAATGACATCTCCGCACTGTTTCAAGACTATATCACAACAAATTTTTCTCGGTGTAGTTTGGTTGTCTTGCAACATAGATTACAGTAACATAATAAGTCAATGAAGTAATGACATACTCAGCAATATGATAATATCTGTGCTCAAATATTACAATGGTACAATAGCTCTAATGCTATAATGTTGTCTCAATCATATGACAACTCGGTGCTATAACAGGTCCAGGATTCGATGCAGTAATGATGATGAATCTACATTGAAAACGATTATCAATCAAATCAAGGTAACTAAGAGTCTGCATCTGCAAAGTATTAGATCCTCTAGTCATCTCATCAAGTTAAAGGGACCTCCAATACAAAATAGCACAAAATATAGACAACCAAAAAGAAGCATTTCAAATCTACACTCATGCATCTCCAAGGAAGGAAGAAATGATCATTATTACAGCAAGGATCCTCTCCTTGAAGAAGGTCATCCAATGAAGCAGTAATCACCATTATCAAAAGGAAGTTGGATCTAAAATGTTGTCATCATAAAAGGAGAAATGTCATTGTTTGGAATTAGATCGTCCAAAAGGGAGAATCGATACATCTTCTTCAACCACCATCAAAGTCATCAAGGTGAAGATCTCATATTCATTGGTCAAGTAAGTATCCTTTATTCTATAATCAAATTTGGTAAAGTGACTTCGTATTTGCAAGGAGATCTATAAGTTGGTTAGGTCTTCGAAGTTTCTTGCATGTAAAAATGAGGAAAGACATAATCCTTAAAGAAAGTGAAGTCATTGATCTTTCATGGAAAGCTCTCTGAAGGTCAATAATTATCTGAATACATGTAAAGGGATCAAAGGGCTCAAAGGATTCTTACAAAATCAATCAAAGGTCCTCTCATCCCTATGGTAGCAAGAGTGGAGACATTAAAGAGATATATGACAAGCTAGAAGAAATATTCTCAGAAGATGTAGTAAAGAAGGTCATGTCACTTAGACTTGATCTACATAAAGTTGAAGGAATATCTTCATAGAATCTCAATTGTAAGACTTGGAAGAAATGATAATCACCATTGTTTTAACTAATGAGCAAGGTAACAAATGTCCATGTTGTTATCACTCAGATTTTCCTTGAAGTTGTGGAAAATGAAAGTAAATCTGAGGTAACCACAAACCAACCTTTAGATACAAAGTCTAGCCAATCTGTATCCAGAGAGGGCTCTCTCTTTAAAATTTAGCTTTGTTCTTAGAAAATATTAGGCTAGTTATAAGTCCAAGAGTTTGTTTGAATTTAAATGGTGGAATCCGCCAACTAAGAGCACGATTGAGTAATTCAGGCCATTGGGCTATGGAGTCGAAAGGATGGCTTTACTGGATTAAGTTTCTACACACAAGATGGCTTTGCAGGGCAAGATAGCCAAACAGAGAACAATTTTAGATATTATAGTGAATGGGATGGATTTTGAAGGGATGAAAGGCAATTAAGAATCTTTCAACATGTTCAAAGAAAGAAAGTGAATGATTACAAATAAAGAGCAGTTAAGAATTATTTACTATAGTAATCAAAACGTTTAAACCAGCGAAACAAGAGCAATTAAGAATTCGTTGCTTATAACCAGTTTAGAAGAAAACATTTAGAATAATCACAATTGAAATCAGAGTACAATTAAGTAAGTTCTGATTTATTCTTTTATGTTAATTATTCAGAAATGGAACACAGTGATATTATAAACAGATATGAAACTTAAAACATAGGATAGAAAAGACTTATTGAACTGTAGTCTGACACATGAATCCTGCAAAAAGTCTTGAGCTTCAAATCATCATCCAGCAAGCTACAAAGAGATTTCTCCAAAACACTTTTATTCCAAAAAGTCAATGTTACAGCAAAGTAGAAGAATCCAAACCTCACTAATTTGATTGGGGGCTTATTTATACAAAATATTATTTGAAAATATCTCATAACAAAAGAGATATAATCTAGGATGACTAATGAATAAGTTGCAATAAAATAGAGACAGATGGTCTCGTAAATAGGATAAATCAGTTGATGTTGTGTGCTGTCTCCTCTTTTTTAGAATGTGTTGGACGCTGTTCCTTTGTTTTAGCTCGTTGCTGTCTTCTTGAGTAATTCTTTTCTGACTACTTTGCTTGTCTGATACTCTTTGTTTTACTGATACACTTTAACTGTTGTACTGATACTCTTTGACCTTTATCCACCTATTTATCCTTTATCAAGATATACCTCAGTAAAATAGGTAAAAATTTCACCCAAGGATAAATTTCATAAAAGCTCCAACATCTCATCCCACCATTGAACTTCTGGCACTCTGGTTCTTTGTAATTTCCTCAATGTTTCATCAGCTTCAGTGTATTTGAAAAAATTAGGATGGTATGGAAACAAATGTTTTATTTCATGTTCAATATAAAATAAACTCTCCAATTTTTCATAAAGACTTTTCCCTGTTGGCAATGTTCCTTCTGTTGTACTGGTTGAAGAACTGGCTTGATCATCAACCTGTTTGTTTATTTTCTTAACAAAACTTTCCAAATCCATTAATCTATCTTCTTCAGTAACCGGATTGGGCAAACCTTTATTTAACATAACATCAAATATTTCTCTGAAGGCAAAAATTTCTTGCTGCATGTCTGAACACCTTCTTTCAAGATTTTGCATAAGAGTCCTTTTGGTAAAAACTCTTTTGATTTCCAAGATGGTTCCTGTTCTGTCCTGAATTCCCAATTCTGCAAGTTGTTGCTTATTATGTGTATTCAAAAAATTGATAAGCCTATTGGCTTCTTCTGGCATATTCCCTAACTCTTCCCTTGCTTTCTCAATTTCTTCCAGAACCCATCTGACTAAATCTTGCTGTTCATATATTATTTGAATAGAAGACCAAACGTTCTTTATTAATTGAATAATGTTATACCAAAGAATTTCTTTTATTTCACTTAAAGGTCTTTCCATTGCAAGATCCTTTTCCAATGCTTTAACTGATTTTTCTTGTTTTTTGATTTCTCTTGTCTTCTCAGCAACACTCATTTTTGATTGATCATATTTACTTTCCAGAGTAGAAAGCTGAAGCCTTAAGCTTTGGAGTTCTGTCACTTGCAGTTTTAATTCATTCATTGCTTTGATTAATTCATCAGAACCCTCATCAAAAGTGTTCACTTGTGTTAGCTCTGCTTGTTGACCTGTGATTGATGTACCTGTTCCTGTGGCTGTTTGTGTTGTAGTTGCTGGACTAATGGACTCTTTATCTTTTAATGCTTGCTCAAGTTATTTTTCTGTTTCAGCAAGTCGTTTATTCATTTTTAGAAGTAAGTCCATCACCTCTTCTTCTGAATTTTCCTTCATTACTTCTTCAGTCTGAGGGTGCCTTGAAGCTGGTAGTTTCAATTGTTTCCTTAATGCAGCGATGTCATCATCTTTCTTTTTAATCAATGCTTCAATACCCTTGACATCCTTAGGATTATGACCCAAACTGATAATTATTTCCTCCAAAGATTTTATCATGTTATCCTTTGCTTGGGAAGAAGCTTTTTCAATCTGCAACTGGGTATTTGTATTATTCAAAGAATCTTGTAATTTATGAGCTGCCATTGCTTTGTCAGTAAGGGTGGAATAGATCATTTCTCCAGTTTGCTTGTGTAATTCAATTTGATCTAATGGATGAATATCTTTTGCTAGGACATCAAAATTGGTCCTGATGTAATCAGCTGTTGTTTGTGGTTTTGGCACTTTAGATTTGAAATGGCTCATTAACATTTTCCCTTGTTGAATGTCAAAAGCTGACATCAATCTCTCTTGATTTTGTGGAGCCATTTTAAGATACTGATTATACACCTGGACCCTTAATGGATCATTTCTTGCTTTTATACTGATAAAGGTCTTTTTTATGTCTCATGCATCTTTCATTGGCTGTTTGAAAGAAGATATTTCTGTACTCAACTGCCTGTGTATTGTCTTTCCTTGAAGATCAGAGCATGTACCACTAACTGAACTTGTTTGCTGACTATCTTCTCTTTCTGGAATATCAATGATTTCTTCAAATGATTCAACTTCTAGAAGTGGATTAAGTTTCTGCCTTTTAGCCGGACGTTGTTTTGAAGATTCCTTGGGAGGAGTAGGACCTTCAGCCTCCCTTTTCTTGCCCTTTTCAATATTCAGTGGAGTTTGCAAGTTTGGCATTTCTATTGGATCGGTTTGAGGAGGAACCTGTACTTGTCCTTGTGCCTTAGATGTTTGAGGTTGTTCAGTCATTTTGAATGTTTCAATCACTTGTATTCCAGGCTCTTTCTCTTTTCCTTTGGATTCAACTGCAATTGATGGAATGTTTTCCTGTGATTTTTGTTGAAAATTTCCTGCTGAAGAAGGACCAATGTCTGGTACCTGCACTTGCCCAAAAAATTCTAGGTCAAGCATTTTTCCAAGATCTTTCATTACATTTTCCATATTGACTTCTTCACTATTCTGTTCAATTAATGTTCCTTCTACCCATTCATCTGTATTGGCATACTTTTCAATTTCAGGGATTCTTCTATGCATGTAGGGTGCTGATTTATTTTTCATTCTTTTGTCACAAATAAAGTTGAATGGGTCATAGGGTACAATGGACATGTCACGGGGAATGGGCGGTAAGCGGTATATTCTGCACCGCTTTTGGGAGCAGGAGGTTTTTTATGAATTGGCAGTGATTCCATTGAGCACATGACGCGTGGCCAGTGCACTGTTTGGAAACCGCTCCCATTTCGCGCGTTAAGTCTCGGACGGAGGATGGGCAGCGGAATGCTTGCGAGCCGTAGATCTTCAGGCGGATGATCCAACGGTGATTCGGACGGGAAGCTGTTGTGGGAGTTAATGTGCGGGCCCGTTAACTTAATTAATCTTTTCGGGAGTATTTTCATTGGCGGAGGGTAGGTTATTAACTAATCCAGGTGATTAATTAATTCCGTTTTTATGAAGGGTCGGGGTCAGAGATTTCGGGTTTTATTTGTTTTTTTCGTTTAAAACATAAAAATATATGCTTAAACCCTTTTTCTATGTATTTTTTTTATTATATAGAAATAAATCGATATGATTCATTTACTATAAGGGGCGGGGATAGTTATATGGATATGTTTTTAGCCAAATGGATTTATAATGCGGGTTTTTTATTTCCTCATGTAGGTTTAAATACTTTGGCTAAAACTTATAATAAGAGGGTTTTTTAGGGATATTATTATAAAAGGGAGTTATAGATAATAGGATAAGGTATTTTCACTAAGGATTTAATAGATGAATTAGAGTTAATATGACAAAGGACAAGGTAAACTCAAAACACTTTAAATATAACCAAGAAAGTGAGGATTTTTCAAAGTAATTTGCATTATAATACTTTCATCACTTAAGATTAGAATAAAAAGTGATTTTGAAGGTTTTTATGGATTATTGCATGTTTTTTCCTAAGTAAATTGAGATTTTACTTAGGAAAAGATTTTTATGAATGAATGAGTATGATGATGAATATTTTTAAATACTAAGGTTTTCTCCAATCATTGGGCCGAGGGTCCGGTCCCTCCAAAAGTCAAGGAAATGCTTTGAGCCCCTTTAATATTCAAATTCCTTAGCACTTAAGGGGAAATTAGTAAAATCTTTTAGGGAAAAGTGAAATGGGAAGTTAATGATTTTGACTTTGCTCTGCTGTGAACTTTCCAATTTAGTATCTGCCTTTTTACTTTGTGATGAAAGTAAAATTGAACACATTTAGAACCATCATTCATCACATATAACTTTGCAACACCATCTAACTACCTTATCTACTTTACACTACCATTTTCTCTTCTTTATTAGGGTGCATTTGGACTGGCAAACCCTTATCAATCTTTTTTTACATGGCAAATCTATCTATTTCTACACTTATTACATCCAAGGGCTCAGATTAAACTGTTGAGCTCCTTTTATTTACTCTACCTATCTACTTATCTGCCAAGATTAAACAGTTTGGTCAGATTTTATTCTCTATTTCTAAAACAGGAAATTGAAAGATGAATGAGTCAAGTTTAAACAGTTTGACTCTTCATAAATTGTAGCAAAAGTTTGACAAGTTGCATACAATTTTGTTTATTACAAAAAATAAAATAGTAGTGGCATTTGGACTTGCTCACTTTCCTGGTCTATTTTTGTTTGGGGTTCATTTCTTTCACTTTTTTGACCATTTTATTCTTTTTACCCTTTGATTTTTCTTTTAGGGTATACCCTCTTTACATTTTTTAAATTTTTTGATTTTTTAAGAATATGGAACACCTTTGCATAAGAAAAAGGTTTGAACATATTGCATAGTTCAATAAGACAATCATGAAAAATGACACCTATTGGTATAGGAGTCTAACACTGGCTCCACTTGGGGATGGCTTTTCCTGGCGAAAAGTCAAGAACAACAGGTCAGATGCCTTAAAATGCTTTCAACTGAGCCATGAAATCTTCTTTTTCTGGTGGCTTTATTGTATATATGATAGTAAAACTTCTGAAGCTTAGGGCCTTCACTTCAGGCTTCAACTCCAACAAGTCACCATCCACTCCAAACTGATGCATTAGAAAGGATATACTATGTACAAGTTAGAAAAATTCAGAACATCCTAGTAAATAGGATCAAAATAGTGCTTTAGCATTCGACCATTGACTGGTCCTTCCTCAGCTTCTAAACCATCCAAATTCTTCTAAAAGTATTTGTTATTTCCCTGTAAAGCAGGAATGATGTAAGGTCCTTTCCATAAGAAATCAAATTTCCCATGTTTTCCTTTATCTTCCCTTCTGGAATCCCATCTCGGAACTTTATCTTCTGCTTTAGTCCTTCTGTCAAACATTTTCTTTAACTTTTCCTGCAAGACTTGGGATCGTTGATACACTTCTTCTCTGGTCTGCTGCAAGTGAATTGTCTGGTTTATTCTTCTTCGAATATCATTTGGTTCTACTTGAGCCTCCTGAAGTAACTTCATAACGGGAATTCCTAAGGATGATGGAAATCTTGCCTCAATACCATAAACTAATTCATATGGACTGGTCCCAATTGATTTCTTAGTTGTAAGTCTGTCTGCCCACAATGCATTGGTAAGTTTCTTATGCCAATTCTTTTTATTTTCTTCCAATAATTTTTTAATGATATTAATAAGGCTTTTATTGGAAGATTCTGCCAGTCCATTACCCTGGGGGTAATAGGCTGTTGAATGGCCTAAAGTGATGTGATATTTATTGCAGAAACTAATCATTTTCTTAGACTTAAACGCCGCAGCATTATCTGTTATAATTTTCTCTGGACAGCCAAATCTTGAAAGTATATTGGTTTCTAAAAACCCTATAACTACAGAATCATTGGCTTGTCTGCATGGGATAGCTTCAATCCATTTAGTAAAGTAATCTGTGGCAGTAAGAATCCATCTGTGTTGCCCAGAAGAAGGGGGATGGATTTCTCCAATAAAATCCAGTTCCCATTGTTGAAAGGGTCTCTCGGTGGAAATTGGTTTTAATGGTAAAGGCAACAATTTTCTTTTGCCTTCAAAGATCTGACACTTATGACAAGAAGTTACAAATTTCTTAACATCTGAAAACAAGGTTGGCCAGTAAAAACCAGCCCTTAAGATTTTATCTGCAGTTGACTTCCAGTAGAGGTTTCCACCACAATCCCCTGCGTGAAATTCATTAAGTACCTTGTCAGTTTCATCTTTCAATAAACAATTTAATAGAATTACATCATGATTCTTCCAAAAAAGAGCACTATCTAAAATACAATATTTTAAAGATGTCATTTTTAAGAACCTTTGTTTCGTTCTGGACAACCCTGGAGGAGCTTGCAGGTTTAACAAAACATAAATGATATCAGTGTACCAGGGTGAGTCTAAGAAGGTCTGACTGATCTGTGGAGTTGCCATCTCCTGTTCGTCATCCAGTTCGTTAATGTCCGGGGCTTGGCAATTAGTTTCAGTCATGAGTTGAGCCAAACCTTGACCTTTTATGAGTTTTGTTGGTTTAATTTCAATATCATATTCTAATATGGTAGCTATCCACTTACCTCTTTTGCCTTCAATACCATCTTGAGTTAAGATGTCTTTAACGACAACATTAGGTACATAAGCTATCACATGAGAATACAATATATAAACTCTGAAATCTTTAATTGCTTTCACAAGTGCAAAAGCCTGTTTCTCCATGATATTGTATTTCAAAGATGCATCTCTAAGTGCTTTACTAAAAAAGGCTATTGGTTTTTCACATCCTTGATCATCCTTTTGTAGTAAAACAACTGCAATTGTATGTTCAGAAGCAAATGAAAAAATGATGAAATCTCTATCAAACTTTGGACTGGTAAGAACTGGTGTTCTGGTTAAAGCCATTTTGATTTCTTCAAATGATTGCTTGGCTTCTACGGTCCAGTCAATACTTGAATCCTTTTTTAGCATGTTAGTAAGCAATCTAAGTAATTCAGCTAAACTAGAAATAAATCTTCTCAAAAAATTGATCTTTCCTATGAAAGCTTGAAGTTCTTTAATATTCCTGGGATGAGGTATCTGCAATATGGCTTGTATTCTTTCAGGATCAATTCTAATGCCATCTTTAGAAATAATGTGACCTAGGAGCTTTCCTTCTTCAAGACCAAACAATGACTTTTTAGGATTTAAAGAAATACCATACTTTCTGCATTTTAAAAACGCTTGTCTTAGATGATCTAAATGTTGCTGATCTGTTTTTGAAAAAACAGTTAAATCATCTAGATAAATAACCATAAAATCATGAATTTCTTTGGTGAATGCAATTTCCATTGCTCTTTGGAAGGTGGCCCCTGCATTTTTTAGACCAAATGGCATCTTAACATATTTAAAAGTACCCCATGGTGTTGTAAATGTTGTTTTGTCTTGATCATCAGGATGAACCAGAATCTGGTTGTACCCTGAAAATCCATCCAGAAGAGAAATCCTTGAAGATCCCACTACCCTTTGTAAGATATGGTCCATTTTAGGCAAAGGATAGTTATCTTTTAAAGAAAATTTGTTCAAATTTCTCAAATCGACACACAGTCTAATCTCTCCAGTCTTTTTCCTTGTTGGTACCAAATTAGATACCCATTCAGAAAATCTAATAGGAGCTATAATTCCTGCTTCATACATTCTTTTAATTTATTTCTCAATTGAAGGTAGTTAAACAGGATTGATCCTTCTAAGTTTCTGTTTGAAAGGTTTCTGATCTGGTTTCAAAGATATTGTATGTTGAATTATTGATGTATCGTATGATTTAAGATCTTCATAACTCCAGGCAAAAACATCCTGGAATTCTTTTAAAAGTTCAACATATTTAACCTTTTGATCTTCTGGCAGAGATTTAGATAGTTTAACCATCTTGGGATTTCCTTCAGTTCCCAAATTGACTTCTTCAATATCAGCTTTTAAAGGTTCCATTTTGGGTTTTAGTGGAATGTCATTTGAGTCAAAAATATCTTCCAAAGGAGTTAATCCTTTGGGTAAATGATTATCTTTCAGATTAATAATTTCAGATTAATCTTCTATGATCTCATCGAATTCCATTTGTTTCAACTTCTGCATATCTTTTTCAGTGAATTTGGTTGGGTGAAGCATGTGAATTGCAGTCTCTTCTGAAATATTCGTTTCTTGTTCATTTAGTTGATCAGATTCATTGATTGTTGTGTCTTCATCTATACTACTATTAGAGAACTCATTTTCTAATGTTAAAAAATTATTGATCTGATTATTATTTACAAATACTTGCCAATTCATGAGATTGTCCGGTATAGCAGGTCTATGTCTAATCTCAGCCGTGAAATGATGATTAGGTCCAAAAGGTAATTTACAGGTGCTAGCGAACATTGCAAGACTGTGAGCATGCAAATTTTGTTTTCTAGGAATTTTGGCAAGTTGATCTTGTAGAAAAGTGTTGAGAATTTCCACAACTGTTTCTCTGTATTGTTTCAATCTGAGATCTTTTGTTGAACATTAACCATTGATCTGTTGTATAATTAACTCAGAGTCTCCTATGATCGATACTCTAATTGCTCCTAACTTTTTGACATGTTTAAGCCCTAGCAAAAGAGCTTCATACTCTGCCATATTATTAGTGCATCTAAAGTTCAACCTATAAGCATGGCCTTCGGCGTGATCATTTTCAACATTATGTATCCAAATTCCAGCTCCTGCTCCTAACTTGTTTACTGAGCCATCAAATTCTAAATGCCACAGAATTTCATGTTCATAATCTTCATCAATTGTTTTAACATGTTTCTTAACAGGAGCTAGTTTTTTAGCTTTTTCTGGTATTTCTTGATTATCTGGTGTTTCTTTGTTTTCAGAAATTTCTTCGATTTGAACAGTAGATTTATTTGCAGTTTCTGTTTCTGGTGGTTCTAATTCAGTAGGAAGGTCCAATTCAGCATTATAAAGGATAAAAGAGTCCATATCAGAATGTACTGAATAGACAGGGAAGTTTTTAGGCTTCTCATGGCTACTAACTAAATATTTCATCAAGGTCTCTCTATAAAGTCTTTTAGGTTGACCAAATACTGAAATAGTAGCATATGACATATCTAATTGAATAGATCCTCCAAGTTTAGCACCCTAGGATCTGGACAACAACATACCATATTTGGGAGGAATATCGGCTACTACTATATCCATCAGAACAGATTTCGCAGGGTATTGCACCAAAGTAACACACAGATCTTTAATCAAACCTACACATCTTACCTGACTTGAATCAAAATAAAAAAGATCTTTATACGGTTTGGTAATGTCTATATTTAATCTTTCCATCACAGCTTTTGGCATCAAATTGTGGGACGCTCCAGAATCAAGCATGGCATTATGGAGTATTTTGTCATGAACATTCAAGCTCACATAAAATGGAGGAGTTCCTCCACTTTCTGGTTTTCCATTTACCTCAGGGCCAAAATGGAGTTTGGGTTGATCATCAAGAACATTTACTGAATCATCCATTCTAGTAATGTTAATGTTAAGGGATTTGCTGATTTGGCTTCTATAGACATCATGTTTAGCCAATTCTGATAAGGGAACAACTATCTTTAGTTTTCCTATTTCAGCCTCTAGATTGAAAGGTTTTTCTGTTTGAGCTTTAGTGTTTTGGACAGTTGGGTTTTCTCTGTTTTTTGAGTTTTCAACGTTTTTTTCTTTTTCATGGGTGGGATTATGAGTTGAAGGCGTTTCTGAATTAAGTTGTTTATTATTTGGTTGGTTATCAGACACATCTTCAATTATTGGATTTGCGGGGTTAGGACTTGTTCTAGACAGAATTTGTACAGGAGGAGTGTTAGTTTTACCTTTGATGTTTTGTTTCACAGCTTTCTGTTTGCTATTTTCTGGCACATCAATTCGTCTGCTTCTCAAATTGTATTGTTTATGAATTTCATAAATTGCTGTGTCATAACCTTCTTTAAAATCAAAAGTTTCTCCTGAATGAGTTTGAAATGTTTCAAGAATATGACTTTCTTGATCGTCTTGAGATAGGAAAACTTCTGGTTCATTTTTGTTTTCAGTCACGTTATTTATTTCAACATCCTCGGTGGGCTCTTCAGAAGTTGAACCTTCAACAAAATTTTCTTGGAATGGTGGCCTGATGTTTTGGTCAGGGACATTTTTCCCAATATTTTGGTTCTGATTTCTTCTAAAGTTTGGGTTTCTCACAACATTTTGATTATCACCAGAAGACTTTCTTTCGATTGTTTCTACTCTGTCTCCCAGTCTTTCCATACCTTTAATGATTTCATCCAGCTTTCTTTCAAAAGCTAAAGGTTCTTCATTCATAGGCATTCTTCTTTCGGCCCTAGCTCTAGCTCGTTTTTCTATGAGGTTTGCTTCCACACTAACCACTATGCTTTGCATCTCTTCTAGGGTTTGGGGGGCTCTTTCCCTAAGTGAATATGCTATGTCAGAGTCAAAACCATCATGGAATTTTAACCAGTACTGAATCCGGAGGGGGTCTAAGGTTTTGAGGAACAGCGTTGTAGGCTTCGTTAAATCTGATGATGTAATCTTGTACTGTTTCATTAGGTCCTCTTTTAAATTTTCCAAAGTCAGATAGGATCTGAAGAGGGTCTTTCTTCTTCTCCCATCTATTTAAAAATGACCTATACAAGGCTGGGAAGTCAGCAATACTATTTGGAGCAAGGGCCCTAAACCATGTCCTGACTTCCCCAGTAAGACTCTAGACAAAATTCTCATTCGAACGTCATCAGCGTCAATTTCATAAAATTCAAAGTAATCAGTCATCCTTTTGGTGTGTTGTTGAGCAGTATGAGTACCTGAACCGTCAAAAGGGGTGATTTTACTCTGATAATCCTGAGGCAAAGCAGCAGGGTTGCCTGGCAACCTTAACGGGGCATATCTATTGGCCATTGGAAGGTGTAATGGAATAACAGGTGATGATGGTCTGGAATGAGTGGGTGGAGGAGTAGAAGGAGTGGCTTGGGTTTGAGAAGCTTGAGGAAAAGTAGTTGAGCTTGGGGAAGCTTCAGTAATTACAGAAATGTTTGAAGTTTCTTCAAAGGTCTGTTCAGATTGAATGGAATTATGTAACTGTCTGTCAAGATGATATGAAACAAATCTCAATTGCAAATCTTCAAGAAATAATGGATCTGGAACTAGCTTAGACAATTCAGATTCAGAAAAATTCACAAACAAAGATGTTTCAAATCGTTCATCAAAAGGTATTTCATCAAAATATATAATCTTCACAGGACAGGAATGTGATCTAGAAAGAGGTCTGGAACTTCCAGAACTTTCTTGACTTCCTCTTTCAGAGCTTTCTTGGCTTCCTTGTCTTCTAAGAATCCTAGGAATCAGATTTGGATTTTCAAATATAGGTGGTGGATTAGGGTCAAGATTTGACCTTGTATGACGAATCCTTTCTGAAACCAGTTTTCTTAGTAATGTCTCTTTTTGGTTTTTTGTTTTAACTAGAATGAAAGTACAACTTCGACAAACTCTTCAAGAAATTTAAGATTTTTGGATTAAAATTTTCTCAAAGATTTTATTAAACTAGAGAGTCTGATTGAATGTTTGAAATTAAAGTTCAGTTATTTAAGCTAAACCAGAGATAGACTGAAGCAACATTTATTTACTATGCAGTTGCAGAGCAAAAGCATTTCAAAGGCTACCTGGCTGATCTTCAGACTCTGTCCATAGCTTAAAAGCAAACAATATTGACAATAAAGATATTCAGATTCCCCAGTATGGTCGCCACTATGTTATCACTCAGATTTTCCTTGAGGTTGTGGAAAAGGAAAGTAAATATGAGGTAACCACAAACCAACCTTCAGATACAGAATCTAGGCAATTTGTATCCAG
Source organism: Pinus albicaulis (assembly GCA_034641835.2). Classification (NCBI taxonomy): domain Eukaryota; kingdom Viridiplantae; phylum Streptophyta; class Pinopsida; order Pinales; family Pinaceae; genus Pinus; species Pinus albicaulis. The sequence continues at coordinate 215,531,399 of CM076584.1, read as the reverse complement.
AGAGGGCTCTCTCTTTAAAATTTAGCTTTGTTCTTAGAAAATATTAGGCTAGTTATAAGTCCAAGAGTTTGTTTGAATTTAAATGGTGGAATCCGCCAACTAAGGGCACGATTGAGTAATTTAGGCCATTGGGCTATGGAGTCGAAAGGATGGCTTTACTGGATTAAGTTTCTACACACAAGATGGCTTTGCAGGGCAAGATAGCCAAACAGAGAACAATTTTAGATATTATAGTGAATGGGATGGATTTTGAAGGGATGAAAGACAATTAAGAATATTTCAACATGTTCAAATAAAGAAAGTGAATGATTACAAATAAAGAGCAGTTAAGAATTCTTTACTATAGTAATCAAAATTTTTAAACCAGCGAAACAAGAGCAATTAAGAATTCGTTGCTTATAACCAGTTTAGAAGAAAACATTTAGAATAATCACAATTGAAATCAGAGTACACTTAAGTAAGTTCTGATTTATTCTTTTATGTCAATTATTCAGAAATAGAACACATTGATATTATAAACAGATATAAAACTTAAAACATAGGATAGAAAAGACTTATTGAACTGTAGTCTGACACATGAATCCTGCAAAAAGTCTTGAGCTTCAAATCATCATCCAGCAAGCCACAAAGAAGTTTCTCCAAAACACTTTTATTCCAAAAAGTCAATGTTACAGCAAAGTAGAAGAATCCACCCTCACTAATTCGATTGAGGGCTTATTTATACAAAAGATTATTTTAAAATATCTCGTAACAAAAGAGATATAATCTAGGATGAATAATGAATAAGTTGCAATAAAATAGAGACAGATGATCTCGTAAATAGGATAAATCAGTTGATGTTGTGTTCTGTCTCGTCTTTTTTAGAATGTGCTGGAAGCTGTTCCTTTGTTTTAGCTCGTTGCTGTCTTCTTGAGTAATTCTTTTCTGACTGCTTTGCTTGTCTGATACTCTTTGTTTTTACTGATACACTTTAACTACTGAACTGATACTCTTTGACCTTTATTCACCTATTTATCCTTTATCAAGATATACCTCAATAAAATATGCAAAAATTTCACCCAAGGATAAATTTCATAAAAGCTCCAACATCTCATCCCACCATTGAACTTATGGCACTCTGGTTCTTTGTAATTTCCTCAATGTTTCATCAGCTTCAGTGTATTTGAAAAAATTAGGCTGATATGGAAACAAATGTTTTATTTCATGTTCAATATAAAATAAACTCTCCAATTTTTCATAAAGACTTTTCCCTGTTGGCAATGTTCCTTCTGCTGTACTAGTTGAAGAACTGGCTTGATCATCAACCTGTTTGTTTATTTTCTTAACAAAACTTTCCAAATCCATTAATCTATCTTCTTCAGTAACCGAACTAGGCAAACCTTTATTTAACATAACATCAAATCTTTCTCTGAAGGCAAAAATTTCTTGTTGCATGTCTGAACACCTTCTTTCAAGATTTTTCATAAGAGTCCTTTTGGTAAAAAATCTTTTGATTTCCAAGATGGTTCCTGTTCTGTCCTGAATTCCCAATTCTGCAAGTTGATGCTTATTCTGTGTATTCAAAAAATTGATAAGCCTATTGGCTTCTTCTGGCATATTCCCTAACTCTTCCCTTGCTTTCTCAATTTCTTCCAAAGCCCATCTAACTAAATCTTGCTGTTCATATATTATTTGAATAGAAGACCAAACGTTCTTTATTAATTGAATAATGTTATACCAAAGAATTTCTTTTATTTCACTTAAAGGTCTTTCCATTGCAAGATCATTTTCCAATGCTTTAACTGATTTTTCTAGTTTTTTTATTTCTCTTGTCTTCTCAGCAACACTCATTTTTTATTGATCATATTTACTTTCCAGAGTAGAAAGCTGAAGCCTTAAGCTTTGGATTTCTGTCACTTGCAGTTTTAATTCATTCATTGCTTTGATTAATTCATCAGAACCCTTATAAGAAGTGTTCACCTGTGTTAGCTCTGCTTGTTGACCTGTGATTGATGTACCTGTTCCTGTGGCTCCCTGTGTTGTAGTTGCTGGACTAATGGACTCTTTATCTTTTAATGCTTGCTCAAGTTCTTTTTCTGTTTCAGCAAGTCGTTTATTCATTTTTAGAAGTAAGTCCATCACCTCTTCTTCTGAATTTTCCTTCATTACTTCTTCAGTCTGAGGGTGCCTTGAAGCTGGTAGTTTCAATTGTTTCCTTAATGCAGCGATGTCATCATCTTTCTTTTTAATCAATGCTTCAATACCCTTGACATCCTTAGGATTATGACCCAAACTGATAATTATTTCCTCCAAAGATTTTATCCTGTTATCCTTTGCTTGGGAAGAAGCTTTTTCAATCTGCAACTGGGTATTTGTATTATTCAAAGAATCTTGTAATTTATGAGCTGCCATTTCTTTGTCAGTAAGGGTGGAATAGATCATTTCTCCAGTTTGCTTGTGTAATTCAATTTGATCTAATGGATGAATATCTTTTGCTAGGACCTCAAAATTGGTCCTGACGTAATCAGCTGCTGTCTGTGGTTTTGGCACTTTAGATTTGAAATGGCTCATTAACATTTTCCCTTGTTGAATGTCAAAAGCTGACATCAATCTCTCTTATTTTTGTGGAGCCATTTTGAGATATTGATTATACACTTGTATCCTCAGTGGATCATTCCTTGCTTTTATACTGATGAAAGTCTTCTTTATATCTCCTGCATCTTTAAGTGGAGGTTTAAAAGAAGATATTTCTGTACTTAGCTGCCTGTGTATTGTATTTCCTTGAAGACCAGAGTATGTACCACTAACTGAACTTGTTTGCTGACTATCTTCTCTTTCTGGAATATCAATTATTTCTTCAAATGATTCAACTTCTGGAAGTGGATTCAGTTTCTGCCTTTTAGCCTGGCGCTGTTTTGAAGATTCCTTGGGAGGAGTAGGACCTTCAGCCTCTCTTTTCTTGCCCTTTTCAATATTCAGTGGAGTTTGCAAGTTTGGCATTTCTACTGGATTGGTTTGAGGAGGAACCTGTACTTGTCCTTGAGCCTTAGATGTTTGAGGTTGTTCAGTCATTTTGAATGTTTCAATCACTTGTATTTCAGGCTCTTTCTCTTTTCCTTTGGATTCAACTGCAATTGATGGAATGTTTTCCTGTGATTTTTGTTGAAAATTCCCTGCTGAAGAAGGACCAATGTCTGGTACCTGTTTTTAGAGGAAAAACTGTGATTAACAGGTACCAGCTGGCGGCGGATGGATGTTGGAACACTGGTTTGATAGTAGCTTTCAGCAGAATTCAGTTGAACAGTAGTTTGATAGTCGATTTTGAATTTCTTCGCACAGAGGGCATAGTCGCTTTCAATATACAAAATGATAAAAAATGTGCGAAGTTTTGTTTTTTTAGTAAAGTCAAAAGGAATTTTTTATTATTTTTTAGGATGATGTCATCGGGTACAATGGACATGTCATGGGGAATGGGCGGTAAGCAGTATATTCCACACCGCTTTTGGGAGCAGGCGGTTTTTTACGAATTGGCAGCGATTCCATTGAGCACACGACGCGTGGCCAGTGCACTGTTTGGAAACCACTTCCATTTCACGCGTTAAGTCTCGGACGGAGGATGGGTAGCGGAATGCTTGTGAGCCATAGATCTTTAGGCAGATGATCCGACGGTGATCCGGACGAGAAGCTGTTGTGGGATTTAGTGCGCGGGCCCGTTAACTTAATTAATCTTTTCGGGAGTATTTTCATTGGCGGAGGGTAGGTTATTAACTAATCCAGGTGATTAATTAATTCCGTTTTTATGAAGGGTTAAGGTCAGAAATTTCGGGTTTTATTTTTTTTTCGTTTAAAACATAAAAATATATGTTTAAACCCTTTTTCTATGTATTTTTTATTATATAGAAATAAATCAATATGATTCATTTACTATAAGGGGCGGGGATAGTTATATGGATATGTTTTTAGCCAAAGGGATTTATAAAGTGGGATTTTTATTTAATCACGTGGGTTTAAATACTTTGGCTAAAAACTTGTAGTAAAAGGGTTTTTTGGGGATATTATTATAAAAGGGAGTTATAGATAATAGGATAAGGTATTTTCAATAGGGATTTAATAGATAAATTAGAGTTAATATGACAAAGGACAAGGTAAACTCAGAACACTTTAAATATAACCAAGAAAGTGAGGATTTTTCAAAGTAATTTGCATTATAATACTTTCATCACTTAGACTTAGAATAAAAAGTGATTTTGAGGGCTTTTATGGATTATTGCATGTTTTTTCCTAAGTAAAATGAGATTTTACTTAGGAAAATATTTTTATGAATGAATGAGTATGATGATGAATATTTTTAAATACTAAGGTTTTCTCCAATCATTGGGCCGAGGGTCCAGTCCCTCCAAAAGTCAAGGAAATGCCTTGAGCCCCTTTAATCTTCAAATTCCTTAGCACTTAAGGGGAAATTAGTAAAATCTTTAGGGAAAAAGTGAAATGGGAAGTTAATAATTTTGACTTTGCTTTGCTCTGAAATTCTGCCAATGTAGTGTTCTGCCTTTGCATTTTGTGATGAAAGTAAAATTGAACACATTTAGAACCATCATTCATCACATGTAATTCTGCAACAACATCTACCTACCCTACTTACTTACTCTACCATTTTGTCTTCTTTATTAGGGTTCACTTAGACTCTCAAACCCTTTTCAATCTTCTTTTTCTTTTTACATGGCAAATCTATCTATTTCTACACTTATTACATCCAAGGGCTCAGATTAAACTGTTGAGCACCTTTTATTAACTCTACCTATCTATTTATCTGCCAAGATTAAACTGTTTGGTCAGATATTTATTCTCTATTCTACAACATGAAATTGAAAAATGAATGAGTCAAGTTTAAACAATTTGACTCTTCATAAATTGTGGCAAAAGTTTAACAGGCTGCACACAATTGCTTATTACAGAAAATGAAATAGTAGTGGCATTTAGACTTGCACACTTTCCTGGTCTATTTTTGTTTGGGGTTCATTTCTTTCATTTTTTTGACCATTTTATTCTTTTTACCCTTTGATTTTTCTTTTAGGGTATACCCTCTTTACATTTTTTAAATTTTTTGATTTTTTAAGAATATGGAACACCTTTGCACAAGAAAAAGGTTTGAACATATTGCATAGTTCAATAAGACAATCATGAAAAATGACACCTATTGGTATAGGAGTCTAACACATGGGACAAGAAAGTTACCTCATTCAACAACTTGTGGTTTCTATGCAAGACAAAAAAGGACAAGTTGTGGGAAAAAGTGTTGAAGGTTAAAGGTCTCAAACATTTGCAGAAAGGAAAGGGAAGTTTGGTCCTCAGATAATACAAAAAATCATAGCTAAGATTCACTGCTATGGAATAGTTATGAACATTACAAAATGGAAGCTCATATCATCAGAAAGATGAAGGAAGCTGAAGAAGACCAAGGAAAGGAGTAAGAGATCTCTGCCATGATTGAGATAGTCTCTCTCACAAAATTTCTTAGCATAGATCATAAGTCTTTTGTTATAGGATATGGCTATAATAAATAACAAGATGCAATGTGGCATCGTGAAAGTATTAGAAACAAGAGATCGTGATATCACAATGGCAATCATGAAGAACAAAAAAAAAATCATGACAATAAAATATGAAGGATATAGCTCTTGGGAACCTCATTGGAAATTGAAGGAAGAGAAGAAGTCGTCCAGGACGAGGCTCATTTTACATCAAGTCAAAAAGGAAACATCTGCTAGATAGGGATATTCAAGATCCTCAAGTTTCTTCGATGGAATCTTCATTGGAAGATTCACTGGTCCAGAGAGGAAGAAAGTGTTTCATCATGAAATCCAACTTGTGGAATTCATGGGATGATGGTATGATGACATAAGAGAATTAGATCAAGGGATTGAGGATCTTTCAATCAAGGAAGCTGCTGAAAGAAGCCTAGATGACCTACAGGTAAATGAGGTATGTATGCTTGTATTTAATATTATAATGTCATGTTGTATGGTTGCAAGTAACATTGATCACTGCTTCTATCCGAAGAAGTATTTTCAAAGGAAAAGGATCTCCTTCTTTGAAAGGATGTTGAAAGGCACAGTTCACACTAGATGAAATCAACATAATATGTCCTCATATGGAGGATGAGATGATTGAATACAATTAAGGAAATATAATTGGAAGCTTTTGGGAATGGAAATAATATATGTGTAAATAAATAAAGGAAGATATCGTAAGAAGTGCAACCATGGTAAAGGAAATCAACATCCTTGAAGACCAAGAAATCTTGACTGGAAAATCTCTCGAAAAGATATGTAGACTTTGATGAAAGTCTGAAAAAGATGAAGACACTTGACAATGCATATCTTTAGGAGATGTGTCAACATATGTGAAGGATGTTGATACCTATAGGAAGATGTCATGATAAAATACCATCACTAAGATAATTTTTTATTTAAGTGTTCATGTTTATAATTTAATAATATTTGGATGAGCTTATGCAAGGTTTCCAAAGGGAAGTATATATCTTCCACCGTTGACAACCATATGGAAGGATGAAAGACCCTTGAAAGAAATATGGTATGGAGATAGCAGCATGACATGAAGCTAGACCAAATGAGAATACTGATGAATCACTCTCCGACGGAATGATGATATGACTCGTGGATGAAAGTGATGGATGGTCTGTGCCCTATCAAGAGATCTCAAATATGAATACTCCTCAACAAATAAGAATTCATGACATCGAAGGAAGGAGTTCTTCAGAGCAGCTGGATGTCCCAGTCGTGAAACACACAATGAGTGTTGAAACCAATGTCCAAAAATCTCCCCCCAGTGCGAGTCGAGTGAGTTTCGAACTCGAGACGTGTCACTCTCATACCACTTGTTGGAAATACAGAGAGAGGGAGTGAATTAGTATTTTTTTTACAATTTTTATTTACTACCAGATAAGATCAATTATGAATAGAAATATATATATATATATATAATAACTTTATTAATAAAAACAACAAGGACTCCAATCCTATTTTACAATAATCAAATCCTATTTTGTACAATAATTCTTCAGGGATCTAACCCTAGATGAAGACTCCAATCTTCAATTCAACCAGGCTCCAACATGTACTTCACCAAGCACCAACTTGGTCTACTTGAGAACTGTAACCCTCTCATATGGTTCATGCTCCAACAATTTGCTTCAATTCTTCAATATGGGTACGAATTTTGCTTCGGGGCTTCCAATATAACATTCTATTAAAGTAAAAAATACAACATTTCATTAAACCTACATGAGCCTACATAAGTTAGCCCATATGACCCCCAAGAGACATGACTATTCCCACATAGGAAAACCACTATATATTGGTATGAATACTTTACCATTTGACCATCCACTCAGCCAAGGAAGAACATAATAAGGGGAACTTAGATCTGAGATTGAAGTGCAGGAGAAGGGCCGCTAAAGAAGACAAAATTGAAGCATAATTGAAGATACATTTGTTAAACCAAGTATATATATAGACTTATTACTACCAAGTATATATATATATATATATATATACTTATTACTAGTATATATCTAGTTCTTATTGGAGAAATATCTTGGACTAGTAGATGAACCACAAACCTTTGTCATCTCAACATATTTCGGACCTGTTGTAGTCCACTGTAATTTTGGACCTGCAACATATCTCTGAAACTCGGGTTTCATCTCAACCTGAAACTCACCTACAATCTCGACCTACAATTTTGGCCTCCTATACTTGCAACTTGCTCCTTTTACTATGGAGAAATTAAACCCTAACAAGCCTTTAATCTCGGTCTCCTATGGATAGACGTTTTCAGACCTGTGGGAGGATAGAACTAGAAATCGACCTTAACTTTAGTTGCAGAACTAGACCTCAGCCTTATTGAAGATCAAACTTAGACCTGAGCAAGAAACAAACCTAGACCTGTGTTGTGAAGGGACATTTGGACTCATGAAAAGTTCAATTGTTTGGCATTTTTATATGTAAATTTTGGACCTAAACTCAACTTGAATATGGTTCTTTCTATTGAATAATTTGGGTTTGTTACAGATATAGTGTATACTTTAGACTTGTTGCTACATACCTTGAATAATTTGGATATGTTTTATTCCAACCTATCTTTTTGTTGGCATAGTTTGGTAGAAGTTGCAGATTCAACCTCCAAATTTGCAGTCCCTGGGATAATTAAAGAAGTTTTAACAGCCCCTAGTTGATTTTCATGTAAATAATATATAAGACCAAGGTCACGGAACATGTATTCCAAGTTGAATGTTGGGAAAAACAAGTGATGGGTATCACTGGTGATTAGTAAATGGATATGGAAATTGGCCAAGGCATTGTCAAAGGAAAAGTGGCAATACTTGGCATTTTGTTTATGAAAATAAAGGAAAATAGGAGAAAAGGGAGATGAAGAGTCACAAATTTACATGAGAGGGGAATTGAAGGAAAAAATGAAGGAAAATGAAGAAAATAGAGGTCTTAATGATAAAAAGGATTCTGAGGGTCACTTCATAGTTTTTTTTATGTTTTAGCTTTTGTCAATTCAATTTGGAGTTCTCTTCTATTCTCTCATTCTCTCATATTCTTGCACACTTAAAGAATTATTGGAGCACCTTATCATACATTGTATTTGGAGAAATAAGGAGAAGGAAAGCAGGAAGGCATAAGGGAACAGGTGGATGAACGATTATAGCTAGATTTATTTGTGAGTAACATGTTGCATGTGTGATTTCCTTGCTGATTTATGGATGTGTGGTATTTGCATGTGATTATCTGGTTATGTGTTGTCATTAGCATGGAGGATTTCCCAGATTTCCAGTGGTTTTAACCTTGCCTTGCCATTTCCTAGATAACCATGATGTTGTGGGTTTTTCCACTTTATTGTTTTGTGATTGGTGCTCATAATTCCTTATGGTTGTGGGTTGGAAAAAGCACTCTAGAAGCCCTGGAACAACTTGGGTTGAGTTACTAGCCTTGGCGCCTAGGTTGGGGAAAATGATCTGGAGCCATTAGTTGGTTAAGTTACTAGTCCCTGGAGTAGGGTTGGACAAATTCTCTCGAGCCCTTGAAGTATATGGGTTGAGTTACTAGTTCCTAGAGCCCTTGACAGCTTGGGTAGAGACCGATCTGTTTGGTGTTAGTGATATCCGACCGTGAGATGGAATCACTGTGTTTGAGGGTTGAGGTGGTTTGGCCTATGGATGCCCTGGTTTGGTTTTTCTTATTTTATTCCATGAGATCACACATTCATGCCTGGAATATGGCCTGGGGGTGATTGGATGAAAGAGAGATTTGGTTCAGCCCAATCTATGGTCGGGTGGTACATGGAAGTCCCTGACTTGGTTGGTGTTTTCGTATGTTAATATGAGACATTCCCTTATTATGATTTATGAGCATTTTTAGTATTATATTGCTGATATTATGGCTGAGTTTCCATGGTCTCTATGCTAGTTATTTTTTGGTTTTATGTTGGCTATATGATGTATATTATCTATGGATCTTATCATGAATTTCTTAGTTATTGATTGGTTGGTGAATGTATGGAATAATAAGTGTTGTTGCAACTATGTGAAGAGGGAATATATCCTTCTTGGTGATTCTCAAATGAATCTTAGACTTTTATGATCAGTATGCATTCATGACCTATATCTTACTTGTTTTCCATGTGTTTGATGAAATGTCTAGTGTGTTCTAGACAGTCTGGGTCTATTTCTTGTTCAAGCTTTGTATGTTTAGATTTTTCCTTATGTCAATAATGATTCTGGAAAGTCTCAGATAGTTTTAGGTAGTGGTCTAGAGGTTGGTCTGGAATTGTGGCTCAGATATAGGGACCGCACCCTCTAAACTGGAAATTTTGAGTTATAACCGCATGGAACCAGTGTCATGCATGCATGTGGTTGGATCCCTATAACCATAGCCTTGCAGGCTTGTGCGTGCGGTCAGGTTGTTAAGTCATAGAAAAGTAGCCCCAACTCATGGTTTGGTCAACTGGGGTGGTTCTTTGGCCCCTCGGTGCCTTGTAAGCCTTGATGAATGTCTGTGGGTTGTCAATTATCGGCCCCAATGTCATAACTGAAGCTTGGAGGTTGGGTCATGTCATAGTAACTCTTCATCTCATGTTTACCCTATATGGCTAGTGAAATTGCATAAATGTGGAAGGGGTTTATTAAAGAAGTTACAAACCTTGATATACCTCAGGCTTGACTAAAAAAATGGAATGGTACAAGTCTTTTGGATCTGTAGTGACATTTTTGTGACTTCCCTTGTTAAGAAATCCTTAGGCTACTTTGATATTTATTGATGGATTCATTAGTGTGTTGTGGGGATGAGCTAAAATTGGATCAAACCTTTGGACAACCACCTTAAAGCAGTATTGATGAATTGTTAAAGACATTTTGGCAAGTAGTTTGCTTCCTTTGAAGGAATATTTGTGCAATCTATAGATCAATCTCTTAAGCAACCTTACCTTGAACAAGAAGTAGACCTTGTAAATATTTATTTCCTTGAAGCATAGATTAAGGTATTTGTTAGAACATCACTAAGTCTTGTTGAAGGAGCATTGAAGACTTGAGATTATGAAGAAATCATTGGAGAATCTCTAAGAATTTTTGAATATCCTTTGAGGTCTGGTGTGTTGTTCTATTGAAGACCCTCTTGGAGCAGCATATTGAAGACACCTTAAAGCATTGTTGAAGATTTGTAGAAGCATATCTTGAAGCCATTCTTGGATAACTTGATGTATGATTGAAGCCCTCATGAAGTAACATTGGAGAAGATTCCATGGGTATCATGAAGATTCTTGAAGACACCTACAAAATTTTTCGTTGATGAATTAAGTACTTTGGAGATTAATTGAGGGAAATGTTGAAGGTGATATTGAAGATATTATCAGGAATTGTTGAAGATTATATTGGAAGCCATGAAGCAACATTCATACCCATATTGAAGAATTGAATTAGAGGGTTGGAGCCCTAGAAGTCCTCAAGAAGACCAGGTTGGAGCCTGAACGAGAGGAGAGAGTTGGAGCCCTAAAGGATTAGAGTCCTCAAGTAGACCAAGTTGGTCCTTGGTGAAGTATAGGTTGGAGCCTGGTTGAATTTAATATTAGAGTCTTCGCCAATTCATTTGACACCTAGTGTTTAGGGTTTTACTCCCAAGGTTTGAACTTAGGGTTAGGGATTTTCACTTAGGGTTTTATGATAGGGTTTGCATCAAAAATGCACCTAGGGTCCATAATATATTTACATCAATGAAAAATTTACCAACAATATCCCCCTTTTTCATTTATGGCAATATTCTCTCCCTTTCAATATTCTCTCCCCCTTTGACATCAATGGAAAATGGGGTGATTTTCTTAACAATGTTTTCCATAAAGTGCTCCACCTATCATCATGCTTCTCCTTGTCATATTAATTCCCATGTCATCATGTTGCTTCATTTTTCATACTTTCTTCATCAACGAAAATTCTCCATGATAAGTATGATGCTCATGTTGGTCTTCAAGTAATTATTTGCTTCCGCTATCATAGTGTTTGACCTGTGCTCCCCCTAAAAATATGTTGATATTTTTAATAGGCAGAACCTTGGTGGAACATGGTTTTGCCTATGATTTCTTAATTTGCTCAATGGCAAGTATTGTTGCCTTGAGAATTCAAGGCACATTCAACATGTTCTTTGTTTGGTGCAACACGCGTCCTTCTCCAAACCTTTGTTACTCTTATTCCTTTTTTAGTTGACTCTTTAGGAACCCATTCTAATTTGTAATATTTAACTATACATCCAACATTATGGCATTTGAAGCATTCATTTCTATACATGAGTGATGGAACATAATTCTATTAGTGAACACATTGGAGTATCTCCCTGCAAATTTACTTATGGGGAACTTATTGGAGTCCTCCTTGTTATATGCCCTACAATCCCTTGCCATGTGCCCAAAATTTGTACAAGAATAACAATATCCAAGAAATGTAGTTTGATACTTGGAATATGAGGATTCTCTTGGTGCACTTCTGAATTTATTCTACCTTGAGATTCCTTGATGATATTTATTGCTACTTGTAGCATCAACATAAATAATTGGATCATAGGTTCTTCCAATGTTATTTTGACTCCTTTCCTTCCTTATGTTGGAGCTCAGGGTGAAATTTTCAAGCTTATCCATATTCTTATCCTTGGATGTATTAAGGTTTGCACCACTTTTGCTAGAAAGATCACCTGCATATCCAAGACCATATTTATCAATTTCATATTTTTGATGGCTTAGGATTTCATCCAAGACTTGAGAACTTTTTGTAGCTTCTACAACACCCTTCAAAATTTTGGCTTACACTCAATTTCATAGCCTTCCTTGGTCTTGCACATTGTTGTCGCAAACACCAAAACTCATTTCATTTACTTTCTTGAAGTGTTTTTCTCCCCTTTGCAAGTTGGGTAAATTGTCGTCTTTTCACATGATTGGTTGTCGCACAATGTGTAGAAGTTTTTTTCTGATGGTTTTGAGGGTATATATTTTTGTCTGTGTGTTTTTCTAACCATTCAAACATCTATCGCACTCATTCACAAATTTTTGAGCACTGTCGCACAAGTGTCGTCACGGTCGTCACAAAGTGTATCTTAAGTGTCACACTTGTCATAACTAGTCATAAGGATGTCACACAGAGGTAAAGGAATTGTTTATGTGTCATGGGTGATCTATTTTATTGTGTCGTCAAGTATTAAAAGTGTGAGATCATAGTCGAAACTTTATCACCTCACATACTAGTCTCACTGGTCTGACACTTAACCATTCCTAAAAAGGATTTCCGACCAACAACTTGACTTCACCCAGCCTACCTAGACTGCGCACTATGCATTTACAGACCTCAAGGTGTAACCTTCCCTCTTGGAACTGCGCAATGCACAGTCCTTGCCTCTTAGGGATATTTCACTACGCAGTTCCTATTCTCAAGGCCATGTGTTGGCCTTTGGGATTGCGTAATCATTCCTCCCAACCTGACATGAACTACTAACAATGCAAGCATAAGCATTAAGCTCTCTCCCTGAGCCTCTAACTTGCACAGTTTCTCAGTCCCCCTTTCCTCTAGAAACTGCACAAATTTTCCCTCATTCTGGACTGGGAAAATTTTTCCCTCAGTCTGGACTGCGCATATTTTTCCCATAGTCTGGACTACGCAAATTTTTCCGTCAGTCTGGACTGCACAAATTTTCCCCTCATTCTAGTCTGAGTTGCGCATTGTGTAGTTTCAGTGATCAAGCCTGACCCTTGGCTAATTGAACTGTGCAATTGCGCAATCATTGGACCCTCTTTCTCGACCTGTCACCCAGTCCCGACCCAGTTTATGGATCCAAATTCTCTATCTTAGACTAGGCATTTTCATACTGATATCGTTTCATCATGGGACTAGGAAATCTCCTGTGAAGATATGTGGACTCCTATAGAAGTATGGTAAACAAGAAGACCCTTGAAAATACATATCTTTAGGAGATGTGTCAATTTGAATAGAGGATGTCGATGCCTACAAGAAGATTTCATGGTGAAAGATCATCACTGAAGTAACTTTTGATTTAAAAGTTCTTATGTATATATTTATCTGGATAATTTTATGTAGGGTTGATAATCATGTGGAAGGATGTAATATCCTTGGGAGATGGTTCGAAGGAAAGTAGCATGGCATAAAGGTGGACCATATGAGTTGAATATTCCTCAAGATCTAAATCCATAACATTGAGGGGAGGAATTCTTCTTGAGCAGTTGAGTATCTCACCATTGTTGTTGCAGGTCCCTAGTTAAGAGGGAGCCTAGTGGTAAGTTTCTTACTTGGAAGAAACTTGAAGTATTTCATTCCTAATTTAAAAGGAAGTGACGAATATTATTCTCTAAATTCATGTGTCATGCACTAGACTACGTGCTAATTTTGGTAAACTAGGTCCAAACTCCATGTTGCATTGCTCATATGATGGAGATGATATTTTTGTTGGATTCCTCTTTTGGAGAGGTGCAATATTGATCTAAATATCATCTTGCTTGGATGAGCATAACTTATATTTTGAATTTATTTTTCCACGCTTGTGCAAATTGTCAAGGTCGGCCAGAATTGTATTGTAGGCTCACAAGCCCCAAAAGATGTGTCACACACCCTCATTGATGGATATAAATTGGAGAGACTTGATGCTCATTTTCTCATCAACTCATCACACACATTATTCCCCATCTGATCATTCTATACAATCTTTGGAGGCTTCTCTTTCTCTCCCTCGTGTGAAAACAGGAAGCTGAATTTCAGACTATGTTTAGGACTTTTTCAGCAGCGTTTGACCAGCATTGACTTTGGGTCAACCCTCATGATATGAATGTGTTTTCTACACTGGAAATATAATTTTGGAATGCTGCATTAGAGGGCACGGAACTCTAGCATATCCATTTACTTTGACTGCAACACTTTGACCGTAGTTGACCACAGCGTTGACTGTCTTTGACTGCAGGAAATTGACTTTTTTTGACTGGTTTTGAGGGTTGATTTGTGGGTTGTGTGTGACACTGAAGAAAGGTTGAGTTTCATTGAGTTTGACTGAACCTACTTGGAGGTTGAAAGGGTTGGTTTGACCAACAAAATCTTTGCTGGCTAAGGCATCATGTTGACTATTGTAACAAACATTTTTCTCTATCTTTGTTGACCAAGAAGAATTGCAAATTCTGATTTATTGTATTGGCTTGTATTCTATCGATTTATTATTATGTTCTATCATAATTTACTTTCAATGATTATGTGATTGCTTATCTGAATTTGAATCGGGCTAATAATAATAAATATTGAAGAAAATTGCATTAAGCATAGAAAATACCATGGTTATCTAAAATTAACATGGTATCATAGCTAAGGTGAAGAAAAATCCCAAGCTAGTGTGAAAAATTAATCACCGTAGAAGTTGTCTTAAGGACCAATGGCCTCCTCAACTTACAAGGGTTTCAATACTAATGATAAGCTAACTGATAAGTATGATTATCATTCTGGGAAAATGTCCTTGGATTTGACATTAGAAGATCAAGATGTCATGGATTATGTGCAGGGGAAGATAAATGAGCCTACATCAAATGCACCAATTGCAACAAATACAAAGTATAGAAAAGGGGAAGTCAAGACGAAGAATATCATCGAGGATTCTATTCATAAGCACTTGGTTGCTTATATCTCCAAGTTGGGCACATACAAGGAGATGTATGATAAGTTGGTTAGCATGTTCAGGGCTAGCAATGCTAATAAAATTCTCTTTTTGAAGAACAAGTTGAAGAATATCAATAAGGGCAAAGAAGAATCCATCTAATCCTATTTTATGAGGCTCATAGAAATCAAGAATGATAGCTTAGCTATTGGAGAAGCCATAGTTGACCGAGAGCTCTTTCTCATTGCCCTTGGAGGTCTTCCCTGATATTGGTATGTATTCAATACTATTATTCTTAATAATAATGTGATTCCTGATTTTGATGAATTTTTGACAAGATGCAAGAGGTAAGAATGATGGAAAGAGACAAACCCTCAAATGGAAATGGAAGTGACCCTACTGAAGAAGAGGAACAATGTTGGTCTGAGAAATCAAAATCATGTAAGAGATGGTCCCAAAGGAGGAAGAAGAGGGAGATGTTACACTTGTAACCAGTTTGGTCACTTTGCAAGAGAGTGTCCTAATAGAAGGGAATCTTCCAATGATGATGACTACAACAACAACAACTTCGGGGGGGATGGAAATCAAAGGAACAATAGGTTCAAAGGAAAGAGGAAGGCGCCCTCTGATTGAAGTGGAAATGGGAAACCTTTCAAGAGGTCAATAAATTCCAGGTATGATGAATCTAATGTTGTTGATAGGAAAAATGAATATATTCTTATATCTGCCCTCTTTGTTGCATCTCCTTCTGACATGTTGGACAATTGGTTGATTGATAGTGGTGCATCAAGGCACTTCACTGGATATAAGGAATCCCTCTCTAATTTGATTGAAAAGGATACTAATTTGTAAATTATCCTTGGAGAGAATCCCACCTATCCCGTGAAAAGGATAGGGACTTTGACCCTTCATCTAAATCAAGTTCAATTCCTACACTTTCAAGTTGTCTTGTATGTACCTGACTTGAAGAAGAATCTATTTTCTATCTCGGAAATGGAAGACAAAGGATTCAAGGTAGAATTCATCGATGGAAAGGTACGCATTTGGGAGAGGAACTTCAAAGAAGTGTTCACTCTTGGTTTTAGAGTTGACACACTCAATCAGGTTGGAGGAAGTTCGTTGGGGACCATGACATGTAACACAACCCTTTAATCCGAGCTATGGCACCAGATATTTTCACACCTTCATTTCAAATCCCTTCCCGAATCAAGGAAGGTGGTGACAGGGATGTCTGATTTCAAAGATGAACATGAAGGTGTATGTCAGGGTTGTGCTGAAGGAAAGCATACAAGGGTACCATTCCCCTCAAGTGTCACAAATACATCTGATATTTTGCAAGTGATACATTTTGATCTATCTAGTATGATGCCTGTAACATCCTTGGGAGGATTCTTATATTATTTCACTTTTATAGATGACTTCTCCCGCAAAACTTGGATATATTTTTTGAAGAATAAGGACAAAGCAGTCAAGTGGTTTTGAACCTTCAAGGCCTTGGTTGAAAATCAAATAGGGAAGAAGATCAAAATTTTGAGGACCGACAATGGAATCGAGTATGATTCAAATGAATTCAATGATTATTGCAAGGAAGCTGGCATTAATAGGGAGACCACCACTGTGTATACCCCCCAACAAAATGGTGTTGTTGAAAGGAAGACTAGAACCATTTTGGAAGCTTCTTGTGGCATGCTTTATGACCAAGGTCTTCCGAAGTTTCTATGGGGAGAAGTTGCCAACACCGTTTTGTATGTTCAAAATAAATTCCCACATTCTGCATTGGACTCCAAAACTCCTGAAGAAGTATTCTCTGGTAAGAAGCCCGATGTCTCTCATTTTATATTTTTTGGAAGTCCCGTTTATTTTCATGTGCCGGAAGAAAAGAGGAGAAAGTTGGATGCTTCTAGGAAGAAGGGAATGTTTGTGGGCTATAGTGAAACCTTGAAGGCATATAGAATCTATGTTCTTGGTCAAAGAGAAGTGGATATATGCCATCAGGTCACCTTCGATGAAGATGCTACCCTCGGGAAGGTTAGAAATCTTCCTATCTCAAAGGAAGATAATGTTGAAATTTGGTACCGGAGGACAGGTGGTTCCCTAAGGCTTTGATCTTTGGCCTAGGGAAAAGTGTCCAAAAGAATTTAATTTTTCTCCTAAAGTAACTTTATGATTTTTTTATAAAGTTAAATCTAATTTAAAAGTGACTTAAGTGATAAAGTTACTAAAGTGACTTTATAAAGTTATAAAGTCAAATCTAATTTTAAAGTGACTTTAAGTGATAAAGTTACTAAAGTTAAAGTGACTTTAAATAAAGTCAATATAAAATTAGAAAGGGGAAAGTGACTTTGGAAATAAAAGACTAAGTGGGTCTTTATTAAAGTGGGGTGAATTAAAAAATAGAAAGTGAGATTTAAATGAGCATTTAATCTCAGCCCTAGATCTCAATCTATCTCAGCCATTGGATTTAGGGATTCCCAAAAAGTCACTTAGGGTTAGGTTAAAGGAGGAAAAGGAGGAAAAGGTCATTCATTCTTTCATGAGCAGATTGGGAGAAGGAGAGCAAGAGAGCAAGGGAGATTTCTGGGCAGTGAGGAGAAGGAGGCAGCAGCTTGGCACGCATTCCAAGGCAGCATTTCAGCAAGACATTTCAGCAGACAAGTGCAGCAGATTTAGCAAACAACAGGCTGATTTTTGCACGGTTTCCTAGGCAGGGAGGCCGTACAGCAAGGCCGTACAGCAGGGCCGTACAGCAGGCCGTACAGCAGTATTTGGCACAGAAATCGAGGCAGCTAGTGGCTGTTCCGTACAGCAGAGTTTTGCAGCATTTTTGGCACGTTTTTCGAGGTCCGTACAGCAGCATTTATTGTTGTTTTGGCACAGATTTCAAGGTGGCCGTACAGCTGCATTTATTGCAGATTTCTGGGCACGCAAATCGAGAAATCCGTACAGCATTTATTGTTGTTCCTGTTTTGTTGTTTGTGCGTTTTCCGAGGCGGTGGTTAAGCACGGAAAAAGAGATAAGTTGTAAAAGTCTGTTTGCTGATTATTTATTTTGCTGAATATTTCTATCACTGTAAAAATCATTTTTCCATAAATAAGAAGGAGCTTTCGAACTGGTTTTCCCCAAGAGTTGTAGGGGGTTTTTCCAGGGTCACCTTGACCAAAAATACTGAGTTATGATGTGTTGAATGACTGTTTGTTACTGCTGTTATTTTATTTCTGCATTTTCAGCATTCTGAAAAAATTCCAGAATTTGTGTTTTCAGCAAATTTATTTTCCAGTTTATTAAATGTATGGATATGGGAAAGGGCATTTAATTATTTTGGAGTAATAAGGTGAAAACTGAAAACCGGGGTGGGAAACAGAATTTTCTACATGGTATCAGAGCTTGAGTGCTGAAAGAGCAGTTTGGGACAACAAGGAGAAAATTACAGCCTGCTGATTTTTCACTCAGAAAATTCCAGCAAGCTGATTTTTCACAAACAACAGATTTTTACCTTTACTACAGCAGTGTTATTTTTCAGTTTTAGGACATCAGGATGTCTTTGGGATTGAGGGTGGAGGATAGGCTGGATGGGCATACAAATTACAGTGTTTGGAAGGAGAGAATGCAGAGTATCTTTGAGGAGGCGGAAGTCTGGGATATCATGGTTCATACCACACAGCAGCCTGTTAATGTGCCTACTGATCCTGTTCAGTTGGCAGCATATAACAGAAAGAACAACAAGGGTAAGAGACCGATTCTAGACGGAATCAAGGACCATTGCATTCCTCATGTGAGAGGAAAGAGAAATGCCCATGAGATGTGGTCAGCATTGACCAACCTCTACCAGAGTACCAATGAGAACCGAAAAATGGTCCTGAAGGAGAAGCTGAAGAACATTAAGATGGCTAAGACTGATAGTGCAGCTGGATATCTCACAAAGATTACTAATGTGAGAGATGAGTTGGCAGCAATTGGAGAGGCCATTCCTCCCACTGAGTTGGTGCGGATTGCAGTGAATGGCCTCCCCAGTTCATGGATGAACTTTGCTGATGGGGTTTGTGCACGTGAGACCTTTCCCACATGGGAGAGGTTTTGGGATGATTGCATTCAGACAGAGATCAGGAAAGGTCAGCTTGGGGCAGCCAAGCCAGTTGAGCAGGATGAGGATGTAGCACTGTTGGCATGACGCAAGAAAGGCAAAGGGAAGAAGCAGGCTTCCACAAGCAATGGTGGGGGCAAAGGCAAAGGTAAAGGTAAACAGGATAACTCACAGAAGGACTATTACAAAGTGAAGTGTTGGAATTGTCAGAAGATGGGACACTATGCAGTTGTGTGTCCGGAGAAGAAGAAGAAGAAGGGGAAGAACCAGAGCATGGCAGCTTCAGCAGAGGTTGAGGACTTTGCATATCGCTTTGACCGGGAGTTTGGGTTCATTGCGTGTGAGTCTTCTAGTGCAGGATTATCTGCCATAGAGGTTCAGAGGGAGCATGCATTTCCCTCGATTAGTGGAGCATCTTCGGGTATCTGGTATGTGGACAGTGGGGCTTCACGTCACATGACAAGAGTCCGTGAGTACTTCTCAGAGCTTTCAGAGAGTGGCACTGATGTAGAGGTAGTACTCGGTGATGACAGAGTTGTTAGAGCAGTCGGTGTGGGAACATTGACATTTCAGAGGGAGTCCAAACCTCCCTTGAAGGTGTTAGATGTTCTTTATGTGCCAGGGATGAGGAAGAACCTCATATCCGTCTCAGCTTTGGAGGATAGAGGATATGAGGTACTGTTCAGGGGAGGACAGGTGCTGATGTATCCCAGGGGCACTCCAGCTGATTCAACTAGAGTGATAGGTGTACGCCATGCAAAGGTGTACAAGTTTGCGTTCCAGCCCCTTTTGGCATTGAGCAGTAGTACCAACATCAGAGCTAGCAGTTCTGAGTTGTGTGAGATCTGGCACCGCAGGATGGGGCATATGTATCATGGAGCCTTGAGGACTTTGCGGGAGATCACTACAGGTGTGCCAGATTTCAGTACTGATCACTTTGATACTTGCAGAGGATGTGCGATGGGCAAGTTTGCCAAATCCCCTTTTCCCAGCAGTGACAGCAGAGCGACTGTGATACTTGATTTGATTCATTCCGATGTGAGCGGTCGGATGTCTCATGTTTCCTTGAGTGGATATGAGTACTATGTGTTATTCATTGATGATCACTCCAGGAGGACCTGGATTTATTTCCTGAAGACCAAGAGTGAGGTCTTCAAGCGGTTTCAGGAGTTCAGAGCTCTTGTGGAGACACAGACAGGTCGGAAGATCAAGTCCCTGAGGTCGGACAATGGAGGAGAGTACACCCTTGGAGAGTTTGTTGACTATTTTGCGGAGGCAGGCATTAGGAGGGAGCTCACTGTTCCTTACAACCCCCAGCAGAACGGGGTTGCGGAGAGGAAGAACAGATCCATCGGAGGGGCTGCCAAAGCCATGTTACATGATCGGGGGTTGCCATTGTTTTTGTGGGCAGAGGCCTGCAACACAGCTGTTTACTTGCAGAACAGGAGTCCGCATCGTGCCTTGGGGCACATGACTCCTGAGGAGGCTTTTTCTGGGAAGAAGCCTGATATTGGTCATCTTCGTATCTTTGGGTGCATTACATACTCCTACATACCCAAGGAGAAGAGGACCAAACTAGAGCCCACCGCAAAGAAGGGTATCTTTGTGGGCTACAGTGAGACCTCCAAGGCCTTTTGGATTTACATTCCTCGCAGAGGAAAAAGTTGTTGTCAAAGGGATGAAGTTCGAGGAGGACAGGGCCTTTAGGAGGTCACGCTGAGTTAGAGTATCCTGATCGCCCCACCTCGCCACAGCTTGAGCTCGGCTTCGGCAGGAATCCGGGCATGTGGATCGAGGATCCGGGAGGTACATCTATGACGATGTCAGCGTCCGTCGTTGGGGAGTGGCTCGTGCAGTCGAGGGGGTGGCGCTATGGGTGCGCACGCAGAGCGGGGCCCATAGAGTACCACTTAGGGAGTCCACGATGGACAGTTCATTGACTACACTCAAAGATTCACAGTTCAAAGTGTGCAGGAGGACAAGCAGACGTACGGGGCCAGAGTTCGTGCCTCGATGATGAGGAGGAGTTTCATTCTCCAATGGGAGAAGTATGCTCAGGGAAGAGGAAGCCCAAGTGGCTTCGGGACACCCTGAGAGATGCCACATCTATTGCTGAGCCTAAGAGGCCGGTCAGAGAGAGCAGACCACCTGAGAGGTTTTGTAGCTATATGGCAATGGCTACCAGCATCCTTGACTCTGAGCCTTCTAGCTATGAGGAGGCAGCTAGCCAGCAGGTCTGGAGAGAGGCCATGCAGGAGGAGTATTCCTCTATCATGAAGAATGATGTTTGGGAGGTGGTGCCGAGGCCTGAGGGCAAATCCGTGGTTACTTCCAGATGGCTTTACAAGGTAAAGCATGCTGCAGATGGCAGCATTGAGAAATTCAAAGCGAGGTTTGTGGCTAGAGGGTTCTCCCAGGTAGAGGGAGTTGATTATGAGGAGACTTTCGCTCCCGTGGCTCGATATACTTCGATCCGCTCCATTATATCGATAGCAGCAGAGATGGGTTGGAAGATCCACCAGATGGATGTGAAGACCGCATTTCTCAATGGCTTCATACAAGAGGAGGTGTACATTGAGCAGCCACAGGGCCTTGAGGTGCATGGGAAGGAGTCCCATGTGTGCAGATTGAAGAAGGCCCTTTATGGCCTGAAGCAAGCTCCCAGAGCTTGGTACTCCAGGATAGATACATACTTGCAGAAGATGGGTTTCACAAAGAGTGAGGCAGATCCGAACCTTTACTATATTGTGATACGTGAGGAGCCTCTCATTCTGGTGCTGTATGTGGATGACTTGGTCATTACAGGTGCAGAGAGACTCATAGAGCACTGCAAGAGAGATCTTGCGACGGAGTTTGAGATGAAGGACATCGGCTTGATGCATTACTTTTTGGGTTTGGAGGTGTGGCAGGAGGAGGGGCATTTCTTCCTGGGACAGGGGAAGTATATTGTGGATATCCTTGGCAGATTCCACATGGAGGATTGTAAACCCATGTCGACACCGATGATCACCAACTGGAAGAAGCTTCATGCTTCGGATTCCGAGTTGGTGGATCCCACATTGTACAGACAGCTGATTGGTTCTTTGATGTATTTGGTCAACACCAGACCAGATATTTGTTTTGCAGTCAACACAATGAGTCAGTTTATGTGTGAGCCTAGGAAGGTTCACTGGGTGGCTGCAAAACACATTTTGCGGTACTTGCAGGGGACAGTGGATTATGGTCCGGACTACAGGCAGGGGGATGGAGTGAGATTGGCAGGTTACACTGATTCTGATTGGGCAGGTTGTGCTTCTGATAGGAAGAGCACTTCAGGGTGCTGTTTTGGGTTGGGTTCGGCAGTAGTGTCATGGTTCAGCCGAAAGCAGCAGTCAGTAGCATTGAGTTCAGCGGAAGCAGAGTATATGGCAGCCAGTCTAGCTAGTTGTGAGGCTATCTGGCTTCGCAAGATGTTGTTTGGCTTATTTGGTCAGCCGTTGAGACCTTCAGTGATTTACTGTGATAATCAGAGTTGCATTAAACTCACGGAGAATCCAATATTTCATGACAGGTCAAAGCATATCGGGATCAAATATCATTTCATCAAAGACTATGTTCAGAAAGGAGCTGTGAAGCTTGAGTATATTCCCACTGATGAGCAGGTTGCAGATATTCTTACCAAAGCCTTACCATGGGGCAAGCATGTCTACTTCAGAGACAAGATGGGAGTGGTGAGGAACACCTTCCTCGGTAAGAGGGAGTGTTGAAATTTGGTACCGAAGGACAGGTGGTTCCCTAAGGCTTTGATCTTTGGCCTAGGGAAAAGTGTCCAAAAGAATTTAATTTTTCTCCTAAAGTAACTTTATAATTTTTTTATAAAGTTAAATCTAATTTAAAAGTGACTTAAGTGATAAAGTTAATAAAGTGACTTTATAAAGTTATAAAGTCAAATCTAATTTTAAAGTGACTTTAAGTGATAAAGTTACTAAAGTTAAAGTGACTTTAAATAAAGTCAATATAAAATTAGAAAGGGAAAAGTGACTTTGGAAATAAAAGACTAAGTGGGTCTTTATTAAAGTGGGGTGAATTAAAAAATAGAAAGTGAGATTTAAATGAGCATTTAATCTCAGCCCTAGATCTCAATCTATTTCAGCCATTGGATTTAGGGATTCCCCAAAAGTCACTTAGGGTTAGGTTAAAGGAGGAAAAGGAGGAAAAGGCCATTCATTCTTTCATGAGCAGATTGAGAGAAGGAGAGCAAGAGAGCAAGGGAGATTTCTGGGCAGTGAGGAGAAGGAGGCAGCCGCTTGGCACGCATTCCAAGGCAGCATTTCAACAAGACATTTCACAGACAGTGGCAAAGAGATTTAGCAACAAAGAAGCTGGATTTTTGCACTAGCTTTCCTCTTCAGAGGCCGTACAAGATCCGCATGTTAAAAGATTTGGCACAGAATCGAGGCAAAATTTAGTGGGCTAATCTGCATAAATAGTTTTGGTAAAAGATTTTGGTATGTTTTTCGAGGTCCGCATAAAGAAAGATTTATCGATGTTTTGGCAATGCATTTCCCTGTAATGTATAAATGGATTTATTGCATTGCACAAATCGAGAAATCCGCATGAAAGATTTATCGATGTTCCGTTTTGTCATTTATGCTTCCGAGAAGTATGGTTAAGCACGGAAAAAGAGATAAGTTGTAAAAGTCTGTTTGCTGATTATTTATTTTGCTGAATATTTCTATCACTGTAAAAAGAATTTTTCCAGAAATAAGAAGGAGCTTTCGAACTGGTTTTCCCCAAGAGTTGTAGGGGGTTTTTCCAGGGTCACCTTGACCAAAAATTACTGAGTTATGATGTGTTGAATGATTGTTTGTTACTGCTGTTATTTTATTTCTGCATTTTCAGCATTCTGAAAAATTTCCAGAATTTGTGTTTTCAGCAAATTTATTTTCCAGTTTATTAAATGTATGGATATGGGAAAGGGCATTTAATTATTTTGGAGTAATAAGGTGAAAACTGAAAACCGGGGTGGGAAACAGAATTTTCTACAGATAAAGAATAAGAATAAGAAGATGGAAGGCAGGAAGAACTGAAGGTTGAACCGATGCCCGATGTTGAAGTTCTAATGGATCCTATAGATCCACCCTCTTCAAATAAAAGAAGACCTTCATGGCTAATATACACTCTCGATGATGTCGAGTGACATATTGCTCCTATGGGAACATTCCGGGAAAGTAAGAAGTTGAATAGGTACCAAGGGTACCTAGCATCCATGAGTACTATTGTACAATATGAGCCTGGAACTTTTGAAGAAGTCGTAAAGCATCAATTTTGGAAGGATGCTATGCATGAGGAATATGAATCGATAATGAAGAATGATGCTTGGGATGTGGTCCCTAGACCGAAGGACAAATTAGTTGTCACCTCGAAATGGCTCTACAAAATCAAGCATGGAGCTGATGGAAGTGTTGAAAAGTACAAGGAAATATTTGTTGCCCGGGGCTTCTCTCAAAAGGAAGGCATAGATTATGATGATATATATGCACCTGTTGCCCGCTACACCACTATCCAATCAGTCATTTCCCTTGTTTCAACGCAAGGATGGAGTCTCCATCAGATGGATGTGAAGACTTCATTTTTACATGGTTCAATCAAGGAAGAGGTATATGTGGAACAACCTATATGGGTTGAATCAAGCCCCCAGGGCTTGGTATGAGAGGATCTATAGCTACTTGATGAAATTCAACTTCACTCAAAGTGATGTTGATCCAAACCTTTATTTTAAGGTTCATAATCACAAGCCTCTAATTATGGTTCTTTATGTGGATGATCTCTTCCAGACAAGTGTTTACCCTCTCATTCATCAATTTAATAGGGAGCTAGCTTCCGAGTTCGAGATGAAGGACCTAGGATTGATGCACTATTTCCTAGGCTTGGAGGTCTGGAAAAATCCAGGTGAGATTTTCCTTTCTCAAGGAAAATATGTCATGAAGCTGCTAGAGAGATTTGGGATGGTGGGCTACAAGTCCGTGACTACTCCGATGGAACTAAACTTTAAGAATTTGTGTGGAAGTGTTGTTGGGCCCAAGTTGGGAAATACCACCGAGTATGGTCAACTCGTGGGGGCCTTGATGTTCTTAGTGAACTCACGTCCGAACATATGTTTTGTAGTGAACACATTGAGTCAATAGATGGTCGCTGCCTCATCACATTCACTGGATTGGTGCCAAGAATATCTTGAGATATCTTTAGGGCACAATCAACCATGGGCTAAGATACATTTTCGGGAGTATGAGGCTCCATGGATACATCGATGTTGATTGGGCGGGTAGTGTGGTGGATCGTAAGAGCACATTTGGATGTTTCTTCACTCTTGGTTCTACTTCGATATCTTGGATGAGCAGGAAGCAGAAATCGGTTGCTTTGAGCACTGCAGAGGTTGAATACGTTGCAGTGAGTATGGCCTGTTGTGAATTTGTTTGGCTGAGAAATATTTTCAGTGAGTTGTTTGGGCATGTGCTGGATACCACTGTTATCCTTTGTGATAACCAAAGTGAGATTCATCTTTCGGATAATCCCATGTTGCACGACCGATCCAAGCATATTGATATTAGGTACCACTTTATCTGGTACATGGTACAGCGAGGTGCCATAAGGCTCCATCACATTGGGACTAATGAGAAAGTCGCATATATTCTCACGAATCCCTTGGGGAACATCAAATTCTTAACCTTCCAGGGTCTTGATATCGTGGACAGACCCTATTCTGAGGGTCTTGCCTGAGTTGGACTATGAGCTCTAACAACTCCAGGAGGCTTGGGGATAGCTTCTTGGAGCTAGAAGAAACCACAGGTCAAGGTTCACCTTACCTTGTTGGTGTGCTTCTTCCCCACCATTATGATATTGATTTGGTTCACCCTCTCTTTAATCTACGCCCCACATGCATCCTACCCATGGAGTCTAGGACTCATGGGAAGTACCTCTCATTTGGAAAATGAGTTGGGAAATGAGGATAGAGGATAATAGCATGACCGATGGACGCATTGGGGATTTCCGTACTCTCTATGTCTAGGATGGGATGTGTCCAAAAACTTGATCTGGGATCAATTTTGGATGGGATTCTTACCTCTAAACTGACTTCGGGTCAGTATGTGGCTCACTCTTGATTCTGATTGAGGTTTTTACCTCTAGACTGACTTCAGGTCAGTGGAGAGTGATGTATTTGTGACTCACTCTCTCTCATTTTCAGAGAATATCTAGAAAAAGTAGTTACAACAGGATGACAAAGGATTACATGATGATGATGATAGTACATGATGGTAGTGGATGACAGGATTGCACAGGTGGAAAGATGGATTTCTCCCTAGTTGAGAGGGAGTGTTAATTTTTGGAAACTAGTTCCAAACTCCATGTTGCATTGCTCATATGATGGCGATGATATTTTTGTTGGATTCCTCTTTCAAAAAGGTGCAATATTGATCTAAAGATCATCTTTTTTGGATGAGCATAACTTATATTTTGAATTTATTTTTCCACACATGCAAATTTTCAAGGTCGGCAAGAATTGTAATGTAGGCTCACAAGCCCCAAAATATGTGTCACACACCCTCATTGATGCATATAAATTGGAGATACTTGATGCTCATTTTCTCATCAACTCATCACACACATTCTTCCTCATATGATTGGTTCGTATAGCCTTTTGAGGCTTCTCTCTCTCTCCCACGTGTGAAAACAAGAAGCTGAATTTCAGACTTTGTTTAGGGCTTTTTCAGTAGCGTTTGACCAGCATTGACTTTGGGTCGACCCTCATGATTTGACTGTGTTTCTGCACTAGAAATCTGATTTTGGAAGGTCACATTGGAGGGCATAGAATTCGAGGAAATCTGTTGACTTTGACCGCAACATTGACCATAGCGTTGATTGTCTTTGACCGCGGGAAATTGACTTGCGTTGACTGGTTTTGAGGGTTGATTTGTGGGTTGTGTATGACACTGAAGAAAGGTCGAGTTTGACCGAGTTTGAATAAACCTACTTGGAGGTTGAAAGGGTGGTTTGAACAGCAAAGTCTTTGTTGGCTAGGGCATCCTATTCACTACTGTAACAAACATTTTTCTCTATATTTGCTAAGTAAGAAGAATTGAAAATTCTAATTTATTTTATTGGCTTGTCTTTTATTGACTTATTATTATGTTCTATCAACATTTACTTTCAATGGTTATATGATTTCTTATCTGAAATTGAATCGGGCTAATAAGAAGAAAGATTGAAGTAAACTGCATTAAGCATAGAACATACAATGGTTATCTAAAATTAACACCAAGACTAACAGCCATAAGTCTTATTGAAGGCCATGAGGAGAGAATGGATAGACACATCATTCTGGTCTTCACCTGGAAAACATAATGGAGGATTGGGTAATCACCTGGCATTCGATACTCTTTGAGAATGAGATAGGGCATTCAAGATAAGAGTAGTCGGTGACCGATATTCTTTGAGGGTTGGCTACCCAAGAGAATAATAATCCAAGAAGGTCATACTCTTTGAACACCTAATTGGATTATGTACCTTCGAGATACAATGACTATGGTGTCTATAATTCATGTGTCACGCCAACATTGTAGCCCATTGTCTCATTGAGAGATGGGGTTGTTAGTTAAGGCCTTGCACTAGGAAAATAATGGTTGATATGATGCTATACAGATGCGATTACCAATCCGATTCTTCTTATGAGATTCTTCAGATCTAAAGCTACCATGTACCATTATGAATACATCCCTAGTTAAGAGGGAGTGTTGGAAAGTGTAACTAGGTTCGGTCTTCATATTGACTATGTAATTATGTATTATGGAATGAAGAAGAAAAAGATAACAAAATGTATTTTTGTTATGCTTGCTTCATCGGTTTCATGAGCAATGTTTTTATTATAGGTAAAAAGAATTATTCCTGATGTATTTTAGGGTTTTTTCATCTTGTCATTAATGTACTAATTAAGAGTCATGTATTTGAAGAGTCTAGTCAAAGACGTATGCTCAAGACCTTGTCATATAAGCCTTGAAGACACAACTCCATATGATGCTTAATACCAGTGTTGAACATCTCCTCTATACAACCAATGAGTAATGGACAAGTCGGCTCACATACCCCTGAAAAAGTCTACCTACACACAGATTGGAAGGTCAGCTTAAATTGAAGGAAAGATGTCACTATATAAGAATAGGTTTGTGGTTCATTTGGACATATAACTTTGGACAAGTCTGCAATTTAAAAGTGTGGATCACAGACATAAATGTACAGTGAATAAATCGAATATTATTACTAAAGTAATGCGAATATATCTCATTGTAATTTTGAAGTAAATTTTGTGATATGATTTTCCTGCAAGTCCATAGAAGTCCGAGGATAGTTTTCAGGACTGGTGTTGCTCGGTGCAAGTATAAAAGAGTGCAAATAGAAGTTGTAAAAAGAGTCACATAAAATGTGAAAAAGGAAGACTGTTGAAGAAATAAATAACTGAGTTAGGTGTTTCTCTAAGTAGGAAAGTGTAGATCATTGCATAAATTAAGGTTGAAAGATAATACAATGTTATCAAAGTGTTGAAGTATATCTAGAAGACCGAGGCTAGAAGAAGATACTACAAGGTGCTGAAGAATTTCTAGAAGGACTAAAGGAATTTGATAAGAACTGAGTTTTCTTAGTATTGGTGCAGAGCAGTGCTAAAGGGAGGATCACCAGGAAGAAGTCAAGAAGAAAGAAGTGACAAGGTCTTTGAGGCATACATATGTCAAGGCTCTGAGTCATGGTCATGGTACTTGTCAATTGAAAGTATGTAAGAATAATTTCTTGTGGGTTTTCCTCTCCAAGAGGAAGAGGTTTTGGCCTTGGCTCGAATAGCCTAAATTTGTGTCTCTTGTATTTTGATAATTGACTTGATGAAAAACATAATAAGCTAAGAAGAGAAGACATAAGTAAAAGAAGTAATCTCACAAGTAATTATCAAGAAGAGAATTTGAATTAAACCTAGCCCTTCCTCATTCTCAACATGTCATTGGAGCGTTGTTAACTTAGGATTTGGGTTTGGTGGGGCCACTGGATATGGCGGCCTCTGCCAACCCTTCCCCCACGTTACATCATAACAATTGCTTAAATAAAAATTTGTGCCTCATGATAAATAAAGAAAAGTCATGGTATGTTGGTAATGTTTTGTGATCTGCTTTTGGAGGTCGTGTGTTCGAGGCCCGACCTTGGAGTTTGACCTACTGCTGAGTTTAACTTTGACCTATGCATTGATTGCCACATGTCTTGTTGAGAGACTACCACTTGGCTTGAAAAGGCCCATTTTTTGTCTGTTGGACAAACACTTCAGAGTGTATTTTCTCCCTCTTACGGAGGTCATTTTCCAAACTGAATATACCACTAGAATCAACGCGACAAGCTTTTAGAATTGGCATTGGTTTCATGAGAATCTGATACTATAAAATTCTGAGAATTTTGAGGATCCTCCTGGATCAAGAACCAATTTTTATTTTAGCCTCCACCAGCAAGATCTCATATGTTTCCAAGGGTAATAAGTTTCCCTTTTGATCCCTGCAAGAAGGTAAACTTGCTTTGGTCCTCTTATCAAAGTAATTGTTGAATTTCATTACAACTTCCTTAATACCAAACAATTTTGTTTATGTTGTTTTCCTACACAAATTATTTAAAATCATTTTATTAATCTCTAGGACAAATTTTTGTCCTATCTTCAACCTTTAATTCCCTCAGCTCCTGTGATGATCTTGAATTAATAAAGTCAATCATTTTCCTGGAAAATTTTCCACTATGTTGAAGTTTATGCTTACTAGCAGCAATCAAACTTTCCAGATCCCTCACTATGCGTTTCTCCTCTACTACTATAGTCAAGGACTCCCATATATTCTTCACATTATGAATGATTTTATTCTATATTATCTCCCTTGCTTGGATAAGGGACATATTTCCCTTCACCTTCTCTTTCATCTCTTTGATTTCTTACGAGGCCAATTGAAAATCATTTCTATATTTGGTGACATTTTCTTGAGACATGGCCAAATCCCTTTTAGTTATCTTTATTATCTTCAATGCATCATCATATTTTCTTTGAATTTTCTTCATTTCATTCTCAGAAATCTGCAATTTAGTCATGACTATGGTTAGTTTGTATGTTGGATCTTCAAAGTCTCGTTGCACTAGAATAGTACAAACATGCGATTCTATTTTCTATTGTAAAACGGAATTCATCTCCTTCAACTTAGTGTTTTCCTCATTTCTTTGCAAAAGTTCTCTAATCATAATATTTTTCTCTTTCTCTATTTCCACAAAAGGAAACTTCAACTTTTTCCTCAGAACTTGAATCTCTGCTTCAAATCCTTGCAACAATTTCTGGGCAGCACTTCTATCCTCTACGTTTACACCAACTTTGACAATAATTTTCTTTAGTTCTTCATTCTATGTATTCAAAGCTCTTGAGTTTGCTTTTTCTAATTTCAGTTTATTTACCACTTTCTCCAATAAGGATTCAGATTTTCTAGGAGTTATAGAAGTATTATTCAAATCATTGTAAATCAACTCCCCAATCTGTCTATGCAAGTTGATTTTATCAGGTAATGGGATATCTCTAGCATCCACTGTCAAGTTGACAGTCTTGAAACCCGATGCAGATGATACAGTCAAGGTAGAGGGGTGAGAGAAACATAATTTGAGTTGGTTTCTCAAAAGGTCCATAATAGAAAGTAGTCTAGTTTGATAATCAAAAATTGATTGTGCCTCCAATTGTGTTAGGTCCATATATTACTAGTGTAGTCCCTTATTGTTGTTAGTGTGGCCCCCTTATTATTATTGTTGTACCCCCGTAGTCCCCATATTGTTATTATTGTGCCCCATAAAATCCCATATTGTTATTGTTGTGCCCTTACATTATTATTGTTAGGTCGGCTAGGATTATATTGTGACCCCATGGACTCCTATATATAAAAAGGATGTTTTTTCATTTGTATCAGCCAAGAATTGTTCATTTATGTAATGTAAAGAAGGTTTCTCCCTTGAAGAGGCTGATTTACAAGTCATTGATCTATCTTTTCTTCTATTATGTGAGTTGGTTTTATATCATTTGGTATCAGAGCAATTAAGGAATGGAAATTCCCCACAACCATAAAGTAGTTGCAAGGATTTCTCGGGTTAACAGGGTATTATCGCAAGTTTGTTAAGAATTATGGGAGAATAGCAGCGCCTCTAACAACATTATTGAAGAAATATGCGTTTTCATGGACTCCTAAAGAAAATAGGGCCTTTGAACATTTTAAAGAGGCAATGTGCCAAGCATCAGTCTTAGCTACACCAGACTTCACAAAAACCTTTATTATGGAATGTGATTCCTTGAGAAATGGAATTGGTGCCATTTTAACACAAGAAGGAAGACCCATTGCTTTTGAAAGTCGTCCAATCAAAGGAAAGATATTTATGAGAAGGAAATGTTGGCAATACTACATGCACTCAAGAAATGGTGACCTTACCTAATGGGAAGACACTTAAAGGTAAAAATTGAACATGATAGTCTTAAATACTTTTTGGAACAAAGATTATCTTTAGAAAAGCAGCAAAAATGGATCACAAAGATGTTGGTTTATGACTTTGAAATCATCTACAAAAATGGAAGCTAAATGTTGTTGCGGATGCACTCTCAAGAATGGATGAGGATGTGGAAGCATTGTTTTGTGATATTTCTATTATCCAACCAGATTGGATAACCGAAGCAAGGGAGGAACGGAAGAATGACGAAGAAGTGTGGACACTCATTCAAAATTTTCACCAAGATCCTGGTACATCTGATACATTTAGTTAGGAAAATGATACCTTATGGTACAAAGATCACTTATATCTTTGTAAGAATTACCAACTAAAACAAAATATTCTTTTGGAATTTCACACCTCTCCCTTAGGAGGACACTCGGGATTTTTAAAAACTTACCATGGGGTGTAGAAAGAAATTTTTTGGGATAGCCTTAAATTTGATATTCAAAAGTTTGTGGTGGAATGTTTTGTTTGCTAGCAAAATAAAGTTGAGACAATTAACACCTCGGCTCTGCTACAACCTTTATCCATTCCAAGTCAACATTGGGAGGAGGTTTCAATGGATATAATCACAGGTTTACCTAAGTCCGAAGGAAAGAGTGTCATCATGGTGGTAGTTGATAGACTTACCAAGTATGCACACTTTTATGAATTATCTCATCCATTTAAAGTGATTACAGTTGCTACTGAATTTATGGAAACAATTCAAAAGCTACATGGAAACCCAAAGATTATTGTAAGCGACAGAGATCCCATTTTCACTGGAAATTTTTGGACGAAATTATTTTCTTGTTTGGGTACTCAAATAGCTCATAGCTCAGTGTATCATCCTCAATCCGATGGGATAGTGAACAAATGTTTGGAAGGATATCTTCATTGCTTTGTATATGATAATAAACCACAATGGGTCAAGCGGTTACCTCTGGCTGAATGCTGGTATAACACTTCCTTCCACATTGCAGCAAAAATGACCCCATTTATGGCACTTTATGGATATCATCCACCGTCCATCACATCATCTTTAAGACAAAATTCTAAGGTTCAAGCAGTGGAATATCACATCAAGCATCAACAACAAGTTCTCCAACTTTTAAAGGATAAACTAAATTTTGCACAAAATCGAATGAAACAACAAGCAGATCAACATTGCAGCGAGAGAAGTTTCGATGAAGGCGACTGGGTATTTTTACGGCTACAGCCATACAAACAAATGTCCCTCAAGCAAGCTAAGAAGGATAATAAATTATCGCCAAATTACTATGGTCCTTACAAGGTGTTGCAAAAGATTGGTACTATGGCATGCAAATTGGAGCTTCTTGCATCTTCCCGAGTGCACCCAGTTTTCCATGTTTCATGCTTAAAGAAGGTTATAGGTGACAAAATTCCAGTTCAAACAATATTGCTAGAAAATGATGAGGAAGGAAAAATCATATTGGAACCTGAAGCCATCATGGAAACAAGAACTCGATAGCTACAAAATCGATCAATTTTAGAGTATCTCATCAAGTGGAAGAACTTACCCAGTGAAGATTCCACATGGGAGGATGATAATTTTATACATAAGCATCCAGAACTACTCAAGCGTTGAGAACAATAATTTTTTGAAGGAGAGGGGCATGTCAGGTCTCTATATTACTAGTGTAGTCCCTTATTTTTATTAGTGCAACCCCCTTATTGTTATTATTGTACCCCTGTAGTCCCCATATTATTATTATTGTACCCCCATAAAAGCCTATATTGTTATTGTTGTGCCCTTACATCATTATTGTTAGGTCGGCGAGGATTATATTGTGACCCCATGTAATCCTATATATAGAAAGGAGTTTTTTTCATTTGTATCATCCAATAATTGTTCATCTATGTAATGTAAAGGTTGTTTCCCCCTCGAAGAGGTTGATTTCTAAGTCGTTGATCTATCTTTTCTTCTATTGTGTGAGTTGGTTTCATATCAAATTTGGATTCATGTTTTCTTTCACCAATATGTTTCTTTATTCTATTTGTGAATACAATATTTTTATGACTAGAACAAAACTCTGAGTGGCCTCCTCTAGAACAGGTGAAGAAGGTGTGCAAATGACTTCCCCCAGTTGTAGTCAGAAACCTCCTCATACTGAAAAATTTCTCTCCTTAGAAAATATAACCATTTTATAGCTTTGATCAGCTTCATCTTCTAGGTCAATAATCTCTTCACTACCTCTTTTAAAAAATTTCTCACTAGGGTGACGAGTCTCAACCTCCATCCCTCCTGATGCAGTAGTTTGTCCTCCATTTGCTAATTTCTCAACATTTGGTCGAGTTTCATGAACATAAGGGGCATATGAATTTTCCACTCTCCTGTTTGGGATGATATGGTGAGGTTTGTAGAACCATTTCTCCCCCAATTGCAAATTCATGCTTTCTAGGATCTTTTGCACTTCTCCCATAGTCTACCTAGTATTCACAATGAGTGGCCCAATTGTCCTAGGAAATTTGAATAAATTCCCCTTCTTTGTTGGGACAAAATGTACTTGATATACATTCAAACAATGTCTGACAAACTCCTAGGAAACCATATCATTGGCACAAATGTAGGGAGTATGTAGGGAGAAACCTCTTCTCCATATAATCTTATTTCTACATATTCTTCAAATAAAAACCAACCACCCACCTTTACATCCTTACTAAGCTGAACAAGATATTGTGCTTTTGGTAACATGCAAGGTGAAGGGGAACTATTGATAATTGAATAGGAAATTGACAGAAAAGAACTGGCGAAATACATGAAGCCTTCATAATTTGGGTTTCTTCTTATAACATCTATCCAGGAAATCATTGAATGTTTGTTTTTATGAGCATCCATGATATTTAGACCCAAGTGCATAAACCTTTCAACATGAGTATATAAAAAGAGATATGTGACCAAAGAAGAAAATATTAAGCATCCAGTAAGGGAAAGGTCTGTTAACTGTGAATTGACCATCCTCTCCCAAAAGGTAGGTATATCAGAAATTGTGTCTTAATTCATCATCAAATTGAACATTCCCGGGATAGCCTTACCAATGACAATAGTGTCTTATCTTCCCAAAATATTAGCCATGACTTGAAGGATGGGTATGACCTCATCAGAAAAAGTATCCAAAGGAAAATGAGTGGGTTCCAAAGGCAAGTGTTTCCCTATGGGCATTAGAAATAAAGTTAATTTGGCATAACTTTGGAAGGATAATCTTTGGAAAGCCGATAACAAGGTTTCCTCTGAGAAGGAGGTGTAAGACCCCGAAGAAGGACAACACAAGGCTTCCTGGATTATAAGGGAGGAAACTTGGAACATATTCTCCCCCGATTTGTTCATGACAAAAAAAAATTGTGGGTAAGGAGCAGAAACAGGCCAATAAATAAATTCTGGGAAAATATATGTTTGGGGGACCATTGCAGCTAAAATTCTAGACCTAATAGTTGCAAAATACACTGGGGAGTTTTCTTGATTAAGGAGAACATTCTAGTGTAATTCAATGAAGTCCAAAGAGAAAATTGGGTCAAATACATATCTTTCAGTGTCCATCAAAGGAATATGTGAGGAAGAACCAGTTAACATAGCTTTCTTGGACATTTGATAGCTAGGATAGATGAGTTGGTGTGTAAAATACCTGGTTACCAAAGTTCGATGCTGACTAGAGTTCTAAAGTGTACAATTTGAATCCATGGAGGTTGAGCGCAAGAGAATGGTGAAATGGAATGGGGGAGGGTAATAGGATTTGTGGAAAAATGGGAAAAATAGGAGGGGAAATGGAATTTAATGCACACATGGGGGTGTAGCATTTCATAACGTGGAAACAAGACGAGTCTAAATGACAAGGGTGATGTGGAGGGTGAAGTGGTAGGGACACAATGGTAATATGGTGGTGATTAAGTGATGATGAAGCAATGGCAAAACATCTCAATGATCACTTGCTGACGTTCCAGGCTCACTTCCTGACGTTTTGTGGGGGAAGACTCTAGTATGGTGGAGTTCTAACGGAGTCCACCCATAGTAAATATCCATCATTAATCGGTTGGTCAACCCAAGTTTGAAAAACCTTTACGGAGGCACTGAATGGAATAACTGTCGAGAATTTTGTGTTGTCTTGTTTCCACTATCAGATATGCCCCCCACATTTTTTTCATCGCGTTTGAGAATCCAAACGAGGTTTAACAGTCTTCACCTGACTTCAGCATAGGACCCATCAAAATTAATTAATATTTAATGTTGCACTAAACTCAATTAGTGAAATTTAATCCACCACTGGGAAATAAATCAAAACCCTAACTTAACTTTGATTTTGATATATATATATATATATATATATATATATATATATATATATATATATATATATATATATGTGTAACAACCTACAACAGTACCTAGAGAGGTTGAAAGCTTTAGTCCATCTTAGTCCCACCTAGATAGATTTTTGTGGCAAGGAATCTAGTCCATGGCACCGTGAGTGCCTAAACTGTTGGAGGACCTTGGGTAGATTTCCCTAGTTAGGAATGTATTTGAGTCATTATGTAATGTACTTATCAAAATAATGAAAAAGGAAAATTTAATTATTATTACGATGACTTATTAAAGCATGGGACTCAGTCAAAGTCCCCATTGTGGACTCCTACAATTTATATTGAGCTATTAGAGTCATTGTGTATTTTATGAGACCCTCCTTGGGATTTTAAATCATGTAAAAATAATTCTTTTTTAGTCAAAAATGAATTTTGTCACCTCTGCACCATGTCTGCCCTTGCCTGATGAAGTCGGCCTTAAAGGGATCAATTCGACCCACAACAATCTTATATATTCAAGTGTAATTCGATCTATTTTCTCATCAACTCATCAAATTTGATTTGCACAAGAAGCAGTGCAGTAAAAAGTGCTAAGTGCAGGAAGAAAACGGCAAAGTGAAAGATCAAAGTTTTTGGCCTCTCTCTCTCTCTCTCTTCTGCAAAATTACTAGAAAACTGTAGAATTGACGTTGTTGGAGTTGTAGGATCGAATTTTTTCTGTTGCATAAGGTCAAAGTTGCAGTAGGTCAAAGTTACAGGAGGGTCACAGTTACAGTAGGTCGAAGTTGCACGAGGGTTGAAGTTACTGGGGTCGAAGTGTTGTTTTTGCATAGGTTGAAGTGATGCATAGGTTGAAGTGTTGTTTTTTCATAGGTTGAAGTGATGCATAGGTCGAAGTAGTTGTTGTTGCATAGATCAAAGTTTTGTTACTATAAGGTCAGAGATCTACATCGAAGTTGCTGGAAGGAAGGGCTGACTTGGTGGTTGGATGAAGTTTGTGTCTAGGGTGAAGAGTCTAGGATTATCTTAGGAAAACTATTGAAGGAAGAGATTTTGAATGGGTTTTCCCCTAGATAGGGTTTTCTCCCTGGCAGAGTGCCTACATCTTGTGTCTCTTGTCTTGTGATATTCATACACACATAATTTGGTAATTGATTGATGAAAGACAATATAACAAAGTAAAATAAGCTAACATAATTCTCAAGTAATTATCAAGAAAAGAGGAATCAAAACTTAAGTCTACTTGCATTTATTTTTCAACTGGAGGAGGACTTGGTCTAGGGTTTTAGTTCTTGGATTTCCCATTTGAATCACATTATATAAGAAGAGAAGAGATTATTTTTGGGTTTTCCCCTTTGAGAGGTTTTTCCCTGGCTTGGAGCCTAATACTTGTGTCCATTGTATTTATTTTTTTTTCTCTTATTAATTGTTTGATGAAA
Source organism: Pinus albicaulis (assembly GCA_034641835.2). Taxonomy (NCBI): domain Eukaryota; kingdom Viridiplantae; phylum Streptophyta; class Pinopsida; order Pinales; family Pinaceae; genus Pinus; species Pinus albicaulis. Next base: position 215,493,833 of record CM076584.1, on the reverse strand, counting down.
ATATCTAATAAAGAAACACAAGAAGATAACTAAAGTTAATAATAGATTATTAAGGTTTAGGATAATTTGAATTAATAGCCACCCTATTGCATTCTCCAACATGGAATCATAGCTAAGGTGAACAAAGAGAAGGCAGTTGGAAGATCATCTTGGTGACATAAGAAGGGTTTTCTTGTCAAGGGGAATCATTTGCAAAAGGACACAAGGAAAGAAGAAGAATACCTATTGAACTAGAAGTAAGGTCACTACATAAATTATTTCATCATCTCAAGAAGAATCAAGCTCTCATTAAATGAAGGAAGGATAAGCTCTTGTTGAAGGCTCTCTAATCTTAAAGAAAAGGAAGCATAAAAAAAAATTGGGATCGTCATCTACTCTTTGAAGCTATTTTAATACATTATTGAACCCATCCTAGAAGTCATCATTCTAGGGCATTGCTGAAGTCTCCTTGAAGGTCTTGAAAGCATCAAGATAGTTGGAGACACCATAAAAAAAAAATACTATTGGTTGACAAGTAAGTATCGTGTTTTTCTATGTCTCAATCTACAGATCATATGGCTACATTTTGCAATGAAAGAAAAAAGCTCGTTGGATCATCAAACTTCCTTGCATGGAAGAAGAGGATTGATTTGGAACTCATAGAAAATGAAGTCATGGAGTGTGTCCTTGGTGAAATAGTTGTACTAGATAAAGAGAAGAATCAAGAGTTAGCAAAATACAATAAAGGAGAAATAAGGGAACAAAGAATAATTATTGAATCTATAAAATATCACCTTGTTCCCTTTATTGTTGATTTGAAACATCCAAAGATATGTATGATAAGTTGGTAAATTTGTACTCTATAAGTACATCAATTCAAAATATTTCCTTCAGGAATCAACTATATAAAATAAGGAAGCCAATTTCAAGGGCTTGGGGAAACTATTTCTGACTCTGAAATGACCATTTGTGTATTAAATGTTTTGCCACATGATTGGAGCAATTTTGCAACTAGTATCTACTCTAAAAAAGATACTACATCTTTTGATGAGTTATGGGCTCAATCTTTCTTGGACGAATCTAGGATCAAGGAAAAGGATGACACTGAATCAAATGAAAGGAAGCGAGCCTTCAATGCTAGAACCAAGAAGATGAAGAAACGGATCTCATGAATATCTCACAAATAAGGGATCAATTGCGAGGGCTTGGGGAAACTGTTTCTGACTCTGAAATGACCATTTGTTTATTAAATGTTTTGCCACTTGATTGGATCAGTTTTGCAACTAGTATGTACTCTAAAAAGGATACTACACCTTTTGATGAGTTCTGGGCTTAATGTATCTTGGAAGAATCTAGTATTAAGGAAAAGGATGACAGTGAATCAAATGAAAGGACTCGAGCCTTCATTTCTATAACCAAGAAGATGAAGAAAGGGATCTCATGAATATCTCACAAATAAGGGATCAATTTCAAGGGCTTGGGGAAACTATTTCTGACTCTGAAATGACCATTTGTGTATTAAATGTTTTTCCACTTGATTGGAGCAGTTTTGCAATTAGTATCTACTCTAAAAAGGATATTGCACCTTTTGATAAGTTTTTGGCTCAATGTATCTTGGAAGAATCTAGGATCAAGGAAAAGGATGACATTGAATCAAATGAAAGGACTCGAGCCTTCATTGCTAGAACCAAGAAGATGAAGAAAGGGAAGTTTGGAAAGTCTGAAAGAAAGCCATATATGTCCAAAATTCAATGTTTTGGATGCAATGAGTATGGACACTTTAAGAGGGATTGTCCAAATAATATGAACAATAAAATAAAGGAAAAAAGTGAATCTCGCATAGCTAAAGAAAAGGGAGAACCCAAGAAGAATCTAGAAGGAGAAGATCCCAAGCATATTTACTATTGAAGGAAGCTACATCCCTACCAGGTTCTTTATGAAATTTGTCTTCATTTTATTAGGTATAAAGTAGAGTAGCATGCATTGTTGTATATTGTAGAAGAGTCTTGATTTTTGTAAAATCATGGCATCTTAGATAGAAGCACATGATATTAGAGGAATTAAAGTTTACATAATCAAGTTGATTTGAAGGAAATCATCTAGTTTAAAAGAATGAGAAAATTGGGACCATATTGCATATTATAGTTCATCCAAGCATATTCTAACATCATGTTATAGGTAGTCATTTTGCAAAGATGGATCATCAAGATCCTGTAAGAACCATCATTTTGGAAGGTTCTTGGAAAAATCGTTATGACATGATTAGTATATATTTCATCTAGTATGGAAACAATACTTCTAAAGGATTAAGGAATGCAGATTGTCAAGTGCAGTGTAAAGGGAATAATTAAAGTCTTTCTACTCCTAGGAAAAGGAACCTATCTTCGACAGGTATGAAAATAAGTCACATTCAAGAAAGGATGATTAAATGGTTGTATGGAAGTAAAGGTATGCATATTTTAAGTAACTCTTCTCTAGGGTAAGTTTCATATCTTCAAGAATCATGCAAGAAGAATTGGTTATGAGAATGTGCTTGGTAAGCCTTCCATATGGTTACATGATGTTTGAAAAGAATAAATTTGAAAAGCTTTGAAATGGCTATGTTGATCATATGGTTAACATTAGTCATCTTTGAAGATAACCTTAAGTAGCCAAGTATCGAATGTCATGACTCGTGGTGAAAAATTTAAACGATGATTGGAAGAGAAATGATGTTAAGCTAAATCAGGTGGCTGAATAACTTAGCACATGTCCGAAAAAGGGGAGGAAGACGTAAAGGCTCCGAACATAAAGCAGACAAGCGAAGGTATAGTGTAAAAGGTCTAAAACGAAAATATCATAATACATGCCGCTTTTATATTATGCACATGAAGTGACTCTTCGTATGTGTAATTCCGGGGGGGTCAAGGAGCGGAAGGGGGAAGAGACCCATACCCCCGCGGAATTATGTTGACATGTCACGGGGGTGGACCCAAGGTAAGAGTTATATGGCAGACTGAAGTGCGGGCCCTAGAAGTCTTTATGCTATGTATTTCACAAATTCCACGAGGAATACGTTTCAAGAACCAGGTTGCCTACGCAGCAGAAAGGTAAGGTAAGTCCATAGGTGAACTGGTACCGAGGCCAGTACTAGTATTAAACCCGGCACGTGGTGTTCACCAACCTGCAGTTAAACGCCCAATCCCTATGCGCCACATGCTCCATTGTCAGTGTCCTTACGACGCTCACCCCGCTTACTTCACCTTTCCGCCTTTTTACCAAAGAATCCTCAGTCCTATATAATAGTCCCCCGTATTTTACTGCAGTAAAATTTACAGGTATTTCAGCTACAGTATAAACTAAAGTGGGAGCTAGTGTCAGGTCTACCCAGTCACTGTCAGTACCCCCGCGTCATTTTCCCAAGCATATTTCCCACTGCACAGGTATTATGTCCCTCATATTCCCTCTGCTTTCCTTTTTTTTTTAAAGTTTTTCATGCCAGTCATGGGAAAAGGCACCCCCAAGAAAACAGAACCAGAGACCCCTCAGGTCCATGAAACCAGAAACCCTCTCGGGTTCGAGCCTTTCATTGACCTGCAAGCCGAAATCTCTGATCCGCAATACCCTTTTCTCATCAACAGTGTAAAACCCGAGCTTTTTAGATGACATGTCGAGAATAGGGATCGATATCGGGTGGTTTTATCAGGCCTATACCATCATATTACCCCCCCAGTCTACCCTGTGGTTGAGCTTATTTGCTGGCTCAAAGATTCCTACGACAAGCATCGAGGCGCGTTTACCTCAGCCCAGGGGAACAAGATTTTTTCTCTTTCTCCCGACATTATCAGGCAAGCCCTCCGCTTTCCCACTAGCGCGAGCTATACCAGTTTCAGTGAAATGAATTTAACCCCTCAGTTTGCTAAATTGCCATGGGAACAGCAAAGAGACTTCATCTCCTCTATAACCAACAACCAGGCCACGTCTCTTCCTTCTATAGAACCTTTCCCATTGAGTCTGTTCAAAGAAGAAGTGCAGCCCATCCTCGCTCTCATCGCAGGTCTTTTAGGTGTAGGCGGTTTGGGGGAAATTTCCAGGGCATGTGTCTATTTCTTACGATTAATGTCTCAAACGGGGGTAGTTTTGGATATCCCTGGTTTCTTGGCCTCTAACATTCAGACCCAGTTCCAAGAGCTTTCAAAAACCGGTCACTTCCGCTTTTGTTCCATGGTCTTCTACCTCTTCTTATATCAACATGCTGATAAGTTCGAGGATTTGGGTTTAGACAGGGTATATAAGGTAAATTCTCAACCCCGACCAGTTTTCGACTAGAGCTTTGCAACACACCAGTTACAAAATGGGGTGGGTTATTCCAGATTTCTAAATGAGTTCATGCCTATTGCCTACACTATCATCCATGACTCTCCCTCACCTAGGGTTTTTCCTGAAATCAAGAGCTGGTTACAAGCTAGTAAAACCCAAAGTACTGTGGATTGGTACCTATTTGACAATTACATCGAAATTCGGGTCTATGGAGCCGAGGTTCCCCCTTACCAGTTGCCTGTGTTCCCTGCTCGATGAATTTATGCTCTGGAGTACATTCGGCAGACTCTGAAATCTGACCAACTCCACTTCGTCCCTGCAAAGAAAGGTTTCATCCTGAAACTCCCTATCACTATTGGCCCTTTTATTGTCAATTCAAGACATGCCCTCCCCATTGTTGAGAAGTTGCTACAAGACATGGATTTAAGGCAGGGGAAGACTTGGCCCTACGATCCACGGGGGATTATCACAGAAGAAGGAGGAACAAGTCTACTCCTTATGCACATGAAATGAGACCGTTTATAGACTGGAGGGCTAACCTTGAAACTTGGCCTTTGCTTTCACAGATGGAGACAGATTCATCTGCCACAGGGGAAAGAGGAGAAGTTGGTAAAGGTCAAGAAGAAGAAGAAGTGGGCCCCTCAGGAACAAGTTCCCCCCTCCGCAAAAAGTAGAAAACAGTGACAAGCGAGGCAAAGATAATAGGGGAAGAATAGTTGCTCGAGCCGTTCATACCATATGGCCAACCCGACGGGAGAAAAGTTGGGCTCAAGGTGCTACAAGACAGTATCACGTCCTCTGACTACTCTAAAGTTTCACAGGCCATTAGAGATGATACTTCACCAGTCGCAACTGAAAGGAGCCTGAAAGCCAGAGCTATCAGGGATAAGTACAAGGTCGAGCTAGAAAGTTACGTGGAAAAGTATCAGACCAGGATTTCAGCTTCCATGAATTTGGACACAAAACACCTAGTATTGGCTATGGTCGAGGCCATTTTGGATCCAAATGCAGGTACCACCAGCTACAGAGTGCTCGAGTACAAAATTGACATGGCTAAGGTACCAGCTCTTGATAAATGTAACCTGTTCTAGGTGGTTGGTGATATGTTAAAAGGTGAGGTAATGCGGCTCACGATCACGCTGAAAAAATTGGAGACTAAACATGCACAAGTGAGGGTGACTCTCAAAAAGGAACAGGAAAATTCCCGCGCCCTTTCGAATCAAGTACGTGGTCTCCATGAGTCAATTAAAGGAAAGGAAACCAGAGAATCAAATCCACAGCATTATGTCATCGACCAATTGCAGAAGGAGGTCGCGTCCCTGAAACGCAAGGTTAGCATACCGGCCTCCCATCATGTCTAGACTGCCGAATTAGCTCAGGCTGAGAAAGATAAAGCAGACCTAGCTGACTCTCTGGCAAAAGAGAAGGAGGAAAAGGAAAAAATGGTAGAAGCAATGGTCGTTCTTCAGGGCAGGCTGACGGAACTATAGACGACCTGGGACGCACAAAGTTGTGCGCCAACTACAGTCCAACCGGAGACTAGTTCATTGTCTGAGCAGCTGACTACATCGAAGGCTACAAATGCTATACTAGAGAAGTAGGTTTCCACCGCGAGGCTAAGAATCGCTGAGTTGGAAACTTCCTTGGCCGAAAATTCCAGAAAGATAGAGACTATGCAGAAGGAAATTGAGCAGGAAAAGAAGGAAAAAGCTGACCAACTGAAGACCATCATTGATCTCAACAGCCGCCTGAAGGGTAATATCACCCTCAGGGATGCAAGAAGGATAATTTGGTCAGAAATCATCGCGGCGGTGACAGGGCAGTGGGGGTTCCTGAAAATCATTGAAGAAACAAAATCGTTTGTGCTTTATCTCCGAAGGAAATTTTAGGAGGGAGATCTCAATTTATCCAGCAGAGCCCAGCATGCCAGAGGTTATATCTCTTTCTTGAAAGGGTTGAAATCTGATGACGTGGAGAAGCATGGCATAGCAAGTCGGTTCAAGGAGGTCGTTGAATGCCAGAAGATTATTGACAAAGATTCTGCCCGCGTTATAGCTTCAAGGGCCTTACAACATGTGGTAGCCAATATGGATCGGTTTGATACAGTTTGGGCTGAGATCACAACGGCTGGACTTTCGTCATGTTGGGATCCTACCATTCCTTCCGTGCTACAACCATTATCAGAGTACGAAGCACGTCTCCAGGAAGAAATGGACCGGACTGATATATTGTTAGATAAAACTGCCCGGTTAAAAGCTGAGACCATTGTTTCTTCACTCCGCCAAGAATTTTCTCTCCTTCATCTGATAAAACACAAGATCCCCACCGAGGAAAGTTTCGACGACCTCACCGAAGCCTATATCAAGGTGGAAGGATTCGCATCGATGCCTGAACCTGTAGCAGATAGTCAGCAAAGATGCACCCGGTATGCCAGCCAGATTTCCAGCTCACCAGCAAACGTTCCACCACCTGTGTCAGCGACCGCCTCTACTCCATCTCGTCAGTGAATATTGTCAATTCATGATTCGGCCCTAGTGGCCTTTTTATTTTCACTTTAGTCAATTACTTTTAAGTTTCGAGTGGAATTCACATTCCACTCCAGCATTTTACTTTCTGTCAAAACTGTTGTTTAATATTTTGTTTAAAAACGGCCAAGTGCCTAACTGTAAATGATGAGATGCCTCTATTCCTCATCATAATTTTTGGTTATTTTTGATGGAGACCTCCAACTGATTACTGGCACGCGAGGAAGATATTTTTCCCAAAAATATCTTCTCGCTCATGTTTCTGAGGCTCCTATATAAGCAGCCACTAAAGAGAAAAACAGGTTCCAGATTTTCTGAAGAATTTGCTGTGAAAGAGTTTTTTGTATGCATTTTGTTGAAATCTTAATACAAATTTGAAAAGCCCGTTGGGTCTCAATGAGGAGTAGTTTTATCTTTAATGAGGATTCTGGTCTTAGTGTTTTATAGTCTGTGACTCTGCCTTATGTGATATTGTTTAGCTGTTCATTTCACTATTTCCATTTCTCTTATATCATGCTCTGGAATGCAAGTGGCTCACTGGTTCTGGTATAAATTTATCACAATTGATACTTATACTAAACTTTTCTAGCGCTTTAAATATGGCTCAATCATGATATTCTGTTTCATTTTCCGCTTCATCCACGTTTCTTCTATATTAAGTGCTATGGGATGTTATTCTTTGAAAGCTATGGACATGTATGGATTCTTATTATCTTAAGCCCATCTCATGTTTAGATATGTTTATGGAATTTCATCTCATTAGTAGTTAGTATTCCTTCTATGTTTCTTACACAGAAAATGCCGTCTGATTTTCAATCTCTGTAAAGCATTTTAGAATCCAACCCTCCTTACAGAAAACTGTCTTTGAGTTGTCTGATGCATTTATATTGAGGATTCACTCCTTGCCTCTGCAGTGTTCTTTTCATTATGCTGAGTCTGCGAGTATTGTGGTTCCACCTACATTATACCTTCCTGTTAAAATTGAAGTAGTAAAGAGCCTTGTTCTGATAATTTTCTTTGTTATATCTTATGCTCCTTGCTATATAAGATGTCCTAGGCACTGGTCTTTCACAACTCAAGGTTGTCTCTAGGAATGACAACAGGCTATATATCAAGACTCTCACACAAGATTGCATTGCATAAAAATACAATGATATTTATCAACATCAAGTATGTTGAAATTTGGTACCGGAGGACAGGTGGTTCCCTAAGGCTTTGATCTTTGGCCTAGGGAAAAGTTTCCAAAAGAATTTAATTTTTCTCCTAAAGTGACTTTATAAAGTTATAAAGTCAAATCTAATTTAAAAGTGACTTTAAGTGATAAAGTTACTAAAGTCTAATTTTAAAGTGACTTTAATAAAGTCAATATAAAATTAGAAAGGAAAAAATGACTTTGGAAATAAAAGACTAAGTGGGTCTTTATTAAAGTGGGGTGAATTAAAAAATGAAAAGTGAGATTTAAATGAGCATTTAATCTCAGCCCTAGATCTCAATCTATCTCAGCCATTGGATTTAGGGATTCCCCAAAAGTCACTTAGGGTTAGGTTAAAGGAGGAAAAGGAGGAAAAGGTCATTCATTCTTTTCATGAGCAGATTGAGCGAGGAGGAGAGGGAGCTGAAGAGTGATTTCTGAGCAGAGGGAGAGCAGCAAAGGCAGCATATCAGCCTCCAGACAAAGAAGAGAGCACACTTGGCACAGCAACCCGTTATAGGCTTATTGGGTATTAATAATTCAAGGGTGCAAAGTCCGTACGCATTTGCATGCCTTTCAGAGAGGAAGACTATTTTCAGAGCCGAGTCACAACAGACATAACAAGCATTTTCCGGCAACAAAATCAGAAAGTGGGTTGTTGCTCCATCCTACGGAATCCGCAGGCACTGGTATTTCGCTATTCCCCGGCACAAGCTGAGTATACCTAAGACAGCATTTAATGCTGTAATTTCTCAAAAAAAATTATGTTTGCTGTTTGGCACGTTTTTCAAGGTGGAGGGTGGCACGAAAGTCAAGATAAGTGATTTTTGTGTTTGCTGTAATTTTCTGTGTATTACTGCTCACTGTAAAAGCATTTTTCAGAAATAAAAGAGAAGCTTCCAGACTGGTTTTCCCCAAGAGTTGTAGGGGGTTTTTCCAGGGTCACCTTGACCAAAAATTACTGTGTTATGATGTGTTGAATGGTTGTTTGTCACTGCTGATATTTATTTCTGCATTTTCCAGCATTCTGTAAATTTTCCAGAATTTGTGTTTTCAGCAAAAAATTATTTTACAGTTTGTTGAATGTAAGGATATGGGAAAGGGCATTTAACTATTTGGAGAAATAAGGTGAAACTGAAAACCGGGGTGGGAAACAAGAAATTTTACATTGACTTTTAATAAAGTCAATGTAAAATTAGAAAGGAAAAAGTGACTTTGGAAATAAAAGACTAAGTGGGTCTTTATTAAAGTGGGGTGAATTAAAAAATGAAAAGTGAGATTTAAATGAGCATTTAATCTCAGCCCTAGATCTCAATCTATCTTAGCCATTGGATTTAGGGATTCCCCAAAAGTCACTTAGGGTTAGGTTAAAGGAGGAAAATGAGGAAAAGATCATTCATTCTTTCATGAGCAGATTGAGAGAGGAGGAGAGGGAGCTGAAGACTGAAGAGTAATTTCTGAGCAGAGGGAGAGCAGCAAAGGCAGCACAGCAAGTCCGTACAGCAAGAGAGCACACTTCCCAAGGCTGAAAAATCCGTACAGCAGAGTTTATTGGCACATTAACCAAGGAAGAAAGTCCATACAGCATTTGCACGATTTTCGAGAGAGGGGCAGCACTGTTTTCGAGAGCTGGAACAGCAGCAAGGAGCACGGTTTTCAAGGCAGATTTTTCTGGGCACGAAAATTGAGAAAGGGGGCTGCTGTCCCATCCATACGAAATCCGTACAGTCCGTACGGTCATTCCTGGCACGCTTTTCGAGGAAGCTAAGACAGCATTTAATGCTGTAATTTCTCAGAAAAATTTATGTTTGTTGTTTGGCACGTTTTTCAAGGTGGAGGGTGGCACGAAAGTCAAGATAAGTGATTTTTGTGTTTGCTGTAATTTTCTGTGTATTACTACTCACTGTAAAAGAATTTTTCAGAAATAAAAGAGAAGCTTCCAGACTGGTTTTCCCCAAGAGTTGTAGGGGGTTTTTCCAGGGTCACCTTGACCAAAAATTACTGTGTTATGATGTGTTGAATGGCTGTTTGTCACTGCTGATATTTATTTTCTAGGAAAAAGGTTTCCGCATTCGTAATTTTTACGTCATAATGTCTTTCAGCTAGAAATTTATTTTCCAGTTGTTGAATGTATGGATATGGGAAAGGGCATTTAACTATTTTGGAGAAATAAGGTGAAACTGAAAATTGGGGTCGGAAATGAGAAATTTCTACATGGTATCAGAGGTTGAGTGCTGAAGTGCAGTGTGGAACAGCAAGGAGAAAAATACAGCCTGCTGATTTTTCACTCAGAAAATTCTAGCAAGCTGATTTTTTCACAAACAGAATTTTTACCTTTACTACAGCAGTGCTATTTTTCAGTTTTAGGACAGCAAGATGTCTTTGGGACTGAGGGTGGAGGATAGGTTGGATGGGCATACCAATTACAGTGTTTGGAAGGAGAGAATGCAGAGTATCTTTGAGGAGTGCGTGTCCGGGAGACATGGTGCATACCACGCGTGTCCCCGTGAATGTGCCTTCCACCGATGCTACTCTACTAAGTAAGATATAATAGAAAGAAAAACAAGGGTAAGAGACTGATTCTAGATGGAATCAAAGACCATTGCATTCCTCATGTGAGAGGAAAGAGAAATGCTCATGAGATGTGGACAAAGATTGTCCAATCTCTACCAGAGTACCAATGAGAACCCAAAATGGTTCCGAAGGAGAAGCTGAGAAGCTTCTAAGAACATTAAGATGGGCAATGATAGTGCAGCTGGATATCTCACAAAGATTACTAATGTGAGAGATGAGTTGGCCGCGATTGGAGAGGCCATTCCACCCACTGAGTTGGTGCGGATTGCAGTGAATGGCCTCCCCCGTTCATGGATGAACTTTGCTGATGGGGTTTGTGCACGTGAGACCCTTCCCACATGGGAGAGGTTTTGGGATGATTGCATTCAGACAGAGATCAGGAAAGGTCAGCTTGGGGCAGCCAAGCCAGTTGAGCAGGATGAGGATGTAGCACTGTTGGCAGGACGCAAGAAGGGCAAAGGGAAGAAGCAAGCTTCCACAAGCAATGGTGGGGGCAAAGGCAAAGGTAAAGGTAAACAGGATAACTCACAGAAGGACTATTCCAAAGTGAAGTGTTGGAATTGTCAGAAGATGGGACACTATGCAGTTGTGTGTCCCGAGAAGAAGAAGAAGAAGGGGAAGAACCAGAGCATGGCAGCTTCAGCAGAGGTTGAGGACTTTGCAGATCGCTTTGACCGGGAGTTTGGGTTCATTGCGCGTGAGTCTTCTAGTGCGGGATTATCTGCCATAGAGGTTCAGAGGGAGCATGCATTTCCCTCGATTAGCGGAGCATCTTCGGGTATCTGGTATGTGGACAGTGGGGCTTCACGTCACATGACAGGAGTCCGTGAGTACTTCTCAGAGCTTTCAGAGAGTGGCACCGATGTAGAGGTAGTACTCGGTGATGACAGAGTTGTTAGAGCAGTCGGTGTGGGAACATTGACATTTCAGAGGGAGTCCAAACCTCCCTTGAAGGTGTCAGATGTTCTTTATGTGCCAGGGATGAGGAAGAACCTCACATCCGTCTCAGCTTTGGAGGATAGAGGATATGAGGTACTGTTCAGGGGAGGACAGGTGTTGATGTATCCCAGGGGCACTCCAGCTGATTCAGCTAGAGTGATAGGTGTACGCCATGCAAAGGTGTACAAGTTTGCATTTCAGTCCCTTTTGGCATTGAGCAGCAGTACCGACAACAGAGCTAGCAATTCTGAGCAGTGTGAGATTTGGCACCGCGGGATGGGGCACATGTATCATGGAGCCTTGAGGACTTTGCGGGAGATCACTACAGGTGTGCCAGATTTCAGTACTGATCACTTTGATACTTGCAGAGGATGTGCGATGGGCAAGTTTGCCAAATCCCCTTTTCCCAGCAGTGACAGCAGAGCAACTGGGATACTTGATTTGATTCATTCCGATGTGAGCAGTCGGATGTCTCATGTTTCCTTGATTGGATATGAGTACTATGTTTTATTCATTGATGATCACTCCAGGAGGACTTGGATTTATTTCTTGAAGACCAAGAGTGAGGTCTTCAAGCGGTTTCAGGAGTTCAGAGCTCTTGTGGAGACACAGACAGGTCGGAAGATCAAGTCCCCGAGGTCGGACAATGGGGGAGAGTACACCCTTGGAGAGTTTGTTGACTATTGTGCGGAGGCAGGCATTAGGAGGGAGCTCACTGTTCCTTACAACCCCCAGCAGAACGGGGTTGCGGAGAGGAAGAACAGATCCATCTGAGGGGCTGCCAAAGCCATGTTACATGATCAGGGGTTGCCATTGTTTTTGTGGGCAGAGGCCTGCAACACAGCTGTTTACTTGCAGAACAGGAGTCCGCATCGTGCCTTGGGGCACATGACTCCGGAGGAGGCTTTTTCGGGGAAGAAGCCTGATATGGGTCATCTTCGTATCTTGGGTGCATCAACTACTCCTACATACCCAAGGAGAAGAGATCTAGAAACTAGAGCCCACCGTGCAGAAGGGTATCGGTGTGGGTTGCGTGAGACCTCTTGGGGAGCATCCACCTAGGGTTCTGCAAGCAGAGGAAAGTTGTTGTCGCTGATGTGAAGCTCGAGGGAGGATGTGGCCTTCGGTGGAGGTCACGGAGTTAGAGATCCGGATCAGCCGCACCCTCGTGCGCTGAGCTCGCCCGCGGTGGATCCGGGCAAGGATCGAGGATCCGTGAGGTACATCTAAGACGATGTCGTGTCCGCGCGCGTGGCCCGCGCAGTCGCAGGGGTGTGCGCGTGTGCGATGCGCAGTGCCTCCGTCGCAGCGCTCTCTCACCGGGGAGTCCACCGATGGACAGCCTCCGCTACTCGTACCTCAAAGATTCACAGTTCAGGTGAGAAGGTGCAGGCAGGAGGACAGCAAACAGACAGTCAGGAGTTCAGGCTCCTGATGTTGAGGAGGAGGAGTTTTATTCTCCAGCAGGAGAAGTGTGCTCGGGGAAGAGGAAGCCCAAGTGGCTTCAGGACACCTTGAGAGATGCCACATCTGTTGCTGAGCCTAAGAGGCCGGTCAGAGAGAGCAGACCACCTGAGAGGTTTCGTAGCTATATGGCAATGGCTACCAGCATCCTTGACTCTGAGCCTTCTAGCTATGAGGAGGCAGCTAGCCAGCAGGTCTGGAGAGAGGCCATGCAGGAGGAGTATTCTTCTATCATGAAGAATGATGTTTGGGAGGTGGTGCCGAGGCCTGAGGGCAAATCCGTGGTTATTTCCAGATGGCTTTACAAGGTAAAGCATGCTGCAGATGGCAGCATTGAGAAATTCAAAGCGAGGTTTGTGGCTAGAGGGTTCTCCCAGGTAGAGGGAGTCGATTATGAGGAGACCTTCGCTCTCGTGGCTCGATATACTTCGATTCGCTCCATTATATCGATAGCAGCAGAGATGGGTTGGAAGATCCACCAGATGGATGTGAAGACCGCATTTCTCAATGGCTTCATACAGGAGGAGGTGTACATTGAGCAGCCACAGGGCTTGGAGGTGCATGGGAAGGAGTCCCATGTGTGCAGACTGAAGAAGGCCCTTTATGGCCTGAAGCAAGCTCCCAGAGCTTGGTACTCCAGGATAGATACTTACTTGCAGAAGATGGGTTTCACAAAGAGTGAGGCAGATCCGAACCTTTACTATATTGTGACAGGTGAGGAGCCTCTCATTCTGGTGCTGTATGTGGATGACTTAGTCATTACAGGTGCAGAGAGACTCATAGAGCACTGCAAGAGAGATCTTGCGGCGGAGTTTGAGATGAAGGACATCGGCTTGATGCATTACTTTTTGGGTTTGGAGGTGTGGCTGGAGGAGGGGCATTTCTTCCTGGGGCAGGGGAAGTATATTGTGGACATCCTTGGCAGATTCCACATGGAGGATTGTAGACCCATGTCGACACCGATGATCACCAACTGGAAGAAGCTTCATGCTTCGCATTCCGAGTTGGTGGATCCCACATTGTACAGACAGCTGATTGGTTCCTTGATGTATTTGGTCAACACTAGACCAGATATTTGTTTTGCAGTCAACACGATGAGTCAGTTTATGTGTGAGCCTAGGAAGGTTCACTGGGTGGCCGCAAAACACATTTTGCGGTACTTGCAGGGGACAGTGGATTATGGTCTGGACTACGTTGTGTGGGGATGGGAGGAGATTGGCGGGTGTTACACCGATTCCGATTGGGCAAAGCTGAAGCTTCGATAGGAAGAGATCTTCATGGTACGTCTTTCGGGTTGGGTTCGCAACAGTTTCATGGTTTGGCCGAAAGCAACACAAGAGTACTGGAGTTCAGCGGAAGCAGAGTATATGGCAGCCAGTCTAGCTAGTTGTGAGGCCATTTGGCTTCTCAAGATGTTGTTTGGCTTATTTGGTCAGCCGTTGAGACCTTCAGTGATATACTGTGATAATCAGAGTTGCATTAAACTCACGGAGAATTCAATATTTCATGATAGGTCAAAGCATATCAGGATCAAATATCATTTCATCAGAGACTATGTTCAGAAGGGAGCTGTGAAGCTTGAGTATATTCCCACCGATGAGCAGGTTGCAGATATTCTTACCAAAGCCTTACCACGGGGCAAGCATGTCTACTTCAGAGACAAGATGGGTGTGGTGAGGAACACCTTCCTCGGTAAGAGGGAGTGTTGAAATTTGGTTACCGGAGGACAGGTGGTTCCCTAAGGCTTTGATCTTTGGCGTAGGGAAAAGTGTCCAAAAGAATTTAATTTTTCTCCTAAAGTGACTTTATAAAGTTATAAAGTCAAATCTAATTTAAAAGTGACTTTAAGTGATAAAGTTACTAAAGTCTAATTTTAAAGTGACTTTTAATAAAGTCAATGTAAAATTAGAAAGGAAAAAGTGACTTTGGAAATAAAAGTCTAAGTGGGTCTTTATTAAAGTGGGGTGAATTAAAAAATAGAAAGTGAGATTTAAATGAGAATTTAATCTCAGCCCTAGATCTCAATCTATCTCAGCCATTGGATTTAGGGATTCCCCAAAAGTCACTTAGGGTTAGGTTAAAGGAGGAAAAGGAGGAAAAGAGCATTCATTCTTTCATGAGCAGATTGAGAGAGGAGGAGAGGGAGCTGAAGAGTAATTTCTGAGCAGAGGGAGAGTAGCAAAGGCAGCACAGCAAGTCCGTACAGCAAGAGAGCACACTTCCCAAGGCTGAAAAATCCGTACAGCAGATTTTATTGGCACATTAACCAAGGCAGAAAGTCCGTACAGCATTTGCACGGTTTTCGAGAGAGGGGCAGCATTGTTTTCGAGAGCTGGAACAGCAGCAAGGAGCACGGTTTTCAAGGCAAATTTTTATGGGCACGAAAATCGAGAAAGGGGGCTGCTGTCCTATCCGTACGGAATCCGTACAGTCCGTACGGTCATTCCTTGCACGCTTTTCGAGGCAGCTAAGACAACATTTAATGCTGTAATTTCTCAAAAAAAATTATGTTTGCTGTTTGGCACGTTTTTCAAGGTGGAGGGTGGCACGAAAGTCAAGATAAGTGATTTTTGTGTTTGCTGTAATTTTCTGTGTATTACTGCTCACTGTAAAAGCATTTTTCGAAATAGCAAGAAAGGCTTCTCAAATCGGTTTTCCCCAAGAGTTGTAGGGGGTTTTTCCAGGGTCACCTTGACCAAAAATTACTGTGTTATGATGTGTTGAATGGCTGTTTGTCACTGCTGATATTTATTTCTGCATTTTCCAGCATTATGTAATTTTTCCAGAATTTGTGTTTTCAGCAAAAGTTATTTTCCAGTTTGTTAAATGTATGGATATGGGAAAGGGCATTTAACTATTTTGGACTAATAAGGTGAAAAACTGAAAACCGGGGTGGGAAACTATAAATTTTTACAAAGTATAGTCTTTGAAACACAGAAACAAAGTTAATATTGAAAACTCTGAGGAAGATATTGTAGCTTCGTAATCAAGTTTGATCCATGGGCACCCAAATTAAGATGAATTCATGAAGAAATATTCGTATACAATATGGAGATGGATCATGTAAAAGGATGTTGATATCAGAAGTAAGCAGAATCAAAATAGGCCATCATAATGAGGTAATTATGACATTAATTTTTTGATATTAGTTATCTAGTTAACATATTGTTTTGCTACCTTGAGAGATATTGCGAGAATACATAATGATAGTTGAGGCAAGTTAAACTATTTGCATTGTACTTGATTCAAAGAACATATGGATTGAGTAAATTGTTTTGACACTCCTTGAAAGGTTATGTAGTCAAGGTGTTCATATCATCACCTTGGGATTGAAAGGTAGCAGTATAAGAGGATAATCTAATGTTCATGAAGATCAGTTTCATATTTATAGGGAGATATCATAAGGCTCAACATAATTCCTTCATTGATGACTATAACTAACGGAAAGTGATACAAAGATTGATGGTATGAAGCTTGTCACGAGATTGAAGGGGAAAGATAATTCTACAACATCCAAGATGAAAGAAAGCTCAATACAATGAGATATAAAGGAAAAAAGGAACCATGTAGCTATCTCCATGGATATGTGGTAGCTGATACACTTATGGAAACAAGCTAGCAAACTTGTGGTTATGACTTCCTAATTGAAAGAAAGTGAAAGAATATCCTTTATGCTTCAGAGGGAGTATGAAGTCTCCTTAATATTTGTGAAGGAGCAAGGATGTATTCCCTAAATCAAGTGGGAATACAGATATCCTCTCTGGTTGAGAGGGAGTGATGATAAACATCACATTTGTATTCTCTTCTTCATGTGTCATGCACTAGGATAGGACTAACAATCATACGTCTAAGTGAAGGCCATGGAGAGAAAATGGTGGATGGAGGATTGGATAAGCAATTGTGATTTCCTTGAGGATAGAAGATCCAAGATAGGAAGTGGACCAAAACTCTTTGAGAGTTGGACGGGTATCCAAAAAATATTGGTCGAAGAGAACCGATTTTCTTTGAGGATTGGGAATCCAAGATAAGAATAATCCTAAAAGGACATACCTAGTGAACATTTGGATGGGGTATGTACCTTGAAGAGTGTTGAGAAATGTAACTAGTTTCGGTCTTCATAATTGTGGTACTCATTTCAATATGTATCCTATGTTAAAAACAAGAAAATAACAAATAAAAGTTTTTATTATTAAAGCATGGGTTTCATGCTCATTATTGATGGTCTTCTAGGTAAAAGCATGTTCTTCTTACTTCTAGGGTTTTTTAGGTCTTAGGATTTATTGTAATGAGTAAATAGAGTCAACATCATGTTTATAAGACCCTTCCAAGGAATTTGTAATTGTAAAAAGAATTATTTTTAAGTCTAAAAAGTCATGGAATATCCATAAGTACAATTTGGCCATGGGATCATCAAGTCGTCCTAAAGGAGGGAATTTGACCCCCTGAGAAAGATATATAAAGGAGCAATTTGACTTCATTTGAGACACACTCATTCACAAGTTTTATCTACAAGAATGAGTTCAACCTGTAGCTGGGGAAAGTAGAAAAAGGAGAGAGAATGTCTAGAATAAGTTGGGAAGACGAAATTTCTTGTTTTGGGGCTCTATCTCTCTCACACGTGTGAAATTCTAGGGTTTCTGGGTTACAAAAATGAGATGAAGTTGCAGGTCCGAGTTGCAATAGGATGAAGTGCAGAATCTAGTAACCAGAAGAGCGAAAACCCTTATCTTGACCTCATTGACCTTGGGAGAGCTATCTTTCTCTAAGTAGGTCTTTGGAGGAGGTTGTATTAGGGTTTCCAAGAAGCTGGAAGGACAAAATTGTTGGATCAAATTTGCAGGTCGAGTAGCAGTGTTGTAGCTTGCAGGTCGAAGTTGCAGGGTGTAGCAGTTTTGTGAAAAATAAAGGAAGGACTTGAGAAAGGGATGACTTGGTACTGGGAAAAGGACTTGGTCTATGGATTGGATTTATGTATCTCATTTGAAGAAAACTCTAAGAAGAGAAGAGTTTCTAGGTTTTCTCCTTGGAGGGGTTTTTCCCTGGCTGATAGCCTATATCTGTGTCCTCTTTTGTTACTGTTATTTTTCTTGATATTTTTTGATGAAAGTTCTAACTAAAGAAGTAAAATAAGATAACTTAATATTCATAAGAACTATCAAGGTTAAGGAAAATAAGATATAATAATTTTCGCTTTACATTTTCTAACACAATATCAGAGCTAAATTGAACAAGGAAGTTGGAAGGACACTATAAAGAATTGCTAACCAAAAGATAGGAATCTCTCAAATCCTAAAAGAAGAAGACTACAAGGAAATTTGTCTCTTGAAAGGATATTGTTAAATACTCATTGGTAACCATTCTAATATAGGGCTTATACATTGAAGGAGATCAAGTCTACATCAAGCTCACATCAAAAGAATATATGTAAGGAAGAGTGTTGATCTCTCTCTGAAAGAAGATCTATTTGGAAGGCATCAAGGATCTTGGAAGTTGTTTTTTTTAATACTCTTCAAGAATATTGAAGGAATCAAAGGAGGTTGAAGACATGATCAATATCTCTAGTAAGTAACATATTATTACATCATGCATAAATCTTCAAGTCATATGGGTTCTTTCTACAAAGAGAGAAACAAGATCATTGGGGCATCAAAATATCTAGCATGGAAGAAAATAATTGACTTGATACTCACAAAACAAGAAGTAATGGAATATGTTACTGGGTAAATTACTGAACCTAAGAAGGATAAGACACAATAACTATCAAAGTACAAGAAAGGGGAAGTAAGGGGTCAAAGGATCATAGTTGAATGAATTAAGGATTCTCTTGTTCCATTTGTTGCAAATTTGAAGACTTCCAAGGCCATGTATGACAAGATAGTGAATTTATATTCGGTATGTACAACAAGACAAAAGATCTCATTGAGGAACAAGTTGTAAATAAAGAAGAAGTCAAAGGATGAGGATGTGGGATCCTTTATCATGAGAGTCTCTCTACTAAGAGACCATCTACAAGGACTTGGGGAATCAATTACTGATTTTTAAGTAACGATCTGTGTACTAAATCTGTTGCCACCAGAATGAAGCAGCTTTGCAACAAAAATCTATTCCAAGAAGGATTAAAATCTCTTTGATGAGCTATGGGGGTAGTGAAAATTGGAAGAATCAAGGATAAAGGTCAAGAATGATACTGGATCTGATGAGAAATATCAATCCTTTCTAGCTTGAGGCAAGAAGATGAAGACGAGAAAGTTTGGTAAGTCCAAGAAGAAATACATGTTCAAAGTGAAATGTTTTGGATGCGATGACTTTGGACACTTTAAGAGGGATTGTCCAAACAAGCATAGCAATAAGAGAAAGGAAATGAGTGAATCTCATGTAGCTAAAGTCATATGAGAACCTAAGAAGGAGGCAAATAAGGAAGAAGTGAAGGATCTTTACTACTAAAGAAGGTGCATTGACTGTCAGGTTATTTGTGATGTTTAATATTTATTTTAAGATAGTGTGTTTTGCATAACATCATAGAAACAATAATATGATAGTAGCATGTCTATAATTTACATGATTAATTTGCTTTGTAGAGATCATGTAGATAAATGGATAGATAAACCATTTTTCATATTGATCATCCAGGTAGTGTCTAACATTACGTTATAAGAACTCATCTTGCTTAGGTGGATCATCACGATCCTATAATAACTATAATTATCAAAGGTTTTTGGAAGAAGCAGTATGGAAATGGTTAATAGACATTCCATGTAATGTGGAATCAATATTTATAATGGGATGAAATATGCAATGGGTCAGGATGTAGGCTCTTTGTGATATATATAGATAGCTAGATGATCGGACAGAAGCATAGGAATGCATGTTGAATATAAAAATTTGGATAAGATTCATGTGTATAGAATCTTGTGAAAGGAATTTTGTCATAAAATATGCTTAAGTATATGGATATATGATGCTAGAAAATAATAATATTTGACTTACTTTGAATAAAGAATAGGAATTTCTCCAGAATATGTAAATAATGATTAACATCCAGCATAATCTCTGGAAGGAAAATTTGTAACTTGGTAATCAAGTTCGATCCTTGGGCACTCAGATGCATGAAGGAAGTTTCAAGTAGAGATGGTTGATAAGGATGTTGATTAGAACATCATCATGTTGAGGTAAGTTTGATTTTCATTATTGTTGGTTATCTGGTTAACATAATATTTTGCTACTTGGAAAAATGTTGTAGAAATATATGAGGCAGTTAAGGCAAGTTCAAATGTATGGATGAAGGATATTTAGGGAAGGCTCGATATCAGATACCTAGAAATTATGAAGTCAAGATATGAATATCTTGATATTAAAATGTAGCAATGCGAGAAGATAACCTGGAGGTCAAAGGAAGATTTCTTTCAAGAAGAAGCTATGATCATCTTGAAGTTTGGGAAGGCTCATTTTAATGCCTTCATATAAAAGAAGAAAATGATGAGCAAGAAGATTGGCCTAGAACTTGTCACAAGATTGGAGAGAGAAGGTGGCTCCATGATACCTAGGAAAGAAGCAAGCTTGATGCAAGAGATGAGAAGGAAAGATGGAGCCAGACAACTATGAAGAATTGGTAGTTAATACTCTGAAGAAGACAAGCTATGAGGCTTATGGTGTTGACTTCCCAAATAGAAAGGAGGTCAGAAATCTCCTTTAGATTTAAGAGGGAGAAAAGGAGTCTCCTTGAATAGGAGTAAGGTCATATTCTCAATATTAAGGGAGAATAGGTATGTCCTTTCTATTTGAGAGAGAGTGATGTTGGACATCACATGTGCATTCTCCTCTTCAAGTGATGAAGACAGAACGACAAAGGATAGGATAACCATTTTTGGTTTCCTTAAGGATATAGCATCGAATAAAGGAAAGGTATTGACACTCTTTGAGGATGTGACAGGTATCTAAGAGAAGAGTGGTCAAAGAGGATCGATATTCTTTGAGGACTCGAGGATGGAGATCCAAGATAATAATTGTCCTAAAAGGGAATACCTTGTAGACATTTGGACGAGGTATGTGCCTTGGAGAGGTAGTGTGATATCACACATAAAGCCTCCCAAAATAATTCTCTTGATTAAAGAAGAGTTTCCCAGTTAGGCCTCAGGGATAGCGTTGGTCATAATAATGATACTAACAGTATGGCTTATCAATCTGACTCTTCTTGAGAACTCTTAAGTTTTAGATATGATGTTATACTAGTTGTATCATAATGAATACCTCCCTAGTTAAGAGGGAGTGTTGAGAAATGTAACTAGTTTCAGTCTTCATAATTGTTGTACTCATTTCAATATGTATCCTATGAAACAAACAAGAAAAGAAGAAAGAAAAGTTATTGTTATTAAAGAATGGGCTTCATGCTCATTATTGATGGTCTTCTAGGTAAAATAATGTTCTTAGTGCTTCTAGGGTTTGTTATGTCTTAGTGTTAACACTAGAAAATTGTACAAGTAGAAGAAGACATTATTCAATGTCAAGAAGAAGGGTTTACAGGGCTGGAAGACATTATAGAATCTGGAAAGCATTTAATAATATCTAAGGTCTGAGGAAAAATCAAATTTGAGCAAGTCATAAATGTTTTGTGCATTATCCTTTATGAAGAGCATCTTTTCGCGCCTTATGACCCGAAATGCACGCAATCTTGGGAGTGGAAAAATGTCACTTTCCGGGACCACACAAATCATAGGACAAGTGATTCCTCACTTGAAGCCGCCTAAGGACAGCCACCAACACCTTCTTAGACATCAAGTGAGCACACAATGGAATATTTGTAGCACACAAAGGAATCATACCCATCTCTTGGGTCACCATCACAATGTACCAAGGGAGGGAAGGAGGATTTGAATTCTCCTATATAAGGCCACCATGAGATGAAGAATTGGTGAACACATTGTTATGTTGGCCAGAATTTCCCAAGAAATACCAGTAGTGTGTGATTCATAGTTGAAGATAGAGGGGACTCAATTGTTGGCCATCCAACAAGTTTAGTCCACCACAGTAGAGAGAGAGAGAGACTCTCAACCGAGGCAAGCTTGGGATAAACACATCCTTGCATCGGGACTTAGAACCTATGTTCTAGGGGCCCTTTGGAAAGAGGGTAAAGTTTCACTCTTATTCCTACTAGTGCTCAATAAGAGGGGCCAAGATCCACCGTTCGTATTATTGTTGTCATTTGACTCTTTTCAAAGCTCGTGTTTATTTGTTTTAGTTTTAGTTTAGTTTTATTTTATATATGCATGCTATTTCTCTATCTAGTATGCTTATGATTCTAGCTTGTTCCACTAACTTGCTTGACTCCACTTCTTTTTCTGCATGTTACCAATAACTTAAGTGGGTAGACCAGACCCCTTAAGTTGGTCTGATTTCATACATATGTGCACCAAACACACTTCAACAAGATTGGCGACTCCACTAACGTTTATTACCAAGTTTATGTGGTTGTGCCATTTTTGCAAAGACCTCTTTCTATGCTATGGAGTGGAGCTGAATTTCCCCTGATTTCTCTTGCAGTCCCTAGTTCATACCAAGTGACAAACTGGAGCAGAACAACTCCAAAAAATTACTTTTGCAGGAATTTGTGTGCTTTTTCTTCCCACAGACGTCCGCAGACATCGCTCGTGTTTCAGCCTTTTGCGCGCAAAAGACAAAAAGAGAAAATTATCCATTATTTTTATCTTTTCCTACTTGTAAAGTGCTTGGCAACCCCTAATACACCTGCCAGCACTGGTTGTGGTGCCCCGCAGCTTGCTAAAACTCACTCTTAGCTGCTTTTTGTAGGCTTAATGTTAGTTTTATTTCAAGTTAATTTTTGCAAATTTCACACATAGTTTAAGTAGGGGGGGAAAATAACATGCATTTCGAAAAAAAATTATGTTTTGCAAATTTTGGTACCAACACACCTTGATAACTAGCCAAAGTAAGTGGCCCAAGACCACGCATGCGTAGCTAGTTTCTCTTTTTCTAGTGTAAAAGTTATTAGTTTAGTTCATTTTTTGCTCTAGGATTTTCGGGACTAGGATTGAATTGTTTATAGAAGAGCAAGTAATCTTTGCTACCTTTGCACCCTCCGGTGATCCTAGGTAAGCATATGAATGCTCCTTATTCACAACTTGCCATCTCCCTATAGTTGATCACATAGATTAACTAGGAAAAATAGAAAGCGGCCCATATCTGCACATGTTTTTATTTTGAGCAAGGAACAATACAAATAGTTTAAATAGGGGATTTTGAAAAGGATCATCGAATATCCAAACTTTCAAACTATGTGCTTGTCCACTTTGTGCTCACACACATTCACTCACTAAGCAAAGCAAAGACACCTAAAACTAACTTAACCAAACTCACTAAATTCTCCCCACAGAGGCCACAAAAGAATTTATAGCTTAAGTTAGGATCAAGGGGGTAGGCATCCAATAAGCTGCCTTGATCATTATTCATCTTGAAACATAGAAGTTGACTTTTTATGGAGCTTCAAATCCACCTATCAGCCCATGGAAAATAAAACGCGGTAGAGACCCGTTTCATAGGGGGTTAGGCTTAGGCGCAGTGCAGGCAGGTATCAGTTAGGGCTACCTGACTTGGCTGATACTCGGTACTGTTAGCTAACTTACCAAGAAGCCCAAGACTCAAATTCTCACGTGGGATGGTGGTACGAAGTGACCAAAACTAGGGCATCATTTCCCTATAGGTGACGGTGCAGGCAAGTGCCAGACCCTCTACCCTTACCTTGGCGGATTTTCTTCAGCTGACTTGGGGCATCACCAGCTCTTACGGGACGTTGTGCCAGCACTCGAAAGATATCTTCTCAAGGCCCAGTTACATTTGAGTGTGTGAGGATGAATAGATATTCTAGGATTTTGAGTATCATATGCAAACAAACAAAAACCACTTTTTTGATTGCTTGATCACATAGAATTAATTTAAAGGGAAAATTTATTTTATTTTCGCTTTGTTTTATGTATGTAACCAGAATTTTGCTTTGATCATAGACTTTGTCCTCTCAATGTTGTCCAAAACCAAACCTAGTCAACACCAAAACAGACCCAACGAGACCTCGTTGATCTAGGTGTCTTTTGGACCTCCCCCCATTACTGGGAGGGGTTCCAGGTCTTTTTTCATTTAGGTGTCAAATATGGAACACTGCCACCATTATTGTTTTTTCCTTTATTGGGGCATCCTTAGTTAGGAACCCTAGTCAGTATCCCAACACCACACCACACACCACTCCTCCCACAACCCCTAAGGGGCATAGGAGTGCGTCCCATTTGGGAAGCCAGCCGAATACATAGCAGGGTACGTCGCAAACCAACCCCCTTCCTAACTAGAACTTTCTGTTTTCACACACTGCAATGGCATCAACCTCCCAGTACCCTCTCTTAGCTTCGTTGAATCTTCCTGATTTAACCAAGCTGGCGAATGACCCCATCGCACACGACCCTACATGGCCTCCCATGCCCACGAAGCTCCCTTCGGATATTCCAAAATTCGAAGGAAAGAACGCAGAAGACCCAGGTAATCATGGCATGACCTTCCACCTATGGTGCTCATCGAACAGTATCATTGATGACACTATTCGATTGAGACCATTTCAACGCACTCTAACAAGAGTAGCTGCGAAGTGGTACATGGAGCAACCCTCAGCTTCACATGGAACCTTTGGCACCCTCGCCACTATGTTCCTAACATATTTTCAGTTACCCATTCACCATGATTCTGAAATGGAATTACTGACACATTTTAGAAAAAACCCCGTCGTCCGTATCTCAGACCATCTCCATGAATGGAGGTGGCGTCATAGTTTATGTAAAGCAAAACTCGACGACCGGGTTCTTTTAGATTTTTTCCTGAAAACTCTCACGACAGAGATTTCAAAGGATGTGGTGCAACAAAGGCCCACATCTGAAGAGGACGCCATCAGCAAAGCCCAGCAGCTTGAGCTGATTTATATAGAGTCAAGATACATCTACAACATCCTGCCTAATGCCCCACGCCTGCAAACTTATCAAGAATTCCCAGGTCATTGACCCAGGGTTACCTAGGAAGCAGCAGTCAAAACCTCGGTTACATGTACAGTTCTACCCAGAACATACCTCAACCTGGTTTTCAAAGTCATCATATGCCTCAGCAAAATTTTACCAATAGGGTACCAGCATATCACCAGGGAGGACCTTATCCTCCGGCTCAGGGGACCTAGTATGCAA
This sequence comes from Pinus albicaulis, assembly GCA_034641835.2. NCBI lineage: Eukaryota > Viridiplantae > Streptophyta > Pinopsida > Pinales > Pinaceae > Pinus > Pinus albicaulis. The sequence goes on along the minus strand of CM076584.1, from coordinate 215,468,634 downwards.
AGAGAAACACTAACGGAAGAGCTCCCCTCCAACAACCAAGTGCAAACCAGGGACCGCATTATGCTAAGTCCCCAACACAAGACCCGCCTATGCAGACCAATGCATAGGTTAAATTTGTGCAGCTATCCCAAAACCAACCACACCAATACAACCAAGATAACTACCCTCCTAACGTGGTGAAGAAGAAATCAAAAAACAAGCCAAAAGGGAACCCTGGACAGGGGGGCAACAACTAGCAATTCCCTCTGCGATCCCAGGCTGGAGGCAACTCCAACCGGAATCAGAGCCAGGAGCCGAGAAATGCCCAACGACGGAGAAAAAGGCCACTTCTTCGAACAAACCATTCTTGTTCGATATGTGGTGAGTACGGCCATTATACTCACCACTGTCCCGATCTCCCTGAGTTGAAGAAGCTACAGAGTAACCGAGGACAAGGAGGATCTTCCCAGAAACCAGTCCTGATGCAAGAACCTTTCCCCCATCAAGGGACGGTCAGCACTCAACAGCAAAACCCAGATGACTCCAGGAAAATAAGCCATGAAATCTATGTGACTGGTGAGGAGATGTTTTTCCAAACACGGAATCGCAATTACGACACCCCGCCAGATGCCAATACATCATGGGAAATTACTAGTGTACCGACTGCACCTTTGACCATTTCAAATATGCTTATCAAACCATTACCGAAGATGGCGAAGGGACCTAATAAGCAAGCAGGAAACTACTCCAAAGCAGCCCATAATTATAGTATCGTGGACGATTTAGCACAATATCCCGTTGTTGTGTTAGCTTTGGAAGTACTGCAGTCATGCCCAAAACAACGGAAAGCCCTACTTTCCGCATTAGGCGCTATCAACCCTGCTGATATGTGCCTAATGGCTTTTGACTTAGACAAAGCCACCCCCAGGCTTCCTTCCATGGTCGCCTTCCAAATACCAGTGTCAGTCCAAAATATCACAATTCACTGATGTGTCATAAATGAGGGTGCATCCACGTGCATCATGTCCAAAAATGTTTGGCAGAAGTTAGGGTCTCCCGAACTAAAACCCTCAGTCATTACGCTTAGAGTGTACAACGGTCGTCCATCAACCCCCGTCGGCCTCTACCAAAATGTCCAGGTCTGCTTAGCCGGAAAGACGGTCCACATAGACATTGAAGTCTTGGATGCTCACCTGGACTACAATATACTCCTTGGGCGGAGTTATATGTACGCCATTTCTGCCATAGCCTCCTCCATCTTCTGCATCATGATGTTCCCCCACGAGGACCTCATCATTACTGTAGACCAATTGACGCATAGCAAGAAGCGACCCCTAACAAACACTGATGTAATTCTACCCTATGTAGATACATCCTCGGATGCTCTCTCACGGTACCAAGAATATGGCCCCGACCAGTTAAAACTGTCTTTTGTTTTAGGGTCATTCCTAGGAGATCCCATAATCCCTGAGTCATCACCCAATGTCACAGGGGCTCCGGTGTGCATGATGTCCACATCAAGCACCGAAGCTAGTCAGGACACTGATACAAGTAGTAATGGCACCGACTCATTGGCCACGACAGCCTCTCTAGCCTACGCCGCCTCCCAAACCCCTTTCCTCTACTCCCCAATTGGTTATGTCTCCCAGCGGGTTTTGGCAACATTGGTATTACCAAACATATCATTGGCAATACCAGTTTGGTACCTCATTCCCCCTGCGGGAACAGGAGCCACCCACGTCACTGCCATAGGATTGGAGCCCTTCAGTCCCAAGGAAGCCCCACCCATCCAAGAAACGATTGAAACCACCCTTGCAAAGGAAATTCCCATTGCAAAACCAATGATCATGGCTCAGAAAATCGAGAAGAGAGGAAAGAAGATGGTGACCTCCTCCATACAACGGGAATCACCAGTCTGAGCCATATGCGACGTAATAGGTCACCCTACCCATATCTGTCTGGAGCTGGATGAATTAAAACCACTCCTTAGTTCTGAGACAGACATCGCGGCGTCGCATTCTCGTAAAAAGAAACCTACCACCAAAGGTAAAGGCAAAGCATTGCGTACCAATTGCGCATGCACTCTCTGCAGCAACTAAGGGAAATATACCTGTCATTTCCCAGAGATCCCACGATATAGGGATGCCTTACACGTCATTGAGCGATCCTATCAAGAGGATCCCTCCACCCAGACATCCGGAAATGAACCTCATACCATCATGTACCTACAGGAAGAACGAAGGGCACCAGAAAGACCCCTAGTCATGCCCCCTCGTGTTATACGTTGCACACTATGCGATGAACGTGGTCACTTCCTCGAAGAATGCGCAGCCCTGGAACTCATCCACATATGGTATTCTATAGAACGATTCTACTATGTTAGATTGCTAGCAACACAATTCACATGTCCATTATGCACTGACAATCACCTGCTGGAGAATTGTCACTATATCCCCCGATTCCAGCTAGTCGTCGCTAGTTTACGCTCAGCCATAGTCTGCCTCTCCCAAGAAGATGACATGGATGCAGAGTCCACAGACAACTCCACAACCCAAGAAGATGTGACGAGCAGATCCATCCTATTCTTGTTAGCTGAAAAGTGACCAATCAGGGAACCCCTAGTTACCCCCAACCACTCTCTACAGAGAAGACCAACATGTACATTATGAAAAATGCCCAATCATGCAGTCGCCACTTGTCCTGATTTAGTAGCATTACGACGCTGGCTCCTTGCCAGACCTCCTACTGAGCACGACGGAACCCCCATATCAAGGATATTTTGCCTTATATGTCAAGGCAATCATTATGAGCGACATTGTACTTATGCCTCGCAACTTCGTCCCACCATCGATATGATTCATACCATAGAGAAGAGGGAGGACAAACTCCGTAAGTGGTATAAAAGGTACACCGTCGGGTCAACAACCCCACGTCCACATGGGCTTGGTGGGAAAACCAGGACGACACACAAACCAAGCATGACCCGGGCTAAGCCTAGGATAACATGCGGACTATGCGCCCTGAATGACCACCGAGTCAATCAGTGCAGAGAACTGAAACCCCTTGCAAACAGTTTTCGCATAGTCTCTTCTCTCCCTCAGAAACTTCTCTCTAACCAAGAGAATATCACGCGTACCTATTGCCGGATTTGTTCACACTTTCACCATACGATTAAATGTGTGCACCTCCCCAAGCTAAGAGCGACAAGAGCAGCATTGATTCTACACTCCCCCAAAGATTCAGACACACCTAATCCAACAACATGGAAATGGAAGCAGAAGACCACCTCTTCTACAACAGATCCCTTCCAAGCATCCACATCTAGGATGTCGAGTAGCATTGATTCCCATACAATCTACTCCATTGGCATAGTGATACCATGCATTATCTACACTGGCCAAAATCACACACTAGAGGTATGCCCGCTAATGGAAACATTCAGGAACCTCTGCAACAGGCACAATTTCCACCCACAGGAAATTGACCATCCTAGCGAGGAACCCAACCTTGCGCTCACGCAAAACCCCATCACAGAGATTCCTCCCCCATCAAACACCAATGACACGATCCACCATATACGATTCATATCATCACATATCAGAAATAGGATCGCAGCCACCCCCACATCCCAGGATTTCCACCTTATTCTTATCACAAAAGATCAAGGTACTTTGCGCTTTTGCATTGATTTTCGCAAGATCTCAAATTTTCACGCCACCATTGAACTCCTTGATGATACCCAGCCTCTGGAACAGCGCCTAGTACAACTAGAGCGCGTCGAAGAAAACCGACGATATTCGCTACAACACAACGAGGCCCACAAGAAAAGGGTAAAAGCATCATTCGACCACCACATCAACCCTCGCTCATTGACCGAGGGAGAACTAGTCCTCCGCTATGATGTTGCAAAAGAAGCCCTAGGGCCAGGAAAGTTTGAAACCTTGTGGAAAGGACCCTACACCATCAAACATTGCCTCCGACAGGGGGCATACATCTTGACAAAACTGGATGGGACATGCCTCAGCAACCCCGTCAACTGCCTTTACCTCGAGAAATTTTACCCATAAGGGCCAAGACGGCCCTTCCCTACAGTGAACGTACACAAACCTAACCACTGAAATTTTTTGACCAAAAGACTTATTAAACACGCTCAAAGTGCCACCATGGATCACCAACCTGAACCCTATTTCGGATTTGTTGATGGAGCATCAACATGGTCTCAAAGTTTAGTCGCAGCTACCTGGGTCATCTACCACCCTAACCAATCACCACTCTGCACAAATGGTGTGTGCATTGGTTCAACAACAAACAATCAGGCAGAATATGACGCCGTCATCGGACTTATGTGTGATGCCCTCCATCAGGGCATATGCCATATGCATGTCTACCTTGATTCCCAGTTAGTAGTGTCACAGTTAAACCAAACATTTGAGACAAGAGATACACATCTATTTAGAAAATATTTGCGTGCAAAAATATTAAGCACACAATTTGACTATATCACATTTACACATGTACCAAGGAGTCAAAACCAAGTAGTTGATCGCATAGCCAATAATATCCTAAACTGGAATGTATCTCAGATAAACCATCATACATAAAAAACCAAAAATATAGATATTCATCATAATAACATCATCCATAAACCAAAACAAGATGACACATCATGTAGAACCGCAAAAAATATCTCTCTCATATATATATATATATAGATATATGTCTGAGTACAAAAATAGTGTCGTTGACCCAACGACCAGCCCAAAGATACAAAAAAGTTGTCAAAAATAGGGGAAGCATCCTCATAATGGGTGCTTTCCCCGTGTACAAGTATACTCTAGGGCGGCGCCCCCTCAGGAGGGGCACCTAGACCCACAACCGCTCCCGGTGCCACCACTGGAGCTGTCGTCACCACCGAGACTGCCACCCGACGTAAAATAGGTCAATAGTCCCTCTTGCGGGCCATCACAGTCTTCAGCCATACCTCCTCGAGATCATCCATAAAACCCCGAGCAGGCATCCCCTGGGTCAAGCAGTCCACTCGACCCCAAGCATCCTCGAGAATTGACACCTGAGTAGTCAATTCCGAAATACGAGCCTCCGTCGTATCTGCACATGCTACCGCTGCGTCGACACAAGCCCGCTCAACTGCAGCCTTTGCAGCGGCTGAGATGTTGCCCTCTCCTGAAGGGCCAGCACCACCACCAGGTCCTCCAGCAACATCTCCTCCCTGCCCACCCTTAAGTCTCCGCAGAGGACCGTGGCCAACTAACCGAGCCACAGGGCGACCCACCTCGCCAACATCTACAAGAGTAACCAAGACTATGTCAGTGTCACTAGAAAAACACATAAGCACATACATACTCAAATAAATTCATAAACCATATAAAACGTACATGTTGGCCCCCAAGCATAACCAAGAGGGAGACCCATATATGGATACCCCCGAAAGTCCATCCTCGCATATGGGAATGGCAAGAACATTTTTGGGTTCACCTTGAACCAGGCCTTTTTCATGGCATTCCAGTAACGCCCCATCATGCCGCCACCGCCTCATGGCATCACTGGAGCCCACCTCCTCATATGAGGCTCTCGTGGCCCCCCAGGAGGCACCACCACCACTGGCCTCAGCAGCACTACCCTCTCGTACATAATGCTGCACAACATGTTGGCATACACAAACAACTTTGATCCATTGTGGACCTTGTTGAGTTGCGTCACCATCCCATCATAGCAAAAACGGGAAAAATCATAAAAATGCCCGGACCTCAACCGGCATAATACTCCAACCTGCGGGCCTGACGCACGATACGGAGCCGATGACCCTACAAGTCGCACAATCACTTCCAGAGCACATCGCTCTACTAAATCTGTCACTGATGCAATGCTGATGGACCCCTCTGTAAGAGGCACCCCATCACAGTGACGTCTCCAAAACCTCTCCAGATCCACTCTCCCGGACAGGAGTGGATACCTCAGTGCCTCACCATGAGGCAGTAACCCAGTCACAAAATACACATCCGTCTCAAGACGGATGACCAGGTTCATCTCGCACATCACGAACATGTTGTGCCTCCTGCGCCAATGTCGGATCAAGTAGTGTAGCAATCAGTCCTACGACCGAAGAAGCTAATTCTTTGCGAACTTCAGGGGCCCCCATTGCGCTAGCTGATGGCGCACCCCAGCATCAGCAGCCAATGCAGTACGGAGCTCGGGCCAATCCTGCTCCCTCCACAACAACCAGTCATCAAAACAGGTACCCATTAGTAACAGAAAAAACATAAAAAATAGGCAAAATCCAAAAAAAAAAATCTCTTCGGCTTTGCGCGCCTGTATTTTCCACAGGCACACTTATGGCGTGCCAAAGAAGGGGAACAGAGCACTTTTAGCACTCTTATCCTCGGAAAATGTGCACAGAGGGCGTGCCTTTTACCTGATCGACCGCGCAATCTAGGGCAAAAAACACTCAGAATCCATACAAACCTAGTCTGTATGGACCCCGGCACCATCAAACTGAAAAAATTAAAGTGCAGGACGTCATGGAGGTTACCTGGGCCTGATATCGCTAATCCCTGGTGCTCAGGCTGACCACAATGGCAAGAACTGCTATGCAGGAGCCTCTGACCTCTCAAAAACTCAGCAAGTACAAATGAATTTAATTAGGGCCATATTCACCCATATATCACCCTTTTCAAAAACTTGGGAGGACCATAATGAGAGATCAGAAGGTCCGTTCTCCAAATCGTAAGCTGCATCGTGATCAGCACTCCATAACGAATAGAGGCAATGCCACATAATCCCACTCCAAAAAAATTAAATTTTCAACACTGGCAGGTATGCCCTCTCTCATCTTCTTTTTTAAAGCTCATTACTTTCAATAATATTTGATAAAGAAGATGCTTTCACTTGAGGTAGTTTTTTTTGCAGGAAAAAACTCGCAAACCATCCACAACGCCATCTACTGAAAGTTCCAGAGCAGGTATCATTCTACCCCCAGCATGATAGTGTCCCAGTAAACTCTGCATATCCTGACATCATTTATCCATCATAAATCAACCATAGGGCCCTCGTATCCGACCATGTTTATCATCACCTCACCCTGCACATGATAAACATCCTCGTTGGTCGATAGAGCCTCCCCTCCATGGCACTCGTCACCCACAGTAGACCATATATCATAGCAAAATTGACTCCATGGCCATAACCATTTTAGTTTGGGAAGCACCTCATGCCCATCCATTCACCATGCATAAGGTCAAGTTTATCATACAAGCTAAAAACCCCTTCCCGGACGATCAGGTTGTACAAGCAGATCAAAAGCGCACTACCGCGCCTCGCATTTTCCCCACCATACCTCCACCAGCATAATCCCATCTTCAATACTTTTTCATCCGCTTCATCAACCCCACACATGAGACCAACCAATGGGACCCCCACCCTTAGCAAAACACCTTCCTCGCAACATCAATGAGCAAACACTTTCATGTTTTGGGGTACCTATCTCTGTGTTTTGTGCAAACCAAACCCCATTATTTTATTCTTTTGGTAAGTGTACAAAGACCGCAAACGGTGCACTACATCCCCTCACCCTCTCATCCATATTTTTCTCCCATGGAAGTAGTCCCTGAACACCCTTGTTCAAAGTATTACACCCCCACGCACAATCCACCATGACATTCATAGCCAGTTTGTACCCACCCTGGAAGTCCTACTGACTCCAGGGATTTCCCCATCAGCAATGATTATGACTGCTGCCAAGCTGCTTAGTATACTCCGACCTTGGGCCACTGAATCCCCATCATCAGTTTTCAGTCACCCCTCGCCAACATGCCTATGTTAAACCCATCACATCCAGGTCCTCAACCCCTCACGTCGGCGACCCCTTGTTCGGTTGAGGCTTCATTTTTGTCGACTTCGACACCTATTTTCCAAGAAGGAAGCGGTACCTTGGATTACCCATCTCCATAAAAGGGGCATCCTCGGGTGGCACTATGGGAGACATCATTTCCCATAGATGTCATCGATCCTCCTGACATTCGACTACAGCAAAAGCTTTCATGTCAACATGGTATCGTACCTTACAACCATTGCACTTTGATCAAATTCGTCGAAGACCCATGCCTCCATAAGCATCTCTTTCAGCAATGCTTACACGGGAAGGTCCCAACCAGTGCCTATGCGTACAATGCGCAGCTATATGCCATACCAAATTTACGCATATGTGTACCATATTCCACCTATTGTGAAATAAAAAATGCCCTGGAGGACGTCAACAGTCATCGTCAGCAACCACCATATCACTACCATATCAGTGATACACACAGAACATACCTCTGTCAAATAGATTTGTTTAACTAGCCACAGCATCATGAGCATGGGACATGCCCGCCTCGTAGAAAATTTGTATATGTATTTTATTATATTTTCTTATAGGGGTCCCTTAGGACATGGTCATTCTTGGAACCAGTGTAGGGTGTTTTCAATTCCAAGCTTCACGCAGGTCTTTCTCTCTCTCTACGCATGATATACAGAAAAGAAACTATAATGTATTTCGACTATACAGTTCTTCGTAGACCTCACACATTAGGGGGCAACTGTTAACACTGGAAAATCGTACAAGCAAAAGACGACATTATTCAATGTCAAGCAGAAGGGTTTACAGGGCTGGAAGACATTACAGAATCTGGAAAGTATTTAAAAATCTCTAAGGTCTAAGGAAAAATCAAATTTGAGCAAGTCATAAATGCTTTTGCGCACATTATCCTTCGTGAAGAGCGCCTTTGCGCGCCTTATGACCCGAAATGCGCGCAATCCTGGGAGTGGAGAAATGTCACTTTCTGAGACCACACAAAGCATAGAACAAGTGATTCCTCACTTGAAGCCGCCTAAGGACATCCACCAACGCCTCCTTAGACATCAACTGAGCACACAATGGAATATTTGTAGTGCACAAAGGAATCATACCCCTCTCTTGGGTCACCATCCACAATGTACCAAGAGAGGGAAGGATAATTTGAATTCTCCTATATAATGCCACCATGCGATGAAGAATTGGTGAACACATTGTTATGATGGCCATAATTTCCCAAGAAATACTAGCAGTGTGTGATCTGGAGCTGAAGATAGAGGGGACTCAATTGTTGGCCATCCAACAAATTCAGTCCACCACAGTAGAGAGAGAGAGAGACTCTGCACCGAGGCAAGCTTGGGATAAAAACATCCTTGCATCGGGACTTAGAACCTATGTTCTAGGGGCCCTTTGGAAATAGGGTAAATTTTCACTCTTATTCCTACCAGCACTCAATAAGAGGGGCCAAGAGCCACCGTTCGTATTATTGTTGTCTTTTGACTCTTTTCAAAGCTCGTGTTTATTTGTTTTAGTTTTAGTTTAGTTTTAGTTTATATATGCATGTTTTTTCTCTATCTAGTATGCTTATGATTCTAGCTTGTTCCACTAACTTGCTTGACTCCACTTCTTTTTCTGCCTGTTACCAATAACTTAAGTGGGTAGACCACACCCCTTAAGTTGGTGTGATTTCGTACATACGTGCACCAAACACACTTCAACACTTAGGATTTATTTTCATGACTCAATGGAGTCAACATCATGTTTATAAGACCCTTCCGAGCAATCTGTAGTTCTAAAAAGAATTATTTTTAAGTTTAGAGAGTCCTCGAATCTCCAAGAGTAAAATTCGACCCCGAGATAATCAAGTTGGCTTGGAGGAGGGAATTTGACCCCTCGAGAAGGATACATAAAGGGGTAGTTCGACTTCATTTGATACACACTCAATCACAAGTTTGATCTACAAGAAAGACTTTGATCTATAGCTAGGGAAGGTAGGAAAAAGGACTAGAAAGGCCTATAAGAAGCTGGGAGGAGGAAATTTCTTGTTTTAGGCTCTATCTCTCTCACCCGTATGAAATTATAGGGTTTCTGGGTTACAGAAACAATCTGAAGTTGAAGGTCTAAGTTGAAATAGGATGAAGTACAAAATCTAGTAACTAGAAGAGGGAAAATCCTTATCTTGACCTCGTTGGCCTTGGGAGAGTTTCCTTGCTCTAAGTAGGTTTTAGGAGGAAACTATATTAGGGTTTCCAAGAATCTACAAGGACAAAGTTGTTGGGTCAAAGTTGCAGGTTGAGTAGCATTGTTGTAGCTCGCAGGTCAAAGTTGCAGGGTGTATTAGTTTGGTGCAGAATAAAGGAAGGACTTGATAAAGAGTCGACTTGGTACTGGGAGAAGGACTTCGTCTAGGGATTAGATCTATGTATCTCATCTGAAGTAGATTCTAACAAGAGAATAGTTTTTGGGTTTTCCCCTTGGAGGGGTTTTTCATTCGATGACAACCTATATATGTGTCTTTTGTGTTATTGTTATTGTTCTTAATATTGTTTGATGAAAGATATAAGTAAAGAAGTAAAAGAAGATAACTTAATATTCACAATAGCTATCACTGTTAAGGAAAATAAGATATAATAGTTGTCGCTTTATATTTTCTAATAAAGAGGTAGTGTGGTATCTCACAAAGCCTCCCAGCATTATGCTATGGTATAAGAAAAGATTGTCAAGTTAAGGCCTTACTATGGTGACAATGTTAGTTATGATATTGATGCTTAATGATGGCTTACCAATCTTACTTTTCTTATGAGAACTATTCAGTTTGAGAATATCCTTGTACCAGGTGTACAATTATGAATACATCCATAGATAAGAGGGAGTGTTGGAAAATGTAACTAGTTTCGGTCTTCATAATTGTCAATGTACTCAAATCGTTATGTATATCTTATCTTACAAGAAAAATAATAATGAAAAATAATATTTTAAGCATGGGTTTCATGCTCCATTTTTATGGTCATCTAGGTCAAGCATGTTCTTCATGCTTTTAGAGTTTTTCAAGTCAAAAGAATTTTTTTTTTGAGTCAAGAGAGTCATTTTCATTTCTATAACACCCTATTGGGAAAGTTGTAACATGTAAAAGATATTAATTATGAGTCTAGAAAGTTTTACAAGCCTCCTATTACAAGTTGGCCCTACCAACAAGAAGTTGGCATAAAGAAGGGTATTCGACCTCATGGAAAGCCTATAAATAGAAGCAAATTCGACTTCATTTAGACAACAATTCAATCTCTTGAGAATTTTTTTTTATCTAAAGCTGGGAATAAGAAGGAAGCTAGAGTGAATGTTTGGGAAGCAATGAGAAATCAAGAAGAAGATAAAAAGTTTGTTTTTGGTCCTTATTCTCTCACACATGTGAAGAAACTAGGGTTTCTGCAGCTACTACAGGGCCGAAGATTGCAGGTCGAAGTTGCAGAGTTGAAGCTAGGGGCCAAAGTTGAAACTAGAAGTTGGTTGAAGTGGGATTGAACTTCAGTGATTTGGTTTATCTCTGACCTAATTGGAATGGCTTCTTAGAGGGTTGACTTGGCGCTTGGAGGAGGACTTGGTCTAGGGTTTTGGGTCTTGGGTTCTCATTTGAAGCAGATTCTATAAGAAGACAAGAGATTCTTTATGGGTTTTCCCTTGGAGGGGTTTTTCCTTTGCTTGGAGCCTAATACTTGTGTCCATTGTCTTTATTTTTTTTTTGCTCTTAATAATTGTTTTGATGAAAATATCTAATAAACAAACACAAGAAGATAAATAAATTTCACGAGAAATTATTAAGGTGAAGGATAATTTGAATTAATAACTTCCCTACTGCATTTTCCAACACTTGGTGCCTTAACCTATCTCCTTTGACTCTTGATAATTTTCTTGTTCTACATATTGACCCACCTTGATTTTTATATTATCTGATAGACCACTCAAGATTACTTTCATCCTTTTTGTATTGTATTCTTTTGACTCCTATGTAGTTGTGCTTCCAGTAACAAATAATTCTCATACTTCACAGCCAAGAGTCATCAAGAAGAATCATATTCTTGAGTTCCATAATAGACAGTTTGTTTCATCAAACAAGGGAACTTTGCCAACCTAATTGACTTCTAAGTTCATGACTTAGGAGGAATTATCTTCATATGGTTCAGAGGGTTTTCTTATTGACCTTGCCATTTTTTCTAAGGAATATTCCTTCCAGTTGTTAGGCTAATGCTAAAGGAACTTGGCTCCGATTTCAATTGGTTGAAATACTAAGAGGGGGATGAATCAATATTTCTTTCAATTGTTATATTAATCCAGTTAAAATATTTCACAATAGGAAACACAAGTTATACCAGAAATAAATAAAAACATCTTATATTAATATGGTTCAAATGGTGAGGACTCCAATCCTCGAATTTTGTCTTCAACCATTACAAAAATTCAATTCTTTCAATGCTCCAACCTTGAAACAGGAATCCAATCCTCTCAATATAATTCAAGTTCCAACCTTATCCATATATCAGGACTCCTATCCTCTTAAGCTAATTTAGGATCCAACCTTTCCAAAGTAATTTCTTCAAGGTGTCTCAAAGATGTTGCAAGATATCTTCAATAGTTTCTCCAAGGATGACTTCAAGTTTGCTCCAAAATTGCTTCAAATATGATTCCAGAAAGGATAAAGTCTCTTCATAGGATGCTCCAAAAAGGTTTCTCTAAAATATACTTCAAAGATACTCCAAAAATTGCTTCAATGATCCTCAATATTCTTCAAGAATTCTACAAGAACTTCCTCAAGAATGCATCCAAGTCTACTTCAAGGAAGGCCTCAAGAATGCTCTAGCAAGTGCTCCAAAGGTATGCTTTAAGTGTTCCAAATTCTTCAAAAATTTATTTAAAAGGAATCTCTAAAATTCACTTCAAATTTGATCTAAAATTTGTTCCAAAAAGACTCACTTCAAGGATCAAACTTGACCCCAAGAATATCTTCTAGGTTTGTTCATATTCAGGCCAAAACTTTGTCCCAAAATAAGGTTGAATAGAATGTTGAAAGACTGAACCAATACAGGAACGAAGACCTTCCTTTCCACAAGTATAATTTTCTGGCTTCCACAAGTCGAGTTATGTGCCTTCCACAAGGTTGAGGTTTGTACTTTCCACATGGCCGAGGTATTTACTTTCCACGAGGTCGAGTTCAGTCTACATAGGTTGAATCTGCTCCTTATTTAGGCCTAAAACATATCATTCAAAAGGGCTAATTTTTGTGCCTAAAGGAGACTAAATTTGCATTGATATTAGGGCTACAAATAGGGAAATTTTTGTTCCAATAATAGCTTAGAAGGTTACACCAACATATGATCAAACAACCCACGAAAAAACTTTACCCAATAATAGAAACCAAAAATCAAATACTTTCTTCTTCACTTTGCCTCAAGTTTCATGATTTCTCTTCCTCATACACAAATTAATCTTGGTTCTTCTAAGGCAGGTTGGTTTCCAAATGAGGTCGAAACATATTTTATTATTACTAGTCAAGATGCCCCAAACAGGGTCGACTTGAAATTTGAAAATACATGTCTTATATCAGATCTGACCTATCACATCAATTTTAGCATTTATTAAATTTGTTTTAGGGTTGGCCTAACTTTCACTCAAGTCAGTGCTTCCTTAGAAAATAGGCAATCATTTTGGTTTATGTAATTTGACAAATACTTTATACAAATAGTGACATCCCCCAGCCCATATTTGGAAAACGACATCCAACCATCATCAAGTAATGTGTTCACTACCTCAATTGTCGTCTTTTGTGCAAAGAATGTAGATGAATCATATAAGGGATGAAGTTCTTTAGGGACACTTAAAGCCTCTAAGTTCTTGTGATCAACCATGATGACTAATGCTCCTCCACCTTCGCAAGGTCGGATCAAATGCCCACAAGATAAGAGTTCACTATGCACAAACTGTGAAACCATAGGCATACAGTCAACACATAAGCATACATTCATTTATTATTTACTGATATACACAAATGTTTACACGGTTCATACTATATTGAATTTTTACCGTGTAATTTTTTCCTCACGTTATAAAAGCCTTCAAGTTTTTTCTTAGCACACTGTGTAAGTCAGAATTATTTTAGGCAAGGGATTATAGTCAATTTCATGGGACAGTGAATTCCTTGGTGTCAGTCTTTTAAGAAGGCCTGAACATTTCTCAAGAAGACTCATGAGACATGCAACCTATCAAGGGCTACTTCCAATTCATCTATGTCCCTTTCTTTGACACCAATGACAAACCTCTCAACACAGTTACTAAGTGGGAGGATTTCAAAACCCTCATAAAGTCACAATTTTACCCTATCAATTATGTAGATGACTAGTGGATCTAGTGGCATTACTTCAAGCAAAATCATGGGCAGAGTGTACACGAGTACACCACAGATTTAGAAATATGCAAATAATGTTGGGTATCTCCCCAAAGAACACAAACTTACTCCTCAAGTATCTCGGGGGTCTACCCATCCATCTGTGAAAGCAAGTGTTGGTGTTCAAGCCCATATCAATTGCAGAGGCTTGTGTATAGGCACAATACCTAGAGAACATAGGCCAAAAAAAAGGGAAATCAAGTGGGTTGAAACAGGAGGAGCACCAAGACACTTCTAAGAAGGGGAAGAAGAAATGGAAAGGGTGAAAAGATAAAAAGATAAAATCTATATCACACTAGTGCTAAGATTCTAGCAACCACTATAAAATTGATTGTCATATAGAGAAGAAGTGTTGGAAGTTGCATCCATAGATTAACCCAAAAAGAAAAAATAAATATGCAAAAAAGAAGAACCTCGTGGCCACTAATTCCAGCAACCATGTTAAAAGAAGCTTAGAAGTGGATGAGAATATCGTCTATACATCATAGTAGAAGGAGGTGACTCTAAGTAGTCTTCAACAATAAGAAGAGAACAAAAAGACCAAACTATTCCATATAAAGATACAGGTCAATAAGACAAATATTGATGCTCTGTTTGACTCTGTATAACAAGAAAGTATCATTGCAGTAGTTGGTTTAAAAATTTTGATTGGATGTTCGTGATCATCCAAGTCCACATCCATTGGGATGAGCAAATGAGGATGTGGAAACTAAGGTAACAAAATAATGCAAAATCAAATTTTCTATCAATGTTAATTTTATTGATGAAGTAGAGCTAGATGTAGTTCCCCTTGACGTATGTGGAGTGGTGTTTTAAAGTCCCTGTATGTACATGTGAGATGCAATATTCATGCGAAGAGCCAACCAGTATCGCCTCATCAAGGATGAAAAATCCTTCACCGTCAACTTGCACAAAGGAAAGTCCAAAATTTCACTAGTAAGTGCCAACCAAGCCAAGAAACTGATCAATTCTAGCAAGAGCATGTTTTACTATTTTCAAGAGAAAATCAGTTTATAGAAGATATAGTCAGAGAAAATTCATCCTTATAGGGGTGTACGAAGAAAAAAACAACAATTGGAAGAGTTGCTACAAGGATACAGGGAAGTGTTCTATGAGCCTAAAGGGCTTCTCCCAAGAGGGAAGTGGAGTACAAGACCAAGCTATTTCCAAACTCCCTGTTGCCAAAGGGAAGTGGAGCACAAGACGCAGCTATTTCCAAACTCCATGTTGCCAAACATTGGGCTATACAGGAAATCCATTATAGAATCAAATTGAAGAAGCAATTGCAACAACTACCAAAATAGGGTGTTATTTGACCAAGTAGCTCACCATGTGGGTCACCCATCATCATTGTGCCAAAGACGGATGGGACTTGACATATGTGTATTGATTTTAGAGAGTTAAACAAAGTACACTCAATAACAAGTACTCCCTACCCAAAATATATGATATGTTGGATCAATTTCAACAATCCAAATACTTCACCAAACTAGACTTAAAGTCATGACATGACTAGGTGCAGTTCAAAGAAGAAAAAAACTTGGAAGGTTGCCTTCAAAACCAATTTGTATGAGTGGTTAGTCATGTTGTTTGGCCTGTGTAATGCACCAACTATGTTTCTAAGGTTAATTAATGATATACTACATCCTTTTATAGATTCATCTATTATTGTCTATTTGGATGTTATATCGATATAGCATGCTACCTGGGAGGAGCACGTATCACATTTGACACAGGTGCTAAAGACATTAAAGAAGCACCAGTTGCTGGAAAATTTCAAGAAGTGTGAGTTTGCACAACATTGTTTGGTGTATCTGGGGTATATGATAGGTGTAGGAGAGTTAAAAATAGATCCCACTAAGATGGAGGCCATCATGAAGTGGTTGACGGCTACTAATGTTTCTAAGGTTAGGATTTTCGTTGGGGCAACACAGTTCTTGAGGAAATTCATACCCTCATTTTCAGCAGTAGCAGCACCACTCCATGACATAACATCGAGTGGCAAGAGTTTCCAGTGAGGAAAGGATCAATCGAGAACATTTGAGGAGTTAAAGAAAAATATCAATCAAGCACCAGTTTTGGCATTACTAAACTTGCAACAACCCTTCAAAGTGGAGACATATACGAAGAGGAAGCATTTATGCTACCATTCAGAAGTATTTCATGGGGTGGTTCTTAAATGTTGAAAGATGTAACTAGTTTTGGTCTTCATAATGACACACGTAATCATGGTTTTATGTATTTAATTAAAAAAAGAAAAATAAATTTATTATTGTTATTCTTGAGGAATGACTTTCATGCTCAAGGCAAGTTAATTTTTAGGTCAAGTATCCATTTAGTGCTTCTAGGGCTTGCCATTAAGTCTACAAGTCAATTGAGTCATTGTCATGCATGAAAGACCCTTTTGGGCATGTTACATATTGTAAAGAAAATGTATTTGAGTCAAAATATCCTACAAGACCTCGTCATGGTGCAAAGATGAAGTCGACCTACATGAAGGGACAAGTCGGTTGTTGAGTTATGACTTTGAAATTATCTACAAAAAAAAGAAAACAAAATATTGTGGTAGATGCACTCTCAAGGAAAGAGGAAGACACAAAGCATTTACTATGCACTATTTCCATTCCATAATCTAACTGGTTCGAAGAAGCAAGGATAGAATGGAAGCAACATGAGAAGGTATGCAAGATCATTCAAGAAATATGGGAGGACCCTGTTGTAGTAAAAAAAAATTATATGTAAGAGTGATTTATTGTGGTATCAAGATCAATTTTATTTTTGTAAGAATTCTCAACTCAAATATAAGGTTCTTATGGAATTACACATTTCTCCTGTAGGAGGACATTTAAGGTTCTTAAAGACATTCCATAGGATCAAGAAATTTTTTTTCAAGATGGTATTAAAGTAGATGTGAAATTTTTTTTGGCTTAATGTGTGGTATTCTAAGAAAATAAGGGAGAGACAATAAAGAGCCTAGGGATCCTTTAACCATTATCCATACCAAGCCAATGTTAGGAAAAAGTTTCAATGAATTTTACCACAGGTTTTCCCAAATCATAAGGAAAGAGTCTCATTATGGCAGTGGTAAATCTAATGACAAAGTATGCGCTTTTTTTCTCTCTTTCTCATCCTTTTAAGTAAGTACAGTGACAGAAGCATTCATGAAAGAAACCTAAGCATTACGTGGAATACCAATGGTTATTGTAAGTGATAAATATCATGTTTTTTTGTAAGTTGAAGTCATTGATTATCAAAAATAGATTATACATGTTTTGGAATTTTGTTAGCCTTTGGTCTACCACTAGGGAAACCAAATCATTAGTGAAATAGAAGATCCTTTATCCACAAAAGTTTTAATGTCCATACCATAACAAAAATATAACAAGGCCAAGGCCCATAACCAAAACTTTTGACAAAAGTAGATAAACAACATTTTGTAGCTTTAATAGGCCTACAAAGACCATAAAACCACAAAAACATAAGAAATACTAACATGCAAATGACTATGAAGAAGTTGAGGTGTCTACCTCTATGGGAATTATCTTGGTTGGGTTGTCTGATCCTGGACCTTTCCCACGAGCTAAATCTACCTCTATCCATGCTAACTTGTTGTCCATGACCTTGAATTATAGTTGGAGTTCATCTAAAATCAACAATATTTTGACTTGCGTCATTCCTTTCCAGCAATATTTTTCCTAATAGTGATTTTAGTTGCCAGTATAGATTAAAAATACGAAAATACTGATTTAGATGGTTGAAGGCATTGCTCGCCTTAGGCACCTAGTTTGCCACAATAACCAAAACCTCATAGTTTGAATGACAATCCCTCTCAAATATAATTCCCTCCTTTGCTTCATATAATTCTTGCTACACCTCTAATGGTGTTTGTAGATGGTAGAGCCATCCTGATGAATGGGCTTGTGCACGAGATCCCAAGCCATTAAGTGAACCTCAACCACTACCACATTATCTACATTGAGCTTGTTTCATGGTAATAATGGGCACCCAACCAGAGGAAAGAAATAGAGGTGTCAGAGTGAGAACCTACAGTTGTGAAATCAAAGGTTTGGGAGGAGGTCTTAGGCCAGGAGGGTGTGGCCATGAACTAGAAAAACAACAAGAAAATCTTGGCTTGGAAAAGTAAATGGATGATATATAGAAAGGAATGTTTCCCAGTCAGAGCTAGAATACTTAAAGAAACTTCCCAAGGAAAGTGGTTAACTCACCAGAGATACAATTGCACGCGAGAGTTGATTGTCGAAAGTTTTTATCCAATATAACTTGAATAGACAATACTCGAATTTCATACCACATAGCTAAAATATTATGAGGGGCGGTGGGCACGTCTCCCTCATCCATTACTTGAGGTGACAATGGTCTTGCCCCCTCACCTCTTTGCACTTCAAAAGTCACCCTATTTGGGGATAATTTTTTCGATGTTTTCACACACACACATATATAAAATGGAATGATAATTTCTAGAGAATTAGTAACTTCGATCACATATGTTTCCACTATTACACCAGATACAACTATTACATAAATTCCATAAAGGGCCAATTACAACATGTCTTTAGAGACGATATGTAATGTCCCCGACCACTTATGAAGCATACGATAGAGTCCGCTAGCCTAACATGGTTCTCGTAGGCTAAAGCGGGGAAACTTTAATAAGGGGACTTGATTTTCCTAGGAAAACATTATAAAAGTCTAAGGGGTGAAAAGGGGGACACTTCGTAGCAAAGTGAGAAGTCACTTTAATTTTATAAAGTGAAAAGATTATAAAGTGACTTTATAAAAGTTAAAAAGGTAAAATGGCGACAAAAGTGGCCACAAGTTTATAAAAGAGAAGAAATGAGGAGACTCTCCTCATTCATTCACTTGCATTTTGAGAAAATGAACTCTAGAAGAGTTTTGTAGAAGAAACTCATGGTTTAAGAAACCCTTGCCGCCATAGCTATCTTCGGTGTTGAACTAGACACCCTAGTTGGTTCAAGAGAGTGAGATCACTCAGATTTCACTACTGTGCTTTAAAGGAGTGAAAAAATTGTAGAATTTCTCGAGGTAAAGAGGTCTTATTAGTTGATTTTAACTTTTGAAATAGTATTCTCTACATATTTATATGTAGGGAGCAACTATTGGGAGCATATGGGTCATTTCTCCACTGATTTGAGGAGTGTACTCCCTTGAAGACAAAGCGATCATACCTGAGCCTTACAGGCTCAATTTTCCTTGTGAATAGGGGGACATATTACCACACTATCATTCTGGATGAGTTATTCTACTAAAGCAATTGATTTTTCTTCAATAAGAGGTCGAAATTAGTGTTAGATATGTGGCTTGAAGTTTATATCAATGATGGTTGAGTTCTGAATGAGGGGGAGTCGATTTTCTTGTCACCACAAAGGTCGTGGATTATCTTTGTTGGTTGGGTGCATTATTTCTTCACAGGAGGTCAATATCATTTGTCACCTAGGTTGTGCGTCATTCATTGTAGAGCATGGATATCATGGGAGATATTTTTATCTTTTTGGGTCGAGAGAGATGGGTGTGAAGAGCCCTTGTATATTATTCTAGATCCCCGCGAATTTTCTTGTTGGTTGTGCACATATTCAATGCCTATTTGGAGGCTTATCAACGGGTTATTACATAGTAACATTGGGAACAACCACCTGGGGAGGAAAGTCGCACTGGAAGTTGGCCAAATTACTGAGAACATCTTGTTGCTTGTATATTAGGTTCCTCTATTTGTTTTCCGCTGGTATTTTCATTTGAATGAATGCAATGCTATTTGGGTTTATATTCTCTGTTTAATAAATTTTTCGCAATTCTATATTTGTTTTTGGGAAATCTATAAATCAATTTATATCACTTTGAAGCATTATCATATCAAGTGGAGTTCATTGTGTGTGTGTATTTAAGATTAAATTATGAAACACATACCTACAACAATTTGTATGAAAATTAATCGACAAAACATTTCAATGATAAAACTCTACCAACTCAAGAAAAATAGTGGTATTTCGACTCTTTACCTAGTGGGAATTTTACACTTGAACCCACATAGCTTGTTCATGAAACCACTCGAGCTAAGATCCTTTGACATTTCTTTTTAATTTTTTTAATGTAATGTTATGTGACGATATCTCCCCCCATCCCACACTAGCTACTATAGTACAAATATCTGAGTTTAAGATGAATCTAGGCTGATATAATTTATTTGTTTTTTACTTTTAATATTTTTAATATAATGTTACATGACATCTCCCCAATCTCACATTAAAGTATAAAACACCTCACTTCTCTTAGTACAATAATTATAAAGTTATAATTGGCAACATCTCCCTAACACCTCACTACTCTTAATACAAGAATTGTAAATTTATGAACAAGTACGAAGTCATACTTTATTATTGTTATCCATCTAATTCACAAAGTTTCCAATACCATGCCACTTGCAAAGAGTTAGCAACCTTATAGTTTTTTACTTTATACTGCATTACAAGTTGTAAACAATTATCAACTTTAGTCTTTCTATTTTCCTTCATTGCTCAAAGCTTGATTAATTTCCATCGAAAGATAGACGATGTCATTTATATTATGTTTATGTTGTTATCTTGCTTTCACTTAAGATTTATGAAGATCTATTAATTAGGTCAATAAGCTTTCTTTTGAACCAGTTCACTTCCATATTTCATCTACCTTTTTCACCGTAATTTGACACTTGTCTCTTGGTGGTGGTGACAAATCGAGCAGGGGTTCTGACGTCTTTTTCGCTTCATTGACATGTGTTTAACTGTATTTTGACATGTTTTTAAATGTATTGAGTATGGTCTTCAGTTACAAATGAAATGGTTGGAATTTCAGTTATGGGCATAGAGCTCCTGCCGAATAAGAACCCATTGACAGGTAAACTATTTTGTGGATGATGTTACAGGAGAACGACCTCTCAGCTCCCGCACTTTCCCCCTCTATATTCCTTCAACAATGGATTGTTTGTTTCGCTGTCAGGGCAATAGATCGTTTCAATATACAATGTATTACCAATGCTCCATTCACCGTTGCATTCCACCCAAACACATTAATAAATGATTATATTGTTTAATGCTCTTTTCTCTAATTTTGTGCTCGTGTTCCTACAAATAGTGTTATTGATATTCTTAATTGCGTTTATTGGTAAAGTAGAAGCAGGCTCAATCGTGCCTCTATATTTAGATTCATATTCTACTAGAAATTTTTTAAATGATGCTAAGGTTGCTAGGGAGTCGGAAGTAACCAACAATGGAATGCAAAGGATGCAACACAATATGAATGTGGTTTGCAAAGCAACTTTTGTGACCATACCAGAAATCCTAAATAAAGAATATACTTCAGATAAAATTGGTGTTTTCAAATTGGTTTATAATTTTCATAGAGTATCTTTATTGTGCTATTGTGCTTATCTCCGATTTTATTTTTACAGTGATGAAAGCATCGCAGAGAGCTAGGTACAAATCTAGATCTAAATGTATCCTTGCATACCTATTTTTTCTTATCTTCCTTTTTCTAGGAATTTGTAATTTGCTCGTAGGTTCTCACAATCATGCTCGCGGTAACTATTACTCTCTCTCGGGCCTTTCGAACAACACCAAATCTTGCTATATGTCCTTCTGCATCGTAACTCGTTAGGAAAATCACATTTGACCTCCTCTTTCTCCATTGTGATTATGGTGATGTCAAACCAAATTAGGTAATGTCAAAGAGTTGCAAGATTGCTGAAAATAATATAATTTACAGATTTGTTATCTCCTTTTTATACAATTTAATTTATTAATACAAAACTAAACCAACTAAATGATTTTAGTTACTTCTCTTTCAAGAGTAGCCAGCGTTGCACAGAGACATGTCATTTTTGGCTTACATACAGACTACTAGACACAACTCCCTCGTGGATTTTGGTGAAATCATTATTGCACTAAGAATTTTTAGTAGTCAAAATATTTAAGTTATATATATATATATATATATATATGTTCATTTTTATTATAATAAATATTATTTCTTTAATATAAAGTTGATGTGAAGTCTTATGAACTTTAACTCATTGTATTTTTTAATTAAAAAAATATATATATATATATATATATATATATATATATATATATATATATATATATATATATATATATATATATATATATATATATATTAAATTATGTTTTTTTTAAACAAATATGATTTTTAAAATAAATATGTATTTTCCTAAAGTAAATGCTTCTCACGAAAACCTTAATAACCTTCACAACTAAATGACAATGCATTTTTCTATCATCTCCATTGCGCAAGGTTGTTGGGCGAGGAGCTCAACAAGTTCTCAGATAGATAGTCTCGCATTATTTGACCTAATTCTGATTTCGAGAAAGATAAGAAAAATGAAAACGGTTGATTAGGTTTTGAGATGGCTTTTCAATTTAATTATTCTTCTTCTATCTCTAATTTTATATTATAATTAATCCCTTAACGGAACTCTTATGAATAAAAGATCTCTTTAATACATGCTACAAATATTGAATTTAGCTCTACACCTTATGTAAAATGATGTAAAATAGTAACTAATGGGTCAATGAAAATAATTTTTAGACTTAATTGGTAGTGCAAAGGGTTAAGACTATCACTGACTTGAGTGGCTTTACTAGCTTCAACATAAACAACCTTATGATCTTGAGACTCTCTAGTATATAATTTTGTTAGATGTTGATATGGATATTCAAATGTTGAAGTCTCATAGTTGGTCCATGTCTCTGACATATTCTCGTGCACTGAAAATTATTTCAACAATGCTACTTAAGAAGGGTGCATCAACAGGGCTTACTCCATATGAGTTTGACTGTATGATGTGTAGAGAGTCCCTCAAGAAGCCATTAGTGATGGAGAATATTGTGGAGGAGGCAAAGGAATAAATTCTTCCATGGAGTGAGTTTGCATTCTTGGAAGTTGTTTATGAGATCATAGACTTCTACATAGAAAAAGCGAAGTGTCCTCTTGTCCACAGTTTCTTAAATTTATAGTATAGTGTGTATTGTCTTGAAAATCTCTCTTTGGCTAGACTAAGTTACAAGGAAATATAATAGATAATGTGACTAGTTGGAGCCATTGTGACCTACTTTGTTTTGTTCTATGAGTTATGGAACTAATGACAATATCCATACCTTAATAGTATATTTTTGAGTTGTATAGTTGTTTCATAAATATGAAGGCCAACTAAATTGCTTGCATTATTGAGGTACCCGAAGTATTTTGGAAGCTACATAATGTTTTTGTTGGCTTTTATGAGTTATAGAACCAATTACCTTAATAGTATACTTTGAGCTACTATATTTGTTGCATAAATATAAAGGCAAGCTAGATTCCCTGTACTAATTGAAGTAGCAAAAGTATTTTGGAAGCTATATAAATTGGATTTGTTTTCAAATATATTTTTTCTCACTAAGCTTCTTATGCAAAATTTTGGTTTGGTAAAATAATACTTTTCCATGACAGATCAATTACAATCTTCAAAGCTTAGGGTAATAATGTCTAAAGACTTATTTCTATGTATGTCAATTCTACAAGTAAAATAACAATTTTCCATCACAAATATCAATTACCAACCTCAATGCTTACATGAATAATGTCCAAAGACTTGTTTTTATGTGTAGCAATTCTACATTTTAGTTTATAATAATGACTCATGAGGTACAATAGGAATGGAAGGACTTGTTTCTATTTGTAGCAATTCTACATTTTAGTTTATAATAATGACTCGTGAAGTACAATAGGAATGGAAGTAGGCCTAGTAAGCGTTAACGAATAAAAAAAAACTTGAGTATAAATTGAGTAAACATCACATATTCGTATTCCATTCTAGTATTTTTAGATAATAAACATTTATTTCAAACAAACAATTTTTATTCATTTTTATACATCTCAAGGGTCTAAATTTTTCGTCATAAACCCAAAATGTATCATTAATTTGAGATGATATGCAAAGCCCACATACCACACAATACATCTAAAATAAAAAGGGAATGGAAAACCGTATATAATGTAATGTTCCCAAAATATACAGAGCCACTGAAACACACGCCCCATATCGCCTAGGTGATGAATACATTACCAAGAATAAGATTGCACCCCTCAAGTGCAGTGAAAAATGCATGAGGACAAGATCAGGTTTGACCAAGTCAACAGCGCTGCCATAGGAGGAGTGGATCACCTTGAAAGACAACGCAATGTGAAAAGGGAAGAGAACATTTGGTGGAGGAAACCCTAATATGTGGGGGCCAAGGAAAGGAGGCTTTCATTTGTATAAAGGGAGGACAAGGCAGCCATAGAAGGATGTGTCAATGAATATAGATTTTGCTCTACATGACTATTTTCTTTCTTCAGTTGTTTAACTGAGATTGTTGTGCTGCTTAGCACAAGGGATTTCCTGTTTAGGAATCCTTCTCCCTTCTTGAGAGGCCACTTGAGGGATTGTACTCATTCTCCACATTTCAGGCTCAAGGCCAAGCCACCTCCTTCAGCTACAACGTTATTCCTGTAGCAGGAAACGTTGTGTTGCAGGGTGTTGCAGTGGAGAGTTCCACAACACCATTTCCTTGGCTCATCTTTCAGAGGATGGAACTTCTATTCCTCTGGGAGGTTAGTGAGCAAGAGTCAGGAGCTGATTGCAGATATTTGGCATCAGGCCAAGCACTTCCCATCACCTACAGCGCAATCTCTCTCCTTGACTGCATTATTTCTGAGTGTATTTGCAGTGGGGATTTGCACCACTATTTTGGAGGGAGAGATCTTCAGTGATTGGATCAACCTTTCACCTGAAAGATCCATTGGATGAGATTCAGCCATCAGTTGCAACATCTTTCGCTATCTTCATCCATTTCCAGTTTTGAGCTGCAGCTGCTACCCTGCAACTCCGACATTTTGGCATATTTGCATATTTCAGCCAATCCTCCCAGGATTGTCTAGAAATTGCCCTTGGGAGACTATATCTTTGCTCCCCATATTGTATGAGTTGTATATTGATATATTCATGTATTGACATTAGTTTGCAGTAGTTATTCTTCATAGACTGCGCAGTCATAGCCATGGCTTTCTTCATGTAGCAGTGTTTTTCATTTATCATGTACATGTTCTATTGAGGGTTGCATTGCCCCACTTGAGTGATTGTTTCTTCAAGGATTTGTATACATTATTGCTGCTATGATCTAATATGATGGTTATGTGGATCTTCTGGCATTCTATGTGTTAATGTATCACTGCTACTCCATTGGTGTGTTTTCATATTGTTGTTGCTCCACATTTGGAATATCTTAAGATATTCCCAATAGTGTAGATTTTCCCTATTTTGGGATATTACAGTGGTATCAGAGCATAGTATTGGCTTAGCATGTGAGTTCCAGCCATAAGAAGATAGAAGAGATCAAGATGATGAAGATGATGAGCTTACTCTCTTCAGTTTTCAGATCCAGAAAGGACCTCTCCAAGGAGGTCAAGAAGATGGAAGAAGGAGAAGAGGGAGGACCATGCACTTCCTATTCTCAAAGAGAAGAAAGCATGAAGCATGAAGAACACTTGGAATTCGAAATTCTAAGTGAATATCTTGCTAAATACCAAGCTAAACCTAGAGCCTTCAAAGAGACTATAGCTTTACCACAATTTATTCAGCTAAAGGAAGAGGGAAGACCCCACAGCTATGGGATGATGAGAGGAAATATATTTCTATTGTCCACTTTTGATGGATCACTCACATGTGCAGTAGAGGCTTGGGTGATGAAGCTAGAGGTTTTCTTCCTACTACATCCTGTAGTAGATAGAAAGGCTATAGAAATTGCAGTGCTGCACCTTGAAGGTGAGGCAAATACTTGGTGGTTCGACCATTGGAGCCATGCAAGGGTATCTACTCTTGTTGAGTTTTCTCAAAAGATGATCAGAATATTTGGCCAAAGGAGGGAGGAGCCCTCCCCGCCAGTTGAAGAGGCATATACCAGCGCTGTCACAGTCATGGAGGAGCACCCTTCATCTTCAGCAGTTGGTGAAGCCAACACATTGAAGGAGGAAGCCCTTACAGTCATACAAGATGCCTCCAAGATTTCCAAAGGTATGTCGGAATTTCCATCTCTTATCATTTCAGCAAACATTATGAATGGGTCTATATCATTACATGTTGTTGATCTAGAGCAACAGAATTGCACTGCGTTGTGCAACCTTGAATCATTCAAGGGAGAGATAAACCATTATCCTCATGAGACATTCTTGATTTGCACACCACGCTTGAGGTTGGGATTTGAAGGCTTGGAGGAAGAAGAGATAGATGGTAGACATCTTGAAGTGAGAAACACTTTCTCCTTTCAAGATGACACTCTCTCAATGAGCATGCCATAGCTCAAAGAGAGACTTCTACTTGTAGCAGATCTAAGGCCTCTTGGGTTTTGGAAGGCCATGCATGAGGAGGAGATCTCATGGGGAGATTTCATTAGAGGTGCACTCCCACACATCATGGAGTGCAAGATTCTTCAACAGTTTGAGGAGGTTTTTTCCTTCTCACACTTGGATCTTCATGGATTCAAGGAGGGACAGATAGATGATGGAGGACATCTTCGAATGAATAACATCTCTCATGTTTGTGTTGGACACTCCTTGAGTCACACACATCATGATGGGAGGTTTTTTCCTACCACCTATTTGGGTCCTTATGGGACCAAATTTATCCTTGGGAATATTGCATTTCAAAATCCCATGAAATGCAAAGACAGAAATATGATTTGGGATGATGGTAGCCCTCATGGGAGGAGTACCAAGATGGAGGATGGAAGAAGGCGTCCACAAATGATTGAGTGGAAGTGGATGGAGAGCAAGAAGTTGGTGAGCTACTTGCAGATTTATGATACCGGGCAGCAGGAGGCTTGGCTGCGCTGGTTACTCTTGAAGGAGTTTGGCCATTACTTGGCATATACTCTTCCTAAGGGTATGGGGATGGAGAAGATGTGGCAGGATGCTTGCATCATTGAGAAACAAAGAGTATGGATGCATGGTGTTGATGTTGTAGAAATTTGCTGAATAATGATTAATTATCCACCGAGACTATCCTGATCACATACAATTCGAATTTATATGCAACACATAATCTCTTCCACTCAGATCAACTCAGATCATCAAACATGCGGAAATAAAATCAAGTGATAACACATCAAATCATCATACACATTAACACAGTATGTATGGGGAAAGTTTATAGCTGAAAACCCCGCAGCTATTGTGTATATTATAATGGAGAAATCAAGTAACAAACTCAGTACAATACTCCTCACAAGTACTCAGTACTTTCTCATACAGTTACCCACAATCTAGCTCAGTTTTGAACAGGTTACTGGTTCAAAACTCACCGTCAATTGCCTTGCCTCTATTGCGTGTTTCAATGCTATGGGATGGCCTCTTTATATAGATAAACCACCAGCCTGAACTGCGCAATCCTCATGGGCTTACTCCACCTATCTGTGTGTTGCAAATAGCAACAGTATAGTCACAACCGATAGCTAACTCCACCCTTTCATCTACCTCTTTCACTGGTCTCCACTGAACTGTCCATGCACTGTAGTGAACTGATGTGTTCTTGAGTTGAATAATGAGTTACTAATTAATGAATTAAATAATATTTAATTCACTCCACTCATAACTAATTTATTAGCTAGTTAAACTAATCTCAACCAGTTCAACTAAAATAAACAGAACACAACTCCACTAGCTATCTCATTAACTCCACCAAACTTCTGCCACTGAAGTCCTAACTGAAGTCAACCATGCATGATGCCATAAAACCCTTGGGAATAGCGTAATTCCTCTGTCAGATGCATGAGCCACTTCTGTAGCTCGAACTGAAGTGCTCCAAGAGAGTAAACTGAAGTTTATAGTCTAAATATTATTAAGGGTAAATAATATTTGACTTCCATATTTTTAAGAGAGGCAGTCTAAAAATAGCCTTCGACCTCTTCGACCTAAAAATAGAGTCTCATCTATTTTTACCAACATGACCAATGCTCCAAGAATCTCAAACTGGAATCCTCGAACCATGCTCCATATGTCTAAAAATAGACATAGTCTAAAAATAGATTTTGCGCCAGAATTTGCCTGCGGGCCCACTTAGTGAAGGCGACTTCATTTCTCTAAGCTCCATCATCTTGCTGCATTTTCAACACTCCCTCTCAGCAAGATATGGATTATCTGCAACCCCTATCCTGCCTCTGTGGAATTCGAACTTGCTCTTGGTGAGCGCCTTCGTCAGGATGTCGGCATCCCGATCCTCCGTGGGAACATATGAAAGCATCATGATTCTCCGCTGAACACAATCTCTGATATGATGGTACCTGATGTCGATGTGTTTGGACCTATCATGAAATACTGGATTAGCCGAGAGTTTAATGCAACTCTGGTTATCACAGTAGATCACCGTAGGCTCCAAATGCAACCTGAACAATCCTGCGAGGATCTTCCTCATCCAAATAGCCTCGCATGCAGCCAAGCTAGCTGCCATGTACTCGGCCTCTGCTGAACTGAGTGCCACGGATCTCTGCTTCCTGCTGTACCAGGAAACTGCTATCGACCCAATGCTGAAAACTCCTCCAGATGTGCTCTTTCGGTCCGCTAGACTCCCTGCCCAATCTGCATCAGTGAAGCCAGAAAGCTTCGCTCCATCCTCCTGTCTGTACCATAGACCATATCCCGATGTGCCTCTAATATAGCGTAATACATGCTTGCCTGCCTTCCAAAAGAGCTTGGTAGGCTTAACCATAGCTTGCGAAAGCTGGTTAACAGCATAGCATATATCGGGTCGTGTATTGACCAGATACATAAGCGACCCCACCAACTGTCGATAGACAATGGTATCCACTACCTCCGCTGAAGTAGCATCCTCCTTCCTCCAACCTCCAGGAAGAGGAGTGTCAACAGGCTTGCAGCCATGCATGTTGAACCTCTCCAGAATCTCCCGGGCATACTTGCCCTGAGAAACAAACAGTCCTCCATTGCGCTGCCAAATCTCCAATCCCAGGAAATAATGAAGGATGCCCAAGTCCTTCATCTCAAACTCTCGTGCAAGATCCTCCTTGCATGAAAGTATCAAATGCTCATCGCCAGTCAAAATCAGATCATCTACATACAGTACGATGATCAACAGCTTCCCCTCCACCACAATCTGGTACAGGTTTGGATCTGCCTCACTCCTGGAGAATCCAAGCCCGGTGAAGTAGCTGTCTATCCGAGTGTACCAAGCACGAGGTGCTTGCTTCAGCCCATACAGTGCTCTCTTGAGTCGGCACACATGCGACTCACTGCTGAAGATCTCAAAACCTTCAGGCTGCTCTATGTACACTTCTTCCTCAATAACTCCATTGAGGAACGCAGTCTTCACATCCATCCGATGAATGTGCCACCCCATCTGCGCTGAGAGAGCAAGGATCGTCCGTATGGAAGAGTACCTTGCGACAGGTGCAAAAGTCTCCTCATAGTCAATCCCCTCGATCTGTGAGAAGCCACGGGCGACAAATCTCGCCTTGTACTTCTCCACACTCCCGTCAGCTGCCTGCTTCACCTTGTAGATCCATCGCGAACCCACCACTAATTTCCCAACCGGTCTTGGGACAATCTCCCATGCACTGTTCCTGATGATCGAATCATATTCTTCAATCATGGCATCAACCCATGCGGGTTCCTCCACAGCTTCCTCAAAAGAGGATGGCTCCGTCACAACACATTGACTCACAAGAGCCATGTATCCAATGTACCGATCCGGTGACTGTCTCTGTCTGCGCTGTGCTGTAGGTGGTCCTACAACCTTCTCTGCATCCCGAGCCAGTCGCTCAGCTTCTGTAGTGCGCATGCGCCCTCTGATGGTTGGCGCTGCCTGGGTGGTTTCTTCCACCTCCCGAACCTCCTCTTGTGGCTGATCCACATCCGGAAGCTCCTCCTTAGGAACTAACAGCTCCTCATCTGCATGCAAGTGTAGCTCCCTCTCAAGCGAACACCGCATGGCTTTCTCCTCCTGAAATTTTATATCCCGTCGCACAACAGTCTTTCGACTGTCTAAAAAATACACCCGATAGTTGTGAGGTGTATCAGTGTACCCCACAAATATTCCAACCTCAGCAGTTGGATCCAGCTTCCTTCTCGCATCCTTCGTCACATGCATGTAGACAAGAGAACCAAAAATCCGCAAATGGGAAATATCAGGCCTCTTGCCAGAATAAGCCTCCTCTGGTGTACTCATGCCAAGAACCTTGTGAGGACAACGGTTCTGCACATACACCGTTGTATTGCATGCCTCAGCCCACAAGTGAAGGGGTAGGCCCTGATCATGCAACATCGCCCGTGCAGCACCCACGATCGTTCTGTTCTTCCGCTCAGCCACCCCGTTCTGCTGTGGGTTATGTGGTGCGATGAGCTCTCTCCGAATCCCTTCTGCGCTGCAGAACTCCTTGAATTCAGCCGAGATGAATTCACCACCGTTATCACTCCTTAGAGCAATCACCTTCTTCCCCGACTCCTTCTCGACCAGTGCTTTAAACTCACAGAACTTCGCCAATGTATCGCTCTTCTTCTGCATGAAGAAGATCCAGCACTTTCGAGAGAAATCATCAACAAAGATCACATAATACCTGTGCTTTGTTGTCGAAGCAACTGAGAAAGGACCACACACGTCTGTGTGAACTCTCTCAAGGATCGTCGTGGCGCGAATATCCTTCTCGTGAAAGGTGGCTTTCACATACTTCCCTAAAGTACACCCCTTGCACTGATCTGACTGCGCAAGAGTGCCCTTAGGAAGCCCAGTAGAAATCTGCCGCAGAATCTTCAAAGCTCCATGGTGAAGGTGGCCCAATCTCCTGTGCCACAGTTCGCCCTCATCATCCCGGCTCACCACTTCTCCCGCCTTGCATGCCATAGCTGCGCAGCCATCTACCTGCAACTGATAAAGGTTCTTGGTTCGAACCCCTATCTTCCGGTTCTCTCCAGTAGTCTTACTGCGCAGGAAGGCTTTTCCTTCGCTGAAGACCACATCATACCCCTTATCCTCCAACATCGCCACAGAAATCAGGTTCTTCTTCAATCCAGGTACATGCATGACATCCTTCAAGACAAAGGGTTTACCAGACTCCCTCCGAAAGGATATGGTACTGATACCAGTCGCACTGTATCTACCATCATCGCCCATCTCGATGTGCACACCCAAATCTTTGTCCTCCAGATCTGAGAACAACTCTCGATCTCCCGTCATATGAAATGACGCACCGCTGTCCAAGAACCACACCGATCCCATCACACTTGAAACCAAGCATGCAATCAGTGAAAAGTCAAGCTCGAACTGTGAAGCCAAAGCTTCTCCATCTGCAGATCTTCCCGCTTGCTTGTTCTTCTTCTTCTTTTGACAATTGGTAGCATAATGTCCGTGATCATGGCAGTGAAAACACTTCACTTTCGCCATATCCTGCTTCTTTCCCTTTGCACCAGAATGAGAGGTTTTCTTACCCTTCCCTTTCTTTGCTTTGGCCACCAAAGCGCAATTTTCTTCATCAGCTCCCTTTGATGAAGATCCATCTCGAGTAGTCCTCCTTATCTCCTCCTGCATGAGATCCGCCCAAAGGCGCTCCCATCCCGACATCTTCTCCCGACCATTGACACTATCTTGATATGAGTGCCAAGCCTTCGGAAGACCAAGGAGAGCCAGTCGACCATGTCCTCGTCTTCGACAGTCACCCCCACACTTCCCAGCTCATCTCTGCATTGAGTGAACTTCGTGAGGTATTTGGCGATACTGTCGCCCTTCTCCATCTTGATGTTCCCGAGCTTATCTTTGAGCGCCAGCTTCCTTTGGTCGCTCTTACTCTGGAATAGATCCGTCAAAGCTTTCCACATTAAATATGGAGAAGCCTTTCCATGCAGGCTGGATACAATATGATCCTTGACGCCCTCCAACAAGATCCTTCGACATTTCGCCATCTTCTTTTGCCATGCTTCGACTTCAGCAGGATCAGTGGGCTTTTGGACATCCGTATCTACGAACTCCTTCAGACCATTATCTTCTAATACTGCCTCCATGCGATCCTTCCATGCAACATGATTCGAACTGCCTTCAAGAGCATATTCGAGTCGCAAACCGTTGAAAGACATTTTCAACACCGGCACCAAGAAAACAAAATTGCTGCAAAAATTTCGAATTCCACCTCAAAGCTCAGCCGCTCTAGATCGTGAGAACAAATTATTTCTAGCACAGAGATCGACTGCAAGGGGCATTTACCAGACCTTTCACTTTCCGAAGAAATATGAATCCGGAGGCTACCTGGCCCGCATGCAGACTCTGTCTACCGAAATAAGTTTGTAATCACTGTGATGATCAATCTGAACTTCAATAGCTCCGATACCATGTAGAAATTTGCCGAATAATGATTAATTATCCACCGAGACTATCCTGATCACATACAATTCGAATTTATATGCAACACATAATCTCTTCCACTCAGATCATCACACATGCGGAAATAAAATCAAGTGATAACACATCAAATCATCATACACATTAACACAGTATGTATGGGGAAAGATTATAGCTGAAAACCCCGCATCTATTGTGTATATTATAATGGAGAAATCAAGTAACACCTCAGTACAATACTCCTCACAAGTACTCAGTACTTTCTCATACAGCTACACACACCTAGCTCGCTTTTGGAATGTGTTACTCGGTTCAAAAAACCGACCAGCCACTGTCTTTAGTCTCTATTTCTTTTTGTTTCAATGCTATGGGATGGCTTTATATGATAAAACCACTGCACCTAACCGCGCAACTCTCATGGGCTTACTCCATGCTTCCGTGTGTGTTGCAAATAGCAACAATATAGTCACAACTAATAGCTAACTCTACCCTTTCATCTACCTCTTTCACTGGTCTCCACTGAACTGATCATGCACTGTAGTGAACTGATGTGTTCCTGAGTTGAATAATGAGTTATTAATTAATGAATTAATTAATATTTAATTCAATCCACTCATAACTAATTGATTAGCTATTTAAACTAATCTCAACCAGTTCAACTAAAATAAACAGAACACAACTCCACTAGCTGTCTCATTAACTCCTCCAAACTTCTGCCACTGAAGTCCAACTGAAGTCAACCATGCATGATGCCATCAAACCCTTGGTTGCCACATGATTCTCTCAAGCAGATGCATGGGAGCTTCTGTAGCTCGAACCTAAGTGCTCCAAGAGAGTAAATCGTTGCTTTCATAGTCTAACATTATTAAGGGTAAATAATATTTACTGGTTTTAAGGGAGAGGCAACAAAATAGACTTACCCTTTGACTCCTCAAAAATAGAGGTCCATCTATTTTTACCAACTCGACCAATCATCCAAGAATAGCATACTGCAACTCCTAGACCATGCTCCATATGTCTAAAAATTGACATAGTCTAAAAATAGACTTTGCGCCAGAATTTTCCTACGGGCCCACTTAGTGAAGGCGACTTCATTTCACTAAGCTCCATCATCTTGTTGCATTTTCAACAAGTAATTCCATTCAGGAATCATTTTGAATGGGTAACTGAAAATATGTTAGGAAAATGGTAGCTAGGGCACTAAAGGTTCCATGTGAAGTAGAGGATTGCTCCACGAACCACTTCATGGCTACTCCTTTCAAAGCATGTTGAAATAATCTGAATTGAATAGTGTCGTCAATGATACTGTTTGATGAGATCCACAGGTGAAAGGTCATGACATGATTACCTAGCTCTTCCGCTTGCTTTCCTTCGAACTCTGGAATATCCTAAGGGAGCTTCATGGGCATGGGAGGCCATGTAGGGTTGTGTGAAATGGGGTCATTTGTGAACTTGGTTAAATTGGGTAGATTCAATGAAGCTAAGAAAGGTGACTAGGAGGTTGACATCATTTCACTGTGCGAAAACACAAAGTTCTAGTTAGGAAGAGGGTTAGTTTGCGACGTATCCTACTGTGTATTTAGGTGGCTTCCTGAATGGGACATGCTCCTCTGCCCTCTAGGGGTTGTGGGAGGAGTGGTGTGTGGTGTGGCGTTGGGAGATCGACCATAGTTCCCAACTACGGATGCCCCAATAAAGGAGGAACTAATAATAGTCGCAATGTTGCATCTTTGATGCCTGAATAGCGAAGGACCTGTAGCCCTCCCGATAATGGGGGGAGGTCCAAAATATGCCTAGATCGATGAGGTTTCATTGGGTTCATCCTGGTGTCGACTAGGTTTGGTTTTCAAAAATTTTGAGAGGATAGAATCTATGATCAAAGAAAAAATCTTGTCACATACATAAAACAAAGCGAAAAATAAAATAAATTTCCCTTTAAATTAATCTATGTGATCAAGAAATCAAAAATGTGGTTTTTTTTATTTGCATATGATACTCAAAATCATAGAAGACCTATTTGTCCTCAAACACTCAAATGTAATTGGGCCTTGAGAATATTTCTTACGAGTGCTGACACGACATCCTGTAAGAGCTGACGATGTCCCTAGTCAGCCAAAGAGAATCCACGAAGGTAAGGGTAGAGGGTCTGGCGCTTGCCTGCACCATCAGTTATAGGGAAAGTATGCCCTAGGTTTTTTCCACTAAGAACCACCATCCCATGTGAGCGTTCGAGTCTTAAGCTTCTTGATAAGTCAACTAACAATAGCGAGTATCAGCTGAGTCAAGTAGCCCCAATTGATACCTCACACACTGCGCCTAAGCCTAACCCCCTCTGAAACGTGTCTCTGATGTGCTTGAGTTTTCTTTGTCATGGGCTGAGAGGTGCATTTGAAGCTCCCTAAACAGACAACCTCTATGTTTCAAGATGAATTACAATCAAGGCGGCTTATTGGACGCCTACCCCTTGATCCTAACTTAAGCTATAAATT
Source organism: Pinus albicaulis (assembly GCA_034641835.2). Lineage (NCBI taxonomy): Eukaryota > Viridiplantae > Streptophyta > Pinopsida > Pinales > Pinaceae > Pinus > Pinus albicaulis. Next base: position 215,433,445 of record CM076584.1, on the reverse strand, counting down.
CTTTTGTGGCCACTGTGGGGAGAATTTAGTGAGTTTGGTTAAGTTAGTTTTAGGTGTCTTTGCTTTGCTTAGTGGGTGGGTATGTGTGAGAAAAAAGTGGACAAGCACATGGTTTGAACATTTTGATATGCGATGATCCTTTCCAGTATCCCCTATTAAACTATGTTTTATTGTTCCTTGCTCAAAAGAAAAACATGTGCAGATTATGGGCTGCTTTATATTTTTCCTAGTTAATCTATGTGATCAACTATAGGGAGATGGTGAGTTGTGAATAGGGAGCGTTCATATGCTTACCTAGGATCACTAGAGGGTGCAAAGGTAGCAAATATTACTTTCTCTTCTATAAATAATTAAATTTTAGTCTCGAAAATCCTAGTGCAAAAATTGAACTAAACTAATAACTTTTACACTAGAAAAAAGAAACTAGCTATGCATATGTGGCCTTGGGCCACTTAATTTTGCTAGTTATCTCTGTGTATTGGTACGAAAATTTGAAAAAATTATAATTTTTTTGAAGTGCAAGTTATTCCCCCCCCTACTTAAAATATGTGTGATCTTTGCAAAAATCAACTTGAAGTAAAACTGACACAAAGCCTACAAAAAGCAGCTAAGAGTGAGCTTTAGCAAGCTCCAGGGTACCACAACCAGTCCTAGCAAGTGTATTAGGGGTGGCCAAGTACTTTACAAGAAGTAAAAGACATAAATAAGGGAGAAATTTCTCATTTTGTATTTTGCGTGCAAAAGGCTCAAATAGGAGCGATGTCTGCGCATGGGTCAGCTCTAAACATGTGCCCTGGGTGCATCTGTGGGAAGAAAAAGCACAGAAAGTCCTGCAAAAGAAAATTTTGGAGTGTTTCTCCTTTCGTCTATCACTTGGGATGAACCAGGGACTGCAAGAGAAATTAGGGGAAATTTAGCTCCACTCCACAACACAGACAGAGGTCTCTGCAAGGAAGGCACAACCACATAAACTTGGTAATAAACATTAGTGGAGTCAGCAATCCTGTTTGAGCATCTTTGGTGCATGTATGTACGAAATCACACCAATTAAGGGGTGTGCTCTACACACTTAAGTTATTGGTAACAGGCAGAAAAAGAAGTGGAGTCAAGAAAGTTAGTGGAACAAGCTAAAATCATAAGGATACTAGATAGAGAGATAGCATGCATATATAAAATAAAACTAAAATAAAGCTAAAAAAAATAAACATGAGTTCTGAAAAGAGTCGAACTACAACAATAATGAAAACAATGGCTCTTGGTCCCTCTTATTGAGCGCTGGTAGTAATAAGAGTGAAACTTTACTCTCTTGCCAAAGGGCCCCTAGAACATGGGTTTTAAGTCCCGATGCAAGGATGTTCTTATTACAAGATTGCCGCGGTGCAGTCTCCCTCTCTCTCTCTAATCTGATGGACTGAACATGTTGGATGGCTAACAATTGAGTCCCCTCTATCTTCAGCTCCAACTCACACACTGCTGGTATTTCTTTGGAAATTATGGCTTGCATAAAAATGTATTCACAAATTATTCATCTTATGGTAGCCTTATATAGGAGATTTAAAATCCTCCTTTCCCTCTCTTGGTACATTGTGGATGGTGACCCAAAAGAGGGGTATGATTCCTTTGTGTGCTCCAAATATTCCATTGTGTGCTCACATGGTGTCTAAGGAGGCGTTGGTGGTTGTTTTTAGGTAGCTTTAGGTGAGTAATCATTTTTCCTTTACTTTGTGTGGTCCCGGATAGTGACATTTCACCACTCCCAGGTTTGCGTGCATATCGGGCAAAAGAGCGCACAAAAGGCACTCTTCACAAAGGATTATGCACACAAAGAGCATTTAGGACTTGTTCAAATTTGATTTTCCTCATACCTTAGACATTTTTAAATACTTTCCAGATTCGGTAATGTCTTCTAGCCATGTAAATCCTTTTGCCTGACATTAATTAATGTCATCTTCTGCTGTATGATTTTCCATTGTTAACAATTGGGATGATACTGGAGTTGGTGACATCAAATCAATCACTGCTTGTAACCTCCCCCTTTTATCCATTAATAAATATTGCTTCTCATTTTCCCACCTATGTGTCTGTATAAGCTTATGTCTTTCATATTATGGATTCTTAGCTGATGTATATGTTTCATGTTTCATTATTGTAACTGATTAAGGTGATTACACATCTGTATATTGCAATATCTTTGATGTTTATTGTTTATATTTGCAGGAACTAGTGTGGCGATAAAATTTGGATTGGAAGCTACAGCAAGAGCGACAGAAGGAGAATAGGAAGCACTTGGACTCCAAGTATGTTTCTCCATATTTCTATGTCTATTTAATCATAGGAAAAGTGTCTCCAAATTCTTTGATCTGTTGTTCTAAATGCATAGTACCACATTTAGGGAATGTGTTTTATTCATAACTCATAATTCTGCATAAAAATTTGATGACTCCACTCAGGAGTTTCCCTTCATCCTTGGTGCATTTTTTCCTTTGATTATTCACCCAGTAGCATATACTCTCAATTATTAGTCTTTTGAAACAAATAATTGCATTATAATTGTGCTTAGTGGCTTGAATTTTTTTCTTTGCTTCTCCCAACGCCCTGTTGGTTAAGACACAATGCTTTTCATTTCACTATCTCCCACTCAAGGGTGCTTTGCAATGCACTGTCTCCCCTTAGAGACTTCATTTCCCCCTAAGCCAACCAAATTCTCTTTGAATTTGTCATTTCCATCACTTTCAGCCTTTTGTTTGCTATGTTTTCAACTGTCTGATGCCTCATAGAGACCAGTGAATTTTCCTGAATCTTCTTCCTTTGAAAAGTAAGTTTGTTCAACATCTCTTTAATTTTTTTTATTTATCATTTACAAATCAAATTCGAAGTATTTTATTTTTGCATTAGGTCCATTTTTTTTCGTAAAGGAAATTGACGTTAAATTCTTCGTTTCCTGTAGGAAAATTTGTAGTAGTTCCATTCTTCATTTTTCATAAAAGAGAAATTGTTGTAAATTCATCGTTTCTCAAAGAAGAAAGCATTTTTTTTTTATTTGATGCATATATTTTCCTTTTTTCATTCACATTAAGGGGACTGAAAGGAAAAAATTGCATTTGCATGCAGTGAATTGTGTGTTTTGCATAGGAACAAATTAGGAACGCTGCATATTAGTTTGTGCTCTTTGTTGTTTGCTCTCAAAACTCATTTCTCTTTCCCTTTAGTAGCTTGCTGATTTCTTATCATTTTAGTTTTAACTTTAGGAATTTCCATCACATCATCATTGTGCATCTTTAAAGGCAAATTGATAAACAAGATCAACTTAAAATTTACATCAATTTACCTAAAAAAGCATTGGAACCATAACGATAACATTTAGAAGATCTAGGCTAGAGATGTGTTACGGTGTTGTAAAACATAGCAGCTATCATTAATTTTATGTGATACATTCTGAGTGTGATACCTCACTCCACATACGTAATTATGTTGTAGCTTGTCCAAGTTCCTTCAGGTATATCAGGCAGTGTTATAGTACGAAAAGTATAAAGGGGTGCTCTCACTGTGTGATTTAGCATTAAATAGTGCTAATACGGACTTGGGCCTCCATGTACCTTTGCGTATATTTGGGAGGACAAATTTAAGTTTCTATCCATCCATAGTGAACCGATTCGGCCGCCTTGTAAATTGTGATACACCAAACACAACATTTGGGGAGATTGCCTGCCTATACTTCTTGGTTCGCTAGGACGTATTCTGTAGTTCATAGTTTCTTGGTAAACCTTTTGCCTAGCATTAACCTTTTATTTTGTTTATTAATTTTTTGTCATAAAATAAATTAGTCATCGTGGAAGAAGAAAATCCCTTTCCCTGTAATTCATGTAAACTTGCATTGAAACAACCTTTACCACCAGAAGTCACTTCTGGTCGGCGAAGTCGACATCGCTTTACTAAAACCAATACCATCAGTACCTCTAGTGAAACATCATCTTCACATACACCAGAGTCAGCACAAGTTTTTTCTACAAATCTTGGTTTGTCTACTGTTCTCGAGACGTAGTCCTCACAGCTACCCGTGGTCACGATCCATCCAATCAGTGAGACCATACCTCTCGAACTCGGCTCTATTCAATTGGAAGTTGATCTGGATCCTATCGTGCTTTAGGGCACAACTGTTATTGGTCAAACTAGACATCATCCCTACGACCAATGAAATAGGGTCTCTCATCCCCTTATCTTTCAGTTGCTATATGCCCTAAGTGGAGAAAATCTTGATCTCGAAGTTGAACAACTGGAATTTGTTCCTATATTGGTCACTCCACAATCTATTGTAGCCATTAAGTCTCCCATATCACGTAGTCAACCACCTAAAATATATTTTGGGCCTGACGACGAAGTTCTTCCGCCTAGTTTGATTTTGATTGAATAGATACCAGATGACAAGAAACCCTTAACTCCAACTCATTTTTGGTAGGATCTTTACCTGTACGAATCTTTTCCTCAATCACCTTCCTCTGATTTTGTTGATCATGCTTTACTTCGAGTTCCCGTAGATTCTATAGGGTATACACTAGGTCATTTGACCACGGTTGAGGTAAAATATTATACTGAAACATCTATTTCAGCTGCAACAACATCTATGGTTTCTTCATCCTTGATTTTTTGTCCATTGACTTCACCAATGTAATCATCTGGAATCCTATCTACTTCCTCCCTTATGAGTACTAAACAACTTGATCCTTTAATCCCATCTTTAGTGCAATATCAAGTTAATCCCATCAGTTATTATCCTTGGTGGCCAGTGATGCCACATAAATTATACTCAGAAATTCCAAAATTAAATGGAAACCCTGGAGAAGACCCATCAATGCATGTTATAACTTATCATTTGTGGTGCTCATCAAATGATGACTCTGTTACACTATTTCTTTTTCTAGCACACACTCACTGGTCTAACTGCACAATGAGGATGGTTCTTTTTCTGTGTCAACCTCATTAAAAAGTGAAACAAATTCATGAGGATAGTTATTTAACTGTGTCAACCTCATTAAAAAATGAAACAGGTCATGAGAACAATTCTTTTCTCATGTCAAGCTCATTAAAAAATGAAACAAATCTGCCCCTATAATGAATCTTCATTCCATCTATCTATTAGTAACCAGTAGTCTACTTAGGTGAATGAAATAAAGCTTGGGGGGGATATTCTCTTGTAGGTGGCATTCGACATGTGCTCTTACAAGGGGCATTCAAAACATTATTACCAACTGCACCTAATCAACAGCTGAAGCTTGAGGGAAAAAAAAGGTTCAGAGCTCCAAAATGCAAATGGTAACTTTCAAATGGTAAAAATGAATAGTACAACTCTTTTAATTAGAGATTTTATTATTTTCAAAACATATTTATTTCTATGACTATCGTTTTATTCAATTTTTTATCATGAAACAAGTATTTTTAATTGATTTGATGTTATTTTCAACATGTTTGCAACTGATGAGAAGATTAGTCGTGCACATTTATTTCAAGAATGATTTTACCACAAAGCATACTTTTATCCTTATTTTTTGAGCTTTGATAAAAATGAAAAAGGACTTGAAGCACACTTTTATCTCTTTTTCAACCTTCGATAACAACGAAAAAAGAACCCTTGGAGTCTTCTTTTAGCTCTTTTCAGAATCCAATAATGTGAAAAGATTGTCGAGCGCTTTTCTTTTTGAGCTCGTAAAAGTAAATGAATTGATATCTACTCAGTATAAGTTTAACCCTTTTCTGGACAAAGATATATTATTTATGAAAAAGGAATGCCTTAGTCAAACATAGCTAGGAGGTTCTCTCAGATATCATTTTACACTTTTTCAGATCTAAGCGACAACTTTATAAAAAATAACTTATGGACTTTTCTTTCGTCCTCTTTTTCAAAATCTCTAAATATGGAAAAGGACCATGCTGTCACTATCGTTAGGATCGTTAAAAATCTAAAAATAGCCAGATGGGCTATGTTTTCATCGAAAGAATCAGGTTTCATTCATCGCTAGACTCGTTAAATTGTTAAATAGTGATACATTACATGCCCGAAGGGTTGAATTATAGATCAAGCATATGTTATCTTCCTCAAGCTTGTTGAAAAATAAAGAGGTACTGGTTGAAAAATGACTAGGGAAAATTTTGGAAAGTGAATAGAACATTTTATGGTAGTAGGTCCCTCTTGAACATGACACTTCACTCCCTCATTGTGACTGTTTCAGTTAAGTAATCTTCTTAACAGTTCAGTCATACCTATGGTTCATCAGACCTACACTTCGGTTTTGGGTCAATGCTGCCAACTCATGTCAGTGTCGCCGATATGTTCAAGAGAAGTCATCCAGTGAATACTCATCCTTCTGCAATACTCATAAACCTTCATTCTCATGACAATCATCCTTGAACATTGCTATATCAAGTCACATTTTTTCTCCGAAATCAGTAACTGCTATTTTGCAATAAAGTAGCTTCCTATCGATGCCAAATAATCATCTAGGAATTTTACTTAGAAACATCATCTTCCAATACCATGAGGCTTGTTACAACATCGACAATATCCCCGCTTCCAAACTTTTGACTGAAATGCATTCGACATGAAATCATCTATTAACACCTTAATAAATGTACTACAATACCTTAAGGGCCATTAACATCAATGGTGGTTCTCTCAAGTTTGTTAAAAACTCACATATTTAGCTGATAATCAAACGATGTCTTACCATGTTCGACTACAAATCATATATTCACATGGCTAGACTTGTACCTGAACGATCGAGTGAAGGAGAAAAGAAGACCACGGATCTAGTTTCAGCCATTTAGGCTGTGATTTCAGGATTTTTGTACACATCATTTGTACGGTGACCTTACATACAATTTGTCATCCAAACATGGGCCTATATCTTTAGGCATGCCTGTATTGGGCAACATTCCAATGTAGACGAATTTCTGAAATATGTACATGTTATTAGATAGTTTATGTGTTGAGCATGGGAATGCCTTCCCTCAGAAATTCGTGATCAAGAGGATATATCTAGATGTAATGTATTGTAAGATTGATGCAGGTCGCCACTCTATTTCAGTTCCAACCCATCACAGTGTAAAGCATCTCATTCAAAAAATATTGCTATTATTCTTATGACTTCATGCTTTAGGGGGCAATTTTTTAGGGTCAATTTGGGCACCATTCCCAATGATTTGGTTAAACTAGACATCATCCCCAGAACCAATTAAATAGGGTCTATCATCCCCCATCATTTTAGTTGCTACATGCCCTAAGACAAAGAACAAGAACAAATCATCCATGAATTCCATTGCAAGATTTATAAGATTTGAAGTACATGTTATATCACCTATGAGCTCACCAATAAAGCCTCTCAAGGGACTAACTACTTTTCATATGCAGTTACCTCCATTCAAGGGTACTCTGCAAAGCAGTTCCTGACATTCAAGAGTGCTTTGGTCAATTCGGAGCGAAATTCTCATTGTTCTGGAATCTCCAAATGGCCAGTGCCTTCTAGAAGAGTCCATATGTGTCAAAATTCGAATCCATGTGTCCATTCAACACCTATGAGCTTGGGAACATGTATTTCCTATTAATAGAAAGTCATTGATTGTGAAACTACCTTCCTGATCTATAAATTGAGCACAGATCCTAGTGCTTGAAAAGGAATAGATTTGGTAAATAAATTTTGTTGGTTTCTCAATTGAATACTTGATTTGAGCGATATGATGCTAGAGATATGTTCATTGTGATGAGGCTGGGATGATACTGGAGTTGTTGACATCAAATAAATTTTTGGTTGTAACCTCTCCCTTTTATCCATTAATAAATATTGTTGCTCATTTTCCCACATATGTATCTATATAAGCTTATGTATTTCATATTATAGATTCTTAGCTGATGTATATGTTTCATGTTTCATTGATTTAACCGATTAAGATAAATAGCCATCTATATATTGCAATCTTTTTTTTTTGTGTGTTTATATTTGTAGGAACTATTATGGCAATCAAAGTTCGATTGTTTGCTACCGCAAGAGCGACAGAAGGAGAACAGGAAGCTCTTGGACTCCAAGTAATCTTCTCCATCTTTCTATGTTTCTATTTACTCTTAGGAAAAGTGTCTACATAGTACTTGATCTGTTGTTCTAAATGCATAGCACCACATTTAGGGAATGTGTTTTATCCGTAATTCATAATTCCACATAACAGAGGGGAGAAGTTTTTTTGCTCTAGATGCATTGATTTCAATGTAGATGGTGATTTCTAATCCTATTTGATTGTTTTCACTAGATGCATTGATTTTAATGTAGATGTTTATTTCTATTGATATTTGATTACTTGCACTAGATATATTGATTTCAATGTAGATTATTTCTAATCCTATTTGATTTCTTTCACTAAATGCATTGATTTTATTGTAGATGTTGATTTTTAATCCTATTGATTCTTTGCAATAGATGCATCAATTTCAATGTAGATGTTCATTTCTAATTATATTTCATTCATTCCACTAGATTCATTGATTTCAACATAGTTGATTTCTAATCCTACTTGATTGTTTACACTAAATGCATCGATTTCAGTGTAGATGGAAATTTAAAAGTGATTTATAATCCTATTTGATTGTCTGCACTAGATGCATTGATTTTAGTGTTGATGTTGGATTCTAATCCTATTTTCTTACTTGCACTATGATCTCATTATAAATGTTAGTTTTGATGTGCTAATTTCATTTTCAGATTTATAATTTATTTGTTGATCTTATGCTTGATGTACATAGGTTTCCTTGGTTTTTATGTTTGTCAAATAGGTAAATTAACTAATTTTTTATGAGTGAATTCAAGAGCATAAAGTATGAAATTAAAATTATGAACAAAAAAAACATAAATAATAACAAACCATCACAATTGATCCATCAACACAGATTTTTGATGAAAGAGTTCACCCCTCATGGGCTACATCTCCTTGGTCCAGCTTCCATGGCTTGGGCCTCTGTATGCATCAAATTCTCCTGAAACATACTCCAATGATTTTAGAATGTCAAAATCTATCAGAAATTACTATTCATTCACTTAATCTGGCCTTCAGCTGATCTAGGCATGGTCTTCCTTCCTTGTGGCCCTAGGCTTCGATTCTCTTAAAAGTGACAAAAAGACCTTTATAATTGCTCATATTCCTCTACAACCTATTCCAATGTAATCAGAGCATGCCAATATTCTAGGAATGACACTTTTTGAGCTAAAATTGGTCGAAAATTTCTCAAGATATGGCCTATTCAATTCTCCACATCTAGAGATGACTCCTGATAACCCTGAAAAACTAGCTGTTCCACCGAAATTGGTGATTCCGATAAATCCACCCCCAATTAGGAACTGGATTAATTAGCAACAAATATACACTTAACTGCAGATAAGCATGTCTTAATTGTGCCTAATCGTTTTTCATAAACCATTTTTTAATTAGCGTTAACCTTGGCTTAATGGGATAATCCGTAATAAGCAGTTAAACTCCACTGCGTTAACTCTTTGCTCCACCTGTTGTTTTGTGGTAATGCCATATGGGAGGGGCCTGGCCCATGGGGTTGGCCCCCTCCATTCCTACCGTTGGAGATTACAATGCAATTCAAATGGTTGTTGGACGCGAAGGCTTTATAAGCCCCGCCCCGTGGTCTGTTGGTGAAGACATTGTAATGTTTGGTGGGAGGTCACGAGTTTGACCCTAACCTCCACCCCTATAAATATATTTTGTACAATATTTAAATACGGCAACATCAAAAACCTTTGACATTACTCAAACTTCGAATTAATTAAAATTTCGGACTATCGTTTATGTATTATGTGCTCCACCATTGAATGTGCATGTCCATAGTTCATACTTGGAATTTAGAAATATACACGGACTATGGTAAATGAATTTTCCACCATATATATATAACCCAAATCTTAGGTTAGTAAATAAATGCGTGCCCATAATAAATATGTTGAATCCAAGCCCTAGGTTAGTAATTTAGTTTTGAACCTAAATACCACCATTGAAATTCAATGCCAACCTTGGAGAGGGGATCCACTAGAAGGACACATGGTAGCCCCTCATTGCACGACGTGTCAACCTCTTGTTGGGTTGTCCATCCACGGCATAAAAAAATCGAAGTAAACCTTAGGAGGACATTGGGAAATTTCACCTTCTCAAACCCAAACTAGTGAATCGAGTTATGACACTTGTCACATTGCCACGAGAGATAAACTGAAGAATACTCCCTGCATGGTGACTGGGCTGCAATGTCATGAACCTATCACTATTCTGCAATTTTTTTAAAAAAAATTTCTTGAATGGTGGTGAGCAGGCTATAAATTCTTTATCTGGAGTTGGTTTTAGACGAAACGAATTGCGCTAGATTCTTGGCGACAGGCCAGTCACTGTTGTTCAGTTTCTAATCAATTCCTAGCACTTTAATTTTTGAGCTTATATACTGACCCTCTGGTCACACTAGATGCATTGATTTGTGTGTAGATGTTGATTTCTAATCTTATTTGATTACTTGAATTAGATGCATTGACTTTAGTGTAGATGTTGTTTGATAATATTATTCGATTTCTTGCATTAGATGCATTGATTTCAATGATTATGTTGATCTATGATTTTATTTAATTGGATGTATGATGGTACATTAATTTTAAATTCATTGGATTAATAGTGTGCATTGATTGCAGTGTAAGTACAAAAGATTATTGACAATGTACAATTATTTTTTGTGGTATATGTTAGGTCTCTATAATTTGCAAGATTGGCAAATACAAACTGCAAAGCCTACATATGAACCACTTTGGGATTCTAGGATCTAGCCCTCCTGAATCCAGAGAGGGATCTCTCTATAAGTGCAAAAATTGATGTATCTTTTCAGGCTTGAGATGTGATATTAGACTAGTTATGAGGAACAAGGTTTTGTTTGGCTTTGGTTGGGCAAAGATAAATGAAGGTGAAGGAAGTCTAAATGAAGGGTGAAGGTATATGAAAGTGAAAGATTGATTCAGCTAATAAGATAGGAATGAAGCAACTTCAATCCATTGGGCTATGGAGTCATAGTAGGATTTAATTGAAACAGCAAGGTTCAATATTGGTACATGGGGCAAGTCATCTATGTCAAAATGTCTCTTTAAAGTTGATTTTATGGAATGAAATGAAACAATAAGAAGGGGAATCAAACAAATGAAGAACAAAGAGTAGCCTAAGATCAAGTAAGTACTTTGAAACTATCCTGATTCTAGCATGCACTTAAGAAAGACATAAAAGTTATCCAAGATCAGGTAAGTACTTTGAAACTAACTTGCTTTCGATGCACTTTCAATAGAAAACATTTAAAACACAAATATAATAGCTTAAGATCAAGGACTTTGAACCTATCTTGCTTTCAACATATTCAAAGGAGAAACATTCAAGATAAACAATAAAATTAGTCTAAGATCAAGTAAGGACTTTGAACCTATCCTGCTTTCAACATACTTTAAAGGAAACTTTCAGACAACCTTTAGAGATAAAACTAGAGGATAGGACTAACCATAGACTTCCCTAGTTAAACTTTACTTAGCAAAAACTGGAAACAACATTCAAGAACAATGTTTAAAGTTTAGGTAGTAAGAGAAGAGAACACCAACATTATTAATTGCTTGGACTGTATTAAATCATTCTTAAACAACACAATTGGAAGAAGACATGGAGATAAAGCTTATCAGTGAGAGAAGGGTACTTTTGACAATAAATCATAACTCTATATTTGTTGTTCTTTATCAGAGAATATGGACAAAATTGAAACAAAAAGAAAATAACAATTTACAATAAGAAAAACATCACCACTGACATAGACAAGGATCCCATAAATCAGCTTGTATTTGATGCTTCAAACCAATTACAATCTTCAAGTCCAGTGGGTCTCTACAGCTTCAAACTTCTCATCTTAACTTAGGTATATTCAGTTACAAACAGAGCTTACAGCAGCTTCAGAAAAATATTTACATGCAATAGATATTCGGAGACCAACCTTTGCCTCATCTTCTATAGAGGTATTTATAGAAGAAATGAGGAGGTGGGATGAAAAATAAGATATTTAGGTTCAATTAATAAATTTTAATGCTTCTCGGCCTTTTAGGGGCTCAATGGAGAAGTGTTCTGATGTTTCTCTGTATTAATTGATTTTCATTAGGTTATTGAGCTACTTGGGAAAATTTGTTGACTTTAAGGTTCTTTCTTATCTTTGTAATAACTTTGCTGACAGTTGTAATAAGTTCCTTTTATTTGAAATAATTGCTCAGCTGTGTTGAGGCAAATATCTTCTGTTCTGGAAATAACTACGCCTCCTTTGAATGCTTTGAGGCTGCAGGTGGCTTTTGGTAGCTAGAGAGGATTCAATTAGCCTCTGATGTGGCAGTGGAGGCTTCTCAGACTGATAAATTTCTTTGTCTTTCCCTAAAACACCTTTAATTCTCTTTAGATCTGTGTTTTAGGTCTGAATAGGCGTAATCTTTGTCTTCCGGTCTTCATGTTGTTTTCAACTATGGATTAGACTTTTGATTTTCTAAATTGATGCCTTAATCCCTCAAAACTGTGTTAAAACATTTAAACATTGTTTTATGCTTTGATTTTATGTTGTCAAACTGATACTCTTTGTCTATGGTGGTTGCTGTGCTTTTGTTGTTCTTACAGGTGCGTAGAGGGTTGTATAATGGAAACAGTGCTCATGGATAAAACACGATTTAGAACCCTGCAGAATGATCTCCTTCATGAATAAAGGCCTACGGGATCGTCATCCCCGTCCCTTGATTTTCTTTTAAAACTGTGGAGAAACCTTTAAAACTTGCACAAACAAGAAAAAATTATAAAAAATCCTGCGTGGATGGGCTTAAACTACTTCAGAGGTTTCGGTTATATTGTGGCCATTGGATGAAAACATCCAACGGTGAGGATTGCTTGCTGAGGTCAAAAGGAGAGGTGGTTGGAGGGGTGAATGAAAGATTAAGTCTGAACCGTAGATGTATATTGATCAACGGCTGAGATCAATCTGGGTTTTATAATGTGGAAGGTGAAGAGTTATAATTAAAATGGGAGAAAATATAAAGAAATGGGGGAAAAACCTTTATCAACAGCGAAAAAGGCATAAAACAAAGTTTGGATGCGGGATGGATGAGAGCCGTTGATCTAGAATGATCAACAGTTGGGATCTTCGGAGGGGAATTTGGGAGCAAAGGATAGGGCGATACGTTGGTGGTCGAGAAATAATATGAGCCGTCAAATCCTGATAATCAACAGCCAGGATTAAAAATTGGAAAGCCAAATGCTGTGGGGAGGGGTGGTTTGGCAGAAAACCATAATGGTTTTCGCACAGATCTGAGGCGATTTCCAAAATATTAAAAAAAAACGCGATATGCTTTGCTGCCTACCACGTGTCTTTAGGAAAACCACTTTTTTCGTGTTTTTTCTCAGTGTTAAACTTCTGGCGCAGAGAAAACACGAAACTAAATGCTAGCTGTCGGATGGATGGGCGCAGATCCAACGGTGCATATTGCACGCGATGGAGGGCAAGATGCATGAGCATAAGAGATGAGCAGGGTCAACGGTGGATTAGATCTCGACCATTGGATCTTAGGAATGGACGGTACTGATATGTAGTTGAGGCGGAAGGTTTTACAAAGGGGAAAAATTTATGTGGTGTGTGAAATAAATCTTGGCCATCGGATGTATGAAATGGATGGCAGGGATTTAATTTGGGGACGGTGAAAGAAATGAAAGGCAGGGGATCGGGAAGAGATTGAATGCAATGTGGGCCATTGATCTACAAAGATCAACGGTAGATATTCATCAAGGAATTTCACTTTTGGGTTTATGAAAAAACAACAGAGTAAATTCGGGTTTAATCTCGACTGTTAGATTTTTGGAATGGACGACCCAGATTTGATCGCAGGATCGCAAATTTGAGGAGGAAAGGGGAAGACATAAAATGAATATTTGCGATGCGATGTAATGCTGTCCGTTGGATCTGGGAGTTAGATCGACGGTTGAGAGTTAATCGGAGGGATGAACACGAAGAATTATGGGTGGAGTTGCGACGAGATCTTAGCCATAGGTTCTTGTGGATTCGATGGCAAAGATTCGATCAGGGGAATCAGCATCGAAGAAGTCATAATGGCAAGGTGTTGGGGAAATTGCGATTTTCCAATTTGCGATTGAGCAAGAGCCATTGATCTAAAAAATATATTGACAGTGGAGATTCAATTATGAAGGCGAAAGGTAGAATGACGAGTTTGGAATGGGGAACAATATGGACTGTCGGATCAGGGAGCAGTAAAGAAGATCAAAGGTGGAGAAATGATCACAGGATCGCATCGGAGAAAAGGAAAGAACCAAGAGGACGGGTCAAATGAAGTTTTGCGATGTGATTTAAAACTTGCGATGCGGCAAAGTTTTGGTGACGTGTTTTTAGCCGATGGCCATTAATCTGCAAAGATTGATGGCTTAGATCCATTTAAACCTTGACCAGTCGGGTTTGATTGAAAAAAAAAGGCAAGTCGGGTTTTATGAATTTCAAAGGAGAAAAAGGGTTTGGACAAGTATTTTTGTGTTTTTTAGTGCCCGATTAAGAGGTTTAGAGTTATGTGAATAAAACGAAGGGATGGGGGGTTAAAAAGGAAGGGGTTAGTCGCAATCGGAATTTTTGAAAGCAAAAGGCGAATAAGGAAATCAGAATGCCCCGATTGCCATTGCACGATGGGGGTTTAGCTTGGGGTCATGGCTCCGGGTCTTATGAGGAGAAGAGGAGCTGGGGCTAAGGCCAAAGGGGCTGAAGGCCTTAATAGGAAAATGAGTTTTTTAGGACAAAATGAAAGATTTGCAATGCTTTTTTAGCTTTTTGTAGAAGGTGAAAAAGGGGTTTTTAAATATTCCAAAGGAATTTTCAAAGGTTTAGAGGGAATTATAGGGAATGAGAGGTAAATGAAAATTTTTATGAATGAAATGGAGAAGGAAAAAGGAGAAGGGAAAATGAGGGAAAAAAGAAATTTTCAGCAGTCTTTTCCTTTGGTAAACAACATATATTTTTAGGATAAATGAGGGAAACAAAAATGAAGGCTTTCTGAATGAAAAGAGACATCATTAATGCTTCAAGAACTCACAATTTTGAAATGAATTGTTTCTTGAAGGCTAGAAATATCTAGCCACCATTTGATATGAAATTTTTTTACAGGTGGCTAACAGTGGCTCCACATGGGGATGGTGCCTTCTTGAAGGTATCAGGAACTTCAGACCTGTCTTCTCTGGAAGCTGATCAATGCCTCCTCCATTGGGCTGCAACTTTGTTTCTTTTGCTAATATTCCTTTGCTCTGACAATGTTAGTAGCCATTAAAACCAAATAGAATTAAATCAAAACAAGCTTTCTACCTACCCAATCCTAATGATCTAACATTTTTTCTTCTTTTTAGAGTGCATTTGGATTGGAAAAATATTTTTAAAAACATTTTATTCTTTTCAGAAAACATAATACTATTGTATTTCTATCCATATTTCTCCATGAAATCAGATTAAGCATTTGAGTTCATAAGCTTCTCTACCTAACTATTATCTGCCAGGATTAGACTATCTAACAGATTTTTTATTCTCTACATTCTAAGACAAGAAATTTAAAAGCAAACAAGCCAGGATTGAATAGTCTAACTTGTTGCTGATCTATGGCATAAAAAAGTTGCACATAGACAAAAATTTGCAGAAAAATAAAGCAAAATGGTGAAGGCTTAGTATCTGAAAACTAAAGATCATCCTTCACTCTTCTCCAGCTCTGTTTTTAGGCTTGTTTGAGCTGTTTTTCTCTTTGTTCACTGGTTCAAGTTTTGGGCATACTAGAACCAGTTATTCCATCATTGGCTCAAGATTTAAACATATTAGAGCCATGCATATTTTTGGAATTCATAGGTTCAGATTTTGAGCTTGTTTGAACCTTTTTTCTTCTATCCTAATCTTCCTAACTGATAAGCCAAGAATAAACTGTTTGGCAGATCTATTTCACTAATCTATCAGCAGTAAAATGAAAAATAATTAGTCATGATTAGGCTGTATGACTAACTAGGAGTGTGTTTCTTAGGAGTGGCATTTAAGCTTGCACACTTTCAGACTTTGTTTCTCTTTTTTGGGTATGGGGTTGTACCTTTCTTGTTTTTACAATCTACCCTCTTTTTCCTATTCTATTTTTTTTGTTATTTTCATTTTATAACTTTGAATGTAATGAAGAGTGTGATATTCACAATGAGAAAAAATAAAAAGGCTTCCAAACTGATATGGTTAAGAAAAATAATGTTTGAGCATCCTGCCATTGACAGGACCCCCAAACAGTTTAGCTCCACTCAATTCTTGTAAAAAATAGGCATTGTTACTTGCAGTAGAATGAATGAGATAAGGGCCAAGCCATAAGTTATCAAATTTCCCATGCTTACCCTTATCTTCTCTCCTTTAATCCCACTTTAACACTTTTTCACCAATGTTGAAATTACTGGCCTTTGTCCTTCTATCAAAAAGCTTCTTGATGCTTTCTTGCTTTTGTAATGCTTTGTTGTAGACATCCTCTCTGGTTTGTTGAAGATGTATGGTTTGATTTATTCTTCTTATCATGTCATTGTCTTCAGACTGTACTTCTTGGATCTGCTTCATGACTGGTACTCCTAGGCTGGTTGGAAAAATTGTATCTACTCCATATACAAGCTGGTAGGGTGACATTCCAATTGATTTTTTAAGTGTTAATATGTCAGCCCAAAGTGAATGTACCAGCTTTGCGTGCCATGAATTCTTATTTTTCTCCAGCAACTTCTTGATTATGTTCACCAAGCTTTTGTTTGAGGATTCTTCCAGCCCATTACTTTGAGGGTAATAAGCAGTAGAATGACCTAAGGTAATTTGATATTTGTGACAGAATTCAACCATATTTTTGGATCCAAATGCAAGAGCATTGTCAGTAATAATCTTCCTAGGGAAGCCAAATCTAGATAGGATATGAGTTTCAAGAAATTTTATAATGACAATGTCGTTGGCTTACCTAGAAGGGATGGCTTCTATCCATTTGGTGAATTAATCTGTTGCAGTGATAATCCATCTATGTTGGGTAGATGATGGTGGATGGATTTCTCCTATGAAGTCTAGACACCACTATTGAAAAGGATCTTAACAGTGATTGGATGCAAAGGTAAGGGAAACAATTTTCTTTTGCCTTCAAAAATTTGGCATTTATGATAGGCAATAATCATCTTATGGACATACTGAAAGAGAGAGGGCCAATAATAACCAGCTCTAAGGATTTTGTTGGTAGTTGTCTTCCAATAGAGGTGGCCTCCGCATTCTCCTTCATGGAACTCATGCTTGACCTTATCTGCATCATTCTCAGGCAAACATTTAAGCAATAACCCACTAGCAATTTTCCAATAAAGACATTTATTTAAAATGCAGTAGTTCATAGCTTTTAATTTAAAAAACCTTTCCTTTGTTTTTGACAAACCAGGAGTTGTATTTAGATTGAGAAAAACATATAAAATATCAACATACCAAGATGAATTCAAGAAATGATTTTCAATAATAGGAGTTGAAAAATCCTCTTGTTCATCTAAGGCATTTATCATGTTTATATCAAGATCTTAAAAATTTGATTCAACCATTAATATTGCTAGTCCTTGGCCTTGTATGAGTTTAGTGGGCTTGATTTCTAAATCATATTCAAGTATCATAGAAATCCACTTACCTCTTTTTCCATCTGGGTCTTGTGTTATAATGGCTTCCACAACTGAATTGGGCACAAATGCAATGATGTGGGAGTGAATAATGTAAACTTTGAAGTCTTTTAAAGATTTGACCAAAGTAAAAGCTTTTTTTTCCATGATCTTGTACTTTAGAGGTGCATCTCTCAATTCTTTACTAAAGAATGCAATTGGCTGCTCTTGTCCCTTTGAATTTCTCTGCAATAGGATTGCAGCCACTGTGTGTTCCGATGCAAATGAAAAATGAAAAAATATTTTGAAAAGTAAGGACTTATAAGAACTTTTCTTCTAAGGTCCATTTAACTCCTTGTTCCTTCTTCAGCATGTTTTTTATGTTTCTAAAGAGTTCAGCTAAGTTGGGTGTGAACCTTCTCAAGAAATTAATCTTTCCAATGAAATATTGAAGTTCCTTGATATTTCTTGGATGGTTGATTTGTAAAATACCATCAATCCTTGCTGGGTCTATCTTTATTCCCTCTTCTGATATGATGTGCCCAAGAAGCTTGCCTTCTTGGAGCCCAAACATTGTTTTCTTAGGATTTAAAGACAACCCATACTTTTTTCATTTCTCAAAGGCTATTCTAAAATGTTCTATGTGTTGTTCATCTGTTTTAGAAAAAAACAGTGATATCATCAAGGTAGATAATGATGAAGTAGCCTAATTCTTCTGAGAATGCAATTTTCATGGCTCTCTGAAATGTAGCACCAGCATTCATTAAACCAAAGGGCATTTTCACATACATGAAAGTTCCCCAAGGTGCAGTAAAGGCTGTCTTGATTTGATCATCAGGATGTACTAAATTATTTTGCTGAGAAGCCATCTAGCAAAGAAATTCTTTTAGAACCAACTACCCTTTGTAAAATGTGATCCATCTTGGGTAATGGGTAGTTGTCCTTTAACGAGGCTTTGTTTAAGTTCCTAAAGTTGATGAAAAGCCTTATTTATCCTGTATTTTTCCTAAATGACACTAAGTTAGACACCCAATCTGAATATCTAATAGGAACAATAATCCCAGCTTCGTACATTTTCTTGATTTATTTTTCAACCAAAGGTAATTGAATAGGGTTTATTCTGCACAATTTTTGTTTGAAAGGTTTTTGGTTTTCTTTTAGGGGTATCTTGTGCTAAATTATTTCCATGTCATAGGATTTGAGATCCTCATAACTCCATGCAAAAACAACAGAAAATTCTTTAAACGGCTCTATGTATTTTAGTTGATGTGAGTTGATAAAGTCTTAAACAGTTTGATCATTTTTGGGTTTAGTTCACTGCCTATATTACACTCTTCTACTTCAGTTTACATGGGCTCCAGTTTTGGTTTCTTGGAAACATCATTGAAATCAAATAATTCTTCCAAAGGGACCAGTCCTTTTGGCAAATATTGTGTGTTAGATTGCAGTGTTTCTAAGTCTTGTTTTTCTAAATTTGCACTAATATCTGTGGTATGTTTAAATTTATTAGTTAACAGATT